>CP099845.1:17554931-18161924 GCA_030062745.1 Capitulum mitella
CGGTCAAGGTCGTGCGAAACAATTGCACTCGGGATTGCGTCTGGCCTGAGCTGTGTACGGCCGAGCCACTGTGTGTGGGCCTCTGTGTCGCGGCGGCGGGGGTCTCTGTGTGGCAGCTGTAGAAGCTGTCTGGTTGCAGCTGCTGGGGGTTTTGTTCTGGGGACTGGGAAGGGTCGCGCCGGCGGTTGTGGGAGTGTCGTGCGGCAGCTGCTGAGCAGTTTGAGGCAGCCGACCGATGTTATATCCGTGCCATTTCACTGCTTCACACCAGCAGTTGTTACTGGTGTGATAAAACAGCTGCCTTTTCTTGCCAGGTAGGTCTGTTTTCAGGGCTGTTTGCTTTCATTATATCGCAATGTTTATCAGTTTGCTGTGATTGCTGTGATTTTGTTTTGCCTCTGGTAGTTTGGACACAGCAATGTGATGTCTTGCCTGCGTTGGGGTACGGTACTCCAGTTCTTTCCGTTTTGTTCACACCTTGTCTGTATGGGGATGGTAGATGGAACACCTAACATTCCGGTTTGTGCCGTACTCGGTGTTGTTTTTGTGCGAGGTTTTTTTTATTCCTGTTGGGTAACAGGTCTGTACGTGACAGATGAAGGCACCCGGCTTGCACCCGGTTGTTCTGCAGCCTTCTTTCAGGTTCTCTGTGCCGAGGGCGGGGTTATTTTGGTGGGGTTTGTTTCGTCACGTCACTCGCCAGCGTGTTGCTTACAGTCCACGGGTAATTATCGAGATTACACAGTATTATCATTTCTCTGCCTGGTGCTACACCAGCCTACACCACCTGATGTCAGCGGCCAAAGAGGAACAAACCTTTGCCTTTGTGCCTTGTGGGATCCGCCGCGAGCCGCACGGCGATCGCAAACTGTTTAATCTTTTTGTTTTTGGTTGGGCTATGAAACCGCATTCCCGACGAAAAGTACATTCGGCAAATGCGATTGAGATTTTCAGGTATTTCCCTGTGAACGGTGTAATTGAATCCAAGAGCTTAACGCGTTACGCTTAAGGACCACGTACAAACTGGCAAGCCAGTAGATATATGCGTCATGGCACGCACTGTTATGGTCACAGTGGTCACTAAGAACTATCGCCAGCTGTGCAATGCACTCGTGGGGCTGACAATAGTTGTGTTCATTTTCTTCCAGGGCCTAAATACATATTATGTTTATGTTTTTTTGTCCGTTTCTTGTTTTGCGTTTGCGTTTGGTTTAGGTGTTCGGGCTTACGGAGTTGACTGTTGTTTTCTGCTTTGTTTCAGTTTATGATGAGATTGGCAGGAATACATCATTATGTTGGGACATCAAGATGCTTTTGCCGTTGAACACCATGGAAATGCGTCTGATCGAATTTTTCTAGGAGTCTTGTACCATGTTGCGGCTTTTTAAAATGAATTCAAACAGTTTGGTACAGGAATATTGCTCTGAAGTCTCTCCGATGGAAGCTTGCGAAACGCCACCTGACGCCATCTCACCGGCCATTCAAACGCACCCAGCTTTGAGTCGGCGCACTAACAAAAAACGCCGAGATCTTGCCGTGCCCTGCAGCTTCCTGACACCAGTTCACGGGGTCGACAACCCTCTGGCTCCAGTCGGAGAACTCCGGCCACTGCTTTGGCGGGGTGCTGACACTCCGGCCCGCGTGCTGCTGATCTGTCGCCGGCCGCCGGCTCAGAAGCCACCGCGTGGCAAAACGGTGCCGGCTCGGCCCACCGTCCCGCTGCGGTGACTGACGCCCGCTTATCTGACGCCGGTTTGTCGGCGGCGCCTGTCGCGTCTGTTCGTTCCCGTCGTCCAAAAACCGAGCGACTTGCAGCTGTGCGTACGCAGATTACTGAAGTGCGTCTACCGGGTAATCTGAGCGGCTGTTGCACGGCCGGAACGAAATGATGACGCCTAAGAACCGTGCTACGCAGAACTGTTCGTAAACGCGGAGCAGTAATAACTTCCCGATGACAAGAACATTCGGCGTACCTGGCTTAGGTTTTCAGCTTTATTCCTGTACATGGTGTAGTTAAAACCAAGAGCTTAACGCGTTACGGGCGTTATCGGGCGGCTTGCCGCTGTTTGCGCGCGCAGACGAGGAACGGGGTCGGAAGAGACAGCAGCTGCCTGGAGTCGTCGCAGGCGGCGCTGTGATACCCCGCCCCAGTCGACCGTCTGTAGTGATACCCCACCCCAGTCGGCCGTCTGTAGTGATACCCTGCCCCAACGTCCGTCTGTAGTGGTACCCTGCCCGGCCGGCGGTCCACTGATACCCCGCCACAGTCGGCGATCTGTAATGGTACCTCGTCACAGTCAGCCGTCTGTAGTGATATCTCACCACAGTCGGCCGTCTGTAGTGATACACCGTCTCGTCCGTTCGTCAGTGTTCATGCCCTGCCCCGGCCGACCTCCCATTACCACGTGTCTGCTGCCGGGGCGGTGGCGGAGCTGTGCCAGCCGTTTCGGGCCGCCTGGTCCTGATGCGCTCGTTACCAGCGGCGGCACTGGCGGCACGTTCGGCGCCGCGGCCGTGCCGGCATGGCTGTCGCAGTAACGAGCTTCTCTGGCCGGCTAGCGGCGGACGGGGCGCCGTACCCCCGCCCCCCCTCCGCTGGCCGCTCCGCGGTCCGGCGATCGCGCCGTCGCCGCCGCCGCGGCGCTGCGGCGGAGCTGAACATCAAATCGAAGCCCGAGAGCCAGACGGAGGTGACTCCGCGCGTTCTCAGCGTGGGCGGACGACCTACGGGGGCGTCCGGCGGGCCGAGCGGCCGCTGGCGCCCGTTGCTGACGCGGCGCTGGCGGCGGTCGCTGCTCAGCCGGCGGCCACTGCCAGCGGCGGCCTCCCCCGTGACCGACGAGCGGCCGTGCATCGCCGCACCGGCCGAGCACGGCCCGTCGCCGCCGTCACGCCGTCTCGCAGCGCCATCGAATTAATGCCGCGCGAAACCGGCCGCCCCGCTTCAGCTGCGTCATCGCCGCCGGCGAAGTCGAGGGGCTGCGGCCGGTGCCGCCGCGGGCACAAGCGGGCGGCGCTGGCGGCCTGCCGGCACGCGGCGACGGCCGTCGGTCATGCGACGCCGCCGCCACCGCCACCGCGCAACGTCTCGGCGGTGATTGCCGAGACGTCGCGCGTCACGTTTCGGGCCGGTCGATGTCGCGCGGCACGCGGCCGAGCGGACCGGCTGCCCGCCGCCCGCGCGATCGAAGGCGGCGCCGGCCGGCCGGAGCCGGTGCGGCGCCGGCCAGTGCAAGTGAACCGTGAACGGCGTGCACGGCGCCGACGCTCGCTCTCGCTGAATGGTAAATCGGCCGACGGCACTGCAGCGTCCCTCATGACCCGACGCTGCTGCGCTGTTGGCCGGGCCGGGCCGTGCGATTAAGGCATGTGATGGACGACGGTTCCTGCCAAAACCAGCTCAGGTTACGAGGCGTGAGGGCCGGTTGTGTGGTTTCTTAGTCTTGCGCCTCGAAGGAAGCCGGCCATGTAATCGCCATGTCGAATCGTGCAGACAAGGCATGTAAGCATCTGCGGGAATGCAGATATTCCGCTAATAACTCGGAAATATCACATCCAGATTTAGGTGGTTAAAACCGAGACTTTAGCCCATGCGGATATCGGTTTTCAGGGTTGACGCGTGACCGCACGCGGTGATGGACCGGCCCTCTTCGTCCCTGTCATGAGCTCTGCACATTTCCACTCCGCGCCGCCGTGCTTGGCTCTCGGAATGAGGTCCACGTGCGAGTCAGCCGCCTCGACCGGAGCCTCCGTAACGGATGCTGCTTGGCCCGAAGCCTGTCACCCGGCTAAGCGAGTGATTCCGGGGCGGACGCGCCCCATAATTGACTCGATATTGTGACATCCATACTGCATATCGAACACCGGATCCGAGTCTGCACACCAATCACACGGCTTGGACGGACGGGGCGGTAGCTCATCCCACCCACGGCGAGCTGGCGCGGCCTCGGACCCGGTCGGGAGGCCGGCGGCGCCCGGAGAGTGCCGCAGCTCATTACCGGTCCCGGAACGGCGTCATAACCAGCTGCGTCACAGGAAGCTGCAGGCCGGGACGCCTCCTCATGAGGGCTGAGTCACAGGCTGCTGCGCCACCAGCGGCTGCAGGCCGGGGTTGCTTCATCTTCTAATCTCGTTGCCTTTTATTTGCTGATGACAAGCCAACTGATACGAATAAAGATGCTGCTCAGCTGCAAACCAACTTGCGCGCTCTTGTTGTGGGGCCCCATTCTTGGGGTTTGAAGATAAATGCGGGTAAGTGCAAAACGTTCAGCATAACACTCTGGGAAACCCCTGGGATAACTGGCTATTTTATTGATACAGCGAAACCGGAACAGGCGTGGTTTGGGTGTTTTTATTGCGTGCAACTTACTTCAAAGACCTTGAGAACGCATTTGTTTTGGAGGCGAATAGGCCTCTAGGTATTTTGATGAGATCAATGCAAATGGGTTCACCTGGCGGGAATTTTAACTGTCACTCGTTAATTACTGCCCACAAGCCAAATGTTAGATCTCATATGGAATATTGTGTGATCTGGACCGGTGCCGTCAAGACACATCTGACTAGGCTCGAATGCATGCAGCACATACATATGTCAAATGTGGTTATGGCTCCACACGACTTTCCAGGCACCTTCCTTGCAAAATTCTGCCCTTCTTACCCGCTTTATAATCACATTCCTGGATTTGCGACGTTTACAATACGAAATGCTTCTCAGGGCCGTTCTCGACAACCGCATCAACTCGCCCTTTCCCTTACGCACATTTCACTTTTACGTGCCTGCTTTCAGGCCACCCACAAGCCAGCGTGTTTTACAAACCATTCGTCCACGTCAACACCATATTGCAGGTTTTTTTTAATTCGTGTTCTGCGACGTGTCAACGCGTTTTTAAACGCTGTGCCTGAAACAGATATGTTTCGTAACTTGCGCTGTGTTTTTGGATGACATGTATCGTATACTAAAAACAGGCCTGTTGCCATGGCCACGTATCAGTCTTAGCTGAACTGAGACTTCATGACACATATCTGTGACCATACCCATTTCTTAATGCTTCTGACTTTGCTTATAAATAGACTTAACCCTTGGTAATACGGCTAATAAGTAAATATAATAATAAATACATAAGGGACTTCTAGTCCCGGTGCTACTTTACAGAAACCTGGGAAACAGAGAGCTCCGGTGCGGAGCCTCCGTACTTCCCTGCTATTCGCGCCTCTCATATATGTCTGGTCAGTGTCACTGCTTAGCCAGGCCTCGGTCACGGAGGCCTGGGTAACTGAGAGATGAGGGCCAGGCGCCGATGGAGGTGGTGGTAAGCACGTACGAGGACCACGAGGCCACACTCATCATGACTGGGAATGGGAAATATTGCCTTCACTTGGATGAGACTGGTGTGGTACGTGGTACGGACCGCTGTAGCCCTTTTCAAATTATGATCTATTTGGGAACCGAATGTCGTGTTTTTGTTGCTTCGAACAACTGGCAAATCATCATTTACTCTGATACCATTGTCATTGTTCTGTCCAGTTACCAATACACTGCTACCAGAACAGAGTACTACAGAGACTGTGGTGGCTGGCGTTTCCGGAAGGCCAGTTTCTCTATTAGGTGCAAATTTAGGCAAATTTCCCTACGGCAGCCTTACGCTGAGAACCCACCCAGAACGCCAAATGCGCGGCTCAATTCGTACCGCCGTCCTTTTCGCAGTAACGCTCTCAAATACAGAGACGCAGCCACGCTCTGGCGCCGAAAAAGTCGCCGCTTGATTTGAAACTGGCGCGGAAGCGCCGTCCGAACGGGAGCGCTGTTTCAAATGCAAATTGCCCGTTATCAGGATAATTATTTGGAGTGGTGCGCTGATGTGTGCCGACTCGCTGATGCGACCGGGCCCCGGCTCGCAGCTGCTGAGCACGTTCCTCCGCCCACACATCTCTTCAACGGCGCCTTTGCTCGGCTCGTAACGCGCGTGCGTCCGCAGAGTCGTGGGCGAGGATGGCGGCCGCATGGAGCCCGGCGGAGACGGAGGCGGCGGGAATTAGTAATCCGGCATCGCCATAAAACTGCGACCGACGCGGCCGCCGCACTGCGGCCGAAATCGCATTATGGTCGGACAAAAGACGCGAGGGTTTCGGCAGATAGCGCCGGCCGCGCCGAAATGGCGAGCCGACGCCGCCCGCCGGAATCTCGAGGAGGCCGTCGTCGTCGACGGGGCGCAAATCCGGCCGCCGGCGGTGCGTCGTCAGCGGCGGGCGGCGGGCGCGGACCGGGCGGGGCGCCGAAAAGGGCCCGCGGAAGTAAAGCCGGTGGACCGTGGCCGCGCTGCGTATTGGCTGTCTGAATCGGCGCCGCGAATACGCGACGTGCCTGTCTGCACGCGCCCTGCCTGGTGAACGAAATGCTGCCAGAGAGCACCGCTATCTGGAAATGCGAAATTAATTGTTTTGTCGTTTTAAACAAAAACCATAGCATTTCACCGCTGAAGAGAGGCGGTCATATATCACAGGCTCCAGAGCTATTGTTCTCCCTGTTATGTATCTATCGTTCTACATTCCGTCTTTAACGACCGGCAACATGGAAAACTGATAACGGCGCGATTCCATCGGTGCATTTCAGCTTCGGTTTCTGGCCACTCCCATATTTTTTAACCACAGAGATCCACTATAATCGGTGCGACCGGCGGTCACTTTGAGGTAACGAGGCCGGCACTCGGGGCTATTAGCGAGCCGAGCGGCGGCCGCCGCCGCAGTAATGAGCTGTTATTGTCGCGGCCAGCCTGGGCACTAATTTCCGTGTCAACCGTTATTTCCCCGGCTCATCAAGCGTAGCATGTTCCCACTAGGCATTAACCTGTGCCCGGAGGGCATGCAGGCGAATGCCGCCGTGCTATATTACTCCCAAGGAATACGATACAAATAATGATACAGTCCCCATAAGCAGGCGAAGCCGGTTAAGGTGTGTGTATGAAAAAGAAGTTGGGTAGGCAGAGGCGCATTGGAAGTTATGGAGCAGGGTACGGAAACAAGTGCTTTTCACTCGACTGCCAATACATTAAATTGTTCCCGTCCGTTTCTCGCCGATTATTTCTGAAAGTTGCGCACAACATTCCCGGCAGGCTTCGCATATCGATAATGTGATGGTTGCGAAATATCCAAAGGGGATAAGACTATTGCGTAGTTCATTTTGCCGTCGTTACAAATAAAGCAATCTTATAGTGGCAGACGGCTCACCGATGTGTTGGCAGACGGCGCACGGTTGTCATTTGCTTCTTAACCGTATTAGCGGAGGGCCAGACGGTATGGTCGATTCCCGGCAGGGGGGGGGGGGACGGATTCGGCCCTCCCCTGAGATCTCGAGAACTACACGTCCGATTTCATCGCAACAAAGGACAATCGATTTGCCATGACGTAAACTACATTTTTATAAGAAGAAATTGTCAAAATTTTGAAATGTGTGGATACAGGGGGGCAAAAATGTCAAAATGGGGGTACTTTTGGACTTCTTATAACTCCGTTGTTTATGGACCGATTTCAATGAAACTGGCATGAATCGAGAGATTATGGATACACAAACCTGAAATTTTGAGAAAATTCATGGGCGTTCAGAGGGTTTCAAAAATAGGAGGATTAGTTTTCTAACAACTGAATGAACAAAGAAGGCAAAAACACTTTTTTAGCTTCTGCTAGTCATGCTATGCTAAAGGAGTTAAAATCGCATCACAATGTTTGTATAATGTTAGGATAGGCGGTGTCAGGGACATGAAAAAGGGGAAACTGTGATAGTCACACGTTCTTCAGATCAACTTGTGACCTTTGACCTTAAATGACCTCCAGTGACCTTGGAGTCACTTGGAATCATCTCGTGTGCATTTAATATTATCTGTAAACGTTTTCAATCATTTGAATTCACTCTATTTCAAAAATTTCGTTTACGGCTATTGCGATATAGGGTACGCGCGCTGACATTTTAGGTCATGGCTCCGTGAACGGACCTGATATCAAGCTGAAACTTGGTACACAAGCAGAGGGCACCATCCTACGTCATATATATTCCGGGTTTGGCATTGGAAAAAACGGCGCCGACATTATTGCAAGAAAACAAATTTTGACTTTTGACCTTGACCTGACCTTGTAAAGTGACTTCACATAAACAAAATTGTGTCTGCACATTGCCCAACTATTTAGCTATACATCCAGATAAGGTTTTAAGTTCCGTCTTAAAAACTCTGTTTTTGGCAGACATTTTTCTTTTACCCTCAACATAGCCAAAAATTGGCTGAGGTGGCTGCCAAAAACGTTGCCTGGCTCCGCTTCTGAGCAAAGTAGTATTTTGAAATTTTTCACGGCGCGTAGAAAGAATAGCTAAGAAAAGTGACCAACTTTTGTGAAGCTGCGTTAAAAAGCCTGGGATTGGCAAGCAAAAAACCCGAGGGGAGGCGGATTCAGCCCCCCCCTGCCGGGAATAGGGTTAATGGCGCGAAATCCAAAAATACACAAGGGAGGTCTGGATAAAACCGGACGGAAGCTGATATCGGACACAGCAATTTCTTAGAGACAGGACATGTGGTGGCGGAGAGAAAAGAATGTTTTCAAGAAAAATAACGTCGAACCTTCCGTTTTGCCCTGAACTGTAAAGTATCGAGAAGAATTAGTCCGTCAAAAAATCGCTTTTCCTATCGTCCAATTTTGATATTTCAGAGCCCACAGCTACAGATTACTTGCGTGACAGTGCATGCTGTCGCGTAAGCGCAATGCATGCGTTTAGTAAGAAGGGCGTTTTAATTCGGGATTTCGCACCACCGAGTGAGATTGTCGCGCGCCTATTTTGTGTAATCAGCTGATCAATTAAAGCCACGGGTGCGATACGTGACAGGTGTAGAACGCACAGCATGCGCTAACTGCGCCACTCAGATTTTCAGTCGAGGCTAACAGCAAGTTCCGAAAAAGCTGGAATCCCGTTCGGAGGAGGGGGGAGGGGAGAAAGTTATTCCCCAAAAGTCACACTGGTGACTTTTGGGGAATAACTTTACATAGCAGCATAAGCAGACATGACAGTAACTTGCATGTAAGCTGTACTGTGCTCCAGATGTGACGTAGCCTCTAGTCTCCACAGCCGGTGATGCCCCTGGTATGTCACCGGTACGGGAGGCTAGAGGATGCGGTACCTCAGGAGCATCGCTCAGCTCACATGCAGGTTCCAAGTATCAACAGTGCGTGTCCCGGACAACCCTTATGCCCACAATTAAAACAAAAATCACAGTGGCAAAAAACCCGTTTCGAACAGCGCCCACATTTTTCCTGATATGGCATGGAACCCCTGCCAGTCCTCGGAGCATCCAACAGTGAAGTTGAAGAAAATATCATGGGAGATGTGCCCCAATTTCAAAACTTATCCGATATTGCTCTATTTTCGCCTAAAACACAAAACTTAATTATTGCGAATTGAGCAAGCACTCAAAATACTGCGTTATATGCGTATATCAAGATTGCTGTAAAACAGAGGTGTGGGTCTCAACCAGCATTGCTGAGGGTAGAAATGAGATTGAACACGCGCACTGAAAAGGGGAGGGCACTTTTGTCCTCCCCTCACTTGCTTTCTTGAAAGTCTCGAGGACGGATCGCAGCTTGTCGCTTTGGCCCTGTCACCTTTATGGCGATTCAATAACTCGTGGATTGGCGCAGAAATCGAAAATTGTCCGGAAATTTTGAAAGTTTGAAGCATATTAAATCAAATAAACATAACGAAAATAATGGTGGTCGCAGACAAATGGGGATTTTGCGGGAGGACTGGCGTTCTACATAAGATTACCATTTGAACATTACCAGCGGACATCATTCGGGGATGACTGATGGATGTATCAAGACCAAAGCCAGGATCAGTAAAGGACAACGTTGTCAAAGGTCGAGGTCAACGAGCTTGTGGCCTGATCCATACTTACTTTGCAACATGTCTATTGGTATGTAATATGTATTTAAAAATCTAATAAAAGGACGTTTGCGCACATTGGTACGCTTATATATACATATATATATATATATATATATATATATATATATATATATATATATATATGTAAGCATATATATGTGTAATTTCAACGTTTTGCAAGAATCAAATCAAGTAATAAGGTTCGCTGTAACGAAATAACTTCAGTGCAAACAGCTGACATAGAACTTACTCTGGGCCAAAAATGTCATGCAAGGTTAATGACTTCGCTTCTCTTTCATTGACTTTGAGGAGGTCAATGAACGCTGAAAGTGACCAGACGTACCGAGTTTGGTTACCTTCACTAAAAATGAGCTAAATGATGCGCTTAGCGCCTTTATTTACACCCAAACTACACCAGTATCCTGTGTTGCTCGAACTCTGATCTACAAAAATGAAAAATGACGTCATAAACCATAAACCTGCCATGACCTCGGCCCGGAATCTTCACTCAAGACGCCAGACAAATGGAAATTGTGGTATTCCATGTTAAACACGCGCCCTTTTTTCGTTTTGCCCGAAAAGCCGTACGGAAAGGCCTGCATGGGCCGAGAAAGTGTCCAACTTGGCCTTTTCGACCTCATGTGACCCTAACCTAACCAGCTAGTGTTAGAGGCGTGAAATTGCGCACAATATTGCTCTTTGGGACCTTAAAATTTTTACTCTGACCTTAAAATTCCATGTCTATAGCTTTAAGTGCCTGCCCAAGTTCCGAAAAAATGACAGAACACCCATGGCGTATAATGGAAAAAGCGCGTTTTAAACCAGATTCCGTTTATGCTGAGAAAACATAAAGCAAACAAAGCAAGACACAGACTCAGCAAACAAAAGACAAACGGAAAAACGAAACATCACAGACCTGACCCAGAGCTAATATTTATCCCGAAACCATTTCAAGTGATCAAAGCTTCAACCCGACAGTGCTTTGCTTATGTGAAAGACTCAGTGATAATTGTGCAACATGATGGATTGTATACTCACACTGTATTTGCAGTGCGTACATGCACTCATGTCATGTCCAATGAATCAATTGAACTGATTGTTTAGAGAACTCAATGTGAACTACAAACCCTTAAAAACTCTATTGGGATTCTTTTACGGCTGCGACATAACAGGTTAAGGGCAATCCGAACGAGAAAGTTTTCCATCATTTCCTTTCACGGCACGCGACTTTTTTTGTAAATTCGATCCGAATAGTTCCAGGGGCGATGTTAGGAATTGGAGCCCGTGAAAGACACAGCTTGTTGCACAGACTTTGACACATTCACCCGATCGAGCACTTCCAGGTAGGGATGCACCGGATATCCGGTCCGGCCGGATATCCAGCCGGATATTAGTGATTAGATATAGGATATTAATATAGTGATTAGATATAGGATATATAATATAGGATATTAGAGATTATCCGGTATCCGGTATCCGGTCGGATATTTTTGTGATCCGGCCGGATACTGCCGGATATTTAACCTCCCGGTGTACAATCAAGACGTTGCTCTAATGTCTGCGTCCAGAACCGTTTCAGGGGAAACGTGGTTTGTTGTGTTAGACTGTCGATGTAACTGGCAGTTCCAAGTCGGTCTGGAGACCTTGGAACCAGTTCTTTTCTGTATTGGTCCGGGAGGGTTCAGACATATCTTGCAAGAATGGGACTCAAGTTCAAAACTGTGAAACAATAGCCAGCATGCGGTCAGCAGTCCATCTTATGATTTCCTTTTTTCGAAATATTTGTTATCTTTCTCAAATTCTGACACAAATGCATTAAGGAAAAATATAAATTGTGGACACTGGAAAATGAGACAGTATTTAAAGTCATACCGTAAGCACATTTACTACTGTATGAACATTAAACTTTGCAGAAATGTAGTCATAGTCAAGTTGCTGGCCTCTTCCAGCAACTTGAGCGTTTTCTTCGCATAATGAGCGCTGGCCAAGTCTGGCCGGATCAACATGCCCCTCTCGAAACAGTACTCATCCAAATATGGGATGAGCACATCTCCTACGCACTTCTCACGGTACATGTTACCATCAACATTGCCCATGCCGGGCATGAAAGCCGGCTTTGTCACACCCCTGAGAGAGATGGCGGGCCACACGAAAAGATTACGGGAAACTTGCTCTCTGGCCTCAGTTGTACTTTTGCTGGACTTCTGTTGGACGTGCTCCAACAGAGTACCCAAGGTTTCCTGACATATACCTCTCGTGGTATCTCTCGTGGTAGGTGAAGTAGCTTTCGTCGTCCATGGCAATGCCCCGTTCTTTCCGATTTCATGTGATCTTCGGTGCCGAACCTTGTTTGCCACCAATATTTTTTTTGCCACGTACGTTCTGGAGATTCCAAACCTTCCAGACGGAACGCGTTATGACATCCGTTGTTTTTACAGCTCGAATCAGCTGTAGCTGTCTTTTAACACGCGCACTGGAATGGGGGTCTTCTTATGCCCCCCACCTGCTCTTCTTGAATATCTCGAGAACGCATCTGAGCTGGTTGTTGTTACTTTGTGACATTTATGGCAATTAAATAACTCGTCGAGTGGCGTAGATAAATTGGAAATCGGCTACAAATTTTGAAGTTTCAAGCATTTGAACTTAGGCAAACATCACGAAAACGACGGTTGTCGCTGACAAATGGGAACTTTGTGAAAGAACTGGCGTTCTACTTAAGACTGCTGTTTGAACACAGTCAGGCGATATCATTCGGGCATAAGTGATGGACGTACCAAGGCCACAGCCAGGGTCAATAAGGGTTAAGGGCATCAAAGGTCAAGGTTTGTGACCTGACCCAGATTCGCTTTGCAAGATGTCAGTTTGTATGAAATATGCATTCGAAGGCCCTAATAAAAACACGTGTGCGTACACTGATACGCTTACATATTCCAAGGTCAGTGAAGGTCAAGGTGGTTAAAAGCCAAGGTCAAATATCTTGTAACCTTGCTCAGATTTGTTCTGCGACATATCGATTTGTATGAAATATGCATTCAAAGACCCTAATAAAGACACGTTTGCGCACATGCAGACGCATATGCTAGAGTCATTTCAAGTCAAGGTCATCAAAGGTCAAGGGCAGGTTTTTGTGACCTGGTCCAGATTTGTTTTACAGTACATCCATTTGTATGAAATACGCATTCAAAGACCCTTCTAAAACACGTTTGGCATATTGATCCTGGCATGAATATACATACATAGCTATACATACATACAGAAATATAAACGCTGGAAATGACCAGATGTACCGATGTTGGCTACCTTCGCTGAAAATACGCCAAAAGATACATGCCGCGCCCTCATTTACTCTCAGACTGTCCCGTGTTGTTTGAAATCTGATCTGTAGAAGATGAAAAATGACGTCACAGGTCACTGACCTGACATGACCTCGACCCAAAATCCCCAGTCAAGACGCCAAATGAATAGAAGTTATCGTATTCCACGTTTTAACGGCCCAAAAAACACCCCGTTTTGTTCGAAAAATTGTACGGAATGGCCTGTACAGGCCGATAAAGTGTCCAAAGTTGACCTTTGCCAGCCCATTTGGCCTTGAAGATATCGACTCACAAGCTGTGGGAATTTTTTACTATTTTTTTCAGTTTCCCATATTTTTCTTTTCTATTCAGTCTTTTCGGTTTCATTATTTCAATAGAAATAGTAAGTAAAAACATGTAAACATAATATCCGGTATCTGGCCGGATATCCGGCACCCCGATCCGGCATATCCGGTATCCGGCCGGATCACAAAAATCCGGATCCGGTGCATCCCTACTTCCAGGCAACGACTGATTCTGCGTCAAAAATTTAACATGCCGTTATTTTGAATATTACTGGTTCTTAAGTATTCTAGATGTGAAATGAAAGGCATTCCCGCTTTTTCAGAGACCTGCATCTTTTTGTATCGTATAGCTGCTTTTTCAGTCGCCAACAGAGCGCGACATGGGGAAGTGAACAGGGGTAGCGCACAAAACTGACATTTTCGTGGAAAAGAGTATGGGACCCGAGATGTTACCATCCAACGTAACTTTCCCTAAAATGTGATTTCACAGCGGATTTGGGTCACTTTCTTTCTTCTGACAACAATTTGGCAAAATATCGTCGTTACATATTGCATTCTCTATGTTATGTCATTTACCGCATGGGTAGATCTTCAGTCAAAAATATAGCTGTTCACGGGACACATGGCACGGCAGTGCACCAACAACATTCTTCATTTTATGAAATGGTCATCAGGTTCTTTTTAAATTCAAATTTTTAAAGCCCATTGAGGCCTACATAGATGATTCCTAAATCCACTTTGGTACGGATCAGATGTAAATATCGATCCGTGGTTGGAGCAAAATGACGTCCCTGTTAGTAAATGCAAAACCATTTGCTTAATTTAAGATGGATTTTAGTGGGTTTTTATTCAAATCATTTTTAACAATATGTGTCTTTATGTGTTTTTGCATCCCTACATATTCCTACTTTTTATCGTGCACGAATATTTCGCCGTGATTAAATTACGCGTTGGAACATTTATTTGCCAGATGACCACCAGCATCGCGGCAATACTTCTGGCACTGACTAAATACCAATTATGGCGGTTAACTTCTATGGGAGAGGTAGCTTATATTCAAACATCAACTCGCGACACTGACTAATAATCCTTGCCTTATCATCCCATTGCAAATTAACACCGTTTGATGGACAGAATGCAAGCGATTACTCCCACAAAAAAATATCCGCTCTTAGCGGACTGACTCTGTCCCGACAACGTACCTTGCACTCAGTTATCCTACGACATTATCAAACGCGGTCACACCCGCGAACAGGATATTTGTTGAACGATCGCAGTTTCACAGCGTTCGACAGAATGGATAGAAACACTGTAGGGCGTCCTCGCTCTGTACGTTCACACTGTAAACACAACCATGCTTGCCCCTCTTGTACCCGGTCGGGTACGACGCTCGTTTCGCATCCTCCAAATAAGATTTTGTACCCAGCGGTCTTCTGATATCTATTTAATGCATGGGTCGCATACAGACCTCGATAAATGTTGGTTTTTCAGCCAAGGACAAATGCCGAATCATGCGTATGTTTATATTTAATTTTTGCATACGAATGCATGGGCCCTTTGCTCTCTGCAGCGGTAGCTTTCGATAGGTGACAAATGTTGGGACAGGGGACATTATGGCAGGGGCGTAGGAGCATCCATGAAGAGTGTGTGTGGGGGGAGGACAAAAACTTTTTTTATAACGCTAATGTTAAATTTCTCTAAAAAGGGAGAGGGGCAGGGGGCATGACAACAGACTTGCCCGCATCCTGTACTCAGTGCGTTTGAGAATTGAAGGTGACTCTTGCTGAGGTGATCGAACGCATCAGTTCGGCGAACAACTTGGTTCCGGGCCCCGAACTTTGAAAATTTACTGCTCGCCGCACTACTAATGGCGTATCCAGGGGAGGGGAGCGACATCGGAACCACGGCCCCTGCCCCTTTTGTTGGAAAAGGCGCCAACACGTTTTATATCCCCACTTCTTGCGGACAAAAAAAGTGTTCTATGTTTGTTTTCTAAGCCTGTCTTTATTCATGTTAGTGTTAAAACGGCGAAAGAAAGTGGCGACGATCCAGGGAGAAATCGGCATTTCGGGATAAGTTTGGTTTCACGGATATCGATCTGCCCCCACTCCCCGTAATAGGTATACGGCCTGAATCCGCCCTGGGGTACTACTCATGCGTTACTGCTGATGGGTTTACTAGTGCGCCACAAATCGACCCTGGCCACATGTGCCGAGACCGGTCGTGAAGGTAATTACCATGGTAATTACCCTGCGGGTCACCGTTATGGCCGAATTCACGACGGTCGTTACCTCGACGATGAGCATTCCCTCACAGCCGAGAATGAAATCTTGTCTGGAAACCGCGCGCACGCAGAAGAGGCTTTATGGGCGTCCTGGAATCTGATTCCCATTCCAAACCAGGGAGGGAATTTATACATACATATATAATATTTCGAATCTGGTCTTTGGAACACTAAGCTCGAATGTGACTAATTATACCCTCACAAGTCATCAGATTACCCTTAAATGTAAAAAAAAAACATTCAGGGATGTTCTAGGACTCAAGATGAATTTTACTATAAGATTCTTTGTACTTGCATGGTTAATTTTCATTACTGTAATGCACGGACGTAGGAACGTTCCTACCTCGGGAACTAAGGTCGCCGTGACCTTCAGCAGGCGACCTCCTCCCAGCCAGAGGAGAACCGGTGAACCAAGTTTGCGTGTCGTCGCTCGTTTGACCTGTGGCCCGATAAAAGTGTGGTGGGGCTTATCATACTCCTGTCACTGCAAATTTCAAGCATGAAAACATTTTTGTAAACTTTCAGGTTAAACTGAAGAGGTCGCCCATTGACCCAGACCCAAAAACCTATGCATATTCCGATAACTAAGACAGTGACCAGCACACTGGTGGTTACTGAATCGATTTATGTTCATGAGTTTGGAGTCTATATTGCTAAGAAAACTTTGACATATTTTGCTCTGGCCGTTTTGATGTCATTATCGATGACCTGGGAACCCACCTGTTCACCTAAAACTCCTAAAAATCGGATATCGTTAAGTAGGTTACGTGACGAGCGAAACACTGCCTTTAACCGCGCTGCTCTGTCTCTCTTTGTTCAAAAAATAGTAGGGGGGTCGTTTTAGCACCCCCGCTTGGCGAGGGTGTAAAAATGGTCCCGCTGGGCGAGGGCTAAGACGTTGGTTGTTCTCAGTTATACGAGAATGACTGGAAGTCTGACAAGAACTATGTGATGGCGTTTCCTTAGCGTTATCAAGCAGGTGTTCAAATTAGCAGACACTACCATGATTTTTACGAAAGACCTGTCGAACGCCTTTGTTTCGATTGATCTACGTTCTATATACAGAAAAATCCGATACGTCGTCCGACTTACATCCTCAAACCTTGCACATACCACGTAACATGCCAAGAGCCAATCATTTGATAAGCACAGCTGATAATGCATGAAAGACAACCAAAAACAACGTTTGCTGTCCATTCATGTGACCAATAAACCGCAATTCGTGCGTCCTTCGACCACGAGCATGCCGATGGTTGGTGACAACGCTAGTGACAGGTTCTTTGAAAGCGGTCATGCCCAGGCGAGGGCTACGGTCGGAGGGGAGTCTCGGCAGATACGGACCAGTATTGCTAGTGTCGACATGCGACTGAATCAATCGAATGAGTCAGCCCTTTCACGCGAGGACACCAAGATAACCATAAACGCCCCTTGTTCCATATGCATATCCAGCCGGGTATACATATATTTTTAGCAGCGGTGCTTCCATCACGAAGAAACCCGTGAGGCACGGAAGAGGTCGACATTTCAGCTCTGTCAGTCTCGTCTGGCGAAGCCTCGGCTCCATTGAGCCGATCGCTCCCAGAGATCTGTCGATTGGTCTGAGCAGGCACGCTCCAGGCTTAAGCACTCATCCCGGACTCCTGCGCTCCTCAGCACACCGGTTGATCATCCCGCGGTCCACGCACGAGTCGCCGCGACCGTCCGTTCTCGCTAGAGGCCGAGCACTGCACACTGCAGTCGCGCGCCAATCACGCCCGTGCGTTGCAGGGCGGCCAGGAAGCGCCAGTTCCGCCCGGCCTCTCCGGGGCGCCGCGCGCCCGCCACCGGCCCGAATGACTTCCGAGCCGCCGCGGACGCCGCCGGCGCCCGTCCAGCGGCCGTTTGAAGGCGGGACCGGTTTGCCGGCGCTGGCTGGCGGCCCGGCCGCGCGACCTCGACCCTGACGTACCGTACTCCGGCGGCCGCCGGCGCCGGCTGCGGGGTCGGCGGCCGACACGACGCCGGCGGACGCGGCCGTGACGTTTTCGTGATGCGCGCTGAGTCCTGCGCCGTGAATCTGGTGACGCAGCGTATCTCGTAAACTTCGGCGACGGAGGATGGTGGCAGAGATAGACGCGCTGGCGGCCCGTAGATGCTGCGTAGAACGTGATTTGTGAGACTGTCCGGTAGGCAGCGCTATTTTAAACAGAGACGCTGCTGTGCGTCGTGTTTTAATGGCGCTTCGATTGGTTTAATCATACAGGGCTGCAACCTCCCACGCCGATGGTGGTGGCTTGCGACGAAAGCCTTCCTTTCTGCCGGCGCCGAACCCAGATTTACGGCGGGAAAATCCTGCGCGCGAACCGAACTAAAGAAGCGACCTCGGAATACGCGCTGCCGTATTGTCAAGTGTAACTTTCAGCCGTGTTTCGGGTCTAGACCCTACCGCCGTTTTACTAGGTTCTTGTGTACTCCGTATGGTTGTGTGCATGATCTATAGCTGGCGAATCGCACACAAACTTTTCTGGCTTATTTCCTGAAGAACAGGAAAAACGGAATTTACTGGCGCGAGCTTGGCATGACAGGACAGGATCGGTGAGTAATCGTTTTGTCCGGTGCAGACCGCAAAAAAATGACAACCAGCTGGCCCCAATAATTTGTTGCCCTCGCGGCCACATATTGTGGCCGTAACGTTCTTACTCAAAGAGATCTTCCCAGAGTGACGCCACTCATTTTCTGTTCCGTAGAGATACGCCGTCAAAAGAAAACTCGAAATGGACAGCATGCGATTGAGGTTACATTGTAAGGAAGATTGAGGTCTAAAAATCGGAGCTTTTCCAGCATCGCTTTTGAATGACGACCAATCCTCATTGGCACTCTCGCTTACCTCATATTTGAACATTTAATATCTCTGCTCTTATACTGTGGAAGCCGATGAATGGCGTTTTATTCCTTCTTCTGTGAAACGGACAGACAAGACCCACGTTTCCCTTGGAATAATGTAGCGGATGTTGTGTGGGCGGTGAGAACGTTTTTACTCGTGGTACATAAACCATGCGCGAGGAAGCAGCCTGGGGCGGCCGCTCCGAAAATCGAGCAGATCTCGTGCATTTACGCTCCGTCGACCCCTGCATTCGGGGAAACGAGGTGCGGTTTGACAGTCCACTTCCACGCGGCCGGCTGCCATGCACCTGTCAGCGCCAGTGGCGCGACTAACCGTCTGAGGACGTAGCGTGCTGGCGGGGCGGAGACTGTGGCCTCCACAGTGTCCTGCTGGGTAGGCCAGCAGTGGACCGCCAGGCTGCCGCGCCGGACCCGACAGTCGCGGCTCTCGAACTTATCGAGGCTTCGTGATCTGACCTGACCTGTCCTGGAGACGGACAGGTGGGGCTACCCGGCTCACATCACTTACCGAGCTTACACACACTCCCGACTCGGCGGCTGGACTCGTTCTGAGCTGACCTGGCCCGATCTGCCCTGAAGGCCGGTCTGGGTCAGGACCCCAGCTGATCCGCTCGGGTCGGGTCACCCTCGGCGCCCTCCCGACCCGGCTGCCGGACTCAGGCTCGGCCGACGCGGCCGTTTGAACGCGGCGCTAACGGACCGCGCTAAAGATCCGGCCGGCACGCGACGACAGCGGCGGCGGCGGCGGCGACGGCCAGAGCAGGGGCCGCCGCCGCCGCCGGCTACAACGTCCGCCCGAGATAGGATCGGCGTCCGCGGCGGCCGGCGCCACGTCCCGCCACCGGAGATCGATACGGCGACGGTCGCGCCGGAGGTGAGCCGGCGACCTTGCCGCGCGCCGCCGTTTAAACGGCCGCCGGTTGCACCCGACCGCTTGCAGATCGGCCGCGGACGCGCTGTCGGCGTCGCGGCGGCGCGGCCGTTTGAACAGCGCCCGCGGCGGCGGCGGCGGCGGCGGCGGCGCGGCGTCACCGGCCGGCGGCGGCGGACCCGCCGCCAGACGGTGCGCCGCCGCGGCGCCCTGGCGGCGGCGTGCCGCACTACCGGCCACTCGGCCAGCGGCGGCCGGCGCGGCGGCGTGTTGCGCGGGTGCCAGTGCCGGCGGGAGTGTGGCGGCGGCAGCTCCGCGGCGACAGCGACGCGCACGGCGAGGCGACGCCGCGGCCGCTCGACCCGACCGCAGCGCGGCGCCGAGCGCAGCCGGCCACGGGGCACAGCCGGCCGCCGGCGCCGTTTGAATCGAGAGCCGGTTTTGACGGACTCGCGTTCGCGAGCGCCCGGCGCGGCGCGGCCGCGTGGCGCTGCGGCCGCCGCCGCAGTGGGCCGACCGTCTGCCGCGGCCAGCATGCCGACCGGTTGCAAGGTAGGTCAGAGCTGGGCGGTCTCGCTCTCGCTGCCGAGCCGGCCGTGACCGTGGCTGGCGGTGGCGGAAGCGCCCTTGAATCGGACAATGCCGTTTGGCAGGTGCCCCGGCTGGCAGGCGATCGCCGCCTGGCGCTCCTGACTCATGGCCGGCGTGAGACATCCAGCGAAAGCTTCTTAGGAACCAGTTCGTATGCCCGGGTACTTGAGGTATGTTCATATTCCTTCGACGCATAGCCGTACAGAGCGCCGCCTCGCGGCGACGTAAGTCGCTGAAGTGGCGATGACCTCTTGGGCGTCGAGGGCCGCTCACGTGCGAAGGCTGACTCCCGGCAGAGCGCCGGCGCTCTCCTTCCACGATTCAGGGCTGCGTTGCTCGTCGACCCTGCGGCTTCTGTCCGCTCCTGGCCGTCCCGGAGCCGTGGGAGTCGGAAGTGAGGGCTAATTGCCGGCCACTCGGCGCCTGACGTCTCTGGGCCTGGATCCACGGCCGGCCTGCTAATGGGCCGGCCGATGTTCTGGCCGGAGGCGCCCTCTCGAGGGATACACGAAATGGACTGAGGCAGCTATCTATGCCCGCCACCCAGAGCGGAAGGCTAGAGGGTGACGTGGAGAGGCAGAGCAGAAAGACGCTGGCTACGCAGCTGGCCCTCCCGGCGCTGAAGTTATTCAACTAGCTGAAGTTAGACAACTAGCTGTAGTTACAGCTAGTTGTCTAAAGGGCTTGGTCCTTGTCGGGTGTCTGACTTCTGTCTCGATAGGGTGAAGGTGAGCAGCAGAGACTGGACGTTCTTGGTGTAGCAGGTGCCCCTAAACGTCGGTCCGCCCCTTAGACGTGGAATAATAAGCAACGACATGTACTCGCGACACGGTGAGATATTCTGTAGCCAACATGCGGGCAAGGCTTCCATTTTCTGTTAAGATTTCGTAATTTCGGTCGTGCCGTTTAGCACGTTTGAAATAGCGGTAGTTAGGTCATTCGTGAGGCTACGACAGTTGGACAGATTAAACCTACGATAGCTGCAGGAAGTGTTAAAAGTCGTTTCCAGTTAGAATAACAATATTCCACATCCTTTGTCTATCGTAAAATGAAATTAATATTGAACGAGATGCTCCCCTGTACTGCGCTACCTGGAGTTTTCTTGATCGTGCAATAGGTAATTGGTTAATAATAAGTTGCGATCATAGTGGTTTTATAGCGTAATACGTTCTAAAGTGCACATCCAAGCAGTTAAATGATCTTTCAACTATTAACATAACGGGCCCATTAGTTTCAAAAACAATATATTAAATAATCATTCGAGCCTCTGCTTTCCTTCATATGGGTAACTGGATCACTTCAATGCAGCCCAGCTTGAACTGGATAACATGTGCAAGATGCACCATCGCAAGGAGGCGAAGACGATGAATGTCAGACCCGATGTTGAACGTTTTCTGGCATCATTCCCGGATATCTAGAACACCAGTTATTGCTGCGGCTTACAAGATGGCTCAGACTTACATGCTCTTAGGTGATGCGTGTGGTGGCCGGCATGGATAATCATACGGCGCAACTTAATACTTTAAGACAAACGCTTACTTAACTCGCGTGCACTCAGAGCTCATTTACAGGTGTTCTGGAATCATTCGGTTAACGGCCGACTTCAGTATGTTTCCAGTGGGGCCGGATAAGATGCACGTGGCCAAATTGCGTCGAGTCGAAGGAAGCATCAACGGCCGCATAAATATTTTTTTAAGAACGCAAAAATATTTTTCCCTGCAATGAAAGTGAATATTCCACCTTAACATATGCTTCGAATTCACAACCAGGTTGTAGCCTGTCATCTCAGATAGAAGCCAATCTGTATCATACATTATGTCTCAAAAATTACGGAGATTCACTACAACTTTCCGCGGTTTTCTCGTCTTATTCAGCCATGCCGCATTCACAGTCGTTGTGTGACGTCATGGGCAGGCGCAGGCCGTTGAGCCCTTGCGTTCAGTGGCGTGCGCCGCCCCGCATGGCTTCTTGGCGCAGATGAGTTCGAAATGTATTTTAATTCAGTCACATTTTCTAAAGCTTTTAAATATTCTTCGGAGAAATGAGTAGTGAAAACGTTATCAGCGGCATTTTTCGGACCAGCCAGATCTATTTATAAAAAGTCGATCAATGTGGAGTATTCCCTTAAAGGAAAAGGAAAGGGTTATGATGGAAAATGGTTGATATATATATATATATATATATATATATATATATATATATATATATATATATATATATATATACATGTATATATATATATATATATATATGTGTGTGTGTGTATATATAAAATAAGTGCATTTTGTCAGCATCAGCATTCCGGGAATAGCCGCGTTAAAAGCACTTCAGTTTAAGAAAATATGGAACAATAGCGCTGTAAACAGAAACCACCACTTTTATGATTTATTCTACATCACGTGATACAAGTTTCCAAACTTAGAACGAAGGTGGCCATGACGTATCGTCACAGCTGTGGAATGATAAATCAAAATGCATATTGGAGACTCTTGCTACTCTGCGTGCCGGTCTTATTTATTTCAATCCATCCCGTTTCCTTCATGGCGTATTATCCTCTAATATCAGCTGCTCCTTTTCGCTGCACGGCCAACGTATACGACGAATGTCCGGAAAATAGAACCACGAAAGACCTAATAATCGTGCATCTGTGAGCAGTTATGGATGCCTACAGCAGATGTCCTCTAAAGTGACGTTAAAATTAATGCAATATGTACCATGCGTTTCATGTTAAAAACGACTGTATCGTTTTCATCCTCCTCCAGCAGTGCTTACAGCCTTCAGATTTTTGCTGCCGGCGGCTGTTTTAACGTGCTGGAAGTCCAGGTATTCCGGTGTGGCGTTTTCCTGCGATTTTTCACATAGTCCGCGATGTTTTCGGTTTGCTGGCGCCGCCCCCGTCCGTATGTTTCCGGTCGGTCGGCCGGTGCGGAGGCGGTGTTTACGGAGCTCCATAAACCGACGGCCGCGGTTTACTTACTCACAGTGATGTCGGCCCAAATTGGCTGTTGGGGCCCCGGCGGCGGCCGATTTCACCCTCGGGCGGGCCGGCAGCGTCCCGGTCTCGGTAAACATAATCCCGGGCCGCCGAGGACGCCAGGCTAACGAGATGCCCGTCCGGAGCCGCCCGGCGCTCGTTACAGCAGATGGACATCGTAAGTTCGGGGCCCCGGGATCTCGGGCCGGCCTCGGCCCGGCGATTTTATCGGCTCCGCCGCCGAGACCCCTGCCACTTGTGGAGCCGGCTTCCCTCTTAGTGAGCCGCTTTCAGGGTGTGACAGCTCAGGCGCCCGGGGGCTCCTGATCGTGATGATTCGCCCGTTTAGTGGTCGGATTCGAGGTGGAGATACGGAGCCCTCCATTACGTTGGCTGAGCTGGCGAAGCGTTGAGTGATGGCGGCGACAACGCCATGGCTCCACTGCACGCGGGCTGACGCCATGGCTCCACTGCACGCAGGCTGACGCCATGGCTCCACTGCATGCAGGCTGACGCCATGGCTCCACTGCACGCGGGCTGACGCCATGGCTCCACTGCACGCAGGCTGACGCCATGGCTCCACTGCACGCGGGCTGACGCCATGGCTCCACTGCATGCAGGCTGACGCCATGGCTCCACTGCACGCGGGCTGACGCCATGGCTCCACTGCATGCAGGCTGACGCCATGGCTCCATTGCACGCGGGCTGACGCCATGGCTCCACTGCATGCAGGCTGACGCCATGGCTCCACTGCACGCGAGCTGACGCCATGGCTCCACTGCACGCGGGCTGACGCCATGGCTCCACTGCATGCAGGCTGACGCCATGGCTGCACTGCACGCGAGCTGACGCCATGGCTCCACTGCATGCAGGCTGACGCCATGGCTCCATTGCACGCGGGCTGACGCCATGGCTCCACTGCACGCGAGCTGACGCCATGGCTCCACTGCATGCAGGCTGACGCCATGCCCCACTGCACGCGGGCTGAGAACGCCGATCACCGTGGTGTTCTTGGTTGGAACCGACAAACAGACTGCTGGCTACAATTTGGGATCGTGGAGATGAGAGATGAGACCATAAATGAATATATATCGTATGCAAATCAATTTATACCATAAATGAACGGCGAGAAAACGTTGAGGACGAGAGCTGACGTTGAACGATGACTCGAATCTCATGTGCGAATTCGTAGTGCGGAGCTTGATCCAAACAGTTGATGGTCGTGAAGGTTGGCGGTTGGTGCTGCTGGCTGTGGGCTGCTAGCGCCTTTGTTGTTCCATCACGGTTGTTTATAACCGCGGAGCTGTGACTTCAGTTACCAGTCACCATCGTGGTTATTTTCCACTGCGGCTTCAGTCTTTCAATGGCATCAACTTCGTCCACTGTGACTGCCGTCCGCTGCGTTTGCTGTCTACTGCGACTTCTTTCCGTTGGCCGCTGGGGTTGCAGTCCGCCGTGGCTGACGTCCGCTGTCCGCTGGGGTTGCAGTCCGCTGTGACGGCTGGCCGCTGCAGCGGGCTGTCTCCGCCCGGCTCCGCGGCCGCAGTAGGCCGGCCGTCGCCGCTGCGGCCGCGCTGATCGCAGATCTACACGCACACGGGGCGCCGGCCGGCCGGCGGCCATGCAAATGGGCGGCGGCCGCCGCAGCGCCGGTGGGCGGCGGCTCGCCGCGGCGACCGGTCTCCGAACCGTGACCCCCGGCCGCGGCCGGCCGCCCGTCTTGACGACTGGCGGCCGGCGACCGGCGACCCGGCGACCCGGCGACCGGCGCAGCCGACGGGCCGGCTCCGCCCAGCCTCCGCTGCCGCCGCCGCCGCCGACGGCGATGGATCGATGTCCGGAGAGGTACGCCTGGGCGGCGCTCACGGCTGGGCCGGCGGCGGCCCGGCCGCGCTCGTTGACGCGACACAAGTCGCCCCCGCCCCCGCCCCCGCCCCCGTCCCGGGGCTGCGGCAGCAGGCCGACCGGCGACCGAATGCCTTCAGGCAGGAGGATATCGCCGGGACCGGAGCGGCTTCGACGAGACCCGCAGCGGCCGAAGGAGTGCATGCCTCGGGCGATGGTGGCGTTATTGGAATCGAACACAGTGCGCCGGTGTATGCGTTTCGTAACGTGACGTGCGTGGTGATGATACCTCAGCGCATTTTCCTAAGTTGCAATGTGAGCTATGCAGTGAGTTTTTATGTATACCGGAACCGAAGGGGCACATCATGGAATACTGGCTTGTCTGTGATTGCGTTTGTTTTATCCTACGGCCGTGACATTGTTTGCATGCATTGATACATCATTGAAAAGACAGTCTCTCTTTGGCCTCTTGTGGAATCCAGGCTGAAGACTGCATGGTAATCGCATTTTACGTTATAAACTGCAAGGGGAAGGATGAAAACAACATGAAACCAAACCAGGTTATTGTTCTATGCATTATTTACATGCTACGTTGAGAGTGTAAGGTTCCATAGGATCCTTTGACCGTGTTTTAAGTCTGTTTTGCACCTCCACTATGAGATGTACGAGTCAACAGGCCTTTTCGGGCATTAAAGGGAGAAGTTAGGGTAGCTGCTCGGTTGCCGACAACACGATCGTATATTCCGGGAAACAGGGGACCGAATTCGAACTGAAATCCCTCAGACGGGTAGAGGGGCAAGTTTCACCTATATCTTTCTTCCTGGAGGGAAAATTTCTCGTGAGCCAGGACGTTTACGACGTTGTAAAATGCTTCGTTCAGACTTTCCTGCAAAATGTCCGCCTTATCTGTTGTAATAAATTAGACCTCGCTAAGCGGTTGACTGGATGCAGCTTAGTATCAGCGCCGGAGCGAGAATCTTTCTTGCCTTTGGAGCACCGTGGATATTCGGAGTTTAGGAAGAGAGCGGTGCGAAAACCAAACTGAACCGCGCTGAGTGGACAAAAAAGGAGCACGCGGCGGGAGAAGTTTCACGTCATTAGAACGTTGGCGAATTAGCTGCGAAATCAAATTTTTCACTACAGGGCCCACCTTCTTCGCAAAGACGCACCGTATCTTATTAATCGTCCATTTTTTCCGTCACAGACAGATGAGCTTTCCTGTTATTGAGATACAAAAACCAAGAAAAGCTGATTTCAGACTATATGGACTAGATACTATATATGACATCAAACAAAAGTAAGCAAAAACGTACTTTAACTACCATAATATGACCCATACTCATAGCTTTGAGCCACGAAGAAAACTGATGCCGAGACCATCACACGGCCGGGTCTCACAGATCATAAATTCCCTTGTTTTCCACCGCGTGAATATTGTAACCGTAGTGCTGCCTCTGCGAGTGCGAGAGTTCAGCCCGCAGCTCCTGCGGGACCGGAGCCGTCCGCAGGGAAGCGTCTCCCCATCAGCTCAGTTCACCCCATCTGAGCTCGGCCGCTCCCTCACATCTCGCGGTCCTGCACCTTGTATGGACATGATGGGAGGCCGTCCAGGTGTCTGCGGCGCGTGGAGCGTGCCGTGCATCCGGCCTCGGCCATGAAGGCAGGGCCGCACCTCCCACCTCTGTGGCGATTCCCGTACCGCGAATAGCGCCCCGGATTAATCAGGCAAAAATCGGCTTATGTTCTGAAAAAGATCTACTTGTTCAGCCGAGACTCTCTGTCGATGGGGCGAGGCGGAATGCACCTTGCTTGTCGGAAAATGTATCGCCTTTTTTGGAGTCGCTCTGTTGATTTTGCCGCCAATGCCGAACCGCCGCCGACCGAATACCGATTTATGCAACACAGTCGTTACAGTTGAAGTGTTCCTACTGCTCAAGCATGCAACAATGGCTGAAACACGTAATGCAGACACAAAATGTAACTACGTACGCTCATTTCCTTTGAAACAACACCAGGCTCGTCGATAACAGTATGCGTCGCGCGGCTTGCTCGGCCTCCAGCGCCGATGACGCTCCGGCCGGCCGGAGCAGCCCTCTCCGCCGGTCCCGTCCTCCGCAGCCCTCTGCCTGCCGCCGACCGAGCTGGCGAGCACGGCCTCTGCCTCCGCGCCAGCAGGTGCCCTCTAATTGCCGGCGGCCGACTGAGCTGCGCCAGCTGCCCAAGCCCCACGCCCTGCCGGCTCGGGAGCCGCCGCCCCCGGGCTTCCGGCGGCGGCGCCGGCGCGTGGAGACTGCTCCTGCCAGCGGCCGCTCCGTTGGCGCACTAGGCCGACTTCTTCGGATGGGGATATCGCCCTGCCGTCACGGCGGCGAGGCGCGACCCGCGCGGCGGAACGGAGCCGCTTCCGGCCCCGCCCGCCGGTCACGCCGTGTCACGCGCGTCACGCGGCGGCGTGCCGGACAATTTCCGCACCCGTTCGTCCCGTTCCCACGCGCGCTTTGATTAAAGGCGCCGGCTCCCACGGCCGGGCGTAAACAGCGGAGCGTCTCCAGTCGGGCCGGCCGACCAGCCGGGCCGTGCCGGGAGACGCCGACCGGCGCTGTCCCGGCCCGGCGTCCGGCGGCTAGCGGCAGCTGATGGTCCTCGGCTGCCAACGATGCCGGGTGATTGCGGCCCGCCAGCTCTCGTCGGCTCCAAACAGCGCGGAAAGGTGCCCCGCGTCAGACACGATAAACCAGACAAGGCAAATAAAGCGCGGACTGCCGGAGGATTTCGGCGCCGGTCGAAACAAACGGCATCGCGACGGCGACTGACGTCACCGGGGACGGATTTAAAGCGCAACGGACGCTACGTTCTTTGAACCGTTCTGTTGCATTTACATGAGCTCCAGCAGCGTCATGCGGGCGTCTGCATATCTGCTTCAAATCTTGTCGGCCGGCGTCGGCGGCTTCGCGGCCACCGGCTCTTGCCATTTAAATTTTCAAATTCGAATGACTCAACGGCAACTCCGATCGGCCACGCCCGTCGAGCTGCGGCGGCTTTAAACCGAGCTGCGGCCAGCGGCGAGAGTCAGCCACGCTCTGCGCCGGCCGGCGCCTCCGGAGGCCGCGGGCCGGGCGTGCAGGCACGGACGGAGAACGGACCGAGTCGGCGGCCGCCGGGGGCGGCGTTTTTTGTCCGCGCCTGCACGGCCGACCCGTGCGGCGCGCGAGGACCGATTGTTGCGGTCCGCCTCGGCCTCTGCCTGACGAGTCCGCGCCGCTCTCGCCGCCGTGAGCCGCGGTCGCCGCGGCGCGCCGCACGTCGGCCGGCTCGTGAACGTGCACGTGCCGGCTGCGCCTCGGCACGGGTCGGAGGGCGTGGCGCCTGGCCCAGGCGTCCCGACGCTGCAGGTCATGGGAGAATGGGGCGCGGGGGTTTTTGTGGCCGGCGTGGCTCAAGATCAGTGGCCTGGTGAGGTCGCCCCGGCTTGTTTACTGCGTTTCTTCCTCATTCCTTTTCTCGTTATCGGATATCGATACATCAGCCGGTAGGTATTATCTAGCTCGGCTATCTAATTTAATGAATGACTGATGTTACGGTGCTATTATTATATCATTGCGTGCTTCAGTTTGAGATAGTTTTAATGGGCCGTATGGTATGTCTGAGACAGTCTAATTGTGGCGTTGTTGTTTGTGATCCGTTTCCTTTTGTTCTTTGAGTTGTGTTTTGGCTCGGTTAGCGGCTTGTCCTTTTCGTTCGCTCCGCTTCTCGGCTCACCTGGAGCGAACTGCAACTGGTTTAGCTGAGCTTACAATTCACATCGCGAAGAGCATTCCGAGCGCAGGCCAGCACCCTCCTAGAACGGTTCCATACAGTCCTGTATTCCCATCCCGTGGACTGCGGCCTGGGATGAGATCTCTGACACTTAGAGCGGCAGCGCTTGGAAAGCTCGTCGGGCAGCCGACTGGGCCCTGCTTTCTGGCTGTGAGCTGCGTGACCTGCAGACGACCAGGTCTTCTGCAGGTCACGCAGAAGTGACCTGCAGCGTCACTTCTGCGTGACCTGTTGTCTCCTGCATTCCGTCCGCCCTCCGGCTCGGTCGTCGTCCGTCCCTGAACGTACTCATGCGCAGCCAGCCGACGGCTCTTCCGTCGGTCTGACGCAACAACGGAGCCGACACTGGACGCCGGCGCGCGCCGGCCGACGGGACCCTGAGGGCTGAACCGGCTGGCAACGGGAGGGACTGAAAAGGCTCGAGGCTGAAGAGACAGGGGATGAAAGCAGGGGCTCCAGAGACTGGAAAACATGGAGAGGATGGAGGATGAATGCTGGGTGTAATGGAGCCGTGAACAGTGAACAGAACTGCTGAACCGGAAGCTCCGACCTGCGGCCTTGCGATGGATGCTTCGACTGCATCAGCAAAACTTATGTATCGAATAAGGCATCGTGATGGAACGTTTTCCTGTAACGAGACGTTTCCCAGAATTCATCAGCCTCTCATCTGCTTCCGCAGAGTTAAATGCACGACCATCTAGTGAGATTGGCCCACGTTGTAAGCAAACGAAAAGACGTAATCTCTTACGCATATGCGTCTTTAGTTGCTTGATCCATTATTATTGCTTCAATTTCGGATACCGGAATCCGTTTATGCTGAACGATGGAAAAAACGAAAAATACGTAGCCTCACCTCGGCTGTGACGACGTATGAAGTGCAGCTGATTGCGGCCATGGCTTAAACTGAACGTAGACCAAGCAAAATTTTGCTCATTATCCGTAAGGGAGGAAATATCCCGACATCCGGCATATGTCAAAGACAGACGGCAATACTGTAGTACGCAGCGAAACCCGCCCCTCATTGACGCAGACCAGCCGACTACAACCGGTCCCGAACGTAAGTCGTGCCCCGCCTTCCACGGAGGATGGTGCGCGTCGACCTCCCTCTGCAGGCCCGGGTCAAGGCGGTCCACCAGCGGCCGGCGCGTTTGCAGCGCGTGCGAGACGGTGACGCGGCGAACCGCTCAGCCCTCGGCGACCGGCCGCCGCGCCGGAATGTTAATCAGTACCGTTGTCGCGCCCAAGCGCGGGCGGCGCTCGGCCGCGTCCCACGCTCCGGCGGCGCCGGGGGCGCGCCCGGACACGGCCGGACACCGGATCCTGGGCCGGACGCCGGGATCCGGGGCCGGGCCCGCGGATACCTGGGCGGCGGAGGCGGCCGCGCGAGGCGCCGGCGCGGGCGCTCCTGGGTGGTCGCCGGCTGTGCGGTCCGCCGTCTTTCAGCGATTATGTTCTGCGTGTCGCCGGCCGCGCCGGCAAAAACGAAAACAAATAAAAACGCGCAGCTGCGTCCCACCGTTGCGTGCTGAAGCGTTCCAGGTTCAGATGTCGCCAAGTTCTTCGACACCAAACGCCGCCAACACGTGGTCACGCAGTCCGCCCTGCCCGCTTCCTGCCTTTTGCCCGCGCCGGAATCGCCTCTCTGGAGTCGGCGTCTCCGACGCCCGCGGACCAGGTGTCCGGCGCCGGCTGCGCGGCCGCGCTGCCCGGCGTCGAACGCTCCGGCCGCGCGGGCTGCGTGCCGGCTGCGTGGTCACGTGACCGGCCGCGGAGGTCACGCCCCCAGCGCCGCCGCGGCCGGGCGGCGGCCGGGCGGCGGAGCCGGTGGAGGGACGCGGGTCGGACGCCGCGTGGCTGAATGGACGCCGCCGCCGGCAGCGTCCCCGTCTGGCGGCGTCCGTGGCGAGGCCGGGCCGGCCGGGACGGGCCGGGCGGCGGTAATGAGCGCCGTCTTTTGTCGGCGGACGGCGGAGCGTCCCGGCCGGCTGTTGGCCCGGTCCGCCCGGCCCGGCCCGGCCGGCTGCTGCCAGTCTCGGTCGGCGCGGAGCCGCTCACGGCCCGGCGTTCCCACCGATCACGGGCTGACGGAGCCGCCAGCTCGCCAAGAATGCGACGTCTCGAGTGATCTGACGCGGTGCTGATGTGGAGCTCTTGCGGGCGAGGGCACTTACGGATGCGTGGAGTACCGTTTAGGAACATTTCACGAATGAAGCCGCACATTAGGCTGTCAGGAACGAATTACGATCCAGTCCCACATGGCACCTTTGGTATTCGCGTGATATGGTAAATGCCTCTAACTGCTCGGGTTCAGAATGTTAGGCTTTTTTCGTCGAGTCGCATTGGCAATTTACTCTCTCTACCTCCAAGTACCGTTTGAGCCCTTCCGTCACTTGAAACCTAGGCTTACGGATGAGGTGGTTTAAGCCCGGGAGAGATTATCAGGTATCCAAGGAACCGAAGGCATTCCAATAACAGTACGGCGTATGAAACATTCCAGGGGATTGTAATCCTGCCTTTTTGGCTGACTAGGCTATTGGTGCACCCAGGGACGCTTCCATTTAGTGGCTTTGTCTGCCAGCGCGGATTTCATGCGAAACGATTTGTTACACCAAAAGCGCATCCAAAGAGGAAGAGTTAAGCGGTGGTACATGACATAAATAAGTCAGATACCATGAAGCTGTGAAAGTTTTGTGGTAAGTGAGTGATTTCCCGTTTACTCTTTTCTCTGCAGGCCACCTATGTCTGCATATCTGTGCCTCTAAAATACTCTGTGCCTGCAGACCATCTACAGACCTCCATACTAAGCATACATAGTAGTGTTGATTACCGGAATCGGAATTCCGACTTTTCCAGGATTCCCTAATTTCCGAATCGGAAATCGGTTGGACATAGCACTTATTTCTCGAAAAAAATGAACACTATGTTTTGCAAGACAACCTCCAAAAAACGTTAGGAAGCCAAATGTTGCTTAATATTTCAGTTATAAACATCAAATTCAAACATGACATACAACTGTCATTTTGATACAGTCGCTCAACAACATGGTTGACTCAACTTGTGCACTGTGCATACCCAGTTCAGTTCCTCATCTTTAAATACTCATATCCACATTGCATACATCTGAAGTAAAGCAAGACTGCTTCCGGTCAAATCAATCATTGTGGGATTCTAAGTGAAAACTGGAATGCATCACATTTGTTACAATTTTAATATCATTATTGTATGCAAACTGAACACAAGACATCATGTGACCATTTGCCGAAGCACATCACCAGACTAGACTAAGAAATGAAAAGACAGACATCACCAGAGCGCCCGTAGTAATGTCTGCGCCTTCTGCTCCACTGAAAAATATATCTTAATTTCCTTGGACAGACTTGGATCTCAGACGGTCTTTGACTATGGCATGGCTTACTCCTCGGAACTTGTCCGAAATTGGTTTGAGCTTTCCCGAAAATTGCAGTTCTTATAGTTAGTACAGCATATATACCCAGCATGGTATATTTTCCGGATAGACAAGTGTGAACATTTTTAACGCGTCTTCGGAGTGCTTACCTAAATCATACGGCCTCCCATAGAGAGAATTTAGATTACGCCCCTGCCTAACATGCTGATGTGAATTTTACAGACAAGTTCCGTGGTCGAGCAAAATTGAAATGCGTCGCTGTTTTTGTCGTCGAAACATCCCTCACGACGGTTCTGTTCGGACCGCTTGGCTCAGCAGTTTTGTTCACCGCCGAAAACTCCATTTCATCTACTAAATAACGTTGATCCTCATTTCTCTCCATACTTTTCATCTTCTTTGCTTTCCGGCCTTCAGTCTTCCGTTTCACTTGCCGTCTTTCTTTTTCTTTTTGTTTTCCTTGTCTTCTTTCTCGCCGTCTTTCTATGTGACCTTCCTTTACTTTTATTTCCTTTTCCTTCCCCCTTCTCTTTCCTATTACTTCTACCTGAGACCTATTTGTCTTATTCATTTCCCCACTCCTGGATTTTTTTAAGGAAGAAGTGCTGAAAATCAAATCCTTTCCTCGTCTTCCGACAACTGTTGTCTGGAACGCGCTCATCTCCGAAGACGTCGGCGAACCTGTTCAGAGCTCGCCATTCAACAGAGGGATAAGAAATCCGAGGAAATGGGTGGCCGATTGGGCCGGAATGTAAAACCTAGGAAAAAGTGGTTGAAACATGATGATTTGTCTTTCAGTTGGAACGGAATCATAATTCTGGGGTACCGATGGCATAATGCCATTTAAAGTCACTGCCAATTGAAGCACGTCCACCCCTCTCTTAGACTGACTATGGCAGCCAGTCCCTGCGTCTCCAAGAGTCGCCATAAAACACTAAGCAACGTGCATCTGGTTCGTCTCGCCCTCGTCCTTGAATCCATTTTCCCCTGCGCTGGTCCCTAGAACCTTACCTTCCCTTTACAACGCCAGTCACACCGGTCCACCAACTGACCTCGGTCTCGCCTGCTGTTCTTGCGTCCCGTCGCCCCACCCTCTGTCCCTCACCGCGTCCCCGCCGTCCCCGCCGCGTCCCTCCCGTTCCGTCCGGCCGCGCCGCCGCCGCGGCCGCAGCCGGCGGCGGGGGCCGGGCCGGCCGCCGGTATGCGGCGGCTCCGGTGGGGGCGGCGGCGGCCGGGGCGCACACCTGGGCGGCGGTCGCCCCGAGCGCGGCCTCAATCAGCTGACGCCGGCCGCGATCGTTACCGGGCGGCCACTTCGACGGCGCCGCCTGAAGCCAACCCGCCGCCGCCGCGGGCAGCGCCGGCGACGCCGGCCGCGTCAGTCGCAAGCCGCCGCTCCGCCCGCCCGGTCCGGCGTCGGGCGGCGAAGGCTCGCCTCGGCCGGACGCCGCGGCCCGGGCATAATTAGGGCCGTTCCGTCGGTGCGCCGGCGTCCGCGGCGCGGCTGCATCTCATCGGCCAGAGGTGGATGACCCTAATGAACTGGGCGCAAGACGCGTCGGCCGAACGCGGGCGGCGCGGACCGGCCGGCCGCCGCCCGCGCTCGGGGACGACTCCGACGCGCCGGCGGCCGCCATCTTGGCGGTCGGAACCGCTCGGAGAGCACCTCCCGGTCCCGGCGACCTGACGCCGCCCGAGGCGAAAACCGACCCCGTCCCGTCAGCCGAGCTTCGCTGCGGGCGGCGCTGAGAGCAGCGGCGGCGGGGGCGGGGGCAGGGGCGGGGACGGGGGCGGGGACGGGGGCGGGGGCGGGGACGGGGACGGGGACGGGGGCGAGGGCGGGGTCTGGTCTCCGGTGACGCTCCGCAGACGGGCGGGCGGCCCTCCGCCGTCGCCGCCGACAGCGCCCAGACCGCCGCCGCCGCCGCCGGACGGACGTAACGGTGTCGCGGCCGGCCGGCCGCCGGCGCTTGAGGTAGGTCCGACCGTCCGGGTGGCAGCAGCGGCGGCGGCGGCGGCGGCGGCGGCGGCGGCGGCGTCCGGCTCCGTGCCGCGGCTTCTTGCGGTCGCGGCGCTAATTGATTCGCGCCGATCGCCGGCGGCGGCGCCGCGTGATTAGCCGCGCAGATGGCCGGCCGGCGCGTCACGCTCTGCGAGCCCGAGCCGCGGGACGCCGCCGCCAGCCGGCCGCGCCCGGAGCCGCCGCCGCCGCCGCCGCCGCTGGTCAGGACCTTTCCCAGGGTGCCCGGGGCGCGATGCCCGTCCCACGCGGCAGCGGTCAACGCTGTTCTGTTCTTTGAGACGGCTTGAATGGCCGGGCGCTATATGGCGTTTGTTGGCCTAAGCGTCCAAAGATAACGTTCATGGTTGCGGCGGGAACGACAGTGACAGATTACGAAATTAGCGCTATGAACAAACGCTTTCATTGGCTCTCGTCCGTGCGTCCGTTCGGTAGCGAGTGGCGCCTGCGGGATGCGCGGAATGATGTCTGCAGGACTGAGAGCCGTTTGCCGCGCAGCGCCGGCAGGCCGACTCCGGTGGCGGGTGGCGGCCGACCTGCGCCTCGTCGGTGGCGTTATTGGAGGCATGGACTGAGTGCGCCAGCGCCATCATCACTGGCGCGGCCCCGCCCGGGCCCGGCCGGGCCATCAGTATGGGCGGGGCGCGCCCGCCGCGGCCGCGGCCCGGTATCCGGCGCCCGGGGCCTGTCTGCGGCTGCCGCTGCGTCTCGCTGTCAACAGGCCGGGCGTCGTGGTCGCCGGACGGAAGCCGCAGACGCCGCGGACGGAGGGCGGGGGTCCTTCGGTCCATCCCGTAGACTGACAGCGGCTGTCACTGACTCCCCCCGCGATCGCTCCAGCCGCGTGGCGGCCGGAGCTGCGGAAGCGGCAGTCGTCAGCTGGCCGGCCGGAGCTCTCGATCGCCGCCCGCTGCCCACGGCAGTCGGTAGCAGGGCCGGCGGTCCCAGCTATGCGTCTCCGTTTGTTTAGCGCCGCCGTTGCCGCATTCTCGGCGCCGGTCGGCCGGTGTTTTGGCGGCCGGGCGGCGGCGGCGGCGGCGGCGGCCGGCCGCGCTGGGTGGCCGCCTCCCGGGGGACGGCCGCGCCGCCGCCAGGGCAACGCAAACAGCGCGCGCCCTCAGCCCAGTCACCTGTTGACCCGGCGGCGCGGCGGCGGCAAACAGGCCGCGTCCAACGGGATCTGCCAGCCGGCCGCCGGCGGACGGCGGTCGGTCGGGCCGGGCGGGCCGCCGGACTTCCGGACGTTCCGGAGCGTCCCGGACGTCCGACCGGGACGCTCCGGAACGTCCAGGCGGGACGTCAGGACGTCTGGACGTTTTGGCAGACGTCGTGGAAACCCGTTACGGGCATTCGTGCGGGGGATTTTCAGTCACCTGGTTTGTTTTCTTGTCCCGTGTGGTTGAGCAGCCCTGGTCTGGTAGGCCAGGCTGTTCGATTCCGGTCTGCCCTCGTCGTCCATATTTTGTGCAGAATTCAGCGGACTAACTCTGTCGGACAGGCGGATTTCCGTGCGCCTTGCGCCGCTTACGTAAGAGAGCCGGCGCCCGGCGGCACTGTTTCCACTGACTGCCGTCGGGGGCGGCAGCAGCCTTAGCGGCATCGTGGAGCCGACAATCAGCAAAGCTCCCGTGACACCTCCTCCGCTCCTCCTCCGCCGCCGCCGCCGCGCCGGTTCGGACGATAATTGCCGCGGAGCAGGAGAAACAACGGGCTGCCGTGTAGCGGTGCCGGCCGAGTTCTTTTGCAGGCGGCGACGACCTGTGACCCGCGTGACGTCACGTGCGCCGCATTCGCCGCGTGGCTGCGCGGACGTCTCGGCCGGCGGCGGGAGCCGTGCCGACGGGGGCAGTCACCGGTGCCGCGTCGACGACCGCCGGCCGGGCGCCTGTTGTGCGCCCGTCATGCGGAAGAGCATCCAGCGGCGGCGAGCTGCCGGCGGAGTTCAAATGCGTTCACAGCGGCGCTACTGTTTACGGTGTTTGGCGGAGCCTCTCCGGGCTGAGTGGCCATGGACAGCTGGGCAGAGAACGGTCCACTGTCGGCGGGTACCGCGGTGGAGGTCTCGCAGGGGCGGCGTGCCTTCTGGATGGTTTCGTTTCTGGACCCGCCGAGGACAGAAACTTGAGGACTCGCTGGAACGCGAGTCGCCGCCGTCGGATCTCGCTGGCATGGCTCGTAAGAGCGCGGCTGCGCTGACTTTGTGTCCGGCTACCTGCGAGTGACCGGCCGACCCCTGCCGTCGCCCTGTCGTCGAGGACGGCGGCCGGCGCCGCGCCCCGGTCGGCGGGCCGGCCGCCGGCCCGCACTCGGCGTTTTTGACAAACGCGTAATGGATGACCCGGCTCATCCGCGGAAATAATGGGCCGCGTCGGCCATTTGTTCTCGGCGGCGCGCGCCCGACCTGCGGTCGCGGCCGCCGGTCGCGCGGCGCCGCTCAGAATGCGGAAATCTGTGTCGTCACAGCGCGTCCTCACGAGCGCGCCCGGCGCGGCCGCTGCGTTGATGGAGCGGAATTTAGCCGGAATAATGCGTGTCGGCCGGGCGCGCGGCTTCGTAATGCGGCAGTTGTGAATTATCGGCCTGCGGCCTGCCGTTCCGGCGGCGGTGACCGCCGCCGGCCGCAGCCCATTGCGCCGCCGATAGTCGGGAAATCTGCTGGCCGCTCAGGGTAATGGCGGCCGGTGCGCCTGTTTGTCCGCGTAATTCGATGGAGCTGCATTAGCGCCGCGGCGCCAGGCGGCGGCCGTCGTGTCCCCGGCCTCATCGCGCCGCATTAGACGCGGTAATTGCAACTGCAGATGTCGGGCGGCGGCGGCGTTCGCGGCGGCCGGCCGACGCCGGCGCGGCGTTCGCGGCGCGGGCGCCGCCGGGACCGTCGCGCGGCGCGGAGACTACAGGCGAGCGGTGGCGGCGTGCCGTCGACATCAAGATCGAGGCGCGATCGGTGCCGGGGGCGCACGAAGCGGCGGCTGGGCCGGCTCACTTCGAGCGGTGCGCCCCTCTCAGCGGTCTCACGCAGACCGGACGCCGGGCCGCCGCTGCCGGCCGCGGCGCGGCGGGCGAGCCGGCCGTCCCGCGGCGCGCGGCGGGGCCGGCGCGGCGCGGGGGCAGCGACCGGGCCGGGGCGGAGCGCGCGCCCCGCCGCGCCGGCCGCCGCGCCGGCCGCTGATTTGATGGAGTGGGAGATCTGTCAGGGCGGCGGCGATCTCCGCGCGGCGACGTCGCCGTTCGGCCGGCTCGGCGCGAGCCGGCCGCCGCAAAAAGCGCGCCGTATTTACGCGCCGGCCGGCCTGTCGGCCGAGTCAACACCGCTCACTTCCCGCCGGGCGGGCGGCAAAAAACGGCTCTCCGCGGATATTGGCGGCGTCCCGGCGACGCATCGATCGGGATTACCCATTGTGACCCACTCGGAGCAGCAACCAGTGCGCGCCGCCGCCGCCCGCGCCGGGCGGCGGCCGGGCGGGCCGGGTCGCCGGCTGACCTGCCGTCGGAGCCGGCCGGGCCGGCCGGCCGCCGCCGCCCGTTTTACATCGGGTTCGGCCGGCGGCCGCCGCCGGATGAAGATCAATACGGAGTCGGACGGCCGTGCGCGGCCGGGGACGGTGGGGCGCCGTCGTCGCCCGGCGGTGTGTCCAGGGTCAGGCGGCGGAGGCGGGAACGCCTCGGGCCCGCGCGGCGGTCAGTGACAGCGAGACGGCCAGATGGTGCCGATACCGCCCGAATGGTGGGCGTGGTAGCTGCCTGTTCAGGCGATGGGCATGCCTTCTATATGGAAATAACAACTTGGATGTTTGATTTGAAATATGAGTTGCGTCGTTCTTAATGTGTTTACATGGTGCCTCCAACAATACGCCATTTATGTCACGAATTCGGCTCATATGTAGTACTTCTATTGAAATTTGGCGTATTTACGACACAAACTAGTACCTAATCTAAAAGCCCCACATCATCCAACCTATTCTGAGCCTTCCATTTGTCACCACCGTATTCCATAAGTGTTCCCTGTGTATGCAATATATGTCTTCAATATCCGCGACAAACCCCGGGTGACGCGCACCCTGCCGCTGTCGCCTGCCGTCTCGTTGGTCCTGGTCGCGCTGGGACTGATGCCTTGTCTTTACAGTCCTTACACCGTGTGGCTGGCACATTGTCTTTTCCCAGTGTGACTCGAACCTTGCCTGCACCCAAGGTAGGCCTGGCGGATCCAGGATGGGGAGGCCATCGGGGCCGTGGCCCTTGTTTTGGTAGTAAAGGGGGTCAACATATCTTTTGGTCCCTGCCTTTCGGATTGAAAGCGTCTTTTTTTTGTTTTCGGAACGGTCTGTTTTAAATACACATGGATTTACCAAAATGGTGAAACAAAGTAGCCGAAATTCGGGGAGAACTCGATATTCAGGAGATTAGTCGGGTTACACAAATGAAGATTTGCCCCCCCCCCCCAGCACATGTTCGGGATTCATTCTTTGGCCACACTCCACCTGCACCCCTGTGATCCGTTCCCAAAACACAGCCCCGAGTGACCTCCAAGTTCCACTGCTGTACCCTCTGCCCGGCCGGCCCCGGGGAGCGACTCAGCTCGTTACAGTCCGCAGGCCTCCCGTGATTGGGATCTGCCGGTTTGGAAACGCGCGGGCCGCGCTGGGACCCGGACGCCTCGGCCGACGCCGCGGTGTGATGGACCTCGGCCGAGCGGACGAAGTCTCCTCAGGCGGACCTGGCCGACTGGGCGGGCGCTGATGGAGCGGCGGGTTCGACCAATCCGGACGCCGCAGGCCGCGTAAATACGTTTTGTGTTCTGCTTCTGCGAGGCATTCCATACACATTGTTCACCGGAGTTGGAACGACGCAGGCTAATTTTGTCTGAGTCAAACGACGTGTTAAATCTCCAACCAACATCAAACAGGCACGGGCGTAGTCTGCCATACTGGGAAGGTAGACGGACTTCCCTACGAAACTTGAGGTCGTAGTATTGGACGGGGAAAATTCACATTACGAGTGTTCAGGCGTTTCTGTCCATGCAACACGCGCAGACGTAATGCGACACCCCACACGTACTGGGGAAATGCGTCTCCTGAGCCCTTATCTTGCGGAGCTCTCGTCACAGCCCGCACCGGGCCCGAAATCGCGTCTTGCCGGACTCCTGCTCAACGTGGCGCTGTGTGGCGCCGCGTGCTGGCTGCTGGCCGTGAGGCGCGCGGTGGAACCAGCGGCCGCCTCCCGTCACCAGGCGCCGGCTCCGGCGGCTCCGGCCGGCGCCTGGCCGCCCTCGACACGGGCCGGCAGGAGGCTGCCGGCGCCCCCGGCACCGTCCAGTATTGACCGCGCCGGCCCGGACACGTGTTCATCAGTGCCTACGCTGCATACGGCGCGCCGGTCCGCCGCCGTGCTGAGCCGGCCGCGCCGGCCTGTCCGGTGTGGCGGCCGTCTGGGTGGACGCTGCGGCGGGGCTGGGCTGGGATGGCATGGCGAGAGTGTAAGTGGAGTGACCGGTATGTTGGGGTTCTGGACGCACTGACCGGCCTCGTGGCGGAGTGACCAGTATGACAAGAGTCTGGCTGGACTGTTCGGAAAGTATGTAGGACCGTCGGGAAAACAGGCTTAGGTGGCCTCCCCTAATTTCCCTGGGCCGTCCAGCTGCAGGCTAACCTTTCATCGCGTTTGGCTCTCCGAAATCTGGTTTTGAAGCCGCCGTCGACCGTCACCTCTCAGACGCCCGGTTTGGACTGCGCCGAGTCGAGCCCAAGCTTCAGGCGGCCGGCCTGACGCCTGTGGCGGCCACATGACGCCTGCCGGAGCCCCTGAGAGCAGCCCTCCCCGGGCCTGTCGCCCGCTGACGCCGACCGCCCGGCGTACCCGGCTGGCCAGCTGGAGCCTGGCGAGACAGCTGACGGATGAGGAGCTGCGGTGAAGGTGGTGGGAACGGTCGGGACCGGCCGGACGAACAGACGACAGGAGGGGAAAGAGTCGCAGCAACGCCGCGTGAACTTGGGCTCCGTAGAGGGGCACAGGCTAACGTTGGACGCCTGATTTTGAGTAGGTCTTGGAGCGTGACACTGACATTCCGCGTCTGGGTGAATATTTTGGATGTTGGCATCAGAGGCCCAAGATATCACTTCATGTGACTGATACTGGCCTGGACACTGGGGACAAGTTCAGCGACCGACGCACTGTTGAGGAGAAATGCTGACCGGCGACTCGGGGAGATCATTAACACGCCTGCAGCCACCGTCATCACCATTGCTTTTGTTGAGGGGATTCAGCTATATCAGCTGTCGCGTATGCAGAGGCCCAGGCACCTCAGCTGGCCTATGGCCTACCACGAGACGTGTGGTACGTCTGTCAATTATGCAGCAAAGTCACATGTACACGTGAGTTTGCGGCATAATTAAACTGCCGATTGTTTATTGTCATCATTGTCTTTGGCGGTTGTCTATTGACGATCGCTTCCGAAAATTTACTTTCGACTCAAAAGCGAGAAGCTGCCCAGTGTTACAACTGACCAGTGCCCGCCAGTTTGTGTGCTTACCGTCTGGCCGCTGACTTCTGACCGTTTGACCGCTGACGTCTGACCGTCTGACGGCCGACATCTGACCGTCTGACCGCTGACCCAGTCTGGCGCGCAGACCGCCGGGCACCGATCGCTGACCCGGCCCGGTGTTGACGGCGGCGGTCGCTGGTGGGCCGCCCGCATTCCCAGGCCGTCATTCCCACGGTGGGCCCTTTAACCGCCGGTAAACGGTGCACGGGCCGCGGCGCGAGCCGGACCCCTCCCGGAGTGGGACTGGGAGGGACTGGGACCTGCCTGTGGACGGAGGGACTCAGTGAGGGACTGGAGATTCTCCGTCGACTCATGGGCTCACTGCGCGCTCACTGGCCCACAGTTCAGAGGTGGAGCGTTGACTAAGGGACCAGTGGGATCAAGGGATTCCTGTAACCTTATACTTGACCTCATAATCAACAGTTAACCCGTATTATTCCCATTTTGACATATCCTGTGTTCATTTCGAGACGAGAACTCCACAAATCGTTTTAGCGCGACTTGAGTCTGAGGAAGCGTGATCTTTCAACATGTTTAGGCTACTGACCATTTCCATTTCTTTTTCCGTCGTGTGTTTCCGATATATTTGCACCAGTATTTTCAGCACAGTTTCCTTTACCAGCCATCGCGGGGTGGGATCGGATGAACAGGGTCGCCGGCAGTTCTCGCGACAATGCGCGAGGCTCGAACCCATCATCTCAGCGACGCAGAAGAACCCCATCTGCCCGAGCGACACTCCGCAGAACGAGGGCGGCGGCCGTCGCCCGACCCACATTCCCGATCACGTGATGTTGTTGCCGCCGCGGCCGACCGCGCTCGCCATAACGCTCCGGTCACGCTGTCGTCCCGCGTTAGCCGCGGCAGCCGGCCCTGCGGCCCGCCCGGGGCGGCTGGAGGGACGCCGCCGCTGACGGCCGGCCGACGGCTGTCGAGAGCGGCGCGTTGAGCGCGGCCGCGTCGCCGCCGCCGCCGTCGCCGCCACCTGTGTTGATCGCGCTGTGTTGATCAGCAGCAAACGGCGCGCGGCCGGCTCTCGCGGCAAATGGGCGCGCTGAGGGCGCGGGTCATTAGCGCCGCGGTCGCGCCGGGGGCCAGCGGCGCGATCAGCTGGGCGGTGGCCACAGCTGAGCGTCGGCCGACACCGGCTGGACGGCCGACTGCGGCGGGAGATCTGCCGGCGTTGTCGCCTGCCCCTGCTGGGCGCCGCTCGGCGCTGCTGGCTTCTTCGGGTCACCGCCGGGCTCTGGGTCACGTCTGGGGCGCGGTGGCGCCGCCGGGCGCTGCTGGCCGTTTCTGGACGCCGCCGGGCGCCGCCGGGCGGCGAGTGGGCGGCGCTGCGCTGCGGGCGGCCGGTGGCGGGTCGAGCCACGTTTACCGGGCAGTATTGATCCCGGAGTCGGCGGCGGACCGCTGCCGCACTCTGTCGGCCGACGCCGGCTCACCTAGTCTGCTGACGAGCTGGCCGGCCCCCGGAGCAGGCTCAGGTCAGGCTGATGCCAGGTTCAGGTCAAGCTGAGGTTAGACTGAGGTTAGTCTGAAGTCAGGCTGAGGTCAGGCTGATGTCAGGCTGAGAGCTGGGTGAGGTTAGACTAAGGTCAAGCTGTGACCGGTCTTATGTCAGGCTGAGAGCAGGCTGAGGTTAGGTTGAGGTCTGGGTGAGAGCAGGGTGAAGACAGACTAAGGTTAAGTTATGTAAGGGCGGGGCGGGGGAACTGGGTGTAATAGGGGTCAAACTGTGGTCGGGTCGCGCCAGGTTCAAGGTTAAGGAGGATTAGATTCAGACCAGACCGAGGCCAGGCTGGGGCCAGTCTGGGTCTGGTTCGGCGAGACAGGGCCAGATCAGAATCGGACCTCGGACCGGGGCAGGCTGGGCTCTGGACTCCTTTGGCCGGTTCATGCCTCCCTGGGTCGCAGGGACGCGGCCAGGATTCCCTTAAGGGGGGAGGGGGAACTCAGTGTGAACTGAAATCACTCGAAGATCGCCTGCTGGGAAGACGATATGCAATGGTTTTCACAAAAATGCGGGACGAAGGGGGGTCACGGACTCTCGGACCCCCCGTTGGCTGCGCCGGTGCTGGGTCGTGTCCAGTTCCTTGCCGTTCCACTACGTCCGCGTCCCCTCAGGCTACCTCGGTGTTTAACCATGCGTCCCACTGTCGGCGCCAGGTAAGGGCCGCTGTTTCGTTCGCCACCACGAGGGGAGACAGACGGCCTCAGTGCAAGGCCAGATACCAGGCGGCCGACCACACCGCTCATCCGCCCAGCCAGCGGGGATCATAAGCTGACGGTCGGCTGCAGGAGCGGCCGCTCGCCGGCCGATGACTGTCCCGGCAGCCCGGCCGCCGCCGCTTTGGCGCCGCAAGCCGGCGCGATCCCGCCTGATCCGGGGATCAGGCGGCCGACGTGAAAAACTGCCGGCTGATCGCGCCCTGGCGGTCAGCCGGCAGGCCGGCGGCAGGTGTCGCGGGTAATTAAGTGCCGAACCTAACCTCATTCATCGGCGGCCGGCGGCGCCGGCGTCGCGCCGTCTCCGCCACCGTCCGCCGTCGCTCTCGTCGCTGTCAGGTGGCGTCTGGCCGGTGTTGTGGCAATATTTTCGCCGGCGCTTAAAAAGGCGGCGCGCCGGCCGCCGGCGGACGGCGGTCGATGCCGGCGGCGTGCTCCGGATGCCCGGGAAGACTGACGCCCTTCACGTGCCGCCCGCCGCCGGAACGGCCTGAAAGCGGGTCCGGAACCCGGGGCCGCGCCGGCCGCCGGCGCGGGGGCCGCCACAAAAAGCGCCGCAGCCCACCGCCGTAAAAAGGGATTTTCTCACGGTGGTGTCGGGCGCCCGCGGCCGGCCGGACGGGTGTCGTAAACTGTCGCCTGAACGGCGGCCGCCCGCCGCCCGGCGGAGCGAGTCATCGGGAAGCCGTGCCCAGTCACTTCCGCCGCTCGGGTCGGCACCTGGCGCCGCTTGTGGGGATTCACGCGGCGCTGATGCATCCGCGCCGGATCTGCGCGGGGTTCCGGTGACACGAGCTTCCGCCGATGCCTCTTCGCCCGCGATTGGCGCACGTTGCGATCTCGCGGAGGCGGCGCTTGTCGGGAGTCCCGACTGGGCCAGCTCGGCCCCGGCGGCCGCGTGACGCTGGGCGCCGACACGTCAGCGCGCCGCTGCGGTCCTCCGTGCCGCCTCCGGCACTCCGCCGCCGTTCCGCCGCCGCCGCCGATTCGCTCCGACGTTTCCTCGGCGGCCGCGATGGCGCCGGGGGCCGTCGGAGCGGAAGGCGGGCTCGTTCGCCGCCGCCGCGCCGCGTTCCGCCGCCGATTCCATAAGCTTTATCGCGCGTGGTGATCTGTCGCCGGCCGGAGGCGGCGGCTGGCGCAGCTCCCGGCGCGGCCGCCGCCGCCGCCGCGCCGGCCTGGTTCTGCGGTCGGGCGGTCGCCGGTGGGGGGGGGGGGGGGGGGCGGGCTGCGTTCCGTCGGAGAAGGCTTGCCGGGCCAGTTTCGAAGGGAGCAGGTCCCTTCGAACATTCAGTGTCGAAGGGAGCCGGTCGAACGGGAGTGTAGACGTTGTGGACGCAGTGAGGCGGCACGTGGATGCTAAGCACCAAGCAGGAAAAGTGATATACAAGATGCACATGTCATTGACTGCGGTGGTGCAATCATGGCTTTGACCGTGACGTAGCAGGGAGGAACAGTACTGCTGTTGGCTGTTTACGAAGATGCACGTTGACCTTTTCCAGTTCATTTGAAGAAGACGGGGTATTCTTTGCTGTGCCCAGGTTTTGCCTAACTGTTTCTTCTCCCTAATTAGAGAAGTGTTATTAGGTAAGCTGACCTTTCACCGAAGCGTCCGAAAACTCCCGAAAACTCACATTTCTGCACGAAAATGTGAGTCACCAGCAAGGTGCGAAAGTTCTTGAACTACCTCCCTGTTCGGACTATGTGTTCGCATGAGCATTGCATCAGCACGATCGAAAAATCGTCTCCCACCGACCGAAATATGTAACGTTTTGCAAAACTGCATCCGTGCCCATTTAGTGCATCCCCTAAATACGTTTTTACCACTTATCACGCAATATAATAATTTACCATATTCCCAGAAATTGCTTAATTTGCCGTCTCGCCGTCAAATGGGGGTTATCTCGCCGCACGGCAACTCTGTTAAAGTAAAGATACAATTCACGGAAGGCTGCGAATTAGTTCCTTTAGCGCTTATAGAACTGTTCAGGAAACGCATCTCCAATGCTATCCGCAAATTTGGCCCGATCTCGCTCGATTCTTTTCAGGAGCCACTAAGACTGGCAGATTTAGTGACGCTATAAAAGCTTTGTGTGGTTTAGGACATTAGGCTCAGCGCCTTATCTTTTCCACACTTGTTAACGCAAGACACGAGTTCTTGCGGAACGATGGCGCTTGATAATTGCCAGAAGACTGATCGGCTAAGCCATTCAACCAAAGATATCTGCATGCTTTCATCCTACTTCAAGCAGTTTCACAGCATCGGTCAGTCGTATTAATGTTGGTGTGACGTCGCGTTTTTCATTCATCTCTTTTAAGAAATGCTCGCAAAATTACTTACCATGAAGAGTGAAAATGTCAAAGACCGACTTATTCTAACACGTCTGCGCAAGCCGTACTGTGCGAACGGATGATGGATCTGTCTGGTACGAATATCTCTAACTGCGCATGTGATTGATCGCAGTTAGACTGGCCTGGACTAACGATTACATCCTAATTGCCTCAGAAATGGAAATTATGCCGCTAGCATCATTCGGTATGCTATCTGTATAAATGTGCTTACCATGCACGAAAATTTCTGACAATGTCCGTATCAGTTTGCCAGCTTTTCCTCCAAGTCAAGTCGAGAATCAAGAGTGCATCGACTTTTCGTGTGGGTGGTTTATTCATTACCCATGTTGTAAGTGTACCACTCCAGGCACCAAACATTGCAGGCTTTTGCAGTGTTGTCTTCGGAACGTTTGTAGTAACGTCAGCTAAATCTGTCAACTCTAATGCTACCATATAATTCCACGCTGGTTGCCCAACTACTTGGTCGCAGTGAATGCCGTCATGGCGCCTGGAAGATTTCGGGTGCTCAGAAACGTTTCGTGGCTCACGACATCCAAACCGGTGAATGCGCCAGCCGCGCTGGATGTGATGAATTTGTGACGACCTAAAAGTCCAGACGTAGAGCCTGGGTCGCTTTTATGCGACCGCCCAAGAATCTCTGTGAAAAGCAACGACGCCTCTTGAGGTTCTGACGCTTTGGCAGCTCGGCTGGGACGCCTGAGCGACTGCCATAATGGGGTTCTTGGTGTCGACCTCAAAGGAGCACCGCAGTTTTGAACACTTTCGCCGAAGTCGCAGGCTCGGAGTCCTTTACAGTTCGAGCATGACGGCCGTATGAGTGGTTGGTGGACTGGAAGTTTATTTGGGGCTGCTCAAAGGGCCTAGGCAAACTGTCTAACTGTGTTGGGTCTCGTCAGAACATCATATGGGAAGCCATTGCCCGGGAGCGGGGTTTGCTAGCCTGGCATCCGGAGTCACCAGGAAACAGATGTTTTATTTTATTATTTAAGATAATGGTCGTGTATACCAAACGCCGAAACGACCCATCATTACCTTCGAATATCTTCGTATATATATATATATATATATGGCCCGCGGAGCGCTGCGGGTCGCGCTGCCTCCGGCGGGGTGTCAGCTTCGCTGGAGTACCTCAGAAACGGCCCGGGACGCTGGTGGGGCCCTCGGTGGTCTTCTCGTCCTGGACGTACACCTGGTGCTCGGTTATTCCTGTCGAACAGTCGAGCGACATTCGTCCAGCTCGGTACAGTTCTGTGTTGGTTGTTTCTGCAACCAATCGCAACCGCAAAACGTGAAGTTGGACTCTTGGCTTCATGGTTGATTGCGAGCAATTTCGGTCCGTGATTCCGTGGATTCTCTGTCGGCTCGGGGACGGACTTTGACGGAAAATCCCATTTGTTGGTCGTGATATTGCTCCGGTTGGCCGACGACATCCAGTCCACCCCGTGACGGAGCACCCCATTCACTGGACTGAACGCGTCCGGCTCCTTTTGCGGGATCCTGGTCCGTTTGACGGAATGCCCCCTGGCGTGACCTTGCCCGTCCTGCCACTTGACGTAATGCATCCGGTCACTCGGCACATTACTCCTGGCCGCGGGCGCGCTGTCAGCGACGGCGCACAAACCCCGGCCGGCCGGCGCCCGCCGAGTTGCCCCGTCAGTCCCAATCACCCCGCCGAGTCGTCTCATCATCACACCCACTCGTCGCCGGCGGCGGTGGCCGGGATTAGGGCGTTTGCGGTAATGACGGGCGCGGCCGATCCCGCGGCCGCCGGCGAGACGCGCCGAGCCGGGCAAATAGAGCCGAGATCGTCGGACGCTCGTCCGCGGCGGAGGCGGCCGCGGCGACGCCGACGCCGACCCCGCGTCGAACGTCGAGTCGGCGCCGCTGACGGCGAGGGGAGCGGCGGCGACGGCGACGGCGGCGACGGGCGGGTGCGCGCGGACGCATGCCGGGCTTTGGTCGGCTTTGCCGCCGGGCTGCGTCGGCAACTTGGTTATTCTCGGAATGTTTGTCTTTCCGCGTTGTTCTTAATTCAGCGCTGGGAGGCTTCCAAAGGAGCGGACAACTTCGCCGCCGTATCAGCCCAGGAAGGGGTGCGGCCGGAATAGGGAAGAGGTTGCGCGACGTGCGCTCGCTTGGAATTCCGAGTGAGAGGCGCATTGGGAAACAATATCATCACTTTACGTCGAGTGGATTTGAAAAGCTGAAAGGTGCTGGCGTGTGGCGATGCTGGGTTTGTGCGCCGCCATAACGGCAAAGTTTTTGTTACAGTTCTTACGGCTGTAACTAATGACTGATGGCGATGCAAACATGCCTTATCAGTGTGTCCAGCTTACGCGATGTACGCGGTGATCATGGGTATGTGACGGGTTCAAAATTGACGTTATCGGAACATAAATGTCATCATGTAGGTGCCCGAATATTGTTAAGGCGCAGTATGTTGCATAAACGTTAACTTCCCACAATGAAAGGTCGATTTAAAGCAGGATTTGTGTGTCCGTGTTATTGATGGTTCATTCATTATTATTATTGAGTTTTTGAGCACGCTTACAATCAATCACTCCAGGGGTACATTAGTTATCGATAATCAGTGTCAACTTTTTGAGACATGTCTGCCGATCAAAAACATACTTTGCATATGGGATATGTAACGCCTGTTGGTCGTCACATTAATGTTTCTCACCAACAGCTTCAGCAATCTCTCGGTCGTTTCAATTCATACCATTGTTAGCATTTAGAGTAGTCAACGACGGGAAGGGTTGACGCAAATCGCCGTTTCTGCTCTTGCCGTTTAACGCGAACTGATACACCTTCTTGGCCGCGTGTCTCGTTTTGTTCCGTGCCGGGTTACAGTAAACCGCCATCGTCTCCGCCATCCGCCGACAACCGGGCAGCGGCGCGCTCCACGCTCGAGCGAAGCCGGCTCCTCGCCGCTCGTTATCGCCGCCGCCGGCGCGCCGCGTGCGTAACGGCGCGCCGGATAACGAGCCGGCGTGACGTGCCAACCAGACGTGACGCTGGAGGCGCGCAGCCGTTCTGATCCCACCGCCGCAGATGAGGTGTCAGTGACCGCCGCTGGCCGCCGATCGCGCAGATCAGCCGACGACGACGACGGCTCTGTGTCGTGCTGTGGCGCTGTGCGGCTCAGCTGACCGTGCTGCGGCTCAGTTGGCCCTGCTGTGGCCCGTGGAGTAGCTGGCCGTGCTGTGACTCAGCTGGCCATTCTATGGCTCAGCTGTCTATGCTGGGGCTCAGCTGACCGTTCTGTGACTCAGCTGACTGTGTTGTGGCGTATTTGACCGTGCTGTGGCGTAGCTGACCGTGCTGTAGTTCAGCTGACCGTTCTGTAACTCAGCTGACTGTGCTGTGGCTCAGCTGACCGTCCTGTGACTCAGCTGGCCGTACTGTTGGCTGGGTCAGTCGTGCTGTAGTTCAGCTGACCGTGCTGTAGTTCAGCTGACCGTGTTGTCCGTCGCCCCTGGCGTCTCTGACCGTCCCCTCTGCTGTGGCAGGTGCTGACGCCGCGGCGCTGATGGGACCACCATGCGGCTCGGTCGGCCGGCCCGCACCATGATCGTCGCATGGACGGCGCTGCTCGTCATTCCGACCGTCATCGGTACGTGACGTCACCCGCCGCGGCGGTGACGTCATCGCCGCGCGATCAATCGGGCCGGAGAGCGGGCGCGCTTTAATGGGCCGTCTGGGAGAGCGGGGGGGGGGGGGCGTTCGCCGGTGCCGCCGGGGTGCCGGTTCTGGCCGTTTTTCGGCCAGTTCGCCTCTGCCGCGCGGTCATTTGTCATGACACGGAGCGGCTGGTAGCGGCCGCGGCCACCGTGCTAATGGCACTCTCGCGAAGGGAGGGTGCTGGGCTGGAGGGATGAGCGTAGAGGGGAGGTACTGGTCAGGAGGGACGGTGGCGCTTCAGTACCTCCCTTGAACCTGCGTGGGGCGGAGCGCTGACTATTAAATAACAGAAACGCATATGAGATGGTTGTCATCAAAATTCAGCTTTTAATCTTGGAATTAAGCTCTTGATGGATGGCGTTAATGTTCGCCTTTTGCTATCATGTTGTTTGACGTAATAAAAAAGTATCACTAATGGTATACGAAAGGGAAGGAAGCATATTGTGTATATGCTTTGAATCTTATTGCCTTCATCAGTTAGCCTTCATTAGTTAGCCCTCTTAGTTAACCTTCATTGCCAGCAGTTGTCACATCACATTCCTATTTGGTAATGATAATATATTAGAACGATAAATAGCTAAATTAAAGCTATTCCCGTACCCAGAGCGTAAGGGATACATTTCCGTATGGAGAGGGTAGCTTATTCGGCCTTTCCCTCTGAGATCTCGAGAACTAGCTGTCCGATTTCATCTCAGCGAAAGACAGTCGATTTGTCACGACGTAAACTACATGTTGGTGAAAGAAGTTTTGAAAATCCTGAAAGGAGTGAAAGGAGAGGCACATTTCTGGAAAAAGCGACACAAGCGAAGTCGTCACCAAACATGTGCCGGGATCCCGATGGAATGCAGGTTATCCTTGTTTTGCGTCCTATTCTAAGCTAACGAGGGTAAGTGTTGAGTCACCTGGGTACCGCCTTTGCCTCGGAGCGACAAAGGGGTACCCAGACCTTTCTGAAACGACGCAATGACCCACGCAGCTCAACGAGGGCCTCAGCGACACAACACGGAGATAACCTGCATTCCGTCGAGATCTAGGCTTATGTCTGGTCGTCACCAGTTGAACTATCATGCAGGCAGAAAGGGTGTGTCACATGGAAACTAAATCAACGCAAAAGTTATACATGCCTTTTTTAGCGTTCACTAGTCATAGGGGGGCTTGTTAGCTTTTCCTAGTCATGTTATACTTGAGAAGTATAAATCGTATTACACTGTTTGTATAATATTGGTATAGGCGGCGTCAGGGGCATGAAAAAAGGAAACTGTCATGGTCGCGTATTCGTCAGGTTAACTTACGACCTTTGACCTTAAATGACCTCAGATGACTTCACAGCAACATGGCATGGCCATGAGCTCATGTCACAATGTCAAAAAAGTTTCCAGTCATTTGCATTGTACCGTATTTCCAAAACTCCTGTTTGTGGCCGTCGTGGTATACTGATATAGGGTAATCATGCAGACGTTTTAGGTCATAGGTCTGTGCCCGACCTGATATAAACCGTAAACCTGAGACACAAATAAAGGATTTTGTGCTGAGTTACACATGTTCCGTATTTTTCGTTTTGCAAATTGGCGTCAAAAACAGGTACATAAAGCCAAACATTGACTTTTGACCTTCACCTGACCTTGTAAAGTGAGCTCAGATCAACAAAACCAGTTTTGTATGCTTTCCCAGGTATTTCGGTATGCACTCATATAAATGTTTAAGCTCTATCTAAAAAAGATGTTTTTGGCAGCCATTTTTCGTTTACCTTCAACAGCGCCAAAAATGGCCCGAGGTGACTCTCAAAAACTTGTCCGGGTTCCGCTCCTGAGTAAGAGAGAACTATAAAAATCCGAAATGAAATCTAGGAAGAACAGTTAGGAAAAGTTACTGAGTTTCGTGACGCTGCTTTAAAAACTCTGGAATGGCGGGCAAAAACAAAAAAACCGGAGGGGGGCTTCTCAAGCCCCCCGTACTGGAATAGGGTTAAGGTCTCCATCCTTCTACCCAGCGTCACGAAACTGGAGTGATGGACTGATGTGACAACGCCCCGTGAAGAAAAACACTCCGCATTATTCGAGTAGTGCTTCTCTGAAGGCTGACGCGCTGCAAAGTTGCGGGGCTGGCGCAGCTCTGAGGCTGGCGCGGCTCTGGAGCGGCAGCCGGGGACGGTGTCGGCGCGCGCGCGCCGCTCCGCCACCAGGGAACGGGCTGCGTATTGATTGTGTCGTCGCGTGGCCCGGTCCCCCGAGTTTCAACTTCTGATGAGCACACTGCATCCGGTCGTGCTGATGAGGAGAACGTTCCTGTGCGGGTCTGGGCTCCCAGTCTGGCTACTCGTCTCCTGACACGCTGGTCCCGCCTCCCGACTTTCCAGCGCCGCCTCCCAACTTTCCAGCACTGCCTCCGGACTCCCCAACACCGTCTCCCGACTCCCCAGTCCATCCTCCCGACTCCCCAGCCCAGCCTCCCGACTTCCTAGCGCCGCCTCGCGACTCCCCAGCACCACCTCCCGACTCCCCAGCTCTGCCTACCGATCCCAGCTCTGCCTCCCGACACCCCAGTCCCACATTCCGACTCTCCCAGCACCGTCTCCCAACTCTCCATCACCGCCTCCCGACTTTCCAGCACCACCCACGGATTCCCCAGCCCATCTCCCCACGGACCTCCGGCGCTTCCTCGTGATTCCTGTGCTGGTTGCGGAACGCTTCTGCCTCCAGAACCTTCTGAACAATCTTACATTCTCAGCACGGACTGATGCATCACTCTGGGGACCTGCTTGTACGTTTTGGCTTTAAACACATTTGAATTTGCACGACACTTTATGAGCACGATTAGGAGCTTCGCCGGGTATTACCGAAATACCTTCATTCGTAGCCGACTGTGATAAGAAACATCTTAAAATGGTGGCCTTTAACCACATATTTACTCTTTTAAGGCTATTTCCTAAATTCGCTTGATCTACTTTGTGCGTGAGTTATGATTTTGTGCCTTCGTTACGTTATGCTTTCCTATTGGAAACACTTCTTGTTCACTATGTAAGCTTCGCACTTTCCCCTATAGCTCTGCATATTTCCTTGGAAACAGACTACTTATCATCGTGAAATATGGAAGTTCCTGATAAAGGTTTACGTATCCCTGCAGTTCCAACAATACCTAATATTTGCTGTCCCAATTCACACACATTTTTTCAGAAGACTTTGGAAATCTTTCCGCGAGCTGACAAGAATCCTGGAACAGGCCTGGCTTCCCAACTTGCGCGATAAATCTAGTTGTCTCTCGTTCTCTTCGCTTTTCCCTTTTGAGATGACAGTTACCGCTCATTTCTTGGCGAAGTTCCATTTAAGCGCACTTTCCGTGAAGCTGTTATTCATTTGTTGTAATAAGCGGGGAAAAGAATGCTTCTTTCATTTCTCTTACTCCATTTGTTTTCTGAGTTATCTCATAACGGGTTTAGTATTCCGTCCTTATGCGAAAATGATGGCGTGAAAAACGACGAGTAAAGCTTATGCTCTGGAAGAAGTGAAGGATCGTGCCATTTACGCGCCGCCAGCACCGAGACACCACGTAGAAACGCCACCAAAGGATGACCGGTTTGAAAAAAAAACAGTTTTTTCCTAGCTCCTGCGACGACAGTGCTTACTGAAATGCCGGCTCAGTCGCCACAGCCGCTTTTGATCAGCGTCGACGCGTTCTGTCGAGCCATCGAGTCGCCCCCGGCTGACGCGAGGCGAGCCCGCGGCGACGGCGGCGGCGACGCCGACTACCAAGCAGCGCCGGCTAACGAGCGTCGAGCGCCTCTCGCGGGCACTCGAGGCGATCTCCGCCTGCCCGCCCTTCATCTCCCGTCGTTACCGTCATCGTTCCCGACAACAGGCGCCGGCCGGCGGCCCCCGCCTCCCCGCGAGAGCGCCGGCCGCGCGGTCACTGGCCGGCATCGCATCGGCGCTGATGGCGCCTCTCGCTTCCAGCTAATCCGGTTAGCGGCCCCTGTCCGCGTCCGGACGCCAGCGGCCGAGCCGCCCCCGGGTGTCTCCGTCGGCCGGACGTTGGCTGGCACGAGCGCCACTATTCCTCGGCTTGTTAGCGCCGGCGATCTGTCTTTGCAGTCATCATAATCGCGTGGCAGGCTATAATCAGCCTATTGGCGCGGCCGCGGCCATAGCCTCTGGGGTGATTATTGCCTGCGCCGTGTCATCGGTCAACTGCATTCACTCAGCGCCGGCGAGGGCCCAGAAATAGGTTCTGGGCCGGCACCGGACAGCGGGTGCCGGCCGGAGGATCGCTCTCGGGTCACGGTCGTGCGCCCAGCGCGGCCCGCCGCCGACGACGCGGCGGCGGCGGTGGCGGCGGCGGCGGCGGCGGCGCGCGCGCGGCCGACGCGATGCCAGCGCGCGGGCCGGGCGGCGTTCGTCGGCGGCGGCGCGGCGCGCTGCGGCGGCTGCGGCCATCACGCCGAAACGGCGGCGGCGGCGGCGCGATCGATTCGAGCTGGCCGCGCTCGAGGACGGCAGCCGGTCGGCGGGCGACCGGCCTGGCCCGCCGCCGCCGCCGCCGCCGCCGCCGCCGCCGCCGCCGCCGCCGCAGCCGCAGCCGTCCGGAGCGCGTTCGGCAGCCTGTGCTCATCCGCCGAGCCGAGTTTTCGGCCGAGCGGCACGTTTTTCCCGCGGCAGCCGATGGCTGTCGGCTGTCGGCAGTCGATGGCTGATGGCTGTCGCACCAGACGACGGCGGTGCGAATACACAGCAGTGAAGCTGCAAGGCCAGGCTCTGCCGGAAGTGCTGTGCTAAGATTACCCGTGTTTTAAGCGCTGGACTGGATTTCGAAACGCCGTTTCGTTTCAGCCTGCTGGATGTCTGGAGATCGGTCCTAGATTCGACGTCCAAAGCACAGATAACACGGTTTCCAGCCTGAACTACAAGGTCTTGTGTGTTGGTATCGCAGTCGATTTCATGTCATCTTAGCTCACATGTCTTTACGACCATTGAAGCAAATCGTATTCTCTTGTAATACTTTTCAAGCCTTGAGCCAACCGCATTGCTGCCAGCCTTAAAGATGCATCATCACAAACGTATGTCGCGGCGTGAACGGATGTAATCCCTGTGGCCTTATTGTATTGGAAACCATTTGTGTACCTCTGGAAGTAATATTGGCGGTCACTTGTTGCACATGTCACGACTGCAGAAGTTTTTTTCGATAACGTATTTCTACCCTCTTCTTCTGCCTCATTATTTTTCTCTGTTTCTGGAGTGTCAAGTTCTCACGCAAACTAGTTTCCCTAGAAGGGCTTGCAGGTTCAGACAAATTTGTCTCTATTCTGGGTTTTCCTTGTAGTGAGATTCATGCCGGCCTTATATTACTTCGGCCGCCAGCACGGATTAACTACGAGGTCCCATCAGCGGTCGTAATTGCAAACCGGTAATATATTAGGTCGCATAACTGTTTGTCGCGTAAATCCTTCAGCGGCCTTGGCTCGTCAGGATTTCTGACAGGCGGCTCCCGGAATGGCAGGCAGAAATCGCTGCCACCGCGTCGTTCGCCGGCCCTCACTGCGCGTCGTGGACATTTCCGGCGTCGCAGCTGGCGCTGGCGGCGAAACAGCCCATAGCGCAGGCAGGGCCGCGGCCCTACCAACCATGAAAAGTATCAACATAAGCCCTAGGACCATGGACGGCGCCACCGTGGGGCACGTGGGGGCTCAGTGCCCCACAATAATCGTAACTCTTGAGGCGGAATATTGTGGCGAAACACATTCTTGTTCTTGACTTGAATTCTTGAAACATTTGACTGGTTCTTGGATTTTGGGTCGAGAATTCCGAAATGTTTTGTATATGGAAGCGTTTTGGAAGTCTAGTCATTTTAACAAAACTGGCTGGTGCGAGACGATTATCAACCTGACTTCGATAGAGGTCTGAAATACTGTGCATAGTGTAGCAAAATTTTATGTCATTTTGCCAATGAAATTTAACTTCGGACATATCGTGACAAAGTTTGCGTTCTTGAGTGGGATCATGGAAGTCTGGCTGTTTCTTGGAGGAGAACGAGGCAAACTCAGAAATGTGCGAGAACATGTAGGTAGCGTATAGTGAAGAAAACAGGTTGTTTTGTTATGTGAAACGCAAAAGCTGTCTGTTGTGTGACTTTAATTTTACCGCTCTTTCGGCCAGATAAGCGAAAGGTTTTTAACGTAGATACCGTATATCGTAATCTGGGCCTCTTCCCAGATTCGGGATGCACCAGTTTTTAGGGGAAGGGGTCTCCTTTCAAGAGCTCATCGTCTGGGTTGGGCCCCTGGAAGCATCCCACTGTCAAAAATATGTGGCGCCCCCCCCTGCCTGAGGCGCTACATCGACAGAAGCTGCCTCGAACTGTCTCTGGTTTCGCCTATTTTCAAAAAGCCGCTACTCCCGACGGCGGGTACGGAGCTAGCGATTTGACTTGGCAGTGGGAAGACGGACGTCCGCATCATGGAGAACAGCGGGCCGGGGTGCAGGGAGCTGTCGCAGCTTGGAGGTGCTGGGGCTCAGGGCGAGCAGGCGTCGGCAGTCCAGCCGGCCGGCCTGCCTGGAAAACTCGAGTGCTCAGTTTGCTGCCGAGTGTGATAACGCTAGCCGGAAACGGAACGACCGCATACCGCACCCCGCTGGCAGTCTGCTCTGAGTTGAGAGTATGAGACATCAGCGATGGTTGCCTTGATACGCACGACCTTGGGTGCGACGGACGTGAGTGTGAATGTAAGAGTAAGAATGCATGTAAGGAATATAGGGTAAGAGAGTGTTTTCATTAGTCACTTTGCATACACGAATGACCAGTCCTCACCTCTTGGCAATACACGGACATTTCTGCGCTTAACCAGTCCATTTCTTACCCCTGCTGCGCCAAGGATCACCACTAGCGGGTCTGGACACAGAGAAACGTCTTTCATGAAGCGAGTGTAACACCTTCACGGAAGCGTTGCCAGCTAAATCCCATCGCCATCGAACTGGACGCGTCTCGGTTCGCGCCGTCTCGTATCGTCAGGTCCACGATCATGCAGGGATTCATGCGCGTCGGCGCTCGCTGAAGCGACCAAACTGGCCTATTTATCGCGCCGGAACGCATCAGCGGCCGCTTTTTTCGGGCCCCGAGACACCCCTCCCCGCCGGCGGGCGCCTTCCCGTAACCGGCCGGCCGGCGGGTCTCCCCACGCCGTCCCCAGCCAGCTGGTCAACCGATGGCGCGCCGGGACCGGATCGTGCGATCCGTGACCGGGTCTGCGGGCCGTTTTTGCTGGCCGCGCAGTTTGAGGCTGGTGCTGGACCTACTGACGATGCGGCCACGCTCGATGGCCCCATCCGGCCGAGCGGTCGATCGGGCGGGGATCTGTTTGCTGGGGAGAGCTGCTGGGGAGCGGAGAACGGGTCTGCTCCGCCCAGAGCAGTGGCCTCCTCGTGTGAAGCAGTCTGTGACTTAATTGCATGTTCTGGAGTTTGAGGACCGGAGTGGACGTTCGGGACTCACGACCGATATGAAAAAATATATGGCTCCTTTGTGCTTGACTCACGGTTTGGCCTACTTTCAGATGAACTTGTTTATTAAACAAGCTATGTTCAAAAAAACACATGGTGTATATTTTGCGTTTATACTTGATTATTAAAACTTAGTGCAAAATTTCGCTATGTTAACGCATTCGTGGACATCTCGCGGCCCTAAGCGTTTCTTCTGCACAAATCCTGACCGGGCTGATGATTTGCCACATTTTACTTGCATCTTGAGAAACCCAGCTGGGTTGTGGTGAACTTGCACACGAAACAGGGCAGCGCCATCCCACGTGAGTCCCTCGCCCATGCTGCCGTCTGCGTGAACGTCCGGGCATCCGCTGCGCGAGGCCTCCGTTTGACGTGCGACTGATTCGCGTCTGGTCGCCGGTAGGACTGAACCTGCAGAACGCCAGGTACCTGACGGCGCTCGTCGGCGACAGCAAGGTGCTGCACTGCCCGCTCGAATTCCCCGAGGGCACCACCGTCGCCTACGTCATCGAGTGGAGGAAGCAGGCAAGTGGCCGCCATTGGCCGGCTGAACGACGCCGCCGTGACGTCACGGCGGCGAACTCGCTGAATTATTGCGGCCCGGCGCGCTGTCAGGAAATGGAGCTGCATCGGCCGCCGGCATTACGTCATCGATTAAACGTTGCCGGAGCCGGCGATGGGGGGACCCGATAGCCTTTCCCCGCCGCCGCTGGCCGGTGCCCGCTGGACGATAGCGGCACTCGAAGACGAAAAATCCGCGGTGAAGGAGAATTCGGATTCTTCGTCTTCCGCGAACATGCATCTTTGAGGTCTGCCGTGTCCTCACTCGCTTTTCTTTCTCCCATTTCTCTCTCTCTCCCACTCTTGCTCTTCCTCTTTCTCCTTATATAGTATATATATATATATTCTTCCCCCTCTTTCTCTCCCTCTCTCTCTCCCTTTCTGTCTCGCTGCTCTCGCTCTCTCCTTCCCAATTAAATTTTTTTTTCTTTTCCATTGTCGTTTTAACTTGGTGTTTTTTCTTTCTTCCTTTTCTTTTGGCATTTCTAGGTTTTCACCGCCATTCGGAAAGACTGTGTAAACGCCGTGCGTGCCGTGGTGCATGCATTCTTTTGGGATACAACATGGTAGCATTATGTGCAGGAAGGACAAATGCTTTATGGTGTGCGTCGTGCCTCACCATGGAAGTGTATGCGATTAAGCAGTGGACGTCCACCTGTTCCTCCCGCTCGTCACTGCTTTGCGGACGACGAATCGACGGAACCGTTTGGGAAAAGCCTCACTTGGAAATTCCTGCTGTGTAACTTTCATCCAGATGGTTGCTGGGGTGATGGGAATCGGAGCACGTGCTAAGCATAGCGTTGTTGCACAGACTTCGACCCCTACACCCGATAGAGCAATTCCAGGTAACGGCTGATTTTGTGACGAAAGTTTTGTGAGCCGGTGAGGGTACGACGCGACCGTGTGATAGTCACCACGGCCCTCTTTTGGCCAGTTGCCAGCTGACGCGCGGGGCCCGAACGCGGGACAACCCAAACATGTCCCGCCAGCGCGGGGAGACCAACGTTCCACCGACTGAACTACCGACCGCGGTCTTGACGACCGATAACGGGCTCTAGCACTGGCGTTTCTGTGAAGCAGTCACCGTTGCGGCGACCACTGCTCCAAACCAAATACTGTCCTGGCCGTTAGTGCTGACCAGACGTCCCTGCTGACCAGTGTGAGCTGCCGGCCAGATTTCCCCCTTGACCATTGACCTGTTGAACAGTGTCCTACCGTGCAGACATCCTTTGCGACAGTCGACCTGCTGACCTGACATCCCTCCTGACTGGTGACCTGCCGACCCGACATCCCTCCTGGTCAGTGGCCTGCTGACCCGACATCCCTCTTGACCAAATGACCTGCTGACCCGACATTTCTCCTGAGCAGTAACCTGCTGGCCCGACATTCCACTTGACCAATGACCTGCTGACCGGACATTTCTCCTGAACAGTGACCTGCTGACCTGACATCCCTCCTGACCGGTGATCTGCCGACCAGACCTGATCTCTGACCTGCTGACCGCACCTGACCGGTGACTTGGCCGTCCCCAGAAGCTGGAGAATCCACTGTATATCTGGTACGACGGCTACCCGCCCCACGTGGCCGACAGCTACAAGGGGCGCGTCAGCCGGGTGAACCTGACCAGCACCGATTACGGCATGGCCTCCCTCAACATGACCAACATCACCGAGGCGGACGCCGGCTGGTACAATTGTGTCGTCACCTTCCTGGACCGGTCGCCGCCTCTCCTCGGCAACGGCACCTGGGTCCACCTGGACGTGCACGGTACGTGTCCATGCCGGTCCTCTGAGTCAAGCTTGGCATCCACGGTACGTAGTCATACTGGCTTGCTGCGGCTAAGTGGACAGTTACGTACCTCACCAAATTGGATCACTGTGTCCCAGTAGACGTATACAACTGGCGACAAGCTGGATCACTCGGTCCACCAGGATATCTACGATGTTGTCCAAACCATGTGCTACGATGTGTTGATCCAAACCATGTCCAAACGACGTGTTACTGTGTCCACACGGACGTCTATGGCACGCGTTTAAACCGTCTTACTGTGTCCATCCGGTCTCATTATGGCCTGGACTTCACGGTACGTGTTTTTGGCTTTGCGCATTTTGTCCACTTTCGCTCACCGTGTTCACCTCGGTACTCGTGGTCGATATCAACTGTCCAATTGGGTCCAACTGCTCATTCACTGTATGTCCACGGAATCAGGTAGTGCTCCTTGGCATACTCGATTCGTAGCCAAGGAGACTGGTCTTTCATGTTTGCTTCTCGTCGGTCTTCTATGTTTTGTTAATAGGGTCGCACCAGATCTCGGTCCATAATAGCTCAGGGAGCGACTGGTGTTTACGTTTTTATCACACAATACCGCGACTGTGGTGTCAGCTTTAACATCTTAGGCTTTTATCACGATCTTTTGGCGTAGAAGTTCTTTCATCTTGTTTTCTACCCATATTTGTTGGAAATGTTTCTACGCAGTGATGCGTCTCCGATTATCTATTTTCCTTTTTATGAGTCCCAAAACTAATTCCTCTGTGCTGAAATTTCCTATCACGCGTAGAAATTGTACCATACGTCAGTCTTTACCACCGTACCGTTCTAGAGAACTGCAGGGAATGAACCTTTAGGCGTAGGACGCAGAAGCGCAGAAACATGAGAAATAACTCTGTTCTGCTGCAGGAAGATCGCCATTTCCAGCTGCGCTCTGCCCGCCAGGTTTACGACCTTCCGTCGATTGATAGGCTCATGCAGCCCCGTGACAGCGACGACACGCCTTTATTCCAGCACCGCCACGGCTAGTAACCAAACCTCCCAAGAACCTGTTTGTCAACATTGGAGACTCAGAGATTCTAGCGTGTGAGGCGAAGGGCACCCCAGAGCCCGTCATCACCTGGTACAAGGTCAGTGAGGTCAGGACGCTGACCCTCTAGAGGTCAGCAGAGTTCGCCGGGGTCGAGCCTGATGATGATTCTGTCCCATGCGAGAGATTACACACAATACCCACGGTCGCAGGGGTAGGTAACTGTTAGTTGTGTGCTATAAATGGCTAAGGAATCATTTGCCTCAAAGTTGTAAAAAGGTTGTTCCGGGGCAATTATTTCGCCTTTCCGTGTTGTGGCAGGGAAAATACGATTATCTTCTACCATCTGCAACGAAAAAGTTCTGCATCACGTTCAGTCAGGTGCCTGAATCCTGATGGAACGCAGGCTGTCGTTTTGCATTGACGATTTCGCTGGCCTGGCCGAGTCATTGAGTCCGCTCGGAATTGCTTTGCTCCCGCGAGAGCGCGAAAAGGGAAGGACAGAACACTAAATCTTTCTATCTCGTTACTATCTCGTACTAGTTGTGGTTCAGATGCTAACCATTCCTCCATAACGATTGTGTTTTCCTTTTAAAAGGAGCCCGTGAACAGTTGCCGGCAGAGCCTCGGGGTACGAATTTCCTTCGTAGCACGGCCTTTATACCGCGCCGTGGCGTATTAAAAAGACCGACTGGTTTGTGGGGCGGCGCCTTGCGCCAAATTTCGCCGCGCCCGGCCGCGCTCATCCAGCTAATTCCGGAGTCGCCGTCGGCGATTCGCCGGCGGCATTGTCTCCAGTGACGGGCCATCACAAGTTAGTGGCATCCGGGGACGGCCGGCCGTCAGCGCTCACCGCCCCCCTCCCCCCTCCATCCCCCCACGCGCTCCCAGGGATCACTAGCGAGGCGCAGCCGCGCGCCGAAATGGGAACCTTAACGTCGTGGAGCGTGACTAAGACGCAGGCGGGTGCCAAAAATCCGTTTTACAAAGCGATGTCGGGTGTTTGAGACCGGTGGTCTATTTGCCATGGTCCAACGTGAAGCTGTCTTGCAGAAGGACAAGCCGGTGCAGCAGTCAGAGACCGTGGGCATAAAGAACGACGGCACGGAGTTGAGGATAACGAGGATCAGCGAGAAGGACATCGGCGAATACACATGCATCGCGGAAAACAAAGAGGGAACCGACCATTCGATAACACATGTCATACGGGCCGGTGAGTTACCGGTTCTTCGTGGAGTGAACTGTGGAGGCAAATAGTTGCCCAAACAAATCAGCTTCTGCGGAGACGAAATGGCTATGCCTGTGGTTGTTGTCGGCCCGCAGTTTGCCTGTGTGTCGGCGGCAGTGCCAGGGGATGTCAACAGGCAGTAGCGTAGTCCGTCAAATATGTGCTCTGGAACGCTTAGCAGAAAAACGTCCCCTCCGTCTTCTTGGTTCTTGATGGGGCGCTTCTCGCGAGTGATGTTGACGTTAACGATGAAGAGATAAGATTTATTGACAATGAAGATGACGCTTCGACGTAGCGTTGTTATTTATTCTGTTGTGCGTAGCTTCCTGGGGGATGTGAAGGGGACAGGCGACGAGGATGGGAAAGAGATGACGGCTGGGTTAGTCTGCTGTTGATCAGGCATTAGCCGAACACTCGGAACGCGTTCCAGTCTGACAAACTCTGCGGACGGCCCGAAGAAATGGCTACAGGTGGCGCCTCTCGCCGTATCTTTCGCCTCGACGTCGCCTCGGTCGCTCCGACCAAAACGGTGACGCTAGTTCTCGCACCGGCCCACAGGCGGCGCTGTAATCGTCACGGGCCCGGCCAACCTGACGCGCATGGAGGCGGCGCGCGCCGTGTTCACGTGCGAGGGCCGGGCGCTGCCGGCCAACTTCACCATGCGCTGGCTGCGGGACGACATCCCGGTGGAGCAGCACAGCGGCCTTGAAAAGCGCTTCAAGATCACCAGCAACGGCTCGCTGGTGATCGACCCCGTGGCGGCCGAGGACGCCGGCATGTTCACGTGTGAGGTCTCCAACGGCATCGGCACGCCGCAGCGCGCCTCCGGCTTCCTTGAGGTTCAGTGTGAGTGCAGCCGGACTGAGGTGGTGGTGGTGGGGTGGGGGGGGGGGGGGACTGGCTCGGTGCGATTGAAGTGCCCTCAGCAGGGCCTCTGCGTAACGTGCTGTGATGATGCACGCACATCGCTGTTTCATTTCTCGTTAAGGTGTAATGGCCTCATCGTTTGGTTGACAACAGCGTTCGTGTTTCGTTCCACGGCTATTATGCACTGCTGTTTCGCCACAGCTCCTGCGTCATGTCGCACTGCTGTGCTCGGGCGGAAACTTACTGCGCGTGACGCACGGCTTCCAGACGCCGCGCACGTGCCGTACACGCCGTCTGTGCAATACCTGCCGGCGGATCTGAAGGGCGTCATACGGTGCCATATCAAGGCCAACCCGCCGGTCCAGTTTGTCACGTGGTTCAAGGACCAGCAAGAGTACGTGCCGGAAAACGTGAGGGGAGTGACCCTGCTTCTCAACGGCTCTCTTCTGATAGATCCGGTGAGTCTGGGAGCTGACACAAGTGACGGCGCGAGTCGGGGGATGGGCTGCTACCCGTCTCTATGTGTCCGATGTTTGCCCATCTTTAGGTATCCTTTGGACTCGTGGTGGATATGGCATATGACGGTCACGTAGCAAGTCTCCGATGAGGTCATGGCCATGAAGTGTGCCGCCTTGCCTTCCTAGAGCATCCCGCTGCGTGTCACAAACAACGTGTCCTCAAACGGCTGTCATATTGGAGGTGTATGACCCAGTTTGTATTCTATAATCGGTAAGATCATAATTTCCTCTGAAGGTTTGGAACTTCGTTGCCGTATCTCAGCGTAGCATGGCATTAAAGCGCGTTTTGGTCATCGTTTTAGGCTCCCCATTCACCTACGGGTATGGTGGGTCACGTCACTTCCAAGAGCGATGAGGAGGAGGTCACGTCACTCTCTGTTAGGCAGTGATATAGTGAGGGAGGTGCTCAGGGGCGATGCCGGTATTTCGTAGCGTGGGTGTTTTATGGGAATGCAGTACGGGGTGGGGATAACAAATCTAAGGCCGAAATTTCAGGTAAATTTGTGGATTTTTTAAATGCCTAAAAACTTTTGTGTTAGTTGGGGGTGGCCCACGAACTCCCCTGAGACTGCGCTTGATATTAGCCCGATGTGCTACGCAACTTCCTCAAAAGGCATTGTACAAGCCACGACGTAGTTGCAAAAGAGCAAGGTGCTCATCATTTGCAACGGTGGCAGCGAAACTAGTCCAGCAGCTGCTGTTTTGCGTCATTTAGATAGTTTGCCTCGCGGTGAGCATCTGTCATATCGGGTCGAGAACTGACAGATAGCGTAAAAACTTAAGGTTTTGTGTGGCCAGTGGCATGGAAGCAAGGAAGGCGATGACTCATGTAATATGTTTATATAGAACACCACTCTTATACTACATTAACATAAACAGTATGCCGACGCGTGTGATAATGCCCTAAAACATGAACTGGACACCTTCCCACATTGTTGCTTTCTTCCGCAGCAATTTATAGCAATGGCCCATGCTCCTATAGGTATGCGAGTAAGCAACATGTAGAGCATGTATGGTAAATACAATTAATAATTGCCACTGGCTTGAATAATAATCTTTCCATGCTGTCGAAATTAACTTTTTTGTTTTGGGTAAAGGTTCGACGTGGGAGCGGCAAAGTAATACGTTGCTAGATCTAAGCCCGCATTTAAAATGAGCAGAATTTTGTTATCATGGCCTGCCAACTGCCTTCCTCCGCCATGTCTGCGCCACTTTCCCTGCTCCAAATCTTGCCGCGGAGAACGCGCGCTGAGGGACGGTGGCGCCACCTTTACGAGCGAGGCGTGTGACAGTGGCGCTGTCTGCGGTGGCAGGTGCGGCCAGAACACCAGGGCACGTATCAGTGCCAGCCCTTCAACGAGCACGGCACGAGCGGCAAGTCGGGCGAGATGGAGGTGGTGGTACGCGAGCCGCCGCGCTTCGTGGTGCGGCCCAAGAACCTGTACCAGCGCAAGGTGCACGGCTCGATCGAGATGCCGTGCGTGGTGGAGGGTTCGCCGACTCCGGAGCTCATGTGGAGGAGGGTGAGTGAGAACAGCGCGGAGTACGGGGCACTGCTGGTGGGACAAAAAGATCAGTAGGTGTTGATGCCGAAATGGGTGCTTCTGCTTCAGGAGAGTCTATGCTGGTTCACGTTTTCTTGGGGTCCTATTTCCGTTTTTTTCATGGCAAAAGATCAAGTCGTGTGGTGTTTGTTGTGGTGTATGGACACCGGACGCTTGAATATAGAAAAAAAGTAAATGACGGGACTCACACCATGTCCAGTTCTTGCGTTGAAATTCTATCCGGCACCCAATGAGCCATCACAGGTCGAGCAGCATTTCTCTTTACTCTTGCCTCCGCCTGCTCCCACTTTCACGGCCGTAATCAGGTGGGAATTTTTGACGCACGTGGCACGCCAGCACTATTGTCAGGCCGTTCCTGACGTTGGATTCCGCTCCGGGGTCGTTGAGACATGTGAAAGCCTGGAGACAAAGCCTAATGCGCTGACCTTTACCGTACAAGTGGCCATGAATAGAAATGGTCTTGAATTAGCCAAAGCTCTTGGCGCCCTTCGTACATGTCTCCAATGCAACTGCTTTACATAAGCTAATGATTTACGGCGTATACGAGGAGGCTGGTCTTCCGCCATTCGGCACGTTTCACATCACGTTGTTCCCACTTCACTCATTCCGTTGTGTGCCGTATTCGTGTGTTTCTTCCTCACTCGCCGTCTCTGTTGCGCCGCAGCACGACAATCAGAGCCTGCCTAGCAACCGAGCGACCTTCAGGGAAGGCAACATGACGATCAAGTCGTTGCAGAAATCCGACTTCGGCTACTACGAGTGCGTAGCCAGGAACAGCGTGGCCACCATCGTCACCTCCACCCAGGTTAGCCGACGGTCATCGACACGACTGAAAACCCGCAGACAGCTAACGGCAACCAACGTTGCGCACCAAACGTTTGCAGCCGCATCGACCCGACAAATCTTCGAGACGAGCCGCCGCTGAGATTGCCCGGCGGGCGACGTCAGCTCGAGCGGCGACGTGTTCCGGCAGGCGTGGCCCGGCCTCCGATCCAATGAATCGGCCATTACGAGCGTAAATCATTCCGGGAACGGCCGTCCTGCGGTGAAATGTGCCCGGACGACGCCGGCCGATCACGGCCCACTCGGAGACGCCGCCGACAGCGCGCCGCGTCCGGGCCGTTAAATCCCGCCGATCGGCCGCCGCATCGGGCCGATCCGCCGCTGGACGGGCGCTCATCCGCCGTCAGACTGGCGTCGATCCACTGTTGGACGGGACTGCCTGTTAGGCTGGCGCCGATCTTTCGTTAGCCAGGACTGGACTGCCGTTAAAATGACTTGGACATGCCGTGAGACCGGCTGAAACTTGCCGTTAGACCGTCACTGATCCGCCGTTAGACCGGCACTGCTCTGCCGCTAGACTGGGGCTGATCCGCCCTTAAGCCGGGTCTGTGTGCTGTAAGGCTAGCGCTTGTGTGCCGCTAGACGGGTGTTTGTCCGCCGCTGAGCCGAAGTCGACCGGCACTGTCGCGGGATTAAAGCGGTACAGTATGCATGGACACGGCTCGTCGGGAGGGGGTGGGGGGGGAGCGCCGTCTGCCGTGGACCCGGCACACCCGGCACCGAGGGCGCGGTGGAGAAGTTCCCGGCCGCCTGAATTGACAGGGGCCCGGCGGGAATTCAGGCGGCCCGGGAAATGGCAGTACGTGACCGTTTCTAACCATGTTTATTCATGGTGTTGAGATCGATTGAACGCCTTTTTTGCAGTTTCGCCGTGCTTGCCGATCTGTACAAATGCCGTTCTGTTTAGGATCCACGCTGCGACGTTTTTTTGCACTTGACATAAGGAAGCAGGTCGGTCTTTTCTCTGGCCCGGGCGCCGTGCGTCGGCGCTTCTCGTCTGTTTTCCTCTCCGACTATCATTCTCTCGTGCTTGCGCCCCGGCGTGCATTAGTCGGCTCATATCTCCCGACGTCTGACAGACGAGGGCAGGGTCTCAGGATTATCGCCCACGGGTACAATAACTCGGCCGCCTGTGCCGAGCTCCGTGGTCATGACAACAGGCCGCGGGGCGAGCTCATTGAGGTCACGCAGAACCCAGTGAGGGCCTGCGTGGTAAGGACAAGTCCACCACTGTGAATGTGTCGCGCAAAATATAGATTTCAACCTTTTTGTGTTCACATAATTGACTTATTTTGCCAGTTAGTCCCACCGTGATCCACTGCGGGTATTTTTTATTCCACGCACACATCTGTCTGCTATCAACGAATCTCTCGTTTATTGCTATTTAAGTGCATTTTTTATTTTCCAATTTCCGCGTAATCAAAGAACGTTGCATCACTCAAAAGTCTGACCTGTGGCTCAGATTTGTGCTTCCTTTACAGCCTACCATTTCTAAGCACCAATCTGGCGATGTAATTGGTGTTTTATATAACACCATTAAATTTCCAAAGGTCGTCGTCTTTGTGATTTGCCGTCGGGGGCGACGGTAGCCAGTAACGTCTTTGTTGAGACGGACATTGATCGGAACGTGACGCGCGAAGCCGAAATCGTGCCGCTGGAAATGGCGATCAGAAGGCGCTTAATGCCTCGGTTGGGGCCAGGTGTAAAACGTAATGCATTTATCAAACACCGAAATCCGGGGATAGAGCTGTCTCACCGCGACAGGAAAATTTATGGCTCGCGAACAACTTGAAATTAGACACTACATTGTAGAGAACAAAGCCAGCTTGATTCACTTGTATTTGATATGAGATCAACGAGAGCAGGCTACGGCGGCGGGCCGCAGGTCCTCGGGTTTGTCGATTCAACTGCCTTTGTACAGATACTAAAATGCATTGTGATATTTTGCAGTGCTGAACGCGTGGAAGATTTACTTTTGTTTGCAAGGCTCGTAGGGTTTCAAGGCTGTCACATGATATTTGCAGTCTTCCTCAGTCCTTTGCAGTCCTTTGCAGTCCCCCTGAGAAAGGATGCAGTAATCCTGGAATAGGCCCCTATTCACAACTTTGTGGAATCTGAACATGACCCCGCTGGTGGAGGTACGATGTCTGGTCGTGTCACCGGCCACAGCTGGTAATGGAGGTACGGTGGCCGCTCTGAACCTTTCCCGGTCACTGCTGGTGGTGGAGGTACGATGTCTTACGCCCTCCTCATCCACAGCTGATGGTGAGAGGCATGATGGCTGTTCTGATCCTCTCCTCGTTCGCAGCTGGTGATAGAGGGCACGACGCCGCACGCGCCGTACAACATCACCACCAACGCCTCCATGCACGCCATCACCATCCAGTGGCTGCCCGGCTACAGTGGCGGCGACAACTTCGACCAGAAGTACGCCGTGTGGTGAGTACACCGTCCGTTGAGTACGCCCTCTGTTGAGTGCGATATCTGTTCAGCACGCCGTCTGGTGAGGTTACCGCCCTGTGAGTACACCGTCTGGTGAGGTTGCCGTCTGGTGAGGTCTCCGTCTGGTGAGGTTGCCGCGTTGTGGGGTTGCCGGCTGGTGTGGTCGCCGCCTGGTGAGGTCGCCGTCTGGTGAGGTCGCCGTCTGATGAGGTCGCCGTCTGATGAGGTCGCCGTCTGATGAGGTCGCCGTCTGGTGAGGTTGCCGCCTGGTGAGGTCGCCGTCTGGTGAGGTCGCCGTCTGGTGAGGTCGCCGTCTGGTGGTTACGCCGTCTGGTGCGGTCGCCGTCTGGTGAGGTCGCCGTCTGATGAGGTCGCCGTCTGGTGAGGTCGCCGTCTGGTGGTTACGCCGTCTGGTGAGGTCGCCGTCTGGTGAGGTCGCCGTCTGGTGGTTACGCCGTCTGATGAGGTTCTGGTGATGTTGCCGTCTGGTGAGGTCGCCGTCTGGTGAGGTCGCCGTCTGGTGAAGTTACGCCGTCTGGTGCGGTCGCCGTCTGGTGAGGTCGCCGTCTGATGAGGTCGCCGTCTGGTGAGGTCGCCGTCTGGTGGTTACGCCGTCTGGTGAGATCGCCGTCTGGTGAGGTCGCCGTCTGGTGGTTACGCCGTCTGATGAGGTTCTGGTGATGTTGCCGTCTGGTGAGGTCGCCGTCTGGTGAGGTCGCCGTCTGGTGGTTACGCCGTCTGATGAGGTTCTGGTGATGTTGCCGTCTGGTGAGGTCGCCGTCTGGTGGGGTCGCCGTCTGGTGGTTACGCCGTCTGGTGGGGTCGCCGTCTGGTGGTTACGCCGTCTGGTGAGGTCGCCGTCTGGTGGTTACGCCGTCTGATGAGGTCGCCGTCTGGTGGTTACGCCGTCTGGTCACTGCGCCAGCGGCGGGGAACAGTGGCGGCCGTGCGGGCCGCCCGCGTCGGCTGTGCCGCCCTCCATTAGGCCGCGCCGTTATTGTGGCCGCGCCGCGCCTGGATTATTTACGTCAGCGGGAGTATTGCCCCAAGCTTGGCGGTCATCAATCATGCAGCGGACAGGCACGGCCGAAGGGCGGTCGCCGCACGAGCTGTCTGTGCTCGATCGGCGCCGCGTGCTCGGATGCGAGACGGCTGTTCCCGTCTGTGTCGGAGGCGCCGCGGGTCCAGCCCGCTGACGCCCACGTTAACCGGCCGTCCGATTCCCGATGACTGCCGGTACCTGGGGCGGTTGAAATCTGCTGTGTGCGGTCCGCAGGGGCCGTCGGAGGTCCATTCTGACAGGGCTGTTCGGCGCGGAGCAGGAAACCGCCCGCTGTGCGTCGAGGGGAAACTTGTTCCGACAGAACGCCTGGACGACGTTAGTTAGTCTTACGTGTAGTTACACCCAGGACGGAAGATGGCCTTTAGGTCTGCGGGCAAAAACCTGTGGCGGGAACAACAGGGCCTGGTTCCGGTAAAATGGGCTGGTTTGATACAACTTATGGTGGCGCTATTCACCTGTTTCCGATTCCTTTTTGGCTCAGGACATCGCCGTATCCTGATGTCATTAGGCCACTGCCATTTATCAGTATGGCGCTGGCAACACGCTCGAATGTTTTTTGGTGTCTAGAGCAACACTGGCCCATTTGTGTTACGTTAGGAAACTATACTACCCATCAGGAAGTTTTTCTCGCGTTTTTTTTTCAAACACGCCATTTAAGGCCAGAGCGTCCGGGCCTCGGTGAAACAAGATGCATTGTTGGAAATGATGCGAAGCTGAATAAAAAGAGCCACGAACCATCCTCATGATGGTCTGTGCGCACAAGATGCGTTTATAAATGCGTCTTGTCTGGATTTTTCTTGCACTGGCTTGTAGGGCCCATGATTAAGATAGCTTTAGTTGTTTAAGGCCTTTGTCTGCTATTTCAGTTTGTTTAGTGTGCCTCTTCTGTTCAGTGTCATGCTTACTGTAGGTATATGAATGACAAGCAATACCCGCAGTCATTGGTGCACTGTTAACCCGAAAGCGGAGATCAACGGCCAGTCTTCCCAAAACTGAATCAGAATGGGGAGTCAGCGAGTACATGGTATATACTGTGGTCGAAATTTCAACGCCATTTTGGTATTTCCAAAAACCTAATTTTCAAATGCAGCATAGTTTGGGCGACAGCTAGAACACTGACATCACTTTGTGTACTTCGGAAAAAAGCCTAAGCTCCATCAATGTTTTAGTCTTTGAACATGGGGTCAGTGACCTTTGAAGATCATCACGAAATGTCAGAACGCCGCGCGATGGCAAGTGGTGGAGCAACTGCAGTACCCATCAACACTGTGCCCCATTTAAATTTTGGTCTTTGAACATGGGCCAGTGATCTTTGACTTAAGGTCATCTCCAAATGTCAGAACGCCGTTAGATGTCGGATGGTGAAATATCCTCCGCGTGGTGACCACCAGGGTGCCGAGCAACCGAAGAAGCCCGCGTGGTTCTGTTCAGTCCCGTTTCGTCGGACGTGCCTCGGCTGGCCAGGGTCACAGACAGCTGTGTGATGACAACTGAAGTGGCTGTAGAGTAGCACAGCAATGCAGGGGGGTCGATTTCCGTAAATGACTGGAGGACCGAGCCGAGGGCCCGACGACGTAACCTTCCCCAGATGTGGGGTTTTCAACGGATTTAACACATTTCAGTTGTGATCAACAGAAATGTATAATTTTGTTGGTTAGTGTTTATCAAATAAAAATTGCATTTGTCCCATGTATATACGTATATATGGATAGAAGATAGAAATGCAGGTATACATGCGCCACTTTAGACTTTATTCTTTACTTCCCACCTATCTCTTATCTATTGCGGCTGTTCTTTTCGTTATTTTTATTCACTTACCTTTAAAACCGGCAGAAAATATTGGGTGGGCCCATACCAGCATTGGGTGGGCCCAAATCAACATTGGGTGGGCCAGGGCCCTCTCAAAAGAACACAAATGGACACATCTGCAGCAATGACTACCCTAAACAAAAATCAAGGACGTCAGGGCGGCGGCCGGCTCAAAACCATGTGAACCAAACCAATCGCGCCTGAACCGATCCGATTTGAACTGAATCAAAGCGGCCAGATCTAAATGATGGACAAGGTGGAAGGCGAAGGGTCGGCACAGCATCCGGACAGCACCCTCTCCCCAGATCATCACGTCAAGCACGGACACTGCTCAACAGTCTAACAGAGTGAACGTCGTACGCCCAGGTACAAGCAGCACGGCGCCGGCAACTGGAACACGTACGAGGTGCATCCGCCCGGCGCCTCGCGCGTCACCATCTACCACCTGCTGCCCGGCACACGCTATGAGCTGATGGTGGCCTCCAAGAACGACATCGGCGACGGCATGTTCTCCGACAAGGTCATCGTCAAAACGCTGGGTGGGTGAGAGCACTGCTTTGTCGAGCTCCGGGCGCAAATTCAGGAAGTCTGCGCTTACTAACTCTGAAATCTTTCGAAAAATGGCGCTATAACCGATTGTTTTGTTGTGCTTCGTGTTTTATAGAGATACTGGAATACATAGTTCCAATGCTGGTGAGATATTCGGGGGTGGATCCAGGTGGTCTGTTTGGAAGGGATTAGACAGATGGTTAGGGCAAATGGTGGGGTTGGTGCCATGACGTTCTAAAATACAGTATGAGGTGTATTGCATTGCGTATAATTTAAACGTGATTGTTAGGCATATTTTTGCCACAGACATGACAACATTTGACACAGAAATCGGAAGCCTTTTTTGCTGCTGCTGTTCCACAGCGACCATGTCGGGGCTACAGCCCCTGCTCCCTGTGGATCCGCCCCTGACGAAATTGCAGGGGCCACGGCGTGCAAGCGTGCGCGTGTCGTTAAAGAAGAAACCGGCGTGGCCCGAAATTTAGGTTTATTGATCCGTGGCGGCGCGGAACCGCTGAAAATCGACTTCATCACCCACCCCCAAATATTTAGGCGCCTGAATGCGCTGACAGTTTCAAAACCGTCCACCAGATGTCGGCGAGAAGCCTCCCATCGCCGATCCTGTCGCCTCCAGAAAAGGGCCCACCGCCGGTAAGATAGCCTCACGGCTCAGGGGCGGATCCGAGCGACCTTCACGGCACGGGCCAAACTGCATGCGGAGGGCAATATGCGAATCGGTGCCTGGGTTATATAATGCACCAGATATCGTATATGTTTGGTTTTTAAGCGTTATTGTATGCACTTTCGAAACCGACAACAGCGTACACCTCATGAATCAAGAAAAGAAGACACTTTCTTTTGTCACGACTTGTGATCTGGGGAGAAGGCATGGCACCGGGCCCTCCCTGGATCCGCCCCTGTGAATCTCTTCTTGTGACGTCACTTTTCATTTTTGAATGTTTGCTGTGAAGAATGCTTTAGTAGCACTTACCTTTCATGTCTGTCCGTTATTGCTCGTGTGGTTTTCATTGTCTTGGCGCTGTCTTGTGGAGCATTGCATGTTGGTGCTTCATTTGTTCTCGGGTTATATGCGCACTGTCACCGGCCTGGCACATTACCGCCGGCACGATGTGGCAGTTCCCATTTGCCGACCCCATGCCTGGCCATTCAGCAGTCGGTCGCCCGCCACAGCGCTTATCTCCAGACCAGCCGCAGGACGTAAACGAATTTCGAGGAAATGCCTCGCTCCGATGGAACGATCTCGACCCATTTGAACATTGCGTGCTCGGCTTTAGCTCATTACTCTTTCCAGAGAGCTGTGGTGTGGATCGATGCTAACCATAAAGCTTCCCGAGTGCAATAATTTATGGGGATGGGGCTTCAAGAGCTCATTGGATCGGGTGTTTGTATTATAGCCGAGGATTCGGATTCGGATTATTGGAATATTCGGGCAAATATTCGGATCCGGTGAATGCTCGAATCCTGACTTCAAGATTTGAATATTCGACGAATATTCGGTTGACCACCTTTTCATCCGAATATTAACGAAAGATTCGGAGATCAGCCGGGCTTTTGAATACTCCTGCATTTCGCCGCAGAATCTGAAGGAAGATATGAACCAAATTACACATAAACAAGCGAAATGCTAATCGGGGCATTGCCCAGCGTTGTTCTGGCTTCTGTACATCATTATGGATGAGAGCAATGCAGAAAGTGGCACTGCTAAGATATGCTCCTTCTCCTCTCCGCTGTGGCACGAATCTGCATATCATACTTCGTGGGGAGATGAGTGGCCTCGGGGATAATCTAGTATATGTTCCGTGTCTAGCAGCAAAGGGGGGAGACGCCAGGTCGGTGTTAGCCGGTGGCTAATGCTGAACGCTGCAGTAAACCACGTACTTGTTTGAACCGGTGTATATTTCCTCTTTTATTTTAGTCTTTTGAAACCAATACAAGGAAACAGCCGGTCTCTCAATACGAGAATTGGCAAGGTGCGTGCAGTACGCTTTCGCACATGTGATGATTCTGTTTTAGCATGTGCATATGCTAGTTCGAAATCGGAACGAAGAACTGCGGAACCGGAAGTCCCTCACGTATTATTCTGGAGACCAAAATTCGGAAATGTCGTCACGAAGATGTGGTTATTTTAAAACACATTGTGTTTAGCACGACTTGGACCATGTTTCATTACTCTCTTTGAATAGAAGCAAAAACGTGTACGTAGACGGTTCACAAAAATCATGTTTTGCTGCCGATGCTGGGAACATTTGTAACGGAGTGGTTAAGAGCAATACCGTAGGCCAAGCTGAACCTAGTCCTAATTCTTATGTTGCCTATGGATACGTTGGCGAGGAGCTAGACGGGAAATTCCTTCTAACTTCAAGGCTGTAACGACCAACCATGTATGAGTCAAGTTTATTTTATGGGACATTGAGACTGATCATAATGTGGTTCTTGACGGCGGCGAACGCTGATGTATTGCTATGAGCAAACTGAACAACAAATAAATGGACATCATAAGTGGGAAAAGACTTCAAGAAAAAAGTCATGGCTGGATGGATGCGTTCCCATATTTATATTCTCTTTGAAAAATTTTTCTGAAACTCCGTATCGTATGGGTTTGACGGTTTCTGCGTCTGGTTACACAGCAGCATGACTACCAATCAGAGGGCGCTCTGTCGCTGACGTCATGTGGCTCTCCTGCCTCGGTAGCGCCCGGCAGCCGTCCGCCCGGTGATCGGCGCCGGCCGCAGGTTTAAGTTCTGTTAATTGTTCATGCAACTGGGATCAGCCTGATTTTGCATATTACGCCGATCGTTCCTTTTGGGTAGAAATGTTACAAGCCTCAAAAGATTCAAACATTTGGTCCGAATATTCGAATGTACCCATCCGAATATTCGAATCCCAGAACCTATTCGTTTTCTCAGTTTTAGTTCGTGTCGTCATGCAAAGCCTGAGGCTTGAAACTTTTGGGTTTCGATCGTTTGGAGTTAGCTTTGATAAGTTGAAACACTCAGTCGGGGTTATAAAAGCTGCCGGATGTGGATGACTGAGACTTAGTTTAGAGAAGTTAGTCGTAAGTTTCTGGATGATGTGGAACAGAAATGTTTCATACAAAGTTGCCAAGTCATTTAATACCGCATTCAGCCCCGACACGCCGAAGTAGTACGTTTGCCAGATATCTGCTGGTATTTTCGCCAGAAAACTGGTTCAGAAAGACTGTCGAGTGGTGCGCAAATAGCTCAGTTAAGTTCACGCCGGAGAGAGCTCGTAGATATTATAGCATAATTTGTCTGAGGAAGGACACGGATTTAACGTTCGCTAACATTTTCATATAGATTAAGACGAAGACATCGCAGACTGCCTTTCTTTGGAACCTGAAACTACATGAAATCAGACAGACATATTCCCAGTAAAGGCAATGTCTGGAAAGGCCAAAGAGGTCTTATAGAATGTCATCCTGACATGTTGCACGTAAAGCTTCTGATGAACGCCGATAACCCTCAAACGAATATGAACATGACGCTACACATGAACAACCTGGCCCATAACCTAATCATTAAAAACCACCAGCCGGCAAATACCGCGGAGATGCCAGCGGGTGTAGCGGCTGGTCTGTGTCCCGTCCGCGTTTTTCCGTCTTGCTGGGCCGCGACCAGAGCCTGCGCGCAGCCAGCGCTCAGGAGCGCGCCAAAACCAGCGTCCAGGAGCGCGCCAAACCGGGCGGTGCGCGGCCGGCCGCCTCGTCCCGGGTCCCGTCCCAGGATCGATCGGACGGCGCCGGGTGCGGCCCGGCCGAGGCGGCCGGCGGCGCGCCCGCCACCCGACACGTGCAGTCTCAGCGCGAACACAGCTGTCGCCGCCGCTGATGGGTTTCGGGCCGGCGCCGCTGGCGGCGACACGGCCGCGGACGTGCCCGGGTTAGAGGGCAGACGGCGCGGCCGTGGCCGATGCAACTCCGGCAGTGAGTGGGGCACCGGCAGATTTCGGGGCAAGTTTTCGTGTCACGCCATAAATTTGTTGTCAAGCGACCGAGTAAACCGTCCCATGCCTCCTGTGCCTTCCATCCCCTTCCTTCCTGTGGTTTCGCAATACGTCTGTGGTCTTCCACGATGGCTTATTTCACACTCGGCTCACCCGCTGCGAGGTGGACCGCACTCGTTTTTCGCAACACAAGCCTGGTTATTGACACCGCGCCATAATGACTTCCGAACATTTTAATAAAACGCGTAAATAAGTATCTTATAGTTACATCATACATTAAGTTATCATTTTCAAAAGAACATCGACCCATTTTCCAGTGGCATTTTGCTTTGATTCCTTCATCTGCATGCCAGTTTTTATTTTCGGCGCATTATACGGTGTTTTCGTCCCATTCATATGAACATTTTAGCGAGCGTGAAACCCGCGGACTTCCTCAGACATGATTATTAATATCTGCGAGCTCGCCCCGGCGTGAATTATTGCCGGGCCGAAATGACTCATAAACCACCAGCATCTCGGCTTCATTTGTGCCCGCAATACCGGCACAACGAGCGTCCAGCGGTGCGCTGGTGCTGACCGGACCCCCCGGCCTGGTGCCGGCTGTCGTCCCTCCCCCCCTGGCCGATGGTTCGTCGCCTCCTTCCCCACCGCGCCCAGCCCGGCCGGCGGCGGTGACGAGTGGGCAGCTTGCCGCCTGCGACGTTGGTTTGGGTTTGTGTCGCTCGGCGGTCGGCCTGGCGCGCCGACGGCGCCGTTTGCTCCTGCCTTCCGTCGGCCGGTTTATTTGATGTTGAGTTGTTTGTTTATTTGGCTGACAGGTGGTTTGCCGACTGACGAAACCGGATTGGGATATTTTCCGGCCGTTTTTGTGTCAAAAGGTAACACGACGCGAGCGTTGGTGTCGCGCCTCTGTTGTTGCTTGGGTTTTGCTGTCCCGTAGTTTCTGTTTTGAGCTAAGCTTTTTGAGTTTTGGCTACGCTAACCTCACATTTGTTACCGTGTGTCGCATTGCCCCAGTTCTCACCGCTTCTGATGATAGGCGGCTGCGAGAGCCTGGCTCTAGTCCCACCGGGTATTTTTGAACGTTCAGGGGCCTCGCCCGGTCACGAACTTTGTGTTAAGCGGAGACCCGGCCAGCCGATTTGCATGTGAAATGACATTCAGCTTTCGGCTCCGGCGCTGATGACGGCCGACCGCTGACGCATGTGCTGACGTCTCCGCTGACCTCGTCAGGTCCCAAGCCGGGGCCGCCGCGCGACCTGAAGATGGAGGACGCTCCTGACGGCTTTCTTCTGTCATGGAAGGCGCCCGATGAGAACCCAGAGGTGCCCGTGCTGTACTATTCCATCAAGTTCAAGCCGAGCGAGGGCAAGTGGAAACGACTTGGCGACGAAAGACTCACGGAGACGCGCTATCTAGGTAAGTGGACCTGGAAATTGGGTGGAACGGGGGTCGGGGTCGGGGACGTGATGAACATAATGTGATGAACGGCGGGGACGAGTTGAGGCGAAGGGCCCCGTGCCTTGTTAAAGCATAATGTTGGGTTCATGACGTTGCGTGGAAAGCATTGATTTCAAAATCTGTCCGACTCACCTCTCTCCCAATCCTTCACCTAGTCACGCCGTGGCTCATCTTCCAAGATTTACCCCTCCCAGGATTTTGCTGGTCACGGTGAAGTGTTTGACATCGGGGCAGCTTGTAAGCTTGGACAGCACATTACTTTTCCTTGCGGGACCAGACGCCTTTCTATCAGTCGCTGGCCGCTGTCAGACGTCCTTGCTGTCAGCCTGAAATGCAAACACGGGTGCAATTTAGCATTCACTCGCCGATTTCGTGGTTTTCGGCGGTTATTAATTCCTGGATATAATCGACATTCCATAGTTTATAATGACGGCATTTTCTTAGCGCCTGACTAATTTTTGCCCTCTGCCTGCCGCCTCCTGCATGCGTTGTCGGTAGGTTCATTCCCTCTAATACGACGCCACGCAGGAGTATAATCTTTCCGCGAAGGCCAGAGCATCTCGGGAGGGTACATCCTCACATCCCTGAATGCGGATCTGTTGTCGTGTTTCTAGCTTTTTTGGGAGGGTCGTTATTTTCCTTTGTTGTCCCGACCCAGCAGCGCGTAACTAACACCCAATTGGCCGGCAAGGCTGGCCCGTCGGCTCCGGCTGTTCCCGTCAGCTCGGGAAGGTGCCCCCGTGCCCGGGCGACTGTCTCGGTCAGCTCGGGAAGGTGCCCCCGTGCCCGGGCGGCTGTCTCGGTCAGCTACGGAAGGTGCCCCCGTGCTCGGGCGGCTGTCTCGGTCAGCTCGGGAAGGTGCCCTTGTGCCCGGGCGGCTGTCCCGCTGGACCTCTGCCGACATCGTCCGTCCCCTCGCCCGGCTGCTGTGAATCCGGTCGTCACGTCTCGGCGCATGTCCGCCGTCAGCGGACGAACAGCTCCGGCGGCCGCGGCGCGGAGCCGCCGCGGAGCGCTCTAACCCGAGGAGCCCGGTGGGCCGCGTCCGGGCCGGCTGCGATAAAGGGTGGCTCCAATCGATAGGGAATACCTGCAGGGAAGAGCGGCGCCCAGGCAGAGCTGCCCGCGCTTGGCCGGGTCGCGGCCGTCACTGCTTCCGCGTCGCATTTCGTCGAGTTTCGGGCGGAGATTTCCGCAGTCGGCGCCTCGGCGCGCAGCGGCAGTGGTGAACAGGATTTCCGCGTCTCCGCTTCGTCAGAGGGCGTCAGCAACTTTTCGCGGGCGCTCAGGCGGACGGCTGGGAGGCGTTGCAATCCCGGGGTCTTGCAGTCAGACATCAGGCATGGTGGGCGAGCCCCCCCCCCCGCTTCCGGCAGTGAATTCTGCGGCGCTCGGTTTACGACGCGGCTGCCGGCGCCGGCGGCTCGGCGCGGCCAGATCAGGGAGTAACGGCTCGAGCGGACGGCTGCCGCAGCTCTTACTCCCAGCTGTGAGCTTCAGCTCTTCTCTCCATCCCGAGACGTGGCAATGGATTGGCGGCTATTTCCGAGCCCGCTGATGCCAGCCGGTGTGATTCGAGGCCGGCGAGAAAACTACTGAAACTTCGTGGAATTGGTCCATTTGCTTAAAAGTGATAGTTGGGTTTAGTTAAAGAAGTGCTACAGCGAATTGCTTTTCATTTTCGTTTTCCTTTTATTTTCGGTTCCTTTTCCTTTCAAGGCCAATTTTTAGACTAATAAATATTTGAGTTCATTCATTGTCACATTCTCCCTTTCTTATTTATTTCCTGCACCCAAGTGGAAGAACACGGGAGGAAGATACAACTGCGGACTTTATTGGGTTATAACCCAATCACAGCTAGCAGATGCCGACTGGTTCTTCCATTGCAACCGGGTCGTTCTTTCTGTTTTCTGTAATGGACGGGGCAAGCTTTTCGCCGTAATCAGGTTACCCCGGTGACGTCTCGGGGGTTTCCGACGCAGCCAGGCGGCCCGGATCATTTCTCGGAAGTGTATCACCGTCCCCGAGCCGCTGCGTGTCTGCGTGGCTGCGTGTCATGCCGCCGACGCCGCCTCATAACCAGACGCCGCTGAGCTGTGTTTCGTGACCTCTGGCCGCCTGGACCACCCACAGAAGCCGTGAACCCCGCTCTCCCCGGTCTGTTGGGGGGGGGGGGGGCGGTCTGCGGCCCGTCGGCCCAGGGCAGAAAGGCGTGATGACCTCGCCACGCCCCAGGGAGGGATGAGTGGCCTGTGACGTGACCCTTCGCCTCCGCCGCCGGTCATCGGAGGGCGTGACCTCGGGTCTCGTCCCGCCCAGGGCGGCCGTCGTCCCGTCTTCATCGTCCCGTGGCGTGCAGCTAAACGGCCATGCTCGTCCTGTAGTCGCGCACGTGTTCTGGCAGGTTGGAGACTAGTTTCTGCCTCTGTCGCGACGGTGTTTCGACTTCGTCAGCATGCGTTTCTGGTCTCCATCCGGCTCATGATCATCATGCATTTTCAGCTTGGCATGGTCACCAGGAATATGAATATATACGGAAAAGGAAAAACTACAGTTTTTTCAGAACTAAAGGAGTTGAATATTTAAAAGTGAAGCAAGCTTTTAGCGAATGAGATTTCATACATGGCAGTCGCTCGAAAAAACCAGCTCCGATCGAGGTGTTTGTATGTTGGTATATCTAAGTTTCGGAGCGTCTAGTGCCTGAACGTGACAGCGGGATCGCGACACAGGTGGTACCGTCGGGAGCGCCAACTCGGCAGACAGATTATGGTGTAGGTTTTCAAACGATTCGTGGAGTGTGGCACATCCCACGTGGCGCGAGCCGAACTTCTGCAGAATTCAGTTCAGGGTGCGTGCTTTTGTGGTGGCACCAACGTGCAATCCACGTGGCGATCCAAGGCACTTGTTTCGACTTGGACTCGGGGATCTCAAAGTGCCGGAAACAGTGACTTAGGCGGCTGAAATTTGGTGGGTAAATAGAATAACACAGAAGCCATCCAGCAGCACTTAATATGACGGGCTGGGTGTAGCGGATCACGTGCTGTGCACCTTCGACTCTGTTTATGGTCCTTTGCTAGACGCTAGCATTGCAGTTCACCGAATGATCCCATTCTAGACCTTACTGCTCGCTGCGATCGTCGCCGAATGACGAGGACTTCCGACTGCGAAACGGGTTCCCTCTGAGAGCGAAGGTTCGATCACTATCGACTACGGGTTGTTGTCCATATTCCATAGTGCGCCGTTGATATGCGTGTTTCTTGCACTATACAAATGTGCCGCTGCGTAAACTGGAATATGACTTGCAAGTATCTTTTACGTATGAGTGGGGGCAATGCTGGCACTAAGCGGGTGAAGAGACCTGCTTGTAATACGAAGCTTCGACTTTGACCTCAAAACCAACCATGTAACGCGTTGGTTTGCCTCTAGTTAATATTGTGCACTTTTTCTGAGTCCGTTCACTCTTGCTTCGCAGTGAAGTTTGCTATTGCTAACATTAGTGGAGAACTTTTGGGGCTTTAAAGCAACTGAAGTTCAATAATTCCGTTTTCTTGTTCGGTTATGCCACAGGTAATGCAGGCGATTTTATGCTGCGTTATGTGGTGGAACGTTAAGCACCGAAAATTTCTCAGCGAGATTTAGAAAGCCACAGAACCGTACATTTTCTCCTCTGGATCAGCTGCTGGTGACCAGGGGCTATTCTGCTCTTGAAACGTGAAACGAAAATAATTCCGGGAGTTATCCAGTGAATTTTCCCCTGGTGTTCCCCTGAATCTTCCCGTGAATTATCCACTGAATCGGCATTCCCAGAAATTACGAAAATTACCAGAAGTGTCGTTTTGTGTCAATGACTGTCGGGCCTAGCCGAGGGCCCGACAACCCAGCTTCCTCCCAAATATCAGTTTCTCAACGGATTTAGCCAAATTCATTTTGACCGACGGCATTTTGTTTTGGTTTGTGTTTTGGTTATCATCTATCAAGTGACATACTATATTTCGCTTGTTGAAACTGGCATAAAATATTGGGGGTCAAAATCACCTTTGCAGGGGCCAAGATCCACATTGGGGGGGGGGGGGGCCATGACCCTGGCAAAGAATACAGATCGACGCCCCTGATTACTCAAAGAAAGCTAGAGCGTTGCAAAACAGCTGGCGGTGATGAACTTCAAACAATCTGGCTGCTGAACCTGGGCTAGGTTTTTGTACTGCGAAAGAACCTTAGCCCTCGTATGTGAAGGAACCTTCAAAGACGTTACGAGAAATCAGACAGAAAGTCTTCGAAGGATGTGAAATGCGCGACGGCATGTGGGTGTCACATATAAAACGTACAGAACACAATTTCTTGGCATTATTCATCTGTGTTGTTCATGCAGAATTACTGGCAGAGCTCATATCGCGTATTTCATGCATGTCTCAGTATTTTTGCCCCAAGCCGAGAGCTGCCTGGACTTGACTTGCCGAGCGGAATGGTTTACGAGCTTCAAGAGATATTGCTAAAGTTTTTGACGAACCTGGCGGCCCACATGGCGAACATGATGCTCGCTGGTTTACAGAGGCAGTCGTCGACTCCGATCTCGCGTCGGCGAATGCGACGCTGCTGGTGGAGCTGGGTGAATGTGCACACAGGGGTTAGGCGTTGATGTTCTTACGCCGGTAGGCGGTTTCTAATTGACGCACATCGCGGTTCCGTTTCATTAATGCTAGTGGACCCCAACGTTAGTTATTCATTACAATATTCTTTTACTTGTTTTTGAAACGAGAGACTGTGTATCCGTGATTTCATTTTTAAGACAAATTTGTTGGCTTGATTATTATTTCAAAATGTCCAACGTGGTGATGACTTAATATGGGTGCTCATTTTTCCTTTACTAGATTATAAAAGGAGAGTGTGTACATCCTTGACCTAATTTTTAAGATATATTTGTAAATTTCATTGTTATTTAAAAATGTCAAACGTTACGGCATTTTTACATGGATGCAGAATACTGTTACCGATGTCACGCGCTTACATGTGCATGCTTTCCGTTTGTCGTTAAAGTTTGCATGTGCGGTATGCGAGCCAAAAGCACGCCGTCCTCTCATGAACATAATACCCTCTCTCCTCTCTCATCGCACTCGCCGTATAGCGTTTCTGCTCTGATGTCTGTTCTTCTGTCCATTGTGGCGAAAAATGTGATAAAGATGTCTTTGACAAATTCCTGCTGTCTGCACCTCCATCAAAGAAGTCACATTCTGGCGTTGCCTTTCACCTTACGACAAAGGGTATCGCAGAGGAGGCAGGGGACACCTTTATGCGCCGGCTCTCGCACGACATTGACGGGGTAATTTAATAGAAGCTTTGTCACGCCGTTTTTGTGCGGCCTTCCTGAGTCAAGTATGTTTTTGACGACGCTGCCCTGTTGGTGCTGGTGGGCAGAGCGTCTCCGGTGAAATATGGAAACGAAGTTTTCCTCAGGAAGCTGTAAACATTATTTTCCATATGGCGAGACACAGCAAATGAGGCATGCCAGAATGCCGCTGCACATGCACCCGGCGTACCTCCTATTTGCAGAAACTGCCAATATCCATGCATCCAATGTTCGTGTTATTTGCGCGGAAATTATCGAGGTTACGAGCTAATTCTGTATGGATTATCGGCGGGACCCATCGCCAGTGGCGGCGATAGACTCCCAGGCGGCCGTAATGCCGCGTCAGGGGCTCGGCCGAGCTGTGTGATTAACCAGGAGTAGGTCTGCTCAGCCGGAGCCCGGCGAGAGAACGGCCATCGACCGGACATGAATTTCTGAGCGGGCGGTGCCAAATGAGGCCGGAACGTTTTACGTGTCCTGGGTCGTGCGTGGAGCAGTCTGTGTTTGTGTAGGGGAGAGGGTGGGGGTCTCGTGATGTTCTCTACCCTGTTCTGTTCTTTGATTGGAGTCGAAACATCCGACTGGGGAGTTTACCGAGTTGGTTGCAGTTAGCCCGTGTTGTCGCCTGGCCCAAAAAACAATCTTCCTTGACCGCCGTGGTGTCCCGTCCGATCATGTAGCCGTGAACTGCTGCGAAATTCCACTGGGTCCTAGTTCTGGTGCCTGATAAGCCCGAGCGGTAACCTCCGCGCCGGTGACACTGTCCGTCTCCCTCTCCACAGTGAAAAACCTCCAGGGCGGTCGGAACTACTCGTTCAAGGTGTACGCCCACTCGAACACCAGCTTCAGCTCGAGCGAAGAGTTCAAGTACAGCTTGTCGGACCGCATCCAGAAGAAGGCCATCACGGCGGCGCTGGTGGGCGGGCTGCTGCTGCTCATCGTCTCCATCATCCTCTCCGTCTGCACCGTCAAAATCTGCAACAAGCGCAAGCGCAGGAAACAGGAAAAGGGTGAGTGGTGCGCCCGGCGCGCCGCCGGCGCCGCCGGCGCTTTTATGCTCACTGTCGTCCGCACTGGAGCGCGTCTGCATGCTTTGTGACGTATCGCGCGTCGGTGGGCCTAAGAGGCCGCCGCGGGAGCTATTACTCACCTCTCTTGCCCCGGGGCAGGGGTGGTGACGTGCCCGTCCGGCGGCGGCGGCCGGTGCGGCCGACCGGTCGTGTTTGTTCTGGATTTACCGACGGCGCCGTCCGCCCCGGCTCGTTGCAGAGTACAACATGGTGGCGTGCCGCGTGACAGAGGCACGCAACGGTCTGCACAGCCCCGTGCCTTTGAAAAAGTAAGTGGGTCGCGGCCGCGCCGTGTCCGTATTCATGACGTTTGCCGCGGTTTAAGCCTGCTTGGCGCCGGCGTGTGGACTTGCACGCAGCCTTTCGGTCAGCGACTGTCGATTTGGATGGTGGGTCGATGTTGGCGCGTGTTTGTCGGTTGTTCGAGGTTGTTATGATGACGTATCGCGTCTCATGTGATAACCTGCTCGTTTTCTCTTGCCGCACGCCTCATTGCAGGACGCTCGAGAAAGGTGACGGCCCATCTCTAGACCATTATTAGACAAATCAACATGTAATTACCAGTTCACCAATCTTCCTAGATGTGCTGTTCAAATCCCCGCGCCGCTCTGCATGCCCTAACCCATGCTGTTAACCTCCTCTGCATGCCGTAACTCAGGTGGCGCCAGGCCATCAGCAGCTTTCTCGCCCACGTCCCTGGTGCGGGCGCCAGCCAGGCTATTAAGCGCACAAAGCGTGCTCTGCGGGGCGGCGGGGCGTCGTGGTCGTCCTTTCGCGGACCGTCGGCGGTCGGTCGTTTTTCACGGCCGCCGGGACGCCCTCAGCGGGCCGGCCGCCGGATGGCTGTTCTCTGGCGTTCCTGTTACAGGGGCGTCCGCGCCTGAGCCGTATTTGCCTTGGACCGGTGTCAGGTGGCGGTTTTCCACGCACCCGAGGCCGGCGGCGTCTGCTCGCCGTCATCAGCGATAACTGTATGCGCCGGCGCACCTTCCCGGGCCGCCGCCGCCGTCGCTGTCGGTCGTGGAGGCGGTGGACGCGGTGGCGCGTGCGTTCGACCGTTAAGCCCGATGAGATAGACGGAAAGGCGGCAAAAAGAGAAGCCGTGGACCGGGCGGAATGGTGTCGGGGAGGTGATGGAGGATGTGGATAGGAGGCCAAGATTACTCGAGGGAGGAGGCTAGCTTGGCCAGGACGTGTCGCCACGACCGTGGGTAGCGAAAGATGATGTGGAAAGAGCTGAGAACTGTGCGTTATGCTCTGCACGCCTCATGGCGCGAGGAACACGTAGACCGCGCAGTTCAGAATGCTTGAATGACGAATTGCGAGAGAGAAATATGTCTGGTCGGGGAATAAATATTGATATTAGTTAGACAGCCGGGGGAGACGTTAGATGAGGAACGATACTGTCGGAACATCAGCGGTAAAAAAAGAAGAACATAGCGCGGAAGGGACGCAGCAGCAATGAGCCTGATCAGCAGTCGCCCCGAGAGGCCATCAAGAGATAGCCTCCACGCGCGGCGGCGGTCGCGCTGACCCCGTCGGCATCGATGACCTTTGTCGGCCGTCGACCGTCGGTGGCGGCGGAGCGCGGCCGGGCGTCGTCGGCACGCGCGGCAGCGATTGGATGGGCTCCGGCGCAGCGCCGGCCGCGCGATTGGCTTTCGCGGCCGAAGTTGGCCTGTCCCGCCGCGGGAGGTGGGGGCGGGCCGGCGGGGGGAGGGGGTGCGGACTCGTCACCGCGGTGGACTCGGACGGTGGGCCGCGAAGGCCGTTCCTGAACGTGACGCGTGGCAGGGGAGTCGCGCGGCGAACTGGCGGATGGGAAGCCGGACGACGCGGACATGTTCCGGGCACGAACGAGGGAGCCACACCGGCTGGCGGAGTGCCATCATACTGTCAGGGGAGAGGATATTCGCCTTGAGAGCCGGCACCAGAGCCGTCCTGGGGGAGGTTAGCCGTTTCCGTTGTCGGAGAGCTTTGTCCCTATGTAAATGTGATGCATCTTTTCTCTCCGTTGGAATAATTGGATGTGTTCCTTCTTCACATTGATGGACGGGACTATCGGGAGTGATGAAGAGGGATTCGTGGCTAATTTATATCGCTTCACAGACTGTGTCCTAGACCTCCTCCTCGTCTAATTTGCGGTGATAATCATGCATTGCCAGTCAGCATCCCGGCATTGCTTGCACCTGTTTGCATGATATCGCACTGCCTGAGACGGCCTGCTCTGTGCATGTGCATTTGTTCGATTTCGCCGGAAGTCGGCGTCGCCGATGGCCGATGGTTGAAACGACTCCGTTCTTCGGTGTCGTCCCCAACATCTGAAATGTGACGGCTAGCAGCCCGCCTGAGCTCTGCGATTTCGCCGAGATTGCATGAGACGGAGTCTGGACAGCCGCTGACGCTTTCCCGGGACGCCGTGTCATTGCCGTTTACTTTGGCTTCCTGGCTTTGATGTGATGACATTGGCTGTCGGCTTCGTCTGCCTATCATCAATATGTGCGGCATGTTTCCTGAAGTTTGGACGTACAGAACGTCGAGTGACGCATCACTGTGCTGTTGGGGCCGACGCGTAGTTTGCAATGTTCTGGAGACTAGTTGACAGCACCAGAGTGTAGCGAGCCTTGGTTTCATGATGTTGACGCGAAGGGCGCTGTGTGACATTGAATGATGTTGCATGCCATCGACCGGAGTCTTTTCATGAAATACTCACTTTTCGGACTAAAAAGACATTTCAGTTGAACCTGAAAAGTATGACGTACGCGCGTTAATGTAAAAGCTGTCTCTTTAGTATCCTGTTTTTCGCACTGCTTTGCTGATTATTGCATGAATAATTCGTTGCATTGTCAAACACGTTGCGTCGTACGTTCTACCGATACTGAAAAACAGCATTACGTCTGCACCTTTTTTACATCTCACAGTCATCACACATTGTCGCGACAAGACAGGCTACGCCGTTGTGTTCAGTATCTATTCCGCATCGTATATGAATATTTTTGGCAGGCATAATAATGGATGAGTGAGTCTTCCTCATGCTGCCAATATCAGACGATTACGTGCTCCATACTTATCACACACTCGACTCGGTGTCGTGTCGGAACGTTTCAAATACGTCGCACCGTATGCACAGGACTTAGCTACAGCGCAAACACCGCTCTGAATTGTGCCCTGGACAAGGGACCGTGTCGTGCTGCGCGGACCCAAGATCGGGCTGTGTCTTGCTTTGAACCCAGGATATTGCTGCGTCGTACTGTGTGGACCCATTATCTTGCCGTGTCGTGCTGTGTGGACTCAGGACAAGTCCGTGTGGTGCTGTGTGGACCGGGTCGTGTCCTATGTGGACCCAGGACCGGGCCGTGTCGTGCTTTATGGACCCAGGATCGGACCGTGTCGGCTATATGGACCCAGGACCGGACCGCGCCGTTGACTAGCGACTACGCCGTTGGCCGCTGCCGCAGGTACGTGCGCCGAGTACCGCGTCTGATTCGCCATGCCAGCCAGCTGCTGTGGCGGCCGCGGCCGTCAACCGGGCTGTCGCAGAGCCTGATCGAGGACCTGGACATCACGCCGCGCCGCGCCAAGATGGTCTACAGCGTGGAGATGGAGTACAGCCAGCCGCTGGCCTGGATCTCGCGCACGCCCGACGGCCGCTTCGTCGTCAACGGCGACGACGACGGCGGCTTTCTGAGCGCCAGCGGCGAGCGGCGCCGCCGGCGGCGGCAGCAGCAGGGCCAGCCGCTGCAGGCCGGCATCTACCACCTGCACCAGGGCCGCTCGCCGGAGACGCCGGCGGCCGGCCGGCGCGTGAGCCACGGCTTCGGCCGCCACCAGATCCCGGAGGAGCCGCCGGCGACGTCGCCACGCGTGGTACTGTCGCCGGACGGTCGCCGATTCCGGGCGTCGTCGCCCGGCCCGCCTGGGCGGCCAGCTGGGGCCGTTCGACTTCTCCGACCTGAGCTCGGTGCAGGTGCCCGGCTCGGCCGAGCGCACGTTCCCCAGCACGGTGCTGTCGTCGCAGCTGTCGTCGCAGCTGCCGACGCCCAGCTTCCGCGAGCGGGCGGCGGCGCCGCAGGAGACGCCGCGGCGCCGGCCCGACCCGCGCCTGCCGGCGCTGCGCACCATCCACGAGGCGGCCGCCGGCGCGCCGCACTACGAGAACTGGCCGGTGGAGGGCCGGTGGCGGGCGCCGGTGGCGGCGCCGGCCGACTCGCGGCTGCCGCGACTGCTGCAGCCGCGGCTGGCCTTCCGCGACTCGGGCCAGCACGTTCACACGGTCGGCCACATCGAGCCACCGCGCATCGCCGACATCCCGCGGCCGCGGCCGCGCCAGCGCGCGCAGCCCGTCTACGCCAACACGGGCCCGTGGCCGGCCGGCGCCGACCCGTACCGGCCGCAGCGGCCGCTGGCCACCAGCTCGCCGCCGCCGGTGCCGGCGGCCGCCCGGCCGCGGCTGGTGTCGCGCGCCGAGCCGCAGACGCCCGTGCAGCGCGGCCGCGGCCCGCCGGCGCCGGCGGCCGCCGCCGCGGCCACCGAGGAGTCGCCGGCCAGCTCTCTGGGCCGCGCGGACCGGCCGCTGGCCTACACGCGCGACAAGCTGCAGGCGGCCATCGGCCGGGTGCGCTCCCAGCTGGGCATGCTGCGGCCGGCCAGCGCGCCGGCGCTCAGCCGCTGGCCGGACGACGAGCCGCCGCCGCACGAGAAGTCCAGCTCGAGCGGGCTCGGCTCCGGCAGCAAGAACACCTCGCAGCGCACGCACTCGTCGTCGGGCATCTCGCAGCAGATCTCGGACTCGCAGCTGGAGCCGCCGCCGCCGTCGCCGCCGCCGCCGCCGGCGCTGGCGCCGCCGCACTGGCGGCCGGCGGAACGGGCCGGCACGCACCTGCCGCCCTACCTGCCGCCGCCGGCCTACCTGGCGCCGCCGCCGGCGCAGCAGCTCGACATATCCGTTGACGACCACTACGAGTTCGACCCAGTGCTGACGCCGGGCACCGAGTCGCCGGGCGGCGCGCCGGCGCCGGCGCGGCCGCGGCCGCGGCCCGTGCCCGAGATGGAGGCGCGCGTGCAGGCGATGCGCCAGGAGTTCCAGCAGTACCGGCAGCGGCGCGCACGCCGGCACCGCTCCGCCGACGAACCCGTCACCGAGACCGTCTGCTGACCGCCCGCCCACCCCCTGTGTTCGCTAACGCTACTGCCATTCATGCTTTACGTTCGCCACCAGAGTACAATTCGCGTTTTGCGTTGGGCGTCGCGCCCGCCCCGCGGCGTCGCTTGCCGGCCTCGGCCGCCGCCCTCGTGGCATTACGTCTGGGATTCCTTGGTTCAAATGAGACAGCTTTAACGCGGGCCGGCCGGGCGCGGCTCCGCGGGCTGGTGCGCGCGCGCCGCCCTGTCGTGCATGTTCCTGTGATAACCGGCGCCGCCGGCTGGGCCGGGCGAGTTCCCGGGCTCGCGGCACACTGTACATAGGCGCGCGGCGCCGCCGCCGGGCGCCAGCCCCTGTACATAGCTGTCTTTTGTATCGCTGTCCGGAGGCCGGGCGAGCGCCGCGCCGCTGGCGCCCGCGGCGCCCGAGGCAGCTCGCCCGCGCCCGCCCCCATCCCCCCCTCCCCAGCTACCGTAGCCGTTTTGAACGCCCCTCTGAGGCTATCGGCGGCCGGCGCCTGGCAGAGACGGCCGGTCGCGCTGACCGCCGCCGCGACCGCCGCCTACGTTGCCTAGCAACGCCGGCCTCATCCGTCGGTCGCCATGGCGACGGCGCGACGTGGCCCGGATGAGGAGCCGGCGGCCGGCGGACGTGGCCCGGATGAGGACCCGGCGGCCGGCTGGTGCCAGAGCACTGGTCAGTCGCTGGCCCGGTCCGCCCCCTCCCAGCCCGGCAGCGGCCAGAATTAGGTGTCGCCTCGACAGGTGGTCCCGCCCCCCCCCCTCGACTTCGAGTGACTCATCCGCGCCCCCACCGTGATTAGCGCTAGGAGTGTACGTGGGACTGTTGTCGCCGGAATCTCTCGTTTTGTTGGAACGATTCTCGGCCGGGCTTTGTTTTGTTGACGTTCGGCTGTACGGCCGGCCGCTGGGGCCGCTGGTGTTCCAGGTCTGTCGCCTTACCACGACGATACGTTGTATGTTTTCTCTTCCCTCGATATTACCTCACGCGGGCATGCTGTTTTAGTCACGGCCGTGCCGGTGTAACCGATGCTCAAACGCCCACTCTCTGGCCCGGCCAGCTCGGCCTGGACCGCGCCGCCACTGCGTCGGCCCCAGCCGAAATACCTTCGCTTCGCATCGCATGTATTATATATTGAACCACTTGTCAAATACAGTGTTTTTTTGTACAACGGCCGATGTGTGTTGATGCAGTGCAGAGCAAAGGGAAACGTCTGGAACGCCTGAGGCTCGCCACTAGAGACCGAACCACTCTTCCCGAATGTTGCAGAAACTGAAATTATGCTCGTAAGTCACGCGTGAAGAATGTCATAGAAACGAACGTTATAAAGCTTCCAAACTTCTGTGAACCATGAGGCCATGGCGACGTCTCCCTCCAGCGAAAGCAAATCTCCTTTCGTGCGACCATCACGAACTGAATGACGTCGCACGAGGATCGGATGACGTCACATTATGCGCTGCCACGCGTCGATATCGAGTTTCGCTAATGGTCCGTGCTGTGGAACGTGACTACTCGGCGAGCCGCCCGGCGGCAATCGTCCCACAACGGGGCCAAGAGCCGAGACGCGGTATCTAATTTGTGCCGCTCTCGACTGTCGTTTCGGCGGAGTTTGCGCACGTTAGGATGATTAGGGATCACTATATAGACAAACAGAGCGTAATTGTAAGTAAACAGCCATAATGAAGACGTATGAGTTGCGAAGTTCGTGTGTTTTGTTACCATTTTCCCAATTTCCTTGAATACGGGAGCGGAGCTCAAGCAACGCACGCACTAAAAAACATCTTGGACGCACTACGGGAATGTTGCATCGTTTTTCCCGGTAAATGGAGTAAGAATTGGGAAAAGTATGTTGTGTAGGGATCAGTTCAACATGCTGCTCTGTGCCAGGAATTGTCTAGGATTTGTGGACATTGCGAAAAATTGAGAACGACTGAACAATCCGTGTCGCTTCAGACTTCACTTTTAGGCTGTCCGAGCACCATGGCTGGAGATCCGAGGACATGGGCGCAGCCAAGATTTTCTTAAGTGGGTGCCCGGAGCTCAGTGTAAAGCGAAATCATACGAGAACCGCCTGCCGGGAAGACGATGTGCAATGGTTTAAAAAAAATGCGGGCCTTAGGGGGGGGGAGGGGCACGCCCCTTTGGTTTCGCCTGCGTGCGGGGATGTGCCCCCAGTACTAAGAGATTTTAACTTTAGCCATATGCAGTGGTGGGCACGGTCCCGTTTATCCGTTAACCGCTAATTAGCGAAGCTAACTTTTTCGTTAGCGGATTAGCGTTTCTGCTAACTTCGAAAACCGTTAGCAAACCAATAAATCTGCGTTAAATTTAGCTCCGCGCACTTTTAGTCTGCTAACTTTTTTCGATGGTAAAGTCGATAAATGTTAACGGCCAAAAACGTTTGTAACACCCAAAATCATGTATGTTTGTTGTAGGTGCGACTGCAACAGTCATTCTGGCATGCTGCTGGCTGACCACGTGTAAACAAAAGACGTCGTTGATCGGCACAGCTAAAGCTGAGCAGCACTGCTTAATTCTGCATTCCAGTTCAAGGCCATAGAGTGTACATGTACGGACACTTGGAACGATCTTTAAATCCATGACATCACTGGACCACCAATCCCCGAGCCAACGGTAAGTGGGCACAGATCGGTCAGATGCATTGGTCATTGCCGCTACTTCCAGATATACAAAAAAAAACTTGCATCGACGGAAAGCTCATTTCATGCACTTTCCAAATATGACACCTGAAGGCCACAGAAAACTCGTCGTTTCTTTAACAAAAGAACGTTGTATAAAGCCTTGCGTCCGACAGCACTAGGCGACGCGACGATAAAACCAAGCCAAAGCTAAATTCGTATCATAAAAGTTAACGGGTAGCGGTGGTCGTTTGCTTCCGCTATTTTTTTTTTTTAGCGCTGATCGGTTTAGCGTTATCTAAGGTAGCCCGCGCACGACCGTCGGTCGGTTTCGAACATGGCCGACTGGGGGGGGGGGGGTTGGCCGCCCCCTCTAACTCACGAACGATTGGTCGCACGATAAAAATAAGCATACCGTTGGAAAGCTTGTGAAGAGTAGAGCTCGAAATTGGTCTCATTTTAGTTTTAGAAAATATGTAACCAATTTACGCCCTATATATGTTTTCTCATAGCCGACTGCATGAGACCGAGAAATGGCCCCAGTCTCAAGGGCTGTGACTAAAAACGCATAGGTAAAGGCACCTGCGCACAAGTAAAGGTCCGCGGATGCCGATACACGTCTAATTTCCCAGATTTGTTCAATATATACGCCGAAACCTTGAGTTAAAGACACGGCATTTCTCGCGGCCGCTGTAGGCGTGGGCTGCTGCCGCATGCGCTAACAAATTGACGGGAACTAGTTTTAGCGTTCCTTTATTTTCGCCAAAAAAGACGATCTATGTATATTTTATTGATCTTACAGGTTCTTGAGACGGTTTTCCATGCTTAAATTTTGGAAAATTCATTAGTTACCAATCTACAAAATTGGCGGAGCTTTATTCGCGATGTTTATGTCCAAAATATGCCATTTTTTGAATCTTTTTGAGGTTCCTGGTATTATTTACGTGTGCAGGTCAGTTCTGCCATTTTCTACCCATTCTGAGTAATTCATCGCCGATTTTGACGGTCGTACATTTTGGCTGGCTACAGTTATTCGTGACCTGACCTCAGGTCAATGACTGGAAGTCATTGATACTTTGCCCAATGACGGTAACTAGATGTCTGCTTCACTCCACACCAAAAATGTTATGAAATATTCCGTCAGTTTTCGAAAAAAACGACATGTCTTAAAATGGGCTTGACCTTAGGTCAATGACCCGAAAAATTCCGAAAAATCTGAGATAGCAGATTTGTTGCATCTATCACGTTCACTAATCCTTGACAGTATTATTGAGATATCTTGTTTTGCAAAAAAGTTAGAGGGGGCTAAACGTTTTCGGACATAAGTCTGTTTGACCTGACCTAGGTCAGGCACCTGACCTGACCTGAGGTCAAAATCTTGATGCGAGATGTAAAAATAATGAACCAAAAGGTACACAAAATTTCGTGACTCTGTGTTTGTTGGTTCTCTGGCAATCCCAGAAAAACCTCAGGGAGGGCAGTCAACTGCCCCCCCCCCAGTCGGGGGCGGGTTAATCCGGCACCGCCTGGCGTCTTTTTGGACCCGCGACCGCCTGGGGTTGCCATAAAGAACACCCACTGTTAACTCAGGATCTAACCATCGGATTTGAACCGGTCTACCACCGATCGATAGCCCTGAGTCTTGCAATTCAGAAAACCCCATGTTAGCCCTGGTTACATGACTGATGACGTCACAGGTCACATAAAACGCATAACACGACGTCGAGAAAAACTGACACTGGTTTGTATCATTGGCAATGTTGGTCTTAGAGCCTTGAACATCATCTGGGTATCAAACAAAAGGTCAAGATCTTCTGCACCATAATGTCAAAATGTCAAAAGATGCCGGGCCAAGGTCAACCCAGGTCAGGTGAAATACTGGGCTTACTTTACATGCCAAAGATCGATACTTAGGGGAGACCGGGGTCAAATGTTGCATTTTTTACCTTTTCGATCCTGGAACGAAAATATTTCGGGTTGGAGAACATTTTCTCGGGTTTTCACAAACTCTGATATTTTGCCTTTGTAGTGGATTTGAAAAGATCCCGAAATAACGACTTTAAGGTATCGAAATTACTGTTTCAAAAAGTCACTTCAGCTGTTACAATTAACCCCAGGTACGGGGTAAATTGTAACAGCACCTAGGGTCAAATGTAACATGTTAGCGAATGGTGTAGTGGTGTAGTGAAACCCACTTTTGTCGAAAACAGCCTTTATTGAACAACATTGTCTCTTACATCCTGAGCCTTTCCTGGATTAAAATCACAGCTCCAATACAAAAATACGATTTCGCAACGGCGTAAAGCTCAAGTACTCCAGCAGCTTTTCCTGAATTAAATAACAGCTCTACCTTTATCAGGCCAAAAACCGACGCTTCATCAAAAGCAGAAGACTTCTTCATCATCACTGCAATTTTCCCTGCGTGGTGTCTTCCGAGCCGTCTTCCCACCAGCCGTCGTCTTCTTCTCTTCATGCTTGTCCTTGTCAAGATTGAGCTTTTTCGATGCTTGTTTGCAATCCTTTCGACTCTCTTTCAGCTCTATCGCTCTCTTTTCTGGAATGTCAGTCAGAATTGCAGCCTTTCGCTTTCGACCCCCACGGCTGTTTTTTCTTGGACTTGCCTTGGGTTGCGGCCGAATCGCTTCAGGGGTGAGCTGCTTCGAGACGATCCCCAGTGGACGAGATTGTCCGGTCCCCGATGGACCAGGCTTGTCGATCCCCAATGTATCAGCCTCTGCAGGAATGATGCATGATATATATCATCCATGATGCATGGATATAATAATGTATTTTCAATGTAACATTCAGAGGAAGATAAATTAAACTATATACAAATGTCCCATACTTCCCCCAGAAATATCCAAATGAAGTCAAACTAGAATTATTTAATCAATAAAGTAACCAATAAATAAAATAATAAAGTATCTTAATAAATCCGCTGTGAAGGTGAAACATCTACGGTAAGACGCGGTGACTAGCCACCAAGAACGTAACCACGTCTTAAAATTAAAACTGACAAAACAGCACCTAGGAGATAAATCAGGGACTGGTGACAATAATACCGTAAGTATGATTTTTGGATGATATTGATATTGAATTTGGGGACAAAATTGCATGTTGGTTAATTCGACGGGGCATGTTTTCATAGCCTCCGCCCCCAGTGGCTACATTTATGCCAAGTGCATTGATATTTTACATAAATGTAGGTTTAATGGTCTGGCCATAGGGGTCAGTTGTAACACTGTTACAATTGATCCCAGCAAAAATGTTACAATTGTCCCCGACACGCCACGCCATCTTTCAGACAAAAATGACGCAAAACAAGTCGGCGTGGGCGGCAACTGATGCACTTATTTTTTGACCAGGTACCCCCACCCACCCCACTCAAACTCTTAAACCCGTGTCTAGTAAGATACGTGAATGAGCTGATCATATTAAAAAATAAACAAAGTTACAATACACAGTAAAAAGCACAATTGTGAACAGTACAATCGACTCACCCGCCGCACCGGCCTGAAACCCCGTGAGGAAAAGGAACAGCTTACTGCGCATGTCCAGTAGTGCCTCCAGCGTCATCCATTTGTAAGTTTCGAAGTTAAAGCGTCTGTTACAATTGCCCCGTGTTACATTTGACCCCGGTCTCCCCTACTCGCAGCCGTGTTGATTCACTTGCGACAGTCCAATTGTCACCATGCATGTGACCTAGCACGACCTCTAATGTTGGCGTGCCACGATTACATATCACTTTTGACGACATGAAACATCGCGTGCAGCCGAACATGTGCCGACCCGTTTCAGTGCAGATTAATTAAGAAACGTTAAGGTAACTCTAGAACTGAAAAAAACATGCCATATTTTGGCCTTGAGATAACATTTTGTGAGCTCCCAACGAACTCTAGAGCATCGTTAGCCAAGGAAGCGGCCATCACTTCCTACAAACGCATCCGTGAATTCGGTCTTATAAAACTCTTATTACTTGTATTAAGTATTATAAGTAACATACGTATTAGTATTGTAACCAACATACAGGTATAGATCTAGATTCATTCGGCTAGACGCCATCATTAATAGGTACTATTTCTTAGACTGTTCCAATCATCTTACACAGACTCGTCCTACAAGCCTAGAACCGGCCATACATTCTACGTCTGTACCTTCGAAAGTGAATTCACCTCCAAACAACAAGAATGTCCCAGATCACATACGTTACAACATGCTCTTGATAAATGGGATAGGCCCCTGAATCCGGAGTCCCCGACAGATAAGTTTTTGTTTTCATCAGCGTCGTGGTCGCTACCGCGGAGATATTGCCGCAATATGCATGTTTTGATCATTCGCCGGGAACGTCTAATGAGACGGGAATTAATCCAGCCGTCAGAGAATGGGGCCGGCTATCGTCGGACCGAGAATTCGGCGCAGGCTCGCACGAATGCGGTCGGAAGACGGATTTGCTCATTCATGGCCAAGCGTTGATACCCGGAGGTAACAGGAAGTAATTGGATCTTGCGGCATGAGCAGACACAGAGATTTATCGCCTTCTTTTTTATACGCAGTCGTAGCTCGCTTGCGCGATCCATATAGTTGGCCACTCACGTAAATTTCCCGCAGTATTTGACTGATGAAATGGGGGAGACCGTTCACCACGACAAATGTGACAACGTATCATACTTACAGCTACGTTAATACTAGCTTTCCTTCTACTCCTCCTCCTTCTTTTCTTTTCCTCCTTTTCCTTCTCTTCTCTCCTTTTTCCGTCTTCCCTCTCCGTCTCTTCCCTTTCTTCGTGCCCTGTATTCTCATTCTTTCAGCCTCTTAATTTTTCAGTCTCAGTCCATCAGTCTGTCTCTCTGTATCTCTTTCTCTCTGTCTCTGTGTCTGTCTCTCGGTCCCTCGGTCCTTCCGTCACTCGGTCTCTCGATCCCTCGGTCTCTCGGTCTCCCTGTCTCTCTGTCTCTCTGTCCCTCTTTCTCTTTGCCTCTCCGCCTCTTGTCTATCGGCCTCTTCGTCTCCCCATCCGTCTCTCCATCTCTTACCAGTGATAAAGATTCGGCTATGGAAAATGCAAATTGGCCTCCCAAACAATAAAAAAATGTGGCTCGAGCGCACAATGCACATTGCATAGAAGACAAGCTGGCCAAATTAAACAGATTCGGCTGGGTTTAAGAGAACTTCATTTGTTTTAGGTTCTGGGTGATATCGCTTTGGCCCTGACAGCCCTGCCTTCTTTCATCAGTGAGTAAATGAAAAGATGCAGTCAAAGAGAATGGAGATGGCGGCAGGGAATGCCAGGGCTGAGAGGCTGAGGAAGGGAGAGGGGGGCGGGAGGGGAAGCGGACTGAAAGGGAACAGGTAATCGGTATATGAAGGGTTAACACGCACACTGGAAGGGGAGGGAGCACTTTTGTGCCCTACACACCTGTTTTTCTTCAATGTCTGTAGAACGAATCGGAGCCGGCCGCTGCTACTTTTCGACATTTATGATGATTCAACACCTCGTCGATTAGCGCAGATAAATTGAAAATCGACCGGAATTTTTTAAAGTCTGAAGCACTTAACGCTAAGTAATCGCGAGAGGACAGGCGCTGTACACGACATTATCATTTTAACATTATCAGCCGGCATCATCGGGAATACTGAGGTAACTGAGGATGATAACAAGAGCACAAAGCCAGAGTCAGTAAAGGTCAAGGTCGTTAAAGGCCAAGGTCAACCAGCTTGTGATCTGATACAGATTTGCTTTGCGACATGTCGAGTTGTGTGAAATATGTATTCAAAGGACCTTATGAAACACATTTGGGCGCATTGAAACGCTAATGCATACATAACTTACTTTGCGTTAAAAACTTTGTCCGAGATCATTGACCTCGCCTCTCTTCATTTGACTTTGCGGAGGTCCGTGAAAGTTGAAAGTGACCAAATGTACCGATGTTGGCAATCTCCGCTGAAAGTAAGCTAAATGATGCGTTTAGCGCCCTTATTTACACTCAAGCTACACCAGTATCTCATGAGGCTCGAAATCTGGTCTGCAAAGGTCATACAATGACGTCATGGGGCAATGACCTGACATGACCTCGACCCGAACTATTCATTCAAGAGGTCAGATCAACGGAAATTGTTTTATTCCACGTTTTAATGCTCTTACACGAGCACTTCTCCTGTTTTGTCTGAGAGGCCGTACGGAAGAGCCTTTATGGGAAAAGAAAGTGTCCAAAGTTGACCTTTTCGACCTTATTTGAACTTAGAGATATCGACCTAGGGTCACGAAAATTATACACAATGTTACTGGTAATAACCCTACCATACCCTTAAAATTCCGTGTCTCTCGGTCTTTCCGTTTTTGAGATGAGAGGGGCACAAAAGCGTCCCCCTTTTCCAGTGCGCGTTAGCGCGAAAGCCCATTTTGATGCGCGTGTTAAGTGTGGTAAAGATGGTCAGGATGGTCGCTGAAGTAAGTAAGTGAGTCTCTTGAGACAGACGAAGTTAAAGCAAGGCAGAAGAAAGGAAAGGAAAGGAAATAAATGGGCAATAATTTCGCGTCAAGATGAAGCAATTTCTTGCCACACAAAAGAACGAGGTTACGCACCATCTGCCAGTGCAATAGCGCTTTTCGATCTCGGGGTGTCGGAAAAGACGGGAAAAATGTCGACCGAGGAGAGAGGAGGGGAGGCAGGCACAGCGTCATTCAGGAGCAGACGCGGCCACTGTTACAGATCCCGGTTATACGACACCTCTGAGACACATTTAGAGGCTCGTAAATTGTGTACTAGTTGCCCAGCATTTCCTCGGACAGATAAGAATAAGGAAAAAAGACAAATGAGGCCCACGTTCCGAGGATGTTATGGTAGCGCTTTGCTGCGGAGATACAACAGGGTTTGCCCAAGTCCCCACCGTTTTAATTTTGTTATAATTTTGTTCTCGGGTCGATTCGCCCTGTGTCAGTCGGCTGAGACGCCGACGTGTCTACTGGAAAGATGAATATTGATCAAGACACGCACAACACAAGACACAAAACCATTTTATTCAATGCGTTTTTAAGCGTACTAACGTCATCACCTCAGCAGAAGTCATAACGTTACACCTCAACCCTCATCTAGGTGTCTGCTGTCGCAGAAACCTTTGAACATATACATGTCACACCATGTATTTATGTCACGGAAACATATGTTAAAATTTAAAGTAAAAAATAAAATAATAAAATAAAATAAAAAACTATCTCAGATTTTTCGGGAGTCTCCGGGTCATAGACCTAAGGTGACTCTTATTTTCAGAACGTGGCGTTTTTTACCGGAATTTGGCGGATTTTCCATCATATTTTTAGTGTGGGGTGATGCAGACATCCATTTACCGTCAATGAACAAAGTATCAGTGACTTCCAGGCAATGGCCTGGGGTCAGGTCACGAATTACTGCTATGAGCCAAAATGCACCGCCTACAAAATCGGCGATGAATTACTCAGAACGGGTAGGAAATGGCAAAACTGACTCACAGAGCTGAGAGTAATACCACGAAGTTTAGGAGGTTTGAAAAATTGGACATTTTGGAAATAAACAGACTCTCGGGAACAAAGCTCAGCTGATTGTGTAGATTGATAACTGCCGAATTTCTCCAAAATTTAATCATAAGAAACCATTACAAGAAACACTAGGATTAAGCACTGTGACGTAGGAAGGCCTATGTCGCGAAAACAAAGATACACTAAAATTAGTTCCCGTTAATTTCATACCGCGTTCGACTACGGCGCCCGTCGGCAGTCGGCGCGGAAATCGCCGTATTTTTAACTCAACGTTCTGGCATACATATCGAACAAATCAGAGAAATTAGACATGTATCGGTATCTGCGGACTAAAACCTCTTCATTGATGCGCTTACCTAAACTTCATTAATCACATCCTTTGAGATCCAGGCCGCTTCTCGGTTTTATGCAGTCGGCTGAGAGAAAATACGGATAGGGCGTAAATGGCTTACATTTTATCCAAATCTAAAAATGAGACCAATTTCGAGCTCGGTTGTCACGAGCTCTCTAAAGGTGTACTCATTTTTATCACGCAACCAATCGTTCGTGAGTTACAGGGGGCGGCCAACCGCCACCCCCCTCCTAATCGAGCGTGATTGGCGCCGATTGCCAGTCGGGCGCGGGTTAAGAAAATCCTGGCTGCGCCTCTGGTTGTGTACGATAGGTGCGCAGAAAGTGTGCCTCCTGCTTCACGTACTGTAGCATGATAAAATATGACGTGAATGAGGTCTTTGGTACATTCACATTTTCTCCGTTTTGATAACAATTGATATTCATAAGCGATTTCAAGCATTGGCCTCCCTCGCCAGAATGCGCATTCGCACTAAAATATAAGCTCCTTCCAAGGTCGCAGGGGTCAGTTTCCCGCACTCTGAAGGCTGAAGGGGCGCGTGACCCACGTTCTCCAAGGTGTATTTGCCCCTGGTTGATATTCATGTTAATGTTTGAAAATGGCGAAACAAAGTGGTCCAAATCCGAGCAGAAAACAACGTTTGACAGAGAGTTAAGTTACACGAATGTGAATCTCCCCACCCTGGTTTAAACGTTGGATAGTCTGGATCTAGTCTGTAGATCCGCCAGTACCTCTCGAAAAGTAAGTTTATTCAACGCGTTTCATGCGATACCATATAGCTGAGAAATCATGTTAAATATCCCTTCATTTATCCCCATCCCACCCAGTTCTCGTGTTTTGGTGCCTCCCAAAGCGGGCGGCTGAATTCCCACCTGATCAAGATTACTTCGGTTACCAGTCCCATGACGTATTCAATGCGGCTCAGCCAGAAAACTGGTGAGAAAACGTATTTGGTTTGATTTGCGAAAGCGAATGCTGTACTGCATACCTCCTAGCCATGAGGCACAGTCTGTTTCCCTATTTCGTCTTCCAGCGACCGATTGATTTGGTGGCGGCCTTGCTTCCTGCGAGTTCTGTTGGACTGGCGTTCGAAGCCCGGGGAAGTTTTTAGAGTTGCTACGGTATCTTGCAAGATAATGCTGCAGCTGCCTTCTAGGAAAACAGGCAAAATTAGATAATCAGTTCCGCTGGCAGCCGAAGAGAAGCATTCGTCTGGAGGGAAAAGAGCGTAATGTAGTTCCAAACTAAATATCTCCAGGGATTTTGGCTGCATAATTTTACATTGAATTTCAGGCTGAAAGTCAAATTCCAGGACGTCTGTCACCTTGAGAAGAAGCTATAAAGGGCGATGGAACGGAAGAAGGGCAGACGGGGCAGCTACCCTCCCAACTTTGGGCAACATTTAGTATTAACCCTCTGGCGATGCATGGAAAAAGCAAGGTTAAAATCACGTTTGCCCGGCCCCACAGAAGCTCCGCTGCTACTGCCGAGAGAGGCCCAGGTGTGCGCAGGACACTAAAACCAAGTCTGTGTTGTGGGGTAATCGCGAATTACAAACTGTTTTCGATGGTAGAAAACAGAACAAAACACCTACTTTAATGACTAGACTCATCCATATAACCAGCTTCCCGTCACGTGATGATTCGTACCTTGATTGCATCCCGTCTTGATGTTGCGCGCAGGCACGTAGCCAGGATTTACCTCGGATGAGGGGTTAGTAGAAATGTCCAAATGTTGTGATATGCCACTGGCATGTAACGAAATTTATGACAAAATACTGAATTAACCCCATCGTTAACGCAGAGGAAAATCTTATGTTTGCTTTTTCAGAATATATATCATCCACTGTTCCGTATTCCTCCGAAATTATTAAACATCTAGTGTAGGCCGCTTGGCTACACTAGAGTTAAGCGGGGGGCATGGCCCCCATGCCCCCCTTGGCTACGTGCCTGGTTGCGCGCTATTTATCCCATGACGTTTAAGTTTGTTTTTCTCAAAATTTGATTAATTTCCGAAACGCCATTAATAACTTTCTGTTTGCTCTGTTTGTTCTGTTTCTTTTCTTCTGTTTTGTTCTGTTTCTGTATGTTCAGATGTCACGACGGTACCTTGGTTCTCGAGCAGATCTCTTCAAGTCCTAACTCCTAATATCCTGGTTCATTTCGATTACAGATCAGCTGAATTGACGTCAGCCCGCCATGTTTATTAACGTCGGGAGCTTGAGATTAACAGCAGCCTGACATTTCCAGATGTCTTCATTATTCGCGATATGTTTTTGAATGAAAAAGTCAACACAGCGCCGGATCTTATTAAATCAGCAAAAAGGCGTCGCCAGCTAGAATAGAGTGGTATTTTTCGGCTGGTACATTCTCGCTGATTGAACTGGCGATGCAAACGAAACAGCACTGTGTTTTTGCAACAGTCATCCCAGACGTCTCCCGCCGCCCTGTCATGCAGTTGGCCGACTGTTCGCCGTCTCTCTGCCGTCTGTCTGCTGTCTGTCTGCTGTATATCTGCTGCCAGTCTGTACAGCTGTCTGTCCGCTGTCTGTTTGTTATGTCTGCTGGCTTCCTGCCGTCTGTCTGCTGTCTGTCTGTCTTCTGCCGGTTGTCTGTCTACTGCCAGTCTGCTGTAAGTGTGTTGTCTCTCTGCCATCTGTTTGCTGTCTATCCTCTGTCTGTTTGCCTGTCTGTCTGCTGTCAGTCTGATTTCAGTGTGTTGTCTCTCTGTCTTCTGTCTGCCGCCTGTCTGCTGTCTGTCTGTCTGTCTGTCTATCTGCTGTCAGTTTGCTATCAATGTTCTTCCTCTTTGCCATCTGTCTGCTGTCTGTCTGCAGTCTGTATGCTATCTCTCTGCTGTCTGTCTGCTGTCGGTCTGATGTCTCTGTTATCCGTCTGTTCTCTCTGTCTGTCTGCCGCCAGTCTGATATCAGTGTGTTGTCTCTCTGACATCTGTCTACTGTCTGTCTGTCTGTCTGTCTGCCTAACTGTCTGTCGGCTCCGCCGCCAACAGCCTTCAGCAGGCCGACAGCAGTCTGCTCGGCGTCCCTCCGAGCCCGCCGTCCTCCGGCAGACGTCCCTCGGGTCTCGGCGGACGCGCCCTCCAATACCGGGCGTCCGGCGATCACAGCCCGGCCGGCCGGTGCATACCAACGCCGGCGGTCGGCCGGCCGGCACGCGCCGGGCGCCCTGTCGGCCGCGACGGCCGGAATTTGATCCGCGCCGCCTCCCACGCGGCCGACGCGCCCACTCCATTACGGCCGGCCGTCGGGAGTCAGGCTGACCTTCCGAACGGCGCCGCGCGTCGCCGTCGACAGGCGTCGATCGATGGCGGCTGATGAGCGGGCGGCAGACCCCCGTGCACGTCGCGGCCGCGGCCGGCGACACTCCGGGCTGGTTGTCGGCCCGGGGGCTGGAAAGGTCGCCGCCTCGGAAGGGAGACAGGTGGGTTCGTCCCCCACCCCGGCCGAGGAGCCACGGCAAGAGGACGGAGGGGAGGAATGCAGCTGGTGCTACGTCGCCGACTTGTTGCTGATGATGAGAAGCGCCGAGATTGACGATGACGGTGGACCCGGAATGCAAGGATCGAATCCATGGCTCCGGACGGTCCGTAGTTCACAAAACAGTAAATATGCACCATCTGTGTTCATATCTGACATCCAATCTTGGCCCCAAGCTTATTAGATCTTTCGTGACGCCTGGCTTCGGTCAAGGCCCAACGCGTATCTAGATGATCGACTTGGTGAAACGTATTCATTTTATTCAGCAGCAATATACGCCTTAATTACGCAAATACCTGGAACATATATGGAGCGCAATTTCAGGTTATAACAAAAGATAAGGCGAGTGGAATACGTATAGCGTGGTTTGGGACCGAAGCTAGGAGTTGAGCTAGGTCGATATGAGAGCGTATTCAGGTCGTGTCTTTTCCGTTGAAGAGCAGCGATAATTAATGTTGAGCACGACAGATTGTACATTAGTATATATTTTCCATATCACGCGAAGGTTATTGCGGGTGATTAAGTCGCGCGACCATATAAAGCTTAGTTCTGGGGTATAGCGAACGATCAGATTAGGTAAATACGCACAACATACCTTTAATTGATAGCGAACGATACGACGAAGCGAATGAAGAACACAGGTTTATTTTATTGCGAACGATTATACGAGTATGACTAAAGTGCAGTACAGGTCACAGCAATCGATTAAACGAGCAGAACATGTAAAGCGTACGTTTGAAATTTGGTAGGGATTCCGACTAGACCAATATGGATAACGTACTTTCTGGCCATGTTTCTTTTGTTTCTAGGTAGTCGCAGCTAATGTTCCGTGGAACTGAGCCCATTTTTTCGAATTCTTGCACTTATGTTCACTTGTCTGTGACACTGTGCTTGAGCAGTGTTCAAGGACGAGCAAAATCTGAAATACATGGTCTGATTTTTATTCGAGATCGACCATGCCTCAGCGTTGTTCGAAAAAGTCGAAAGCCCCAAAATGCTAAAATGCTTCTTGACCCCTCCAACGCCACCCCCCTAACTGTCGATGAGTTATTGCGTCTCCGAACACACTTCAAGGAATCCACAGAGGTGCGACGCTAAAGTAAACTTCAGAAAGTACTCGGTTGTCATTGTACGGGTAGCCCGTCAATGACCAGACAGACGTATCGGGAAAATGTTAGCTTTTGGCAATAAACTTGCATTGGACTAACTCACTGAGTATGTTTAAATTGAGAAAATAACATTTTGAGCTATGCAGTTTTTATTATAGTGCGTGTTATAAATGGCACGTTAATTGCAAACGAGCCCATGTCACCTGTACAGCGTGATACAGCCTGTCAGATGCGAAAAACGAAGAAACTCAATGTGAATAGCCATTGACCTGTACCAAATGGACTTCTGAAGTGCTATACATGCCAGACGTCATGACACGGTTAATTAGAGTGCGAAATGAGCTAGCCTGTGACTGAGATGTGCGTAATGTACGCATGTTTCCATAACGTATGACACTTTTCTAGAAAAGCCCCATATAACACCACCTGCCACATCGACATCACAAGGCCAGGATTACATTCTGTCGACGTTGCCATTTTTATGAGCCATTTCTTCGGCTCTACATTACGCGAATGTAATGTAGAGCCGCAATTCAAGCAGGTACAGCTTGAATTGCGACAGTTGAACCTGGATTTGCTGAGGCTCAGTGGGATGCTGAACACACGAACTCAGTAGATGAACTATGCAAGAATCACAAGCCTAGAATCACATTGCGGATGCCGACCGGGGCTGCTCCTTTACGCCAGATATTTTTTTATTAGGGAAAAGCCGAATACGTGTGAAGAGAACCAAACTTCCTGCTGTTATGTGAAATTACGTGTGGGTATGCGTATATGAAGCCAAGATAACACGTAAATGTATGCGCTTTAGAAGCGTCTGAGGGTGCTGAATTCTGCTTTTCTATCGCAAGGGGCCCACATGCACAAGGGATATACCACTCATTCCTGGTATGTTTTTCGTCTTTTTTTGCATTTTGAGGATAAAGTCCCACTGGTTGTGAGGAAATTTGCCCAGCACCAGGACAGAGGGTTAAGACACCAGGCTAGACTTTCCCGCTGACTCCCAAACGCCGATCTGGCAGCTTGCATCAGGCTCACATAGAAAATTACCCTTAAAAAACATGCAACAAATTCACAGTCATTTCCGGATGGGTGCCTTTTTTGCGGTAGACAAGGCATGCGCTTTAAGCTGCATTGTCCATTGTTTAAGCAAACAGGACCAGACTCTTCGATCTTACAGCGATTCGGCAGCAGCCAATATGGCATAGAACAAGTGAATAGGATCTATAATGTCGTCACATTTTCCTTCTGGTCCTTAGACCGTCTACTAACTCTCGAGCGGGCGGAAATACTCTCAGCTGGGTATCACTGGCGCGACACTTTTGCTCGTACTATCTCGCAATTAATGCCACCTTGGTTGGATCGTACGGACACGACAATGCGACATGACAAGGCATGACAGGCACGACACTGCATCTTCTTTTCATTTTTTTTCCGGAGCAGTGGACAAGGATGTAATTTCTGCAGGAGCTGCGGGGGACATGTCCTCCACAGTTTTCCAGAAGTGGCGCCTTATCCCCCCCCCCCCTATAAGGTATGAAATAGGTATTTCCTGTCGGCGACACAATTTCTTGAACTTTGATGTCTAACAAAAGGGGCTTTAGTCGTAGTCCTACTCTGGAGAATTGTAGTCAGCTTGTCCTCCTACCCCTTAGCTTCTGAGTTGTGACGACACCCACTTCATAATAATTCAAGCGCCTCCATAGCCACGTTCTTCTCAAAGAAAAGACTCTTGAGGAGCCTCTATGGCTTCCTCAAGCGGCCTCGGAGGTCCTCCTAAAACAGCCTCTGAAACGGCCTCAAAAAGGAGCCTTCGACACCTCTCCGAAAACGCCCCTAAGGCCCTCTCAACAGGCCGGTGAGACTTCTCGAAAAGGCCTCGGGAACCTTTCCCAAGAAGCCTTTGGGGCTTCCCTGAAGGGGCCTCCGACACCTCACAGAGCGGCATTTGAGGGGTCTCTTCGTCCCTCGGAGGCCAGAATCCACCCGCAGGAGGCCCCATCGGCTACTCTATCGCCACCAGCAACTGAGAACATCCCCTTCCGGACTCTTCGGGGTGGGTTTCTGCTGGGCCCAGGGGTTAATGGAGTAGGACCCATTCTTCCTCCCCCCACACATGGCTATGTCGCTGATCATGAGTCACGAGGAAACATCTAAAAAAGCACGAAATGCTATTTTACATATCACGTTAGATCCTAAAAGGACATGCAGCTTACATGGCACCATTTGCACTCAGCGTGCTAAATATGGAATGCATGTAAAGAAAGCTCATTTTTGGGGAAACGGCTTATGACTCGAGTTAGCACTGACTGTGATTGGATTCGTAAGAGGTTTAAGGTAGAGTGCAGGTCTGTTTCTTTGTTTCTTCGAGCGTCATAATTTGTAATATCTTAACACCACCCGTCTCCAAGGGAATGAAGCACTGCCCGAAAACGACTGATTTCCATGCCACGTGGAGCACAGCTTGTGTAGTCCAGAGGATCAATTCTGGCATGATACTATTGCTCTGGCTACCATTTGGCTCCCCATGCGAAGATGTTTCCTTACAATTCATTCCGTAACTATTTTAAACGTGGTTACTGTGGTGTCTCATTGGACACTGGACATACATGGCTTAACCCTATTCCCGGAGGGCTAGACGGTATGGCCGATTCCCGGCAGGGGGGGGCGAATTCGGCCCCCCCTGAGATCTCGAGAACTACTTATCCGATTTCATCGCAACAAACGGCAATCGATTTGCCGTGACGTGAACTACATTTTTATAAAAATAAATTCTCAAAATTTCGAAATTTGTGGATACAGGGGGGCAAAAATGTCAAAATGGGGGGTACTTTTTGACTTCCTATAACTCCGTTGTTTATGGACCGATTTTGATGAAACTGGCATGAATCGAGAGATTATGGATAGGGCTTTCACCATGGGTATGCAAATTTGAAATTTTGAGAAAATTCATGGGCGTTCACAGGGTTTCAAAAATAGGAGGATTAGTTTTCTAATAACGGAATGAACAAAAGAGGCCAAAACACTTTTTTAGCTTCTGCTAGTCATGTTATGCTAAAGAAGTACAAATCATATTACAATGTTTGTATAATGTTAGTATAGGCGGTGCCAGGGACATAAAAAAGGGGGAACTGTCATGGTCACACGTTCTTCAGATCAACTTGTGACCTTTGACCTTAAATGACCTCCAGTGACCTTGGGGTCACCTGGAATGATGTCGCGTGCATTCAATATTATCTGTAAACGTTTTTAATCGATTGAATTCACTCTATTCCAAAAAACTCATTTTTTGGCTTTTGCGATATAGGGTACGCGCACTGACAATTTAGGTCATAGCTCCGTGACCCGACCTGATATCAAGCTGAAACCTGGTACACAAGTAGAGAGCATTTTTCTACGTCATATGTATTCCGGGTTTGGCATTTGAAAAAACGGCGTCGAAATTATTGCGAAAAAACAAATTTTGATTTTGACCTTGACCTGACCTTGTTAAGTGACCTCAGATAAACAAAATTACATATGCACATTGCCCAACTATTTAGCTATACATTCATATAAAGTTTTAAGTTCTATCTTAAGAACTCTGTTTTTGGCAGACATTTTCCTTTTACCCTCAACATGGCCAAAAATGACCTGAGGTGCCTCCCAAAAACGTTGCATGGCTCCGCCCCTGAGCAAAATAGAATTTCGAAATTTTGTCACGGCGCGTAGAAGGAATAGCTAGGAAAAGTCACCAAGTTTCGTGAAGCTGCGTTAAAAAGCCAGGAATTGGCAAGCAAAAAACCCGAGGGGGGGGCGGATTCCGCTCCCCCCCTTTGCCAGGAATAGGGTTAAAGAAACGAGTAAGTAGTCTTACGGTTTAAATGAAACTATCCATGGAGGAGAATTTTATAATCAATGACAATCATGTTTCTTCATTCCTTGCAATTATCAGCGGCCGTAAACCAGAGGCAGGATTTCTCTCACAGCCGATAGTCTGCTCCCATTTGACGTTATCAAGCAGTTTCCCTGCTATCGGTGACATCCCTCACATCATTAACACCTATCTTTCCAATCGCGACTTTCCTGTGACCTGGAAACACTCCATCATTCACCCGATCCACAAAAGCGGCGACCCATCCGAGCCATCCAACTTCAGACCCATATCCATCATACCCGTTCTCTCCAAAGTGGTAGAGCGGGTAGTACAGCGCCAGCTCTATCACTACCTGTCTTCCAATCACCTCTTTTCCCCGTTCCAGCACGGTTTGCGTTCTTACCATTCGAGGAAAACCGTGCTGGTGACAGTCGCCAACCATATCCTCTCCGCCACCGACAGCAGGGAAATATCTTTCATGTGTGCTAGACCTTAGCAAGTGTTTTGACACCATCTACCATGAAATCCCACTTCGTAAGCTCGAGCTGCACGGCGTTGACACCAGCTGGTTCTCCTCCCACCTCTATGGACACACACAAAATGATACTTTCAAAAACACTCCTGGGCACATGGTCACATCACCACGGCTCGTCAGCAGAATGGGGGTATTTCAGGGTTCGGCTCTTCGACCGGTCCTGTTCACGGTTTTCGGCAACGACATGGCGTTGTTCTCGCCAGAGGCCAGTCCCGTGCGGTACGCTGACGATACCCCGGCGTTAGTATCACGCAAAAAGCGAACTTCCAGCGTTCGTATGCAAACTTGAGCATTCACTTGTCTCTCTGGACTCGTGGTTCCGCGCCAACGCCCTCGAAGTTAACGCGACAATAAATGAGCTCATCGCTTTCGGAAATCGCCGAAATTTGCGCACCCTTCCAAAAATTGAAGTCACCTCCGTGGCGCTACCCTTGAACCCAGCGGCAAGGTAAAAAGCCCGGGCACCATTTTTGACAAAACTTTATCCTGTGTCATATATCATGTCAACTTGTCCATGTGTCACTCGTCAGCCGTCGCTACATAGTAACACTAGCCGTAATCACTCATTCCCATCATTCTGTGTCACAGAACATTATCAAAATGCTTGTCACAACTCTGGTACTTTCACAGGTCCGCTACTGTCTATCTGTCTTTCGCAATAGTACAAAAAAGAGCATACACAAAATTCAGAAGATTTTGAACCACGCAGCTCGAATAACTTTTGGCCGCCGAAAATTTCATCAGGTTTCTGACCTACGTGAGAAACTTGCCTGGCACCCCTCCCAACAGTTGAAGATTTTGAACCACGCAGCTCGAATAACTTTTGGCCGCCGGAAATTTCATCAGGTTTCTGACCTACGTGAGAAACTTGCCTGGCACCCCTCACAACAGTCTGCTGATCTGGCCCCACTGAGCCTGGCACACAAGGTGCTCTTTCGCGGCGAACCAGAGTCCCCTGCTGACCTGTGCGTGAGCAGATCATTCGAGAGCGGACCACCGGGCAGGACAGCTCGCTACATGTCTTACGTTCTAGTACAGAGGCAGGGAAGAGGCGTTTTCGTCAAGAGCGCCAATAATGTATAACCAGCGCCCCATTGAGCTTACAGCATTCCGATGTAAGAGTTTTATCCGCGCCACCAGACAGTGGTATCTCCGCCGTGGCCGAGCGCCCGACTAGTCTGGTACGACGCTGTGCGACGTCGTGTGAACGGCTGTGTATTTTCGGCATGCGCTGTGCATGTTTTGACTCCGTTTGCTTTTATCCATGTACCGCATTTGACTCGAGGCATAATGACCACTAATGACTGACAACCTTACGAATGTGAATAAATGAATAAAGACGAACAGCCTCCGTGATCACCACGCTTCGGCGAGGTCCCATTTACGACATGCAGATGAGATGGACGAAATCGTAACGGGAGGCTTCAGCTCCCGACGTACGTCGCGGAGTTGACCTGCCCACAGGCCAGACATGTGCCTAGATTCCGATGGAATGCAGGTTACCCCGTGTGGTATGCAACCCCTCGTTGACCTGGGCAGGTCACTGCGTCATCTCGGAAAGGTCGTGTTCCTCCGGAGAAAAGCGTTGCCGAGATGTCGCAACACTTACCCTGGTCAGCTTAGAATCCGACGCAAATCGAGCATAACCTTCATTCCATCGGGATCCTGGCACATGTTTGTCCCATGTTGACCTCTTCTTCTCTGAGACGAGCATGGCTTACCTCCAGTGGCTACCGCTCAGAGACAGGGCGCATTAATTCGGCAATGCTGCGGGCACCGCTGCATGAGCGCGCCCATTCTGACGCCGACCGACATTCTCGGAGAGGTTGTGAGCCGATCGAAGCCAGACTGGCTCCTTCAGACACGTGCGTGCCGTTTCGTCGAGGGCGCGCTTGAAACGCGACGAGAGCCGAGCCTATTTCACGTGGAGGGGCGCGGAGATGTACTGAAGCCGCTGTGGATAGTCGTTTTACGAGGAGCCGAGGAAGAAGTATTTACGATCGTCTTTTTGGGAGAAGTCGGGTATTCGGCTGTGATAGTTCTCCGGACTTCCTGCTTTTTTCGGTGCGTTCCCCGTGGGCAGCGAGATTTGAATATCTCATCTATATGTGATAGCGTTTTGAGGCACGCTTGCCGATTTATCAGTCTCAGTTTCGGAGCAGGCGAAAAACTGACTGTCTACTAAAGCCATTTCGGCTGAGCGTGCTGTAGTAAAGATGTCATTTTGAAGCAGTGCTATAAAACAGCTGGGACAAACAAGGAAAGTTACGAGCAAACCTCGGCATGGCTGACGTTTTCTAAAACTAAGACTGAGTTGTGTGTGAAAGACTCAGTCGACGACTGTAGTGTCCCCTGCATGTCCCGGTGGATTGCTCATACTTTTTTTAATTCAAATACCTGTTCGTTTCGAGGTATGAACGATTGAGCCTGATGGCATTATGCCAACGAAGTTGCCAAAATGTTTCTGCGTGGCTTTTAATCGGAAGTCACAGCCTGCACGGACGCCTCTCGTAAATCAAAGAGAATCAGATGCTGTACAGATATCCTTACATCCGATAATAGTGTTTTTATTTGCAGTTCACGCGAGATGTGGAGCTGACATACATGCCAATTCTACCTTTCGCTGACCGCGTGTGTTCAGATACGAAACAGTATGATTCTTTCGTACAGTATTTTTTTTAGCCTTCTCGTGTAGCAAGTCTCCGTACCAGTCGTGAATCAAGATGCTTTCCGACCGCGAACAGGAGAAATTGGTTTTTCGGCACTACGACGTTTATTCGCCAATGCTTACCAGAAGGAAGTCACATCACTAAACTTGCAGATCCTGCAATTTGTCTCACGGTTTTTCATTTCTGTCAGCATTCTGTCTCTCCGCAAAAAGTATGGCTCCAGGAAACGAGCTAATACTTAAAGTGTCATCGTCATCACGGAAATGTAAAAGGCAATCCTACTCCACGAAACTGTTGACTAAACACATTCCTTACATGCTTATAGCGTAATGAAACTGATCTAAACCTCTTTTCGAACTATGCGATTGTTTCGGGTTGATTTGAATAAATGTCTGATTATAGGGACACTGAATGAAAAGGGTTACAGAAGAAACAAAATTTAGGAACACCTTTTTCCGAAGCTCACTTTCATCCAGTGATGGAACAGTTCGCGTCATCACATGACGGACACATCAGCACAACATACATTAGAGACAGTGATGTAATGCATGGCGCAGATCATTTCATGCACTGCAGCTATACAGCCATTATTATTTTAACAATTAACTCACATTTGGCCTCGATACTCATCCCTGGTCCGGACCTGAGTGCGCCGATTAGAATAGCAACCAACGTGATCTAGTGCTGGGCTGTTTTCATTTAAAGCCCCGTACAGCCGGCACGTGATTCGGCCCACAAACTGATGACAGCGGTATCCCGCTTCGTTTCATCAAGGCACACACAAAACGAGACAGCTCTGAGGACATCGCAATAACCCGCAAGGATGTTCTTGGCTGAATTCCAGCGTTTATATAATGACAGACGTTGAATGATCTTGATCTCGAGATACTTTTCCCTGAAGCGCTCTGCTAAATTTACTTTTGCGTATGAACCAGGCAGCGCAGTACTACACAAAGCACCATGGCTACAGGCGGATCATATGCCATTTCGAAATCGTGCAGTCAACAGAGAACACGAAACATAGTAAGTCTCGTGCACTCGTGCTAGCTAAAGCACAGCCATACTCATGCTTTCAGCCATGAATCGCTGCATAGCAATATGTTCCCTGTGGTTTTATGGCGCATATTTATTCAGTATGGCTACTGTCGATGATAGTTTGACAAGCTGAGACACGCATGACACGAAACAGATGTCGTGAGAGGCACTTGACAAATGACAATACCTATCAATCCTGCACTTATGTCTCATAGTGAGTTCAAGTATGACAAGCACGCGACAAAACCATGCGTTGGGAATATGGACACATTAACCTTGCTTAACAATTCAAACGGAACAGTAAACGACTGTTAAATGTGTTAAATGGACTGCGGTCGCTGCCAGTCAGGACTGCTAGTCGGACTCCGGCGTCACAGTCACTGAAAACTGTGACTCAGGAAGGAGTCATGACCACTGCCATCGCCGTTGGTTTTTGACCTGACATTAACGTCATTTTCATGCACAGCGCAGACTCGTTATCTGCCTTGGCCGGAGGCTGCGTGGATCAAGCTAGTTTTGTTCGACATTTTCATGTTCTCGGCCAGAAAATTATTGGCGACTAGCGAGGGCCGCTCGCCCCGGCCATCTCATCCCAGCAGTCAGGCCGCCTCGTGACCTGACCGGCAGATCACTTCACGGACTGGGTAAATTCGCCGATGGCGGACTCATCCGCGGGGCTCCGCACCGGACCGCAAAGTTCAAGCAAGATATGGATTAGGGCCGGACCGGACTTTAAAATGTATGAGGCCATGCGGATTGGACGGATTGACGAACCCCATTCCAACAAACCTCAGAACGAGGCTTAAGTCCTATAAAGATGTTTGTTTGAATTGCGTGTAATAAAAGGACATGTTAGATTTCTGATGCAGATATTGCACTGAGTGAAATATCCCACAGAAAGTAGGTATTAACTAGTAACTGCGGCAATTTGATAGACTGTTAGCAAGCAAGAAACAGTTTTAAAGGTGCATGTGAAAACCGTAGCTAATTGCTAGCAATGTACCTAAAATAAAAGTGACAATGCAATATATAGTTATACCATTACCAATCTGATTCATGATAATAAGGTAGCATTACAACAATGACAGTCTTGGTGAGCAATCACTACGTGTTGCAAAAAGCAAGCAGAGGTATGCACACATTTAAACATTTGTTTTTTGTACTCTTTCAGCAACACTAGTAAACCTTACCTAATGCTTGCTTTAACATCGAGGCAAGACACTAAAACCAATGAAGTGCTCTTGCTATGTTACTAGGTTACTTGAGCTAGGCACCGCGAAAGGCATGAAACAAAACTGAAATGCAAGTAGGCTATCCCTACCTCAGAACGAATGAGAAGTCAAGCCTTCCAACAACCTGCGATTGCAAAGACCTCGAGGAATACATCAGCTACATCAAAGAGGTGTACACATGTGATGCGCTAATTCATTTTCCGAGAACACGTCCTATTTGTGTTGCTAAGCCTTGTTCCTACATTGTTTCTGACGATGCGCATTCAGCCGCACGGTACGTCCCGCAAGTTTTCAGGCGTTCAGGAGGGATTCAGCGGGGATTCAGCAAGGATCAACGGTTCTTTAGATTTTGATGAAATTTGGTACAGCGATAGAGCAAGCGATACTGATTGCGAAAATAGTGTTTTCATTCTGACGGGCGTCTTACGACGTCTTGAAAATCCCAAACAGCCATTCTCTCAGGCTATAATCGACGATCACGAAATAGATCATATAGACTATATCAACCCCCATAACAAATAGAGGCTCCCGATACCAAAACTCATTCATAACATCATTTTAGTGAAAACCATAATAATGTCAAATATACGGTCAGTAAACGCTGATTTCCAGCCGAAAGGAAAAGATGTCATTCCGGCCTCAACACAGACAACACGACGAGAGACATATGGGACGAAAGCTCTCTTAAATCAAACACAGCGGTGCTTTCAGATTAGGCGTGGATTTTATAGTTTTTTTCCTGTTTAGAAGCGAAAATTTCGGGTCAGTGGGCGCCCCTGAGATTTTTTCAAATTTCCTGAAGAGATACTAAATCAGCCAAAATAGAACATCTAACTGAAGAAGGCCGGTGAGCATTGATAAACAAGGTCAATAACTGGTACTGAAGTTGACATAATTGAGCCACAAGGTCAGTGTCACCCAGAATCAAGTCGTGTTGCATATCATGCGAAAGCTCTCTAAAACTCAAACACAGTAATGCCTTCAGACTGAGTGCAGCTTGTATAGCTTTTGGCCTACTGAGCAGCCGAAATTTTGGTTTAATGGGGTGGACTCTACGATGTTTTTCGGAATCCGTCAAAATATGGTAGCGACCGAAATAGAAGATCTGTCTGAAGCAAGCCCGTGGGCGCTGATAAGCAAGGTCATCTAGGCAATCCTGAAGTTGGCCTGATCATGTCACGGGGTCATAATCAACCAGAATCAAGTCGTGTCGCATATCGCACGAAAACCGTATAAAACCCAAACACATTGGCAATTTCAGACTGAATGTGACATTTATAGATTTGACTTGTTGAGAAACGAAAAATTTGGGTCAAAGAAGTGGCCCTACTAGTTTCTTCAAATTTTGTCAAAAGATGCTCATGAGCGAAGTAAGAAATCTGGCTGAGGAAATCCCGGTGGCACAAAGTTCACAAAAGTGCCCTCAGATTGACCTGGCTTGGTGACGGGGTCAAGATAGCCCAGAATCAAGCTGCGTTGCATATCAAACGGAAGCTCACTAAACCCAGTCTCAGTGGTGCTTTCAGACTGAGTATGACATTTACAGTTTTTTTTTTATCTATGGAGAGGCAAAATTTAGGGTCAGTACGGAGCGACCTCTACGATTTCCTTTAAATTTCGTCAAAAGACACTAACGAATGACATAAAAAATCTGTCTGAAGAAAGACTTGTCGGCATTGGTAAACAAGGCCAACAAACGGGTCATGAAGTTGACCTGACCAGTTTTAGTATAAACGCCACACTCAATCTGGAAACACTATTGTGTTTTGGTTTTAGCGAGCTTTCGTTTGATATCCATAACGACTTAATTCTGGCTGCCCGTGACCTCATGACCTAGCAAGTTCAAGCGAGGACCCTTATATTGACCTTATTTATCAATGCCCACCGGGTTTCTTCAGCCAGATCTCTAATTTTGGCCGTTAGTTTTGCATTGTCTCTCTCTCGTGCTTCCCGCGTCGTCGTCTCATACAATTCCCCTCCAGGCGCACTTTATGCCGGCAGAATTATAAATCACTTACACGTAACGAACGACGATTCCGACGGAATTCAAAATCGCTTATACGAAACGAACGACAGTTGCAGAAGTGGCCGCCCCGTTGTCGTAAACAAAACAAGAAGAACGGATCTTGGTGGCGTTGCCTTTTCTCAAAACTATATATCTAAAACTATATAACTCTGCCTCCTCTGCCTCCTCCTCTGCCTCCTCCTCTGCCTATAACTATATAACTCTGCCTCCTCAGGGACAAACTCGACGTCAGGGGTCGGCCCAGGGTCGAGGTGTCGGTTGGCGCAGGGACGAGGTCGAGCTCCGGGACCATTTCATGTCCCACACTTACTTCCTCTCCGTCGACCTCCTCACAACCAGCCACCAGTCTCCGGCATGCACGCACTCACCGGTGTTACGCTGGGTACTTGCCTGTCCTGAGCGCCCACGCACCTGTACGATTTGCTAGCCATCCACTAGGCGCATCACTGGTTGCGCCGAGTTTTGGACAGAACCGAACCATGTTTTGGACGAATATAGGCGGCCGGTAACCCGCAAAAATGGCTGTTTATGTCCAGAGAAAACATCGTTGACCTCCATGCTTGACGTTTCATTGTTGGTTTCTTTTCCTCTCTTTCATACAGGGAGGCTTGCCGAACTCAGCTCTTTGAGAGCCTGCATGCGGAACCGCAGGAGGTCATCGGCGACGACAGGCCGGCGCGCGCCGTACCAGCGAGTCGTGTAGGAGGACGGCGCCCGGGCGCTGCGTGTCGGGAGCAGCTGCCAAGTTGAGCTGCCAGCTGGTGCCGTACCTAAGGCCGCCGCGCTCGCGGCATGGGTGGTCAGTTTCCCAGTCTGCGATCTGAAGAACCACGCTTTGGGGAAACGAAGAAGGTGGCGATATTCCAGTGCCGGCAGGTCCTGCGGATCGCATGGGGAGGGGGAGGGGTGGGGGGTGGGGGGCAGAGATGTTCCAGACTGCGCTGCAGCTGCTCAAGGGGCGCTGTGCCTCCCGCAAGTGGCAATGAGGTATATGCATATGCTGCTAAGAAGGTTGTACGCAGCGCATTGTGCAAGTTGCATTCCTAGATGCACTGTGCAAGTTGCGTTCAAAGCCGTTTCCTGTTCGTTCCGTTTGTTCTTGTGACAAGGTCTTAATGTAGAGTAACCTGAAAGTAGTCTGAAAGTAACACTGTAAAGTAACCTGATTTCATAAGCTCAACTAAATAGGATAAGGTGTAAATAAAATGCAATCCAGCATATTGTTGCATTTATTTCACGGTTGGAAAACTCAGAACATGCGAACTAGATCCTTGCTAGTGTGCTATGAGCCTGGTCGTGCTACTTGTGCGTTCTTTGGGAAGTAACAAAATTCTGGCAAAGGAACTTCATTCGGCATATTAAAATAACTACCAGGATAGTTTTGAGCCAGTAAATGAGCTGCCAAGCCAGTTTTGAGCAAGTTGAGTCACTGCCAGTATTGTTTTGAGCTAGTTCGCTCTTCGTTGGTTAACGAGGCACTCGTAAATCGACAAAACCTAGCATGGTTTTCCCACACCCTGACTACTCATTGCCTAGTTGGTTAACGAGCTAAATGCTCGCTTACTAGAAAAACTAGAGTTTACCTCAGGCAGCACGAGCCCCCGCCAGCGGGAATATGGGTTGACTAACAACAGAACGGTCCTTGGTAGATATTTTTCAGTGTAGGTAGCCCCAGCAGTCTTCAGATACATTATCGTGCACACGGGGGGGGGGGGGGACAGGGACGGGGCAGACGGGCCAGATGCCTCCGGTTCCCGTGTCTGGAAAAACAGCAGGACGCTCATGGCAGTGCATGAGCAGGAAGCAAGGTATGATGGAAAAATGTGTGCGCACCCATACCCCCGGATCTGTCAACTTTGTTAATTTGTATATTATTTAAAGAACAACCGAGGAACTTGTACATACCGCTAATACCACAGTGCTTAAGCAAATCACGATGCATTGAAATCCTCAGACTTTTGAACGGCCAGTTGTAACTCATGTAGGAATCCTGAAATGTAGAACATTGCTCTCTGTTTTGGTACTGTAACATTTGATTCAAACATGAATTTTTCCTTTCATTAGGCCAATGTTGTGGTTCGGAAGTTGGAGTCATAACAAGTACAGGGGGCTCAGAATGTCAGATGTGTGGGTTGCAGCTGATTTTGCAACCAGTCGAAATGCTTCAAATTGGCCTTTTGATTACTGATGCTTGCAGCCAGTCAGAATACATATTAAATTTGTTAAAAGGAACAATTAAACATGCCTAGATATGCCGCATTTGCCTGTTTATGGCGACAAAACCAAAAATCGTAACACGGATTAGCGTGGGTTTTTTAAAGCATTTTTTTGCTACCACGGATTGGACCCGACCGGATCCGAGAATTATGGAAAAGGAGGAATGCCAAAGGATTGAACCCTGGATTTCGCGGATTGCGGATTGGACAGGATCCTGAAAATTCAATCCGCGAAGTGCTCTCCTGACCATCCCCCGACTGACCCATTCTACCTCACTTTGGTCGGCTCATATCGACTGTCTCATAACCTGAAGTGATGGACTACTCTCTGCGCTCTTAATGCGTCATAAATAAGCCGCAAATTTGGGGGATCCCATCAATGGCCTTTGCGTGCAATCCACTGCATGATCTAGAGCCATCATGGATGCACCTAAATAAACAGACTGTCTCAACCTGCCTGGTTTATACCGTATTCGAGCGGCCATACTGCTCGCCACACCTTTTCATCACGCAGAACCGGACCAAGCGTATTTTAGGTTGATTGGTGAGAGACTGGAGCGACTGTGACGTCTCGACCGAAAGCAAGACAGAAAACAAATTTGTAAGCTATTCCTTCGACGAAAGCGTGTAAGCTCTTGGTTAACTGTTTCCAGCAACTGCCAGTTTGTTTTTCCGGACATGTTCCTTGGTGTGCGAACTCTTTGCAGCTTCCAGCTCTTCCCACTATTTATCACGGAACTGGGAACAAGAAAGATGGTTTAAATGGTACTAATATGAGAAAACAATAAAGGAAAAGGCAATGCGGAATACGAGCTGGAACTGGGGCAGCCATATGTGTTAAGTGAGGACCAACAGATGATTGTTCTCAAAGACTCCGGGTCAAGTAGTTGGGTAAGGATTATTCTTGTGTTTCTTACTGCATTTAATATTTTTCTGAACGATATGGATGGTCGTCCAAAGCCTAGAGAAGCCTGACTTTGCAATGTTTTCTGCTTTCTATTTGACGGGGCCACATCAGCCTAAGAGGATCCCAATCTAAATGAATGACCGTTTTCTGAGTTTCAATCCACCAGGCGACAGCACAGCAGCCTGAAGAAGTCCTATTCTAACCATCTCATTTGATGGAGGTGGTACTAATTCCAATTAACATCAACCGTGTCAGATTCGTAATCCCCTAAATCTTTCCAGCAGACTGAGCATGCATCCTCAGCGCACTCTGCCCACTTGGAATTTTCATTTCACTCTCCCACAACTGAAGTGATTGGTTAGTCCAGGCTGATAAGAAATGAGCAGCCTGCACGGAAGTTATTTTCTGAAACAATCCCCTGTCGGATCTGTGTGGTAACCGAACAAACGTACGCAACGCAAACGCACTTATGGGAAATGCACGTGAGCAAATGCATGTCGGCAAATATACGTAAGCGCAAATGCACGCAGGCGTAAATGTACGTAAGCGCAAATGTAGGTATGTACAAATGTAATCAATGTACAAATGACGAATGTTCATGTCAGATGTGCGTATGCGCAGATGTAAGTAGGCGCAAATGTACTTATGGCCGCGCGATCTTTGTTTTCAATAATTAAGAAAAATTATTCTTCTGTCTGCGCATGAAACCATCGTTTGAAGAGTGCGAGATTTGCCATTATATTTTTGTCCGCTGCAGAATATGTAAATGTTTTTCCTTACATTGAAAACAGTATTTGCATTGTTATTGTATTTGTATTGTATTGTGGTAAATTGTCGGGTTGTTTTCCTATGGGAGTAACCAGTCTTGTTGAACTGTTATCGGCCTCTCGTTAAACTATTCGGATAGAGAGAAATAAGTTTTCAAATAAATGTTTTGAATAAACTTACAGCGCGAAATAAATTTGCAGTCGTTTGTGTATTAAACCCTATTCCTTGCTCCTGCTCGATACGTACGATTCTGTGCTAAGGGGCGGATCCTGCCCGTCAGTCTCGAAAACTATTGGTCCCTTTCCTGGCAAAAACAGGGCTTGGTAGCCTGTAGCAAAGTCCGCATTAAAAAATAAATGCCAAAAATTTGGAACAGGGCGAAAGAAGGGTCAAATGATGGCATAAATAGGGTTTGCTTATACGAGTTTTCTGACCGCAGTGTATGAACGATTTTGTTCTTCTTCATGCCATTCTACCGGAAATTGATAGATCTATTACATGTGTAAGGACGAAGTCGATTTTCAAAATTCATTTGCAAGCCCAGTCCAAATAAAAAGAGTTACGCGGTTTTTGGAAATGTTAATTCATTCCACAAAATATTTTCAGTCTGGCGAGCTTATCTCTTTGGAAAATATTTCATACACATGACATATTATACACGGTGACAAACGCACGTAGGTGGACCCATTTGCCAAAAAAGTGGAATAGCTTTCCACATGGTGAACAATTGGTAAATGGCTATCACATTCAGACATATGGTGGATACTTTTTTGTATTGTGCTTAAAGCCCACATTCTGAGACCATAAGTGCACCACATTTTGAAATTATAGAATGATAGGCGTAACCAGGGCACATGAAAGGCGGCCGTTTTTGGGGAAAATGTGAATATTTTGTCTCATATTCTAATCCGGAGAGATTATGTGTGTCAAGAAAACCTTTCCATGTGCGTTACAAGGCATAATATGTACACATTGGGAGTGCTCATAGGCAAATTCCGGTACCAGCAAAAGAGGGGTCAAGAACTGGCTGGTGATAACTGTGCTTTATTCCATAAATAGAGTCATAATTTCCAAGGGATTTGAGCAAATAAAATACTTCTTTTTTGCATTATTCTGTAATTGCCCATAATCTTTGTTTCCATTGAAATACGTGGCATTTAATCGTAATATATATGGAGCTAACAAAACCAACCACACAGATTCAGATGTTTGGTAGGCCCACTCAGCATGTTATCGGACGAAATATGAACCCGAAAACTAGTGCCGTGAGACGCCCTTGGCAGTACATGTAAATTAATTATCTACGTAAATTTGGATAAGTGTGCCTATATCACGCGTTAATTTTGTCCCATTCATACAACGAGTCACAAATCCTTAGTGGCAAGAAAATATAAATACCCATTTACATGACCCGGGATCCATGACTGACGAACACTTGTTTTGAAAACACTTGAAAGTGTGCAGGTTCCAAATACTTTGATCATTTGAACTGCCCGTGACATTACAAAAGACAAGAAAATAAAACATGATCATGTCGAAAAGCGCAATATTTCTCAAACATGGCTCCCAAAAACGTGCCCTTGAACCGCTTCTGGAGAAGGTAAATGTTTTGAATTTCGTCACAACATGTAAAAAACATCTAGAAAAAGTGCGCAGCAGCTTCCAACAACGTAGAGCGAAAAAACCGAAGGTAGTAGAATCTGCCCCCCTTCGACACGGAATAGTGTTAGGCCACAGAAAAAATACAGATCGTTTTATTTCATGTTTTATTTAAAAAGTAGCCTGTTTGTACCGATTTTTCTTGTTGTTATTCTTAATCCAGCCCTCAGATAAGTATAAGTTGCAACAGTAACAACTGCTTTTGAAAAATCTTGCGCAAACAGACCTATTTGTCTGCCACGTTTCCTTCAATCTACTGCCGCTCCTATGATTTTTTTTCTGTTTTACTTGTTACCCAAAATTGTATGCATATTTTGGCAATTCTTTACAACCTGCAATGACCCCTACAACTATGCATCCCTACAATTATGCAGGCTGCCGTACAGACCACAATATCAATGGAATTAAAAACTCAGTCACATCCCATAGGCCTGTGGAAATTGACCGAATCTCTGCTAAGTGAAGAGAGGTATATAAGTCTGGTGAAGGGAAGAGCAAATTAAATTATTTGCCAATACGCTCTTACTACATGCAGCACAGAATTCGTGAGCATCCACAAAATAGAAAATCTTTGGCGTCGACTATATACGGCAGCGTTGTTTAGTAGTGCGTGATTTTGGAGGTAATAGGCGATGTGAAAAAATAACCGGAAAAGACAAATGGACAGAAAAGGGAGAGCAAAACAAGCCATATTCAACAGATAAATGTGGAAAAATAGACGGTCTGTAAGAATCCATGGACAAGGTGCTGTAAACCTTCATTACATTAACTAACAAATTATATAGCTTACAGAAAATTCATCAAACGTAATATAAAAATACCCCTGCATTGCAATGAAAACTTCATAAGGAACCTGCCAAATACCATGGAAGAAATGACGCCCAAACAAAATATGCATGTTGAACATGCCATTTACGGGAATCACTAAGAACTTGTAGACGGCAGTGAGTGTCAAATCAACCAATTTTCCTAATTTTAGTCCTTATTTCTCGATTTGAATATGGGAAGTACTCACATCGGGTCCCTTTGGCACTGAATCCTTCTAAAGATCGAGCAGGCACGTAACCCTGTGCTTCCCCCTGGCTGCGCTAATGTACATAGGTGCAAAATTATTCATTAGATGAAACAGCAAATAGGTTCAGAAGGACCTTTTTCTACATGCTTTGCAAAACTGTCATGCAAATCGCAAGCACATCGTTTTAAAGAAAGTAAAGTAACATATTCCTCGTGCATACGTAAATTTTTTAAGTCAAGAACAATTTTCATGCCGGCATGCCTTGGGATTTATTCGATATTATGCACCATTGGTCTCAAAATATTCAGTATTCTAGCCTAGACGGCGTATTGTACGTCATACTCGAGACAAAACCTTTCGCAGCAGGCTAAATCAGACATCCAGCCTGCTCCGGTTTGGCGTAAATCTTTGAAAGTAAATTAGCATACGCCCGTGAAGCAAGTTAAATTCCTATCCGTGATCCACACGTTGATATTGTTTGCTCCTTGGACTGTTTGTTGGGGGACCACCAGCTTCAGACACTATATAAAAAAAAACAGCGTCAACCTCGGGCTGCCATCTGATATCATCGGAGACAATGCGGCCCCTATGCCCTGCTCAGCCGAAATAGCCAGTCACGCGTACAAAACGAGAGGCCTCAGTTCTGGCGGACGCACCTGTGCAACGTCCTTGAAAGAGAAACGTGATAGGAACATAGGAAGGGCGAAAGATCAGAAGAGTGGGATGGTTAGTCAAGTTTTCAAACATCATGCAGATGAGTTGACCAACTGTAGCAAAATGTCGATAGAAAAACCGCCACCGACTGAACTTTAATTAATACTCTATGTTGAGATTTATGCCAATGGCTAATACAGCTCTACCTGGCACCGGGGTAAGTCGCAACCAGTGCAGGCTTGCTTTTAAGACACCGAACAAACTGAATGACGTTTTTATACACCACTACGGCGCTGGTTTGGTGACGGTTTATTTAGATTCCCTGCAATGGTACGAAATATTACATACACGTAAATTTTGGAAGAGAAGGCAATACAAACTCATGCAACCACCGGTGCAGCCGTGGGGGGGGGGGGGGCCTTAGGCCCGGATTTCTTGTGAACCATTGCACATCGTCTTCCCAGCAAATGATTTTCGCATGACTTCATTCCACACTGAGCTCCGTCCCCTCCCCTCAACCTGTCCCCGACTGGGGGGCAGTTAACTGCCCCCACTGAGGTTTTTCTGGGATTGCGAAAAAACGAACAAACACAGAGTTACGAAACTTCGTGTACCTTTTGCTTCATCAATCTTACATCTCGTGTCAAAATTTTGACCTCAGGTCACGTCAGGTGCCTGACCTAGGTTAGGTCAAACGGACCTATGTCCAAAAAAGTTTAGCGCACTGTAACTTTTTCTCAAAACAAGATAGCTCAATAATACTTTCAGAGATTAGTGATCGTGATAGATGTAACAAATCTGCTATCTCAGATTTTTCGGAATTTTCCGGGTCATTGACCTAAGGTCAAGCCCATTTTTAAGACATATCGTCGCTTTTTTCGGAAATTGACGGAATATTTCATAACATTTTTAGTGTGGAGTCAAGCAGACATCTAGTTGCCGTCATTGGGAAAAGTATCAATGACTTCCAGCCATTGACCTGAGGTCAGGTCACGAATAACTGCAGTAAAACAAAATTTACCAACGTCAAAATGGACGATGAATTACTCAGAATGGGTAGAAAATGGCAGAACTAGCTTGCACAGACGTAATTAATACCAGGAACCTCAAAAAGTTTGAAAAAATTGCAAATTTTGGAAATAAACAGGTTCTCGCGAATAAAGCTCCGCCAATTGTGTAGATTGGTAACTCATGAATTGTTCTAAAATTTAAGCATGAAAAACCATCACAAGAATCACTAAGATGAATAAAATGTACATAAATCGTCTTTTTCGCAAAAATAAAGGAACGCTAAAATTATTTCCCGTCAATTTGGTACCGCATACCGCAGCGGCGCACACCGACAGGTGGCGGGAGAATTGCCGTGTCCTTAACTCAACGTTTCGTCGTATATATTGAACAAATCTGGGGAAATTAGACGTGTATCGGCATCTGCGGACCTTTACTTGTGCACTGGTGCCTTTATCTAGGCGTTATTAGTCACAGCCCTTGAGATTCAGGCCATTTCTCGGTCTCATGCACTCGGCCATGAGAAAACATATATAGGGCGTAAATTGCTTACATATTATCTAAAACTAAAAAATGAGACCAATTTCGAGCTCTACTCGTCACAAGCTTTCCAACGGTATGCTTATTTTTATCGCGTGACTAACCGTTCGTGAGTTAGAGGGGGGCGGCCAACTGCCCCCCCCCCCCAGTCGCCAATGTTCGAAACGGACCAATGGTCGTGCGCGGGTTAAGAAAATCCTGTCTGCGCCTTTGCATGCAACCAACCCAGTTTCCACCACATTGCGTGTTTTTACGGGCTCTGCAACCAACCAAGAGGCCCATTGAGGACCGTCTTCATAAACCAATGACTCCAGACGATAGTCTATTATTAGCATCAGATGAAGAAAAAATGGCGAAGTTGTTAAAAGGGACATGTATCTGGATTAGTATCTCATCTGGAATGACATCGAACTTCTGATACCTGTGTGTGATATGTTTGGGACGAATGTTTCTCCAGCTTTGTTTTCAGGCTTCAGTTATCGAAGGCTTGCAGCGGAATGCCTAGCCATAGCTCGAGTAAAGAACTTTAAAAGACTGTCAGGAAGTTTATGGCCTTAACACATTGTCAACACGTCTGCAAATTAGTTTCGACTTCAAAGAGAAAGCAACAGAGTTGTCGTCCAGTTATCCCATTCCTCGACCCCAGTGGTCGATGTAGCTCTCCCCGACACCGAGGAGAAATTGCAACCGAAACGGGCTTGTTTCAAAAACGCTGAGCGAACTGAATAACGTTTTTACACACTACTTTAACGCTGGCTTGGTGATAGTTTATTTAGAATTCCTGCAGTGACACGAAACGCCACATATGCGTCAATTTTGTAACAGGAGACTGCACAAACTGGTGCAGCCAACCTCAGTTTTCCCCCATGTTCCGTGTTTTTTTACTGGCGCTGAAACCAACCGAGAGATCCATTGAGAAACGTCTTCGTAGTTCATTCGCTTCAGATGATAAGTCTTTTATAAGCATCAGACGAAGAAAACAGTGACGAAGTCTTCAGAGGGGGTATCTGATTAAATGAAAGCGATACCTCCCTGGATTGACGTCGGACTTCTGATTTCCGTGTGTAATATGTTTGCGACGAACGTTTCTCCAGCCTTGTTTTCAAGCTTCAGACACCGAAGGCTTGCATTGGAAGGCCTGGCCGCAGCTCGAGTAAATAACTTTAAAACACTGTCAACAAGTCTATAAATTAGTTTCAAGTTCAAAGAGAAAGTAACTGGGATGTCGTCTAGGTCTCCAATTCCACGGAGGATACCCAAAACACCCATCGAAAGTTTGGCGCACAGCGGAGCAGCGGCAACCAGTTAGCTTGTGAACATCCATTCGTTTGCCATCGGAACCGTACGAGACTTTGGCATATTAGATAAGCAATGCCCGCCAACAAATGTAATTCTACTTTTTGAGATTATGGTTTCATATACAGATAATAATTATCCAATGGAAAAGAAAACACCAGCATACATGTTGTAAAGGCATCCAAGAAAATGACGATCATGAAAAGTATTCCTTAACGACGGTTTTCCCTGGAAGTCTGGAAATCAGAGTTCCCGTTATTTTGGTGTGTTCTATGGATTCATGTATACTTCATTTACATTCAGACTTCGTTCTTGTCTCAGAATGGACAAAATCCTAGGAGATTTTGAGGATTTTGCCCTCCAAATCCTCCAAAGACAAAATCCTCAGACAAATGGGGATTTTGTCATGGTCATGTACTTAGCCGAGGAATGCGACAAACTGCAGCAAAATGTCATTTTCTACGTTTGTACTCTGAGCCATCAAAAAAACGACAACGTTTCAGTCTCGGTACGACAGCCTTGCTGCCATTGTCGATAACGTTCACGCTGAAGCGTCCCTTCTGCTATGAACATATTAAACTGTTTAATGCATAATATCTAGTGATGGACCAATAGCAACTCAAAGCCAGACAGACAGAAATACCAAAGCCAGACAGTTCGGGACTGTGGATGCATGAGCCCACTAAGGCAAAAGAGAAAACGTCATTATAGCCGCTAGAAACAAAGATCAGTATAGCCGTTAGACATGATAATAAACGTCAGACCACTGAAAAAGTTTCTCATCAGCTTCGTAATGAGCCGATAACCAAAATATTCATGGCTTGAGGTAAAGACTGATCACAAAACGCTAGACTACACCACCTTTTCTGAGCAACGAAGTATCTGTTATGATTCTCAGAGTGTCTCACTGAAAGTGGGGTAAGCGATGTTGGAATCCCAGCATGAGTTTGACGACCTGCAGTGCTTCATAGTGTACCGTGCATGTGATCCTTGCCAATGTTGTTTAGTATCTGAAATACACTCGACATCAGGCTATTAGTCAAATTAGCACTAGATCTGTTTGTTTGCATGAATATACAAAGTAGGAATGCCGAAGGCTTTTGCTCCACTGAGTAAAACACCATTCGAACATTTGTAGACAGAAAACGTCCATTTTGTCTCCCCGCCGTTGAAAATGTTTGCTGGACTTCACAGCCCAGTTCCGCTGAAACAATGTTAAATCGAAAGAAAAATGAACTTTATGGAATGGTTTAGTACCTGACGACCTCCATCAATAACTGTAATGTTTTTATGCCGGGAAGTCCAATTACTTCGACAGATCTACTTGACCTTCGATAGCCCGCCACAAGTATCAATTTCCAAAACCTAGAACCAGCCAATGCTTTTAGTTTTGCAGAGGTCCGTTAAGAGACGTGATCCATCTGTGTTGGAAATATCCGGAGATGAGCGTTGGTTGAAGCGACATCCGAACAGGAAATCATCCTCAACCGCTGCTGTCAAACTGTTGTCAGAAGCCAGCAATGGTCGGCAGCGGCTGGAGGAGCAAGGGGCGCAGTGAGCTCAGGTAACTACAGGTTGTTTTGACTCCGTATAGGACTGCAGTATCATCAATGTCCGCATACGGTTATCTATTGGTATTATAAGTTACATCACGGATGTAAATAATAAGAAAGTAACAGCAAATAATAACTTAATACTATTTGTTGCTGCTTTGCTTTGCTCTTGCCATAGATGATAAACTGAAAAAAGCTAAGTAGTGGCGTGTAGGTTTCAAAGCTTCCTGAGGCTCCATCACCCAGTGCCAATTAAACCTGGTAGCTACATACTTGCGTTGCACGACCAGCGGATTATTACGAAGAGGTTTGAGAAATGATAACAACAATTTATGAAACATGGAAAAGGAGCAAGGCACTCCGAATTAAAAAGGCAACATAGATAAATAAACGGAGATACACAATCAACACCTTCCTGAGAGATAATCCGTTTTCTATAGAGAAAATCGTTAAACATTTCAGTAAGCTTTTACTTAAAGAAATATCCGTTTCTTTGCACGAATATCCAAAGCATGAATTCCGACAGCATTTACGTCATTGCTTAGAACGCCATTTGAGCGCTTCCGGACCGAAGACAGCCGCTTTGTCTGCCCACTGTTGAAAATGTTTGCTGAGCTTCACATGCTAATTCCATCGAACCAACGTTAAAACGGAAGAAAAACAAAGTTTATCGAATGTTTTGGTACATGACAACTCCATCAGAAACAGTCATGTTTCTGTCGCCAGGAAGCTGCAGTTATTCCCATAAGTCTATTTGACCTTAAATGACCCGCTACGAATATCAATTTCCACAACCCAGAACCGGCCAACGCTTTTAGTTTTGCAGGGGTCCGCTCAGAGACGTGATCCATGTGAGTTGAAAATATCTGAAGATAAGCGTTCGCTGTTAATCGAAGCTGGCATCGATTTCCTGTCCACCCACCTGACTGGCCAATTCCAGTATCAGCCGGTCGCCTCGTGTCGGCTCGTTGTGTTAAAATGGGCGCCGTTCAAAAATAATTCATGAATTGTGGCGTGGCGAGAGATGATTGCAGTGTGCCTGGTCGCTGGAAAGCATGCAACAGCTCACAGAGTGGAGCATGAGCCTACCTGTTAAATTCACGCTGTATCTTCAAGCAAAAGTGCCTCCTTCCATTATCACTGTGGAGAAACTTTGCCGAATCTGATTCATAGTGTGACCAGGTTTTTTCTTCTTCATTACACGAAGCATTTCAAAAGCATTATCGAAGAAAGCATATGATTTAACGACGGATGGTTTGCGTCAATGCTGATTACAACAATAAAAAAAAAAAACATCCGTATCCGTTTTGTTAGTGTGTCGAGTCGGTTTTGTGCTTAAATGCAGCCAAAGATAGAAAGGTTACAGCTCTCTCCGGCGCCGACCCAAAGGCGTCCAGCAATTTAATTCCTTTAATTTTAAGTCGGGGATTCCAATAAAGTTTAAGATATGATAGCAACAGGTGGTAGGAGAAAACATGTAGAGTTCCCTCTGGACTGCAGGGAACAACGAAATAAGGAATTCTTCCACCATTTATTTGCCGTGAAGTCCGTTTCATGGGTCGGAGATGGAGGACAGCATCTAAAATGTTTAGAAACGTTTCGCATTGTTCTAGCCATGATTACTAAATAAATTCTAACACTAGCTTCCCTTTGACCTGCCTTCTTCCTCTACTCCCGAAGCGGCTTGGACCAAAGGAAGTAAATTCTCCCGTCGTGCTTTTACCCACTTCGGCAACTTCAGACAAAACTCACTCTCTCACCGTTCTTCCTGCCACAGCAATGGCGAAGTGTCATGAAGCAAAAGGTCGACCATTGAGATTCTACTGAGGCCGGCGGCTCAATGGATCGCCATCTCCAAACTGTAATTCATGTATCGCACGTCAAATCATCACACTTGAAAGTTGTTACAGTGTGACTTACATAGCTTTGAACATTTATAATAATCAGCTTTGAATATCACACTGTTTTAAAGCAAACGCTGGCTCATCATGGCCATCATGGATGCTCAGTTGTCACCTTGTGTGCTGACGAGTGGCATCTTTTTACACATTTGGCTACAAAAACGCCGTTGGTTTGATTGTAATTTCCGCCCCGCACGGCTGAATTGTTCACTCTAGTCCACCAAAAGAACACTGCTAGTGAACATGCGTTGCTTTATTGACATGTCGGAATTTACTGCAAGTACAAGAACATATGATATTTGCAAGGCTCCAGCGCAATTCCATTAGACCTCCTATAATAATATCTAGGTCTAAGTGCGTCGTTGTCCTGTCTCAAAACGGCAAGGGACGGCTTTACCAGGTCGGCTAGTCTTAGTCTCTCTAAGAGGTTTGCCATGTTAAACAATGATGCTTTCACCGCCGAACAATCGAACGTCCTTCGTCGGGTCGTCGTAACGTCTGCAAAGGGTGGCTATTGAGCGGCACATGCGACCGGCGGCGGTCAGGCACTGCCGGCAGCCATCGCTCGGGATTCGCGCCCTGGAAAGGTGGTCACGGTGCTGCGCGCTGTTTACCGAAAGTTCACCATCGAATGGGTTTTATTCGAGGCGGTCCGCTGGAAGTTTGATGCTGTTTCCGCCGACCCATGCCGCCGCCGACGAAATCTGAACTTCAACGAAAGACAATCAATGGGGCACGACGGGCTTTTGAGATGTTCTTTCCGAAGCAAGGTCCTAGCGCTGATGACTAAGTTTCAGAGGAGTTAATGGTCCTTTTCCTCAGTTAACGCCACTCAGCTCCCTCCAGTGATACCGCCACAACAATGTCGCACGGCTCTAACGTGAACGAGAAAACAAGCAAAAGAACCAAGCGTTTTATTCTGGAGGGCAGTTATCGCTTCCTTTGGAACCCTTTACCTCGTCTCAAGTGTGCTATGTATAACCCAAACGCCGAAGAAAGTCAGGTCGGATTGCTAGAAAGGAGCATGCGTTGCACCGATAGGCAAGACTTCATACGTACATAGGGATTCTGTTTGATGATTGTTCCTCATACTTAGGGATTTATATTTCAGCTGATGAAAAATTAATGGATTGTCAGTGGCGGCACCGTGGATCCGGGGATGAACAACCGGAGAGAATTCATGTTATCTCCTGGCCGTGCTAATGGCTTTGTCTTCAACAAATTCTCCGTTCCCTTCCCACTAAGCACAAGCGCCAACCCTACCACATTTTTTTCGCATATCCGTGTATCGAAATTTGCGAAAGCATTTTATGTAATCACATTCGTTTTCTAGAGAGTTGTAGATTACAGCTGTACATGACATAAGGGTATACGAGCCTGGTGTCCCATTTTAAAGAAGAAGGGAGATCAATGTTGAATTCATTGCTGTCATGGCGAAAACGTATCGCTTCTTTTCTGGCAAATGATAACAGCTCGTCATTAGGTTCTCGCCTGCACCTCACGCAGCATATGCATATGCACGCTCACTCAGCGGAGTATGTCACGCGCCAGCTTGCACGCAAACTGCCGTCGGTCCACTCAAGTATCTTGCATTAAACCTCCAGCTGGTGACATATACATGTACTGCGTGCTAAGGGTGGCGGCCATTGTCGGAACGACGCAGGCTTCCGCTGAATTTGCGTCGGCCTCGGCGCACGCAGTTAGTGCGGCCACCTGACGTCAGAACGCTGCGGCCGCCCGCCGCCGCGACTGTTTCTGGGACGGCTTTTAGCCGGATGATTTCCGCCGCGAACTGGGTCAGAACTGAGCTGGAACCCGTCGGCCGCCGACTGCGAGCTCTGACGCCGCGCTGGATATGACTGTCGGCCTGCCGTCGACCAGCGCGGCGGCCGGGAGAGGTGCGGTTTCTGTCGGCAGAACTGCGGCCTCAGCCGGCAGGACTGTGGCCACGAGCGAGAAAACTTTTCGCCGGTAGATACGCGTCCTCAATCGGCAGAAACGCAACCTCAGCTGGTAGAACTACGGCCCCAGCAGACAGAATTGCGGACTTAGTCGGCAGAACAGGCCTCAATTGGCAGAACTCCAGAAACGCGGCTTCATTCGGCGAAGCTGCGACTCTCGTTAACCGCGTCGACGACCAATCCCCGTCTGGACTAAATCTCAGATTGTTTTTGCGGCTGTTTAACGGAATCTCTAGTAAATAACTGGCGAACTGTGGTTTCAGCTAGTGGACGCAGTCTTCGACTTCTGAGACAAAATCATTGATTTTACTGCTCTCATTTCCACCGCTTGACTGTTTTTTTTTTGTAAACGATGGTAGAACGGTGCTCTCAGCCGGTCGACCCCAGTGGACGACAGCAGAGCGGCCTCTCGGCTGGCTGATGCGAAATTGGTGCCCAGGCGGCCGACGAACGCAGGGCCTTACTGGACAGTAACGCGATCGGTATGCAGCTGTGCCGCTTCCCCTGCTATTCTCTCCACACTTCATGACCGGAGCCTGGGCTATTTACGGGCCGAAGTCAGCTGCTCCTGGTGTATCATGCTGAGACCCGGCATATTAGGCTGTTTATGGGGCGAAGTCAGCTGTTCCTGGTGAGCTACTCAAAACGTATGCATCGATGCAAGGCGTAATATTTGCTGTGGCTTGGTAGTACCAAAAAGTGGCATGGGATAGACAGGCAATGTAAATAATTTAACAGATCGCGAAATGTTTGTTCTGAGCCAGAATGTTTCTTCCTAACGGTGGACAAGTTTAGCCTTGTCCGACCTTAACTACTACTTTGATGTTTAAGGCTTCCAACATTGGTGTGTTACTGCATAACTATTGCAAGAGTTGGTCATTATCACTGTCATCTAATGCCGTGCTAATGACAGCAGACGGGCAGCATGCAATGAGACTGGTGCATAGCCAGTGAGGTGTGTGGTGGTATTGACACGTAAAATCAAAAGCTCTTTACAAAACCAAAGGAATAGGCCATTCGACTCAAGTGGTAGACGTCGAAAGCTTTCCACAACGTTCATCTTCCTCTGTTTGCCCGTCTGCCCACCTGCCCGCCGCCCTCTCTCTCTCTCTTCCCCATCCTTTCTTTTTTCTTCCTCTTCTACGCGTTCCGTCGAAACACAATAGTTTAGAACTGACGGTATACTGAAAGTTATGATGTTCTTGTCATTGTAGCATGATATCAGGGAATGTGCTATGAAGCCCCAAGGCAATGCCGAGACTAAAACCGTGCATTGTACCGTGTTTATTTATACGTTCATTTGTTGTCAGTCTTACTGACTTCCCATGGACACAGGCATTTACGTCACAGCGTCAATACAGTGCATAGCACACATTAAATACAAGGCGCCTGAAATCCAGCCGTGAACACTAAAGCGTGACATGAAAGCTAAAAACGTGACCAGGATGCTAAAAGGTGAACAGGTGGTGACACAATGACGACAATGAAAATGTAAGATAATGACCTGACCTAGAGATGGAGTAATAATGAGCACGGACAAATATGATTTGTAATGGAAAATCTGGCCAGTTCCGGTGACGGGAACCATTTGGTAAAAAAATGATGTAACGGTGTAAAAAGCGGCAAAAGTCAAAACATTATCAAATGGTGAAGTCACAAGCTAGTTTCTTAAAGACTGCAGGCACACAGCGAGGGGACGCTCTCCTAGTTAGTGGCCTCCAGACGGAGCAGCCGGGTAGAGGACACCTGGCTTGTTGTTTCGTTTAGGCCGGCTTTAGCGTTGTGTTATTTTCAAACATACAGCTGTCTTCCGTCCCCGATGTCACTTTTCATGTCTTACGTCATCTTTAAGTTTGGACTCGGAAACACCGGCTCAGGACAAATTCAAAAGTGACGTCGAATGTAAGTGGAGGCGGCGGAGAAGCTAAAACGAAAAAACGCTCGGTCTGCTTCTAAATGCGAGTGGCTTGGGTGCAAAGGTCGGCTTGAGCTGCGATGACGTTGAGACAGCTGATCACCAGCAGTTTGCTAGTTAAGGCATGCATGGCTTGAAGCACACGTCTTGAGCAAAAGATGATCCCATGAGGTATGGCAGGTCACTGAACTCGAATCAGCGAGCTTCTCATAATTGGTGCGTGTTTTAAAATGCGCCTTGTTTTTTGAATGAAAACTGATTTTATATGCAGCCATTAAGTATCTGCCAGCCAAGTCGCATGATGAGACATTCGCACAAAGTCAGCTGGCTGGTAAAGCATGAGCTGGTAAGACGGAAGTAGAAAACGCCCACCGAACACATAACCTGTGTTCTGTGGGCCTTATAAATTTTGATTTATAACGCCCACGGAACAATGCAGCCAGCCATTTAAATCGAAATAAACGTATTTTCCAGTTTCCTCTACGCCAGTTGCTTCAGAAACTTTTCACGTGGGTTTCTGCTGAGGTCTTTTGCGACGATTGAAATTTCTACGTCCTGAGTACGTTTTTCAAACTAATTTCAAAGTAATATTTAGGGTTTATAAGCAGTCTCAGCTGGCCTTTGCATAAAGCTGGCTATGGACATTTCCATGCGTACCAAGAATGACAGTCAAGGAAGCGTAATTCGAGAATGATATGTAAAGTAAGTTAAAGTAAGCGAGCAAGCAGACATACAGAACAGAACTACGGTGTACAATGGTTACATTACTGCGTTCAGTTGCTTCGCTCGCTCATTTCGTCTGAATAAAACATGGTCAACACAGTGGCGGAAAACCAGTAATTATGTACATGGCCAGCCTACATGTGACGTCGAAACCCCTGAAACTTTTCAGAGAGCAACAAAATGTGACTGAAAATCGCAATGAATGACGTATTCCGAATCAGCGTGCAAAAAAACCTTGAGTGCGGTTCTTTTCATACAAATCCAATTTTCACACCAGAAGTCCGTTGTGGACTAGCAATAACACAATAAAAATGTGGCTTTCATAAACTGCCAGATCATGAAGTGCTGTAACAACACAGTCAAAGATGCCAGGCGTCCTCTGTGAAGACGGAACGGTGAAATTGTGCTCACCGCGTGAGCTTGAAAACCGTTGTGTTACTGCGTGATGTATTGTGTTAACATGAGAAACCCAAAAGCCGAGATAGGTAAAACCAGCCAATTTTGCTTAGCTACAGTCAACCCAATAAACTCAAGAAAAACCCAAATTTGAGATAAGTAAGACCAACCAATTTTGCCTAGGTATCGTCAATAAGTTTATAGTTTGGAGGTTTGGAAGTGCCTCAGACAGGCTGACTAGACAGACATTTGGAGACGCTCCCTTTCATGAACAGCGCTGTGTTCAACAATATGCGTGCTTTTTGTACGTAGAGTGCCTTTGCAAAGTCCGTCAAGAAACGATAACGCAATGTCTTGTTAGTGTGGTTGTTGTCGCTGGAATCAAGAGGTCCGTCGGGGAATGTCAAATATCGAAATACAGACACAGCTAATCAAAATTAACGCAAAATGTCGAAGTGACCCACTCGGTCGGAACATCTCTGGTCACGAGGAAACATGCCGTTCGAATATCTTGATGATCTCCCTCCCCACACTCGAGGCTCGGAGGTGCAATACGCTGGCACCGCCCCCCTGTACCGCCGAACTGTAGGGAGAACGGCACAGTCTACGGGTTGAGGCGTCAGCGCTGAGGGGGGTTTCGAGAGGCACGTTTATACAGGGATTTGAAAAGCTGCCAGATTCCCGGCCACATTGGCCAGGGTCCACCTTTCTGGCCAGTTTAAGCATCCGCGAGGTTCTGGGTTTCCTTCACGCTCCCTTCACTTGTGAGACATGAGACATGGCAGTTAGACATGGCAAACACCACTGCGACCTATGCTGATTTGCATGAAATTACAGCTAACTAAATCCGTAAACCAGCCCTCTTTACCTTATTCAGGTTTCGAAAATCACAAATCGTTTCAAACACCGACGCTACGATCTTAAACAAGTACCACGTGCACAATGAGTTAAGGAATTTTCCGCTCCCTTGCCACTCTTCCTGCGCTTCCAGCTTATCTGTCTTCGACTAATCAGCGTCTACGTTGTAAAACCTTTCAGCCTTGTCAAGGTACATAGCCTTTTTGAACTACTGGATTTTCCAATGGCCGCACTGGCGAGACGCGGCAAGACTGGCCAGAAGCTACCATATAAACCGAAGAACACGTGATGAAATTACTACGCATGACATGCAGTACAGAAGGCCAAGGTTTCTCCTTTTATTTCAAGCTTGTTTGCACTGCAATCCATCCATTCTGGCTCATGATGTTAAAATACGCCTTTTCAGACCCAATTGCGGTTTAAATCAGCATTTACTTTAAAGTTGGTCAATCCGGCCAACATGGCCGGGAATTCGGCAGCCTTCCAAATGCCCGTATAAATGCATCTAAGGCTCCAGCTTCATAGGCCTGCTATTGCAAATAGACACTTTGCTTATATCCGTGTTTTAGATCACATTTGCGTGTGGTAAGCCTAACTCATGGGAGGCGTTTTTTTGTTTAAATTTTGTTGTTCAAATTTCGATTCATGAGAATAAGTCAAACAGCCAACCTCTCCCGAAATGTGGGTTTCTCAACGGATTTAGCCCTGTTGGTTTTGAATCAAGCACTGGTCTCCCCGTCCTGGCAAGACGGGTTCGAGTCGTCATGGTTTTCGATGTTCGGCCCGCGGGTCAGCTGGCAACTGGCCAACATAATGTCAAGCTGACTACCACACGATGGTGTCACACCCCTGGCGGCACGTCAAAGTTTCGCCACAAAATCAGCCGTTGCCTGGAATCGTTCGATTGGATGTAGGGGTCGGAGTCTGTGCAGCAAGCTAGTTTAGCACGAGCTCCGATTCCTAACATCACCCCAGCAATTATTCGGATCAAATTTGTGAAAAGAAAAATAATAAGAAAAAAGGCGCACCGGACTGTCCGCGTCTTATTATCGAGGACGGCCCTCGGGCCACCCTCGATTCGCCGGTAGAGCAATGGCTAACAGATCGACGCTGCCAGATAAAACATGAAGGCACACTTGGGATGCGATCCCGATGATACCACAAGACATCACCCGAACAGGCGAAAAAAACCTCGCAGGAAAGATAGTTTTTTTTCGCAGACCTACCCCTGGCTCACACGTGAAGATATTAGTTGGTGTCGACAGGACGAGCCATTTTATGAGATGCACGTTTTTTTATCTACTAAGGGTTACAGAGGGCGAAACCGATATATGCCGGGCAATCTGAGGGCAAAATGTCTTAGGGGATCGAGAGCCCAGTGGAGGCCTAGCTAACGTTTTGGGGAGGGGAAGGAATGGGCAGACGAGGGTTTATCCAAAAGTATACAAATCGACAGCTATGGTATAAGGAGTAGCTTAGCAAGGCGAAATCATGCTTATACCTTATGCGTTGGCCATAAAGGGCTGAAGTATGAGCTCACATTATGATGAAACTAACCAATTTAAGCCTTGTTTTCACGCGGCGTATTATGGGAGCTTCCAATATTCGCGTTATTAATTTGCCGTTTATGAAACAAGCTCAAAAGTGGACGCGGAATAGATATTTCTGCCGCGTGAACTACAACTGATCATCCTTCGATCCCTTATGTTTTCCATGTTACACGTAAATATCGTAAGCTCATGTATTATCCATGTGTGTGTTTTTCTGGGATCACTCGAACTTCGACTGCTGGTGCGTATTCCCTGCGCTCCCTCGACAAAGCGGGGAAATCAGCTGGAATGCTGGCACAGTGTTGCTAGGCCCCCAGAGCATTTCAGCGTGAGTGAAAAACAAACGAAGCTTTGGAGCGCTGGCGCTGGGACTCCCTGTCTCTGTTGCGTAATAGGCTTTACCCTGGGGCCTGAGCCTGAGCCTGAGCCTGACCTCGGACCTGAACTGCACTCGCTCGAAATGCACCTGTCTGCTCACCGGCGCTGACAAAGACGCCTTGATCTCAGGAACTTAATTAATGCAAAAAGCGGCCAGCTGTCCGAGAACGCACGATAATTCCGTCAGGCCAAAGGAAAGTCCCGCCTCAAATGAGCTCTCGCCACCGTGATTGCTTCATTATTCTCAAGCGAAAAGTGTTTACAAAGTTAGGGCTTGATGAACGAACGTGCCAGCGGCTGCCGGAGCCATCTTTTTTACGGTCTGTTTTTCATTCACCGCCGGCCGCAGCGGAGATTATGAGTGAGCCCTGTTGACTGAAGGAAGGGAGGTGGGAGGGACGAGCCGCGGAGGCTCCGTTTTCCGGTCTGCTGGCACGCCAAAGACCACGAGTTTGCATGACCGCGAGTGCTCGCTCTTTAATGGCTCCGCGGCGGGCCGTGATTGGAGGATGTCGGCGAATTATTGTCAGCAGTCGCAGACCGGATCAAACACGCCGAGCTCGGATACCGGGCGACGGCAAACAAATCAGCCAGCCCGTCATCGATATTTCCGGTCCCTTCTGTTCCCCGAATCGAATGCGAAAGTCTGGTGGTCTTTTCGTATTTGTGACTGCCTTGGCTGTCATCATGAGCTGCTGTATGACCATGTAGCAAGATTAGGGACTTCGTGGTTAGATGTGCCATCTGCTAAAACGAACGTAGTTTCCGAGAGACAGCCAGGCGCGGATCTAAGAGGGGGCGATGGGGCGATCGCCCCCCCCCCGGGCCTGAGAAGGATCCCTTTCGGATCGGCCCAGAAGATACTCTATACTTATGCTCAGAAGGGACCCCGTATGAGCCTCACGGGCCTCTGTGAAAACATGACGGGTTCCTGATGCAGTCATGGGCCTCTGGGAGGGTTAGATGATCCATGAGACGCACAGAAGGGCCCTTGGAGCCCCCAAACGGCCCTGAGACCACAACAGGGTCCCAACACGGCATATTGCCTCGAAACCATCAGAAGGGTCACAGGGTCCCTGAGACAGCCAAGATGAGGACTGGGTCATTAGAACAACACAGGGGCCCCTGGAACGCCATATGGTCCCCGAATGGGTTTCACGTACCTGTGTGAAAAGATGAAGGTTCCTACTGCAGTCAGAGGGCCTCTGAGAAGGTTAATGAGACCATGAAATAGCAAGATGCCCCCTAACATTGATAAAAGGACCCTGCAATTCTGCAAGGGTCCCTGAGACCGCAAGAGGGGCCCCAACACGGCAAAGAGTCCATTAGACCACTTAAAGTGCCAGAGAGGCCCCAGCGACGGAAATAACTGAAGAGGATACCTAGCCCGGCATGAAGAGATCCCATTAGTGACCTTCTCAACTTCAAGAGGGGCCCCAAATGGGCTGCACTGGTCTTTTTAAAAACCTGATGGGTTCTTGATGAAGTCAGGGTGCCTCGGGAACGTCAGTTGGGTCCTGATACGGCAAGATGGGCCCTTATACGGCAGATGGCTCCTGAGACCGCCAAAAAAGTCGGAGAGCCACTGCGAAGCAAACACGATAAGAGGACGTCTTACGCGATATGGGAGCACTAGACAGCCTTAGGGCCCCCGAGTGTGCTAGGCGGGCTCCCGGCACAGAAAAGTTCTCGCTGAGACTGTCAGTGAGGCCCCTGAAGCGCCAACAAAGGCCCCTGATACGGCTGGAGGGGCCTTCAGACTGCCAGATATACCCCATGTATCAGAATAAGACAAAAAAAGGAAAGAGGGAACCCGAGATGGCTTAAGTGTCCCTGAAGCTGCCAGATGGATCCATGACATTGTCCGAGGTGCCCCTGAAACTGCCACGGGAGCGCCTCAGATGTCCCGCGGGACACGTGAAACTAAAAGGAACCTGAGACCACAAGAGGGCCCTGACACGGCAGACGGCCGAGACTACCAAAAAGCTAGCAAAAAGTCTCCAGAGGCTACAAAGAGGCAGAGGGGCCCCTAAATCAGACACAGACACGACACTGGAAATAGCGGGAGGGAAGCAGCCGCCTAAAATCCCGCCGTCGCTGCCATATTTCGGCCACTTCGTAGCCGAAAAAAACGTGAAATTTCCTCAAATAAAATGACGCGATTGAATTTCTTCGTTTACTTTACATGGCAAAAACGCAACATTGCATCAAATATACCAGCCTGGACCCGAGCAGATCAACGTTTTCCTATTTGAAGAACCAAAAAAGGAAACATGGGGGAGTGCGGGAGGGGGTCCCGCGCTGACCGTTCGTCCCCCCTTGGCGAAATCCTATGGCGACGGCTATGGCCTATGGCGACGGATACCGAACTATGCGTTCGAGAAACTCGAAGGGTATCTATCGCCATTATGTAATTTCTGGTGCTGACTTTTGACATAAATATCGTAGCCTCGTGAAGCTTTATTACACTAATAGCATGCTGGGATACAAACTAACAATACTGTTCGATTAACATATACATATATGTATACGTAACACTGAGCGAGAACTACTGATCAGCGAGAAGCAATTACATCACCGGCAACGCAATATGTACTGAGCTTTAACCGCAATATTTACAGACGAAGAACTGAACATGCTGTAAGCCCCCGACAACGACATCTCAGTCTCGGAACTCGACTGCTGCTCGGACCACCTATCCTCTAGCTTCGCCTCGACTAAGCCGGCACCACTAAGCAATGCACGCCGAACGGGACCGCAGCGAGGCAGCACACCGCTTTTGATTTCGTCTCCCGGACGCAGCCGAGCCGAGCTCCTGCCCGCGGCCGCGCCGCCGGCGGTCCAGGCTCCCGACACCGAGGGCTCACGCCCACACCGACTCAGCGCGGCGAAACAGCACAGCACGCACACCGAGACACGAGGCGACGGCGCGGGCTCGCGGACCACGCGGCGTCACAGGCGCCCACGGCCAGAGCCTGGACGAGACAGAGCTGGCTCCAGCGACAGACGGAGGAGCACGTAATCCCTCACACCCCGGCTCTTACACAGTCGGGAACGGCAGACGACGGGACAGGCGAGGGAGCGGGGACATCGAGATGCCAGCTGGCCGCGTCCACGCACGCACTGGCTCCGCACTGAGCACAGCTGTGCACCGCGATGAGCATGAACGCCCTGTGGCCCTCTGAGCGCAGGCGCAAAGCACAGTGTGTCCCTCGCGGGTGTGCCCGTGACACGGGGCGGGCGTCACGCGGCGTCACGCCGCCGCGGTAGGGTACATTTAGAGAAAAGCGTCTCCCAAAGGGCCGAGTGTCGTCTCCTGCTGCCACTGATTCGAGTCACCTGGCCCTCAGTGACTGTCACTGTCACTGAGAGGACCAGCCACTACGCTGCGGTCAGAGGGCAGCACTGCACCTCGTGACGTTAGAAGGTTGGGGAAGGAAGGTGCTGCGATCCCCGTCGCGCCTTGGTTCAATCGCCGGAGACAGCTAAGCCATCGCTATTTGTTTTGCCTTTTATCTGAGAAGTTGGAAATCTCGTTAACTATGAATTAAATTATCAACTTTGGGAGGTTTTTGGTGAATAAATTGCATAGTAATTTATGCTAATTTATTTTCAAGTACTTTGAAGCTTTCTGCTGACTCCCAACGTGACAAGTCGGAAAAATGTCGTGAAAACTGTACGAATTGCCTGACGACTTCGCAGTAGTCATCAAACACAATGCTTTTCAACCTTTCATGGATTATGTTCATGAGTGAAAACGCTTCAGTTCCAGGCGGCTTTGGAGCACGGAATTGGCCGAACCAGGACACAATGGCTTTTTCCCGTGCTGCCACTGGAAGCCGGCCAGTCTTTGTTCGGCTCGCTCGGCCGACCTTTATCCGTGTAAATAAACACGAGACCGCCTCCGCGGCCTCCATAAGCAAATCAGGGCAGCCGTGGCAGTTTTCGCCGCAACTTCGCTGGAAGAGAAGCATGCCTCGCTGTGGAAACGGCCATGATTGACCGAATTGGCTGATCCGAAAAACATTTCTGATCCAGTTATAGAATGGCGAGACCCTATGAGATGGTGTATAATATTACAGCTTTTATTATGCTGTATGCGTATTATGACTGGTGGCTAATGAAAACAAGCCCCTGGGGAAACCCAAAGTTGATCTCATAAAATGCTTCGTCTAGGGCGAGCCAGCAGTGGAATTAACCCATTCTCCTAAACGAGCAGCTATTCCCATGCACCGCCAGCTCCAGCAAATCTCCCGAAACTGAAGCACTGCGCTCTCTCTCCAGCGGACCGCATCAATTATGCATGAAACTCTCCTTTCGCTAAGACAGCACCGAGTGGTGGACGCGACCCTTCGTCTCCGGCCAGTTCAAAACCGCGTTAACGCTGCGTTATCCATCCCGGCCCCACCGCCCGGCCCAGCCGGCCGGCGGCGGCGTCGGCGATCGCTCATGGCCTGCGCGGCGGCGCGCCGGCTGGCGCCGGCACGCCACGTTTGTCACAGCGCCGGCCGCGGCGCGCCGCCGGCCCAAATGGCGCGAGGATGGCGCCGCGAAACGCCCCGGCGCCGGCCCGGCCACACGTGAGACGTGACAGACCGCCGGCCCGCCGCCTCTGCCGCGCCACGGCCGGGGCAAAGGCGCCACGTCTGCCAACTGGGGTGGGCGCCGGCCGACCGCCGGACGGGCACGCGCCGCACGTGAAGCCCACTTTGTCCGGATTGGACGCGACACCCCTGGCCACAGCGCGGAGAGAACGACATAAAGCCGCTATGGCCCTTCCCCTGCTATCGATCTGTGGCGGAGCCCGGGCGGAGACCGTGCAAATAGATGCACCACGGACGAGTGCATACTGAGCAGATACACCACGGAAAAGGAGCTCTGGACAGATACAGCACGGAAGGAGCAAACTGAGTACACACTACACATATGAGCAGCTGCCGAGAAGGAGGACGACGCGTGAGACACGGGCTGGGCAGACGAATCCATTAGGAGCGGAGACTGAAAGTCACGCACATAAATGGAATGCTTTTTGGTTAGGCGCGTGTGCCACACGAGAACAGAGCAGTATTAGCCAGGATGAGGCGAAAACCAGACAACGCTCTGAGGCGACTGCAGCGGACAGTCGCAGTGGGTTAGGGCCTGGTTAATACAAGCCAGTGACGGCCACTGAACGGGGCGTCTCAACACGGAGAGCAGGAGCCAGTGCTTGGCGCAAGAACGGCGACCTGAGAAGGAGACAAGAATAGCTACGTCGCTCACTGCGAATCTGCTTCTAGCGAAAGTTGGGACCTCACAGACCGAGCAAGCCAACACTAACCAGATGCCTCGGAATAAATGACGCAGGATCGCAGAGCTGCCTGCAAAGCCTGGACAGCTACGATGAGGCGCGAAGGGTAGATTCTGAGCTAACGAAAAGGAAACCCGGGCGACAGACGAAAAACGGAAGAAAATGGACCACGCGATGTCAGTAAAAAGCAAGCTTAGAGAACGAGCTTGACTGAGAGAAAAGAAGAAAGCCATTCCCGGCGTCAAAAGCGTGAAACCCGAGACGCCAGTTCGGGCGCATTCGTCCGTGCCCGTAAAGCCCTCGTGGTCGTCACAGATCTGGCCATCGGGTCCCGCGCCAATGCCTACCGACCTCTCGCTAACTGAGCCGCATTCCTCAGTCGGCGCCCGTCATTGGACGTCGGCCGCATACCTTCCCCTCTGTCAGCGGTCCCGAAGTGAAACGCTTCTGACGCGTCGCCGGCGCCGGGCAGCTGACGTCGACGACGCGCCGTCGCTCGCGACGTCCGACGCAGACACGCCGAGAGCAAACAGGCCGACGCGCGTCCGGCGGCGCCGGCCGACGCGGCCGCCAGCCGCCGCCGCCGCCGCCGCCAGTCGACCGGCGGCCCCACGCGCGCCTCGCCGTGGATATACACATCCGATAACGGCCCGGCTTTACAAACAGGCACCGCGCCGCGCCGTGCCGCGCCGGAACGGCCTACAATTTCCGCAGGCGCCGCTTATCGTCGCAGGCCAGCTGGCAGACAAAGACGAGACGATTCCGGCGCGGCGGCGCGGCGGGGCGGCGCGGGGCCCGCGCCGGCGTTCCTGTCGGCTTCCTGTCCTCTTCCGGTCCGCTTCCGAGCGCTGGCGGCTCCTGCAAACAGGCGATGCGTTAGATCTTCCGCGCCATGGCGCCCAGTCAGCGCCCGTCGCCCCGGCGCCGAGCTCATTCAGCATGCATGGCGAGCGTGCCGGGGGACACGGGCGATAGCGGGCTGCGATCGCCCGTCTGAGAGGCGAGGTTTAGCGCCGGTGACGCGCCCTGGGGAACAAAGAATCTGGCCCGGCTGCCACACCTGGGATCTCCCAGACACGGGCGGGCCGCTTCTAGGCAGCCTTCACGGCGGCGAAACGCACGCTCCGGAGGCCGGGCGCTCGTGCCGGGGTCGCGGGCGGCGCCGGCCGGTGTCTCGTGTCTCATCAGGGCGGCGGCGGCCGGCTCCATTAGATCGGAGCCCGATAGCGGCCCCGCGGGAGCCGGCGTCTCCGGCCGGCCGTGCACGGCGGTCGGCGTCGCGCCGCCGTCCGGTCACGCGGCCGTCTCATTACCCAAGAGTCGCCGCTCGGCGGGAGTGAGAGTAGCCCGGCCGGAAAGGTGGCCCGTCGGGCCGGGCCGGCCCGCGGGCGTGAATCAATATTGGGCGTCCCCCACTGCACAGGCGCGCGACGCGACCGGCCCCGGCATCGATTGCGTCTCGCACGGGATGCCGCGAGGTCAGATACCGCAGAAAATAAACATTTCCGCGCGGCGGCGCCCCGTCAGCGACCGCCGCGGGACGCCGGCCGACGCTGCTGACGCCGGTAGCTGGCAGCGCCGGCGCCGCGCCGGGACTGCCGGCCGCCCGAAACGCCGCGACGCCGCTCGAACGGGCCGCCGACGGAGCGGCCGTCAATCGCCGAGCGGCCGCCGCTGTTTAAAGTGGGCGTGTTGAAAGCATCCGTCGCCGACTGAGCCCTCCTCGCCGGAGATCAGAAACCATCTCCGCGCGAGCGACCAAACAAACCGGCGAATATTTTGGGATTATTTTCTTAGCCTGTTTTGAGTTTGGTTTTTAACGCTCCAAGCGATACACGGTTATTTTTGTACAGCCTCATATCGCTGCTTTCGTAATAGTGCATAGCCAAAAGAAGTACGTTAAAGCGAACCAGAATATGTAACATTTGCAGGAGGCACTCGACCTCGAGGTGTTATATTGTTTTTGTATCTTATTACGAATTGTTCAATTGTTGCGCCATATTTGATTTACCTAATCTCTTCACAATGACACCCTAACGGATACTTATGAGGCCCCATTCGGAAATTCATTTTGTATGTTTTCGCAAATCATATCCCTTTCCAAAGTCCCTAGACACTGGACAGGCTGATCTGATTCTATTAAAGGTATCAGACACAGTTAAGGACGTCGTGATTTTAGATTCAGAAATGACTAAGTTTTCGACAGTGAATGGTTAAAATAAATGGGAAAAATGCATCCCTCGTAGATTATGAATTCCATGAAATTACACACATGTCATGACCACCCCGTCGTATGTGCAGTAACAAAAATGTGTTTTGATACAATATCCGAATTTGCTTATGCGTCATTTACAAATGAGACTTTCACTGGTCCGGATAAATGTTGATGAGGATGTTTAAGTGATGTGCTAAGCCCATTTCACATATTCGTCTTGGGAACAACTTTACAAAGCAAATGTCCCAGTAATTCAATATTTTCCAAGCGCTCGCTGAATTCCTTACTTCAAAGAAAGGTCCAGAAGTTCTGACGATGGTACGCTCGCGCCCAGACCAAAATCCAGTCACATCAAACAACAGACCAACTCCCTCCAGACCCTCCCGGTCTGGCGAGACATCACGTAGAAATTCAATCAGGAAAGACCTCAGACTCGGCCCTTTGTGGCCTACACAGCTGTGATTAATGCGTCGCGGGCCAGTTGCGCGGGCTGAGCTGGAAGACGTGATCCAGTCGCGGCCCGGCGCGGCGTCCTCACATGCGGCGCCTCGATCTGCGGATTGCATAACGGGAACACCGCCACCCCGTATCGCGAGCTGCATCCGCGCTGCTTGACGTCGGAGCATATTGATGGGCCATGGCATTTCACGAGCGTCCGCGCCGCATCGGAGCATTGAATGAATATCACACACGTGAACGGCCTCCAGCTCGCGCGCGCCGAACCACGCGGTTCCCGGAGAGCCTCTGGTCTGCCACTGCCACCCGCTTCCCAGTACCGACCCAGTCGCAAAAAAGCACCCCCTCCCCGCCAGACGGGCGTGTCGCAGCTCAGAGTGTTTGTTTGCTTTGCCTGGGCTCCTGGACGCGAACACGGCGGCCGCAGGGAGCAGACATCGGTTACGCTGGCCGGCGGCGGGCGCTTTGCGTGCGGTCCCCCGGCCGCCTATGCGCGCCCCGGGAGGCCAATAGGCGTCGTTCCGGATCGGTAAGTCCTCCCTGGTGGCCGATTGAGTCGAGCTGCGGCCGCCGGGCAAGGCGGCCGCGACGGCCGCCCGCCCGCCGCACGAGACAAACGACAGCCTAACGAGACTCGTGAACTCTGGCCATACAGCTGCCCCCCCCCGCGGAGCTCAGGCCATGGCTGCGGCAACTCGGACTCCTAATGTGGACCGGAATCCGGGCCATCGAGTGGAAACTCGTCCCATGAACGTCCTGAGCAGAGTAGTATTTGCTCTCGGCAGGAGGTTTGAATGTTAAGAATCTTCCGGAATGGGAAGTGCTATAAGCGAAGTTCGGTTGCGGTTTGGATGACGAAATGTTCTTGTAGATTGCTGAAGCCCAGTGTGTAATTCAGAACTGAGGGAATTCACAAGAACTGCTGAGACGTAGCAACAGCGAGAGACGCATCCCAAAATTACTCCGCTTCTCCATTTGGCATTGCGACGCATTAAAGGAAATATTTCACCTTTAACACATTTAAAAAAGCCAAATTGGAGCTTAACATCCTAGAAATCGAATTCCAATATATCTCATGTCCCACAGATCTTCATTTAAGGATTCCTCAACCGATATCTTGCGAGTTTCCCCTGTGCTTTTATCCGTAAGCTTTCGTCAGAACCGACCTCGAACCGAGAGATCGTGGACTAATGTACGTCGCAGTATTGCTTCATCAGTGCGCAAATTCAGAACACAGATTTTGTTTAACGGCATTTTTTGATGTTTCTAGTTTTCTTTTAAAACAAAAATGGCACCTAAAGCGTCGTAAGCAGCGCTTTTATGATCAACTGAAAATGCTTCTGAAGAGTCGGTTTTCTGCCTGCTTTTTATTGTAGCGAGATTACGCCCAAACACGCGAGAATGGCTAAGATAATACTAAAGGACAAGAGGTACCATTACTATTGTTGTGTCGAGAGCAATGAAGACGTTTTTGAGCAGAGACATTAAAAGAAAACGGATCGCAAGAAAGCATTAGCACCAATAAATCACGGATCCATTTCCCGAAGGAAACATCACTTAGTTTACGAGCAATTCCCCGAAATGGACGCCATAGTGTGTGACCAACCAGAGCACAACCGAAGAGCTGTGCGCGGGCACGTTGGAACAAATAAAACGCCCTCACACCGTGTCAATATGGTTTAAATATCGCGGAGATCTGCATCCACAAATGACGAAAGCAATTTCAAGCAAAATAGGATTCTTCCAGCTTTCTACTGATACCATTTTCAATCAATGCGTGTGTGTCCAGTATCTCACTCAGAAATCATTCAGAACTTCCCAGTTCGACCGACGTTGAAATAATCACGGGTGGGAAGAATTTTGAATGTGACGAGCCTTTCCCCATTTTATGAAAAAAAATTACGATGTTGCAAAAGTTTCAGAATATTGCACAAAGCTGCAAATGGGAAGAATATGCAAGAGAAGAATTGGATAGTAAAACTAAACCGGATCGAGCTTACAAAATACATCTGAATGGAACTTAGGAACTAAAGACGCAGTTTGATGGAAGTTGTCAGTGTTGGATATACAGCATCAATATGCTGCACGAAAACAGAACGGAGCTCATCGTTTAAGGACCCGCAGTCAAGTACTGATACGACTTAACATTTATTGGCTATAATTATAAGTGCACTGGCACTGGGCGGCGAATTCGGACATCTTGTTCAAATGGTTCATCATGTAAGTTACAACATTAATGCAAAATGACCGCACGTAATTTCCACATATCTTATTCATACCCGCTCATTCCGCGCCCTCGTGAAATTTTTCATCCTACAGCGGGCGCAGCTTTCTGATATCGTGTTCCGCTTACCCTTGTTGCTAACATAAATGACGGGAGACCCCTGTCAGTTGGTCATCTCAAATTTGACGAAAAGTGCAGTAAAAAGACAAAAAAATCAAAGGCCTATTCATTTCAATTTTCAACGAAAGCCGGTCAGTGCGGGAGCTGACCACCAAACTTATGGTTGTCAAGGCGTATTTTTTAAGTCATTTATGTAAATAATTGTTCAAGTTTGTCGCGTCTACCGAGGTCCTGGTACATTTGAGATCATAGACTAACTTCCTTGCGGCAACCGTCCCAGGCGAGCGCTTCGGTCCCTAACGAAAACCGACAGGACCCGGAGGTTTTAACAGTACTTTTAACAGTATTTTTTAACCGTATTTTTATTTAATTTTTAACAGTACCTCAATGACCTGGTGGGGGGAGGGGCACCGTTTACTCCTCTATCGTGAGGAACGGATGAGGAAAACGTGGAAACGTCAGGCACTTTTTTTAAGCCAATACGATTTGTGTGAAGCTGCAATTTGCGCATTTTCGTGACTGATTCATCCCATGACAATTAAGGTGAAGTGAAATTTTGCGTGGAGGATGCTATTTTCATCCACGTATTATCATTAATTGTGTCTGTATGAGTAATGCTGTAATTCGTGTGGCTTCTGACGCATATTTACCAAGACAGTAGTTGTAAAAACTATAGAATGAATGAGTCTATAATGTAAAGATGGACGTAAAGTGACTGAATTCGCCCCAAAATTCCGACTGCTCTGAAATTCGCTGTCCGCATCAAGTGGGATTTAAAATGCTTTGACATGAGCTAAATTTGCTTTGATGTGAAATGTACAAAAAACGCGCCATAATGCGCCGAGGCGGGCAAGACAGCAAAAAGAAGAGAGTGAAACAGAACGTGAAGGCAAAGGTGTGGGAAGGGAGAGATTAACTAAACATTTATTGCAATATCCGCTCAGATAGTTCATGGCGCCATTATTTTCCTCAGCCTGCAGCCGCTGAAACCTCTCAGCCAAAAACAATGCAGTGCTTTCACTCGGAACAGAGTTTCAGCGCTTTAAAATCCCTCATGTATGCAGAGCGAATTATTGTACCATAGTTTTGCAAGGCGCTCACTCATCCGCAATCGCAGGAAGCTGTTGTGCGGAGCCTACTACACCGCGCGAGTCCAAAAATGCACAACATACATAACAGACAGTATTCGTGTTGTGCAGCGGCCAGACACAGGTCTAAAATTACTTTCGCAAATGTGTTGGAATCTGCTTGTTTCAGCCGCATCATTCCATCATTAATTATACTCCAGAGTGGCCGGCGGCACGCATGTGCGTAGGAACCCCGGGGAGGGGGAGGAAGGGGACGGGGAGACATGTCTCCCACTTTTTGGCTCATGTTGCGGGTGTCCCTTTTTGCCACAGCAAAACAAGTTTTCGAAGGGAAAATCTCCTACAGCCGGTCTCAAAGAGATGCCGAGACCCGGGAAACTTTTCTTTTTCCTTCTTCCTTTTTTTGCTTGGAGGAGGCTTTTGACCTCCTTAGCAATCACTAGCTTCCGTGCGCCCCCTACCCGTACATTGATCAACCACTTTTCGTGTACACGGTGCCCCTTACAGGTAAGCGATCTCGTCCTGGTCGGGTAAACCTCGCTTGCTTGGCGACCCATACAGACCAGGAGCCCCCTCCTCTTTTACAGATGAGAAGCCTACAAAGAACTGACACCCCTCACTCGGCCCTTAGGAAGCAAGGCGCCCAGGGAGATCAGACTTCCCTCATATATTTGGCGCCCCCCTCCACAGATCAGGCAGCCATACGAGACTTGGCGTCAATACAGTGCAGATACGTCTTACAAGGTGCGCGTCCCGGACAGGCCAGGCACTCCCATACAGGTCATGCGGCCCGTGCATATCAGGAGCTCTTTTGGACGCCATGCACCAGTGTAGAGCTCCCCTGAGGCCCGAATCACCGCCATCAAGTGCCCCTTACATACACGGCACCCATTGCAAACCAGGCGCCCCCAAACAGATCGGATACCCCTCATATCCTCTGCGCCCGACACAAGCCACCCGTCCCCACTTCCGCACGGAGCAGTCGTTCTTCGAGGACTCGGCACCCATTACCCTCCAAGAATGTCTTAACAGGCTTCCACCTTACAGGTCACGCGCCCCTCCGGGCGCCGTTGCGATCATGCGGTCAGAACGCCTTGAACCCCAAATCTCCACCAACGACTGGACGCGTCATATAGACCTGGCGCCCCGTCTAGACCACAAACCCCTCATGTACTTGGCGCTTCACACTGCCCCCGCCCCGGCCCAGTACAGATATCCAAACAAGAACATCAAGTATAATATATAACATAAAATACAAGAAACAGAGAAAGACGAGGTGCCCCTTGCAGACCAGGCACGTCTCGCGAGGGAGGCGCCCCTTGCAGATCAGGCGCCCCTCTCCCACCACCTGCGGATTATGAGTCCTTCACAGACACGGTGCCCTTTACAAATCGGACGCCCCTGTGTAGATCGGTTGGCGCGCAGCTTGCAGCCCGCAAATCCCTCACAGACGTGGGCCCGGCGTAGCACCAACTGGCGACCAATTAGAGCGCCGACGACTGCAGCGCTTTTCGTTTCCGAAAATAATACATGAGTTTCGTGCCAACTCTGGGTGAATGGAGACATGGCAGCACGGCTTGGACGGGGACGGGGAAGGCGAAGAAGGGAAGAGGGAGTGGGTCAGAATGTTGAACTAGGTTGGTCGAAGCAATGGCGAAGTGTTATTTTTGTATTTCGTGATTGACTATAGTAAGTGACAGAACATCAGATGTGATGTGCTATTTCGAACCAGTATCAGCAAACAAAGTAGCAGAAGAAATGACGTCAAAACTTTGAAATCGAACATCAAATTGTCACAGGAGCAGAAGTAAAAAAGGTGCTTCGCCTCCTCTGGTTCCTTACCACCGCTCGTGCCTGCGTACATGTATCGAAATATAAAAATGCATTACTATATGTGGCTTTAAATCCGTAAATATGTAAGTCAACCGCCGGTTTAATTTTGAAAAAGATGGCGCCCTCATGGGAGGTTGGCACCCCCGGACGAATGTTCCTCCCACACTTTTCGTCGCTTTCCTACACCCTTGAACAGCATGACCGTCACTCCGCATATGACAGAGGGTCCTACGCACAACACTCCACAGTGCTGGTACATTCGCCATCTTCACGCTAGGGTCTTCACCACACGCGTATGATAGTGCTGCGGACGGGGAAGTCTTCTGATTGTCAAAAATGCTTTTTGCTTTGAATGTGTCTGTCGTCTGAAGCCCCAAATGCATGATTTTCGTAATTTGCAGCACGTCTTACATCCCATTTTTCCTGTTTTGATATTCTCTTTACGCTGGCCAGTTCGGTTTCTCTCCGTTTAAGGCCGTGAGCTTGAGAAATGTACATCGTCAGCAGCCAAAAGAAGGTTTCTTGTCTCGCCTGTTGTCAGAGCAACTAGCGTGTCAAGAATGCAATAAATCCTATATAAGTCGGGTGTGTGCTGGTGGGAATGTGTAAAGCACCCTAGGGTTTCTCACACCCAAGGCAATGTTCATCACTGATGTCACTGACGCTCTTCTGTCCCAATATCATCGTACGGTTCCGGAGGGATCGCTGGAATGAGAAGGAAACGTTTAAGGACGAGAAGCGGCTTATAGAAGTATCTGCTTTCTTGCAGCCTTACCATTCTTTACGCCTCAAATTCCAAACATAAAATGCTGCACCAGACTGTGTCGATGGCAACAAATCATGATCATCTGATGTCTCTAACGAGGAAATTAAACCTTTTCCAGTTTTCATTACCAAGGCAACGATCCAAACAATAGCTCGAAACGACTGGTCAAGATCAACTGCAGTTTAATCGACAAACGAGAACGGCATGAATCATGCTTTGTCGTCTCGGAGCTCTCGAGAGCCTTTAGTACCCTGTAAAATGGATGGCGCTGCAGAGATGGACCGACACCAAACGGCAACTCGTTAAATTTTGTGACGCATTCAAACACATTTATCGACACAGCTTTCATTACAAGCAATTAAGAGGTCAGAAATTGCCGCATAATAACTATACGCAAACCATTTATACAACGCAAGGCTCTAGCGTATGAGGAAGCCGCTGAACGTGCTTGACTTTAGACCCACGAAAATTCGTCGTAAACCAGAAATGGGTCAGGTAATTTCACACCTTCGCTTGCTTGCACTTTTATTCAAAACGAAAACATCGGCACTGCTGGATGACCGAGCTTTTCTGAAAACGCGCAAATGCGATAGGAAAACGCTCTGCTAAGAAAGACCTAACCATCACACCATTCTGTTTGTTACCTTGTTGTGCTGACGTCGGTTTAAGCGATGATAACCTTTGCCAGTGGAAAACGATTAGGAAGAAGATTATCCCAAATTGGTTTTCTTATATCTTGGCGTGGACATTGTCCTGATGGAAAGCAATCAAGAGTTTCGCTGATATTTCGAAAACTCGATACCAGATTTACCATCACCCTCGTGTTGTGCAGGGACACTACGCAGCTACGACAAGGTGAGGGATACGGGAGTGACGTGCGAATAGATATCAGTTATTATAATCTATGTATCCATACTACGATACCCCAGTGGTGTTTGAGATCTCTGGTTCTCGTTTTGATTGCTGGAAGTAGTTACCGAAAACCTCATTATCAACTGCACAACGATCCAGATTAATTTGTGATTTGCCTTTGATTGAAAATAGCACGAACATATGCATGTGTTAGTTCATGAAATCCCTCCATATCATTCGATCAGCAACCTTCAATTACTGTTCCTGAATGCATTTTGCCACTTCAAAACAAAATCTTTTTTCCTATCAAATTGACGAGGCTAGTGCCAGCAGGGAAAGTTACGCTACATCATACTTCGCTCCAACAAAAATGTTGCATGGAATCATGACTCAAAACGACGATTATTTCTACACTCTTGAAATCACATTCACTATTTTTCTACTGCTTCGCCGACCACATGCCAATACTAGCAGTGCTACACTTTATTATGGCCTGTAACGTCAAATGCATGAAAGGAACTGACGATGGCGACCAGAAATCCGTCATCTTGACAAAAATGCCCCCGGAGAAAGCTGTGATCGTGTGGGCAAAACCAATGGCTTGGGCCATCAGTAAACTCATCAATCATGATTTGTGGCCCAGCTTCACACTGGGGCTTCTTAACAGTGTCTGTAGCGTAATTCCGGGAAAGAGCTTACCCCGCTTCGCGCCAACATTAATGGTTTCGCCATCGTAGCTAGGTCGTATTCGTTCGATTGCTGACGATGTATGGACGATGCCGGCTGCCAGAGTCAGCTCCTATCGCGTCCCCTCGCGCCGCCCGTCTCATCAGACCGGAACGGTTCATTGCGCTTCGGAATTTGTGCTGTGTTCAAACGTGCCCGCGCAGACTTCCGTCTGGGGTTCGTTAGCTGAAAACGTGAGGTTTGGTTGACACGTCCCCGTCCACAGCACGTTATACGCAGCAACTATCCGTGTCTACTGCTCGAACCAAGACGTCATTTAAAAGACGATAGACCTTTCGAAACCTTTTACCTGGCGAGCGCGCATCCGGACCCCGGCAGGTTCTCCCGGCGGGCACGGACCCACGCTCAGAACTCTGGGCACGTACGCTCATCTACTGAGGGAACTGCTCTCTCGCCGGTGCTACGGAGACCCGTCATAGCGGCGGTGCCTGCTCCGCGGCAGCTCAGCCTGTTGACGTGGGATTAACCGGTGCCGCGCACGGCCACGGCCAGGGCTCGCGTTGTCGGCAGGGCGGCCGGCTTCGTGGGAACTCGGGGTCGCGCTGGCTCGGCAAGGTCAGGTGGAAGGCTCTCAGTACAAATGCATGGGACACTTGTCATCATATGAATTCCGGACCGAAAACTAGAATCGGATTGGTCAACCATTTCCCAGAATCGGATTGGTCATCGAATCGGCAATCAAATGCCACTAAAGATCTTAAAGTCGTCCACTTCAACACGCTCGGGCTAAATTTACTTTAAAAAATTCTGCGTTATTACGCACCTCGTGGCATGGCATGTGGTATGGACCGTACTGATTTGAGTGTACAGTGCGTGGTGATCTACAGAACTGGGAACAATTTATTGTATCCAGGCTCGGCATCTTGGGCGCTAACGCCCTCCTCCCATTTCCTCTCCCTGGATCCACCAGTGATCATTGTTACTGAACAGAATTGCCGATATCCTGTTTGCATTAACGTATTGTGAAGAAAGCACAAAAGCGGCGGAATTTTTCCGCGAATGCTTCGCTATGTAACGAGAATTAACCGCACCGGCCTTTAACACGAGCAAATGGATTACCTATACTTACATCAAACACAAAAACCACTTCAAGTATATTCATCCATGGGCTGAGGAGGAGAACGCAAAGCAAAAAGTAGTCGTAAAACGTATTTAGGGTAGACATTTTTGTTTATAACGTCTAAGTAGTTTTGCGGAACCAGCACTGAAAGTGCCAGAAAACCGTGCGTCGCAAATTTAATGCGTCTTTAGACTCCGCAGTGAAACGGCACGGACTCCCATTACTCCCATTACAAGCTCCCATTACAGCCAGGCTCCACTGCGCGGTTTTCCAATTTTCCATTCCGATTTGCGATTTTTCTTCTCGGTTTTGCGCTTTCCCGTCACTGGAAAAATGTAACGTCGATAAGAATACATGGGGCGGGCTCCTCCATGCAACACCTTGATGAAAAACCGCAAATTCATGACGAGAAATTGCAAGAAAGGACTGAAAAAGCAAAAACTGGTAAAAAGAAAAAATCGAAAAACGAAAAATCCCGATAGTGCTTAAATATTTCAACTTTATTGCGGTTTTCCATAACAGTCACGTTGATTGCGCTAGTCACATTGACGCAAACTTGAAGCTATGCGGCATAATTTTAAGTTGCCTTGAATATGAGTGGATTTTGAGGACAGGAACGCGAAGGGCTGGTTCCGAGTTCAGGTTTTAGGGTTAGGGTTTAGGCGTTGTAGTTACCTTGGCTAGTTCGGTGGAAATGGAAGGAGAGGAACAAGTACCTGGAGAGGAGAATGCCTTGGAAGAGCATTGTCAAGGTAAGCTTAACTGTCATTTTGATCATTGCAATGCTGGTACCAACATCCAGATATTCAGGAACTTTCACGTCTCCCATCTACATGCGTTGCACCCTGGAATCATTTACATGAAAGACAGACAAGTCCTGCCGTTGCTGTTCCCACTGCCGAAGCCGCCACAGCAGCAGCAGGAACAATGTGCGTGGACGCGTAAGATGGATCCATCTTAAAAAAAAACTCTGTTTCACTTCTAAACCGTAAATCCATTCTCACTATTCTGTCTAGACCCAACTACGCTACGTATTTAGCCGACAATGACACTCAAAGAATGCGAAGATGAAAAACGCAAAATCGTGTTGCAAAAGCGAAAAAGCGCAAAACGCAAAAACGCAAAACTGCGAAATCGTGATGCAAAAATGTAAAAGCGGAAAATCGCAAAACGAAAGGGCGCGCAGTGGAGCCTGAACTTAGATTAGACTCAGCAGTGTCCTGCCTCACGAACCCACCAAAATCGTTGACCCACTTCATTGGAGAACTCAGGTTCTCAGGCTCTTCGGACGGCGACCAAAGAGTCGCCGTTACAAGCTGGTTGAATAAGGTCCTGACATCTTAACCTGCCCCGACTGAGGGGACGGTTGACTGCCCCCTTGAGGTTTTCCAAAATTTCAAAAGCACGACCAAACGCAGTGCCACTTCATGTATCTTTTGTTCTATTATTTTTACACCTTGTGGCAAAGTTATGACCTTAGGTCAAGTCAGGTGGCTCACCTAGGTTAGGCCAAATGGACCTATGCTCAAACAGGCTTAGCGCCCTGTAACCGGAAAACATGATATCACAGTAATTCTTTCAGGGATTAGAGATCTTGACAGATGCAACAGATCTGCTACCTCATATTTTTCGGAATGTTCCTTGTCATTAACCTAAGTCCATAGCCACTTTCAAGGCATGCGGTTTTTTTTGGAAACCAAAGGAATTTTTTCATAACAATTTTAATGTGTGATGATGTAGACATCTAGTTACCGCCAACGGACAAAGTATCAATGACTTCCAGCCATTGACCTGAGGTCAGGTCACGAACAACTGTTACGAGCCAAAATGCGCCCAAGTCAAAATCAGCGGTGAATTACAATGGCAAAACTGGCTCGTGCAGTTGCACATAATGCCAGGAAGTTAAAAAAGTTTCAAAAAATGCATATTTTGGAAATAAGCAGGCTTTCGCGAATAAAGCCCCGCCAATTGCGCAGATTGATAACTAACGGTTTTTTTCCCGAAATTTGAGAATGAGAAACCATCACAACAACCACTAGGATAGAGAAATATTATATGGAAAGGCCTATGTCACGAAACTAGAGGGACTCTAAAATGAGTTTCCGTTAATTTCATACTGCGCTCGGCAACGGCGCCCGTCGTAAGTGGGTGCCAAAATCACCTTGTCTTTAACTCAGCGTTTCAGCGTACATATTAAACAAATCAGAATATTAGACGTGTATCGACATCTTCGGACTTTTACTATTCGTAGATGTCTTTACCTAGACTTTGTTAATCACAGCCCTTGAGATCCAGGCCTCTTCTCGGTTCCATGCAGTGGGCTGTGAGAAAACATATATAAGGCGTAAATGGCTTACATATTATCCAACATTTTAAATGAGACCAGTTTCGAGCTCCACGCGTCATGGGCTTTCCATCGGCGTACTTATTTTTATCGTGCGACCAACCGTTCGTGAATTTGGAGGGGGCGGCTGACCCCCCCGTTGAGCGCGATCGGCGCCGACTGCCAGTCGGGCGCGAGTTAAGGCCTTCACAAGGCAAACTCAAACACGCATAAGAGAAAATGTCAGGTGTCTAGTCCTTAAAGTCCTTTCATCAATAAGAGCGCAATGATGCAGCTGATCAAGTCGGTGAAGCAGCACTACAGCAAGGGAACATCTCACAAGCAGGACACAGTAATGCCACGGAAAAACGAAAGTCATGAGCAAGATTCCTGATAACTTCATCCACTGAATCATTTAACAAAGCTGCTCACTTCATTCGGAATCAGTTTGTCAAATCTAGAGCGAATGTCATACTGACCTTTGCCTGTGGGCTGCCTAATTATAGGACAGTTTCTGTTCGTGGTCCATTGACAGTGGAGTAGCGGCTGCTCCCAGATAGGCTGAACTGGGAAGTCTTGCCGGATATAAAGAGGTCGCGGAAAGTCTCCCGGAACTGCCTGGACATGCCGCAGTAGATGGCGAAGTTGACGGGATAGGATAAGCTGATGATGAAGTTGTTAACAACTACCACGGCCTGGCTGACTTTGTAGTCCAGCAGCTTGGCGTTGTCCATCAAATTCTGAACGATGTGCAGGCAAGTGACAACGGCCAGGGGAATTTCGACGATCAGAAACACGCTAACCACGACAATCAGCATCATGGTGGTGCAGTTAGAGTCCATCGCCCTCTTGCAGTCCCGCTTGCCTTTGGAGCTACTGTCTCTGAAGAGCATCTCACGCTTCGCTTGCGCTTCCTGCAGAGTGCGAAACAGCAGAATGTTCAGAACCACCAGAGAGATGCAGGGCAGCAGGTGGACGAAGAGCACTCGGAAGCCGAAGTAGAAGCCGAAGTAGAAGTTGACGGAGAGCACGTCGCCGATCCAGAAGGCCGTGCCGGTGCTGCAGTGGGGCGTCACGCGGCCCTGGTGGTAGATACCCAGCGTGGTGAAGTGGCGGTCGAAGAAACGGGTCGATTGGTGCATCAGCGAAAGCACGTAGATCCAGATGATGGCCTTGATGACGCGTGGGCCCGTGCACCACGTGCGCGCGGCCGCCGCGTGGCAGACGTAGATGTAGCGCTGGACAGCCAGCGCCAGCGTCAGCCAGATGCTGCTCGTGTGGAACAGCGACGGCAACGTCTCCGTCAGCATCACGTACATGTAGCACGAGTAGATCGAGTCCAGTGGTTTGTTGTAGTTCCCGAACGTGTAGAGATAGAGCATCCAGGGCGCCGGCAGCAGCAAGGTCAGCATGTCCGAGATGGCCATCGACATCAGCACCAGGTTGGTGGGCGTGCGCATGTGGCGCCGGTTCATCACCACCACGATCAGCGTGTTGGCGATGATGGTGACCACCAGCAGGAACGGCATCACGTAGCCGTACAGCGGCAGCGCGTAGTTCATCGGCACGCGCTCCGTGAGGTTCAGCGCCTCGGGCGCCTGCACGTCCAGGTGCGCCGAGACGTTGCGGTCCCAGCACGTGACCGAGCCGTTGACGCGCTCAAACACGACGTCTCCGTCGCGGCAGGTGTACTCCGCGAACGCCTCCCGCAGCAGGGACCGGTTCAGCTGCATGGCTGCCATCGGCCTGGCCCGGCGTGCGGAGTCGGCGCCGGTCTTCTCCCGTCGTTCGCGACGCGCGGCGTCCGCTGCCTGTCGGGAGCCGTCGCGGCCGCTGTCCGTGCCGCCCCCCTATCGACTGCGGCGGCCGTCGGCGGCGGCGGCGGCCGGCGGCGCTCCGACGCAACAGGTGAGCGCCGCCGTGGCGGTGAGCGCCGGCGCCAGTCCCCGACGACGCCGACCGACGGCGGCGACGGGCGGCGCCCGACGGGCAGGCGGTGCTCGCCGGGCCGCCAGCCGCACCTCGGTAATTGGACCCGGGCTGTCGGACCAGAGCAGTGAGACCCCGGGGGAGGGCGGGGGGTCTGAGCTGTCCAACCGGACCGGTCGGAGCTGGCCACCCGAGCTCTGGAGAGAGGAGCAGTAACAGACATGGAGCACTACGTTTGCCCGGCAGATCGTGGCTATGGCAGACTGGCCGAGCAAAATCTTGGCTGCGTCATTTTTCGCCAAGTCGAAAATGGTCGATCAGGTCGATCAGATCGGTCGACCAACAAAACGGAACGGCCCGACGCCAGGAGGATCGAAGAGCTGGGAAAGCTGCATTATGGAACATCGCAGAGCCGGAACGGCCGAACCTGTCGTGCTCGATAGCAATGCAGCGTTTAGCAGGGCTCAGTTTCAAGCGTTGAGCTGAAACTGTGCCGAAACTGATCAAGGGTGCAACGCCTTTATCTTTTAGTTCTCTGCCTTTGGGTTGGGTAGACAGATTGTGCTTTGGTTTTCTCTTTTCAGGCACGCTCGGAAAAGTGGACTGCTCCTCTTTCCGAAAGTGATCGGATCGTTTAGCAATAAACAAGCACTTCAAGCAGCTTTCCAGCTTAACCGAAGCGGTGTGCTGTGTTGAGCAACTTTGACGTGAGCAAACTACCCTGAAGAAACAACATGCAAAGGCGAAAGAGCTCCGCATTGAAAACCCTCGAGGAAATTCTGTTACCAGCTTGTTATATAACAAACCTATTATAAGCGGGCAAGACAAGAATGTTGCTAATCCAAGCAATCGCACGTGCCAACATACTGTGAGGAGATCATACTCCTCCGTTTTATTTGCACAGGCCTCACAAAATTCAAGCCATACAGACATGAGATGTGTGTTGGAAGGCTAGGTCAAATCTCACTGACAAACACTGCTGAACTTCTTTTCTTCTTAACATAACTGTTAAATAATCGACTAAACAAGGGTATGAGTGTACTAACTGGCATGCGCCCATTTTTATCCTGCATGAGGTGTTCACCATGCTGGATTTTGACCCATTTTCCAACTCGCCGAATGATCACGCTAGAATACACAGCCAGAATACATGCCCAATAGCTAATGCTGGGCACAATGATTTGCCACTAAAATCACGAAAGTACTGCAACATAACCGCTGATGAAACGAAACTTGGTGGACAGCAACCAGACTATTGACGTCATTGTCTTGCTTGTCAAGTCGTTGTGATGCTTGAATAGTCCCGTGAATTGATACGACCTGGTGCTGACATACAACAAAGGTGTGAAAAAATATGTTTTAACGATTACAAGAAAATCAGGCTTGCTTCTGTCTTCGTCTTCCGTCTTATTTGCTCCTATCTTCGTTTCCAGACTACGTAAATTCGATTAACCTCAGGACGTTCCTGGAAATCCGGAGACTCGTGATTAAATATCTCCATGGCCAACGTACGCCGATGACGGGTACCTGTAATGAGATCTTAATCGCTGTGCAGGGACCTTCAGCACCAATGACCATGGATGGACGGAGGCACTGCCAAACTAAATCAACAGGATGTTCCATAGGGAGCAAATCTGATGTCTCAGCTGTTTCAATAACTGGCAGAGCTCCTAACGTATAAAACCGTGGACGAAGGAAAAATAAGCCTGACTCTTCATATGACACCAGAGGCAGGCATAGCCTTCCACACAAAATCATTTCTTAGCAGCCCACAGTGCAGGTAGGACAGCGACGCTACCAACTTGGCAGCGGTCCTAACAACTTCGAATAATTTTAACATAACTGTGGTGTTCAAAGAAAAGAAGTCACCGAAAAATGGCTCCGAGCTTATCAACTGTTCCTACACCGACCTACATAACTACAGAGTTATGTGTCTCTCGGGAAAAATATGACTGGTAGGATCGGCCTAACGGGCATATGAAACTTCCTTGTTTTAATGTACTTTTCCTTCTGCCATGTAGCACAAACTAAGACTGGCAACCATGCTGGTTTTCAGGCACATGCGGTTTTTTCACACTGCCGTTACTGTGTCGAGCCACTTTGTCGATCCATGTTTTTTTTCTTATTTTCGCCGACCCTCCTCGGACAAACAAACAGATACGGTCTGACGAAGATATCCGGCCCGGATTAAGACTCGCCGTTTCTCAAATTACATGGCTTCTGAAGCCTGAACGCCCCTGAAAAAGGCAGGGAGCACCTACCAGAATGGTGCATCATTTGCCTGGCTGACCGTCTCACATGAACGTGTCGCGATGAACGGAACTCGAGGAGGCTCTTACCCGCAACTTCCACACAAAGACATGCGTACAGTAGCAGAGTGAGTTCAGCGACCAATGTCTGTAACAGTCCTGGCCTACGGTGCCTGTTGAATTTGCTGTGTATTGCTGGTTTGTGATGATGATGAAAACAAAGACGAACTGTTAGGATTTACATCCGAACTTAGCCTGCACCATATCTGCGACGAAATGAACTGAGTGCATGGGAGCTCCGATACCGTAAAGTTGAGTTCCTCACGAAATTAATATAAAAAGCTATTTTTACTTCAGAGACACTCTTTGGGGGCTCTCGTAATACTCTACACTAGCATCATCATTGGTAGATCTTTGATGTACCTTGATCTGGTGACCAAATTTTACCTGGGACCTCCTCTTGTAATGCAGGAGTGCTGACTAGAGAGAATACTTGAAATGCAAGGGCTCGGCCGATGTTTTTTTTAGCGAAACAGTTACAGAGTTGGACGGTTCTTTTCAATATGGTTGCGACGAAAGCGGGCAAACTATTCGAAAGAGGACTTTGCCATTCTGTAATTCCATATACAAGATTTTTCGCTCGTAGTTTTAGATGTGTTTAATTAGAATTTGGAGCCTGACACATACGTGTTATAAATGGTCGTCTCAGTTTTTAACAGCATGCCAAGACTCTGCTCAGGATTACCAACTTTCCACTCAGGGGTGCCGTCGGTCTATAGTTGATTACATTTCAAGGACCACAGAAACAACTATGGAAATAATAAGACGTTCGTTCAGCTTCTTGCGCTACACTTTCATTCCCCAGGTGTCTCAATAGTTTTGCAGAACGGTAAGAGACGACCGCGCAGGGGATACTCTTTGTGGCTTCTTGTGGTCGCAGGATGGGTAGCGATGCGTTAATCTTGAGCGAGAGGCCACATAGTGAGAGCACATTATAACGTAAATCTTCATGTCGGTATCATAACATCTGGTAGAAGTCGTATCAAATCTTTAAAGCTCATCTGTAGCGTCGAAGCGACCCAATGATTGATCGCAAAGTGGGGAATTCCGTGAAGTGCCACTCCATTTTCTGGCGATGTTCCTGCAAACTTTGGCGTGAAAATGCCGGCATTAAGAGGATTTAGGCGCATTAGAAACTTGAGCAACATGGGAAGCCCCTCAACCTGCAAAGAAAACGGGTCATTGAAATTGCCTAAAGCGTGTGGATTTGTAAGCCCGTGAAAACAAAAACAGCTTGATATTAGAGGGAAAGTCCGCGGATTTATCCGCAAACGTTTGGACGCGGAGTTGGTCTAAGTCTAGATAGCTATGGCTTTGTGCATTTTATTCGAAACGTGTAGTCGTAGCATGATAAGTGTAACGACATCTTAGGCAAATGTTAGTAGTGGAATGTCTTACGTCGTATGAAGCTGTACTTACTTTATGTGCGAACCAAGCAACCCTCTGAGCAGTGCCCTCTGCATGTACAAAAAAATATGCAATCAAGGATCCTTTAGCTTTCAATCATCCTACATTTAAAGACAGTAAACATAATACATATCCGAATATAAAATAATTGTAAATAAGAAGACGACACGCTGTTTTCTTTCATTATTAAAACATATTTAAGATGTTGTTTTCAGGGTTAACCAATACCTTGGCGCTTGCGAGCTAGTTCCAAACAAAAACAAATGACTGAATAATAAGAAAAACAATAACAACGCAGCAAAACGGAAAACAAATGGTCTTAGACCGTCAAAAACTAGCTCGCAAGGCGTGCGTTCACACTTAGACTGGCCTGGGTCCAGAGAGGTCTATATATATATATATATATATATATATATATATATATATATATATATATATATATATGTATGTCTCCATCTCTCTGCAGTCTGATGCCTGCAAGAGAGCCTGATTCAGCCCAATACAGACTGGTGCGAGTTCAGGTCAACAGACAGATTGACGACACCAGGAGGCATAATATTTCTTCCTCGCCAATGAGAAATACAAAACCAAACAAAACCAAACATATGGCCGCGGCTTTTCGACGTTGCTCGTGATGATAAAACAGATTGGTTCGCTCGCTCTTCCGACTAACTGAGACGACTGCCGTCGGACACGGGATGCTGATCAGCTGCCAGTTTCACGTCAAGACGTCTTTGAGGCCTGATGAGTTGGACAGCGCTGCATGACAGGGTCAGCTGCCGACCCGGGCATTTTCCGCAGCCGCCGACTGCCGTTCCGTTCTGAAGGCGGGACATCGACCGCGGCAGACTAGCAAGCGAACCGCGTGCTACACTGACCCGAGAAGTCCGAGGTGCAAGCGTGGCGCCAAAGCTACACGCTCCGTGCTCTGGCCCAGCTGGGAAGTAATTGAGTTGAGCTAATCGTTCACCCAGCTACGAATGCACGGAGGTGTTCAGAAGCCATCGGCATCTTGGCCATCTTCGCGCCTGTCGTGTTTATTCCGACAGCGTAGCGTGACTTGACCCCGCGTGCCATTGGCAGGTCGCGCTCTCAGGAAGCAGGGCGGCCTCAGCCGTGACCACACTTCCGATTACGAGCGGCAGCGAGAGTCAATCCTACGCCGTAGGTGAAGATTAGGATTATGAGGAAGCTGCTACCTGAGTTCCGATCTAGACGGCCTGATTATTATAAGTGACGGCCATACCCGGGGGATCAGACTGTCCTCGGCCAGACGCTGTTCACGTCTACCTTTACGCCGTGTTCGCTCCCCTCGGCGGCCAGCAGCCCTGCCCCAGAGCCCAGTCATCCAGCTCCAGCACCCAGCGCACCCGTTTCGGCGCTGGACTCACCCTGTCCAGCGCCTCACACACGACGTCCGGCAGCCCTCCGTCGGGACCTGATTCGCGACCAAATGACGCGGTACTGAGAGGAGGACCCAGCACCCTGCGGCGGCTCTCGCTGCGCCGGCCGGCGTCCCGCCGCAGCCGTCGCGAAGACCGGCGGAGCCCTCTCTCCCTCTCCGGTGCCGTCGTTTCGCACGGCGGTGCCGAGCCAGCGCCGTCGCGTTGGACGCAGGTGAGCACTGCCGGGTCGCGTTGCATGTGCCGTAAACTTTCTGGCACATGCACTCTTTGTTTATAAACCCCTTCCGCGCTAGGGGAACGATATGGCGATTTATGTTTTTCATTTGTACCGTATTTTCCATTTGTGTTCTCACGTGTTGTGCGTGCAGCTTTCCGCCTGCCGGCCGGCGCACTGCGCTGCCCTGTCCTGGCGCGAGGACCCGTGGCAGATCAGTCTCAGTTCTTCAGTGGTAAAGGACTACGTTGTGTTTCAAACTGCCAACTTCGCCAAAGCACACCACATTTTGGCAGCAGATACAGGCATTAGCCAGAGACCTCTTCGGAACGCTGGCCGACGTATGATTGATCGGGTGTCCAAGTGAAGCTCCAGCCACCAGAAGAGGCTCGAGCTTTGACCCGAGCTGCTGGAGAAAAATGAAAAGCATATGTTGGGCAAGTGCAATCAGTTGATCGGATAGACCAGCTGCTGCTTCTTTTCAGTTTGTCACGTGTCTCTATGGGTTGAAAAAATACCATCATTGCACTAAAACCATGCTTCTGTTTTCATGGATGTCCATATTAATGCATCGCTAAACTTCAAATTCATACGCCTTGTAGTTTTCAAAGTGCCGGCAGAAAGTTCCAGCTTAGGAAATTACAAACTGCGGGTACTGTATGCATTCTTTCCTAAAGCACAAAAAGCATACCAGACGTGTATGACTGGATTTGTTCGCACGGACCAGGGCCTGTTTTGCGCAGTATGCGGCACATCACCAGCGGCAAAAAATATCTGACCAACGTGTATCGCTTTTCGTTAGTAATGACACCCAGAACATTTTTTTACCGTAGGACCGATTGTGACTGCTGAGGTTGCGTGTCGTGGAGACATTCCGGACTGATCTGTTCGGCTGCCTCGCGTCGGGGTCTGTCTCCCGTCACCGCAGCCCATTAGTCTAAAACATCTCGGACACATCGTTTTTATCACGCGGAATTGATCCGCCTGCGGCCCCGATGGGCTTTGCATCAGGGTTTTCAAAATGGCATTTCACTTCATCAGTTCAGTTTTGCCGCGCATCACCAATGCTAGTACTACTATCAACGACACTCTGCGATCTTGGAAACACGCCCTGGTTCATCCCATTTTGAAGGCCGGCGATCCAGACAACCCTGCTAACTGCCATCCTACCTCTATCCTTCCGGTCATAGCCAAAATAGTTAGAAGGCGACGCAGCACTAGCTTCATTCCTGCTTGCCAAAAAATGATCTTGCTCCTACTCAACGTGGTTTTCATCCGGTATTCGACCCAAACTGCTCTACGGAGCATTTCGGACCCTATTTTGTCTGCTATGGATAAGGACAAAATCTCGCTGCTGTGCCTCATTAATTTCAGCAAATACTTCGACGTTACAGACCATTCTAAATTAATCTCTAAGCGGCAGCTTTGCGACATCGACACGGCATGGCTCCAAAATTATCCTTCCGGCTACACCCAAAGTGTCAGCATCTCTTCCTCATCTCATACCAGACAGATTTCAGCCCCACTCTCTTTTTCCCAGGGTTTTTTGGGTTCTTTTCTCGGTCCCTTGCTCTTCATCCTTTTTGCCAACGACTTGAGCCTGTATGCCGCCGGTGCCTTTGTAATACAATACGCCGACGACACCCAGGTGATGGTCTCGGATCCAAAATCTGCTTTGCCGTCGCTCCTCGCCGACATGGAAGCCACGCTAGCCTCACTAGACGACTACTTTTACTTCAACGATCTGGACGTTAATTAAGCAAAATATGAACTTCTCCTCGGTGCACGTCAAAATCTGCGCAGCCTTACCCCCTCCCTTTTCAGTACAGTTCCGAGACTTCTTCATCAATCCCCGCTCGAACGCAAAAAAACCTTGGGGTTATCTTTGACCGATTCCTCTCTTGAGACGGTCACGTGTCCACTCTATCACATAAATGCTTTGGGGTCGCTACCGATCTTTCACACATCCGCCACTACCTCCCTTCCGGCGCTCTTCCTATACTTGTTTATGCTCTAGTGTTCTCCCATGTCCGTTGTTGTTTGACAATGTGTTGTAGTGGGTCTGGCAAAAACACGGCTGTCTTGCAGAAAATACTAAATTTTGCCGTCCGTGTTATCACATGAAAAGGCAAGTTTCGTCATATATCAGGCGTACGAGAAGGCTTGGAGCGGTTGAAGCCACCAGAGCTTTTTGAACGCTGGAGGACCCTCTCACTGCTGCACAAAATCCGCCGAAATGGTGAGCCCCTGTCACTGGCTGCACTTTTCGTTAGAAATAGCGAGCGACCAGGCCGTGCAAGAAGTACAAGGCAGGATGACCAGTTAAACCTGCCAAACATCAGGGCCTCCGCCGCCGGTAAGTCAGTTCGTCTACCGAGCGGGTTCTTCATACCATTCCCTGCCGCCCGAGTTCACCGATATGTCAATGGTGTGTTTCAAACGAGCTCTGAAGTGGCGTCTGGTGACAGCTTAGAGCAATGCTCGATGATGATGTCCATGTGTGTCTGTTTGTTCTTGACTGCTTTTTGGCCACCATGCCGATCTTAACGTATGATCCTACATAAATGCATTTCATTGTATGCTGTAAGTTATGTGCGCCCCTCCGCCGTGACTCTTCTTCATCATTTGACTCGGGCTTGAGAATAGTCCCAATGACCTCGGTCATGGCATGAGGATGAGCCTACAAAGCGTATAAATATATAAATAAACGAAAATTACAATATTCTCGTCCGATCCCAGTCACATGGCGGTCACGGTTGCATACGTAATTCATGTCACGAGTTTGTTTACTGTTGTCTTTGGCTAGTGCGCCTCATTTGAAACGTCTGCGCCTGATGTGACGTTTGACTTTTTATGCCTCGTGCCTTCTACATTATCTTGGACTTTATACTCTTTAATTTATTATTATTTATTTCATTATTCCAGTATTATTAAGATACCACGGGACACGAATGGTTCTTAGAGCGACGCCCCAAACTGAACAGGGTGGGACTCAAGCACAAAACTTTCCGAAGATGATTGGGGGAATGAGTTTTTCGAACCCATTCTTCTCAGTCAACGTTCTTAGGACCCGTGTTAAATATCTGCAACCTGTGGGGGGGGGGGGGGTATGCCAGACTATTAGACAAAGGGGCGCCTGCCTCTCCGAAGTGTATTAATGTTCCGTCCCTGGTTGGACCCCGTGGGATATCATAGCATTTCTTCCTTGTCCTACATGGACGCTGCGTTCGGTCTCAAGACGTATTGAATTAATGGTCTGGAGCCTGTCAGAAGTTACAGATAAGTTCCCATAACTGTACGCTCCACGGCACTGTAAGTCGCCTCTTCAAGTGAAATATTTCAAAACTATTTCATTGTGTTATCTTTCATCCGTGACGCTGTCTTTGTATAACTAAATGCAGGGTGTAGTTTTCTGTTTCTTTGTGAGTGCCCCGGCACCCACAAAGAGATAGAAATCTCGACTGTGGAGTTGTACGCGTTGCGGGGCAACTGTGTCGAAATTAAAATGTTTTCCGGACACATAATTTCGCACACGTCACATCTCCTTTGCTACTCCTACTTCCGACTCCTTAACCCTGTTCTCGGAGGGCTAGACGGATGGTCGATTCCCGGCATTGAGGGGGGCGGATTCGGCTCCCCCCGAGATCTCGAGAACTACTCGTCCGATTTCATCGCAACAAATGGCAATCGATTTGCCATGACGTGAAATATATTTTTATAAAACGAAATTTTCAAAATTTTGAAATGTGTGGATACAGAGAGGCAAAAATGTCAAAATCAGGGGTATTTTTGGACTTCTTAGAACTCCGTTGTTTATGGACCGATTTCACTGAAACTGGCATGAATCGAGAGACTATGGATAGAGCTTTTACCATGGGTACACAAATATGAAAATTTGAGAAAATTAATGGGCGTTCACAGGGTTTCAAAAACAGGAGGATTAGTTTTCGAAGAAATGAATGAACAAAAGAGGCAAAAACACTTTTTTGGCTTCTGCTAGTCATGCTATGCTAAAGAAGTACAAATCGCATCACAGTGTTTATATAATGTTAGCATAGGCGGTGCCAGGGACATGAAAAAGGGAAAACTGTCATGGTAACACGTTCTTCAGATCAACTTGTGACTTTTGACCTTAAATGACTTCCAGTAATCTTGGAGTCACTTGGAATGATCTCGTGTGCATTCAGTGTTATCTGTAAACGTTTTCAATCATTTAAATTCATTCTATTTCAAAAATTTCATTTTATGGTTATTGCGATATAAGGTACGCGTACTGACATTTTAGGCCAAAGCTCCGTGACCCGACCTGATATCAGGCTGAAACTTGATACACAAGTAGAGGGCACCGTTCTACGTCATATGTTCCGGGTTTGGCATTTGGAAAAACGGCGCCAAAATTATTGCAAAAAACAAATCTTGACGTTTGACCTTGACCTGACCTTGTAAAGTGACCTCAGATAAACAAAATTACATCTGCACATTGCCCAACTATTTAGCTATACATCGATATAAAGTTTTAAGTTCTATCTTAAAAACTCTGTTTTTGGCAGACATTTTCCTTTTACTCTGAACATGGCCAAAAATGGCCTGAGGTGCCTCCCAAAAACGTTGCCTGGCTCCGCCCCTGAGCAAAAAAAAATTGAAACTTTGTCACGGCGCGAAGAAACAATAGGTAAGAAAAGTCATCAAGTTTCATGAAGCTGCGTCAAAAAGCCTGGAATTGGCAAGCAAAAAACCCAAGGGGGGATTCAGCCCCCACCGGGAATAGGGTTAAGGCTATTGGCCAGAGCGTTATGCGCAGTTGGCGATGTTACTTAACAGCGGAGAGCTCGTTCTTTCTCAGAATCGTCCGAAGCCGACCACGCATGGCTCAGCGACACGCGGCTCGACCTGAATCTGATCTGCAATGCGCGAGACACCGCGCAGCGGCTCCCATGACGGGCGAGACAAAGCTCTGTGAGCAGCGAGCTGCACTCTGCTGCGCAGCTTTCGAGGAAGATTAGAGGAGTTGTTCCCCCGGGGAGGACGGCTTTGACAGATGAGTGATACACCATCGAGAATATGCTAGGCACGCAGCGAGAGACTCAGAAGAGCAACGAGCTCTGCCTTTGTTCAGCCCAAGATGTCTTAGGGCTGCCTACAGAGAACAAAGAGGTATTGCCACTGATGACGATCTCTCGGTAAATGCAATATCCGAACGCGAACTGAGGGCCGAAGGTTAGAGGAGTTGTTTTGCACAGGCGGGTACCGGTAGTCCATATCAACTCTGCTTTCGTGCGGTGGATTCCATTTGAAGTCCGTGCGGATAGGGGCGATTCACCCCCTCCCCTCAAGATCCCTCCGATCTTTGCACCGGTTTCCATGCAACAGGGCTCAAGCAAAAGGTTTTGGTCTGAACGGACTCTTGACATGTGCAAAAGTCGAAAAACCTCAGTAGCGTCCCCACGAGAGCAAAGTGGGAGACGAACGGACGATTTTCGTTCGTAGGTATATGACGCACGAAGTCCTTACTTTGTCTCTAATATTACATTCTTAGCCTTTAGGTAGCCCTTCCAAGCGTGACGCGCTTGGAAGCAAACTGTGAAACAAAGGTGAATTAAGGGTCCGGATCGTATGGGGCAGTTAAATATCTACGAACCTTTCGGTTATTTTGCACCCACTTTGATCTCACTGAGTGGTCTAGTTTTAATGCTCTTGCCAAAGACGTTGAATACAGTCTTTCTAAAGCGTCAGTGACAGGTACAGGAAACCAAAGAAGGGGGTGCCTATAGCGGATTTCAAGGCCTATTTTAAGAGCAGATCGCGGGGGGATTTTGGCAGTCGAACTGTGGGTGACACAAAACAAAATTTCGGTATTTTGGCAATCTTGTTTTGTCCGGCCTCGCCGGAGTTCGGGTTCGACGGGCTGGTCTGGCGAGACTTGCGGTCAGATGTCGCTGGAACTTGGCTGTCTCAGGGGTTTGGTGGTACAATGCATTATGTTAGATCTTCGAGTTTTTGGATGATGGGGCTACGCACGGCACGCCCTGGAGGCCCCTAAGAGTATGCATGTATTTCTGGCAAAATCTGACACATTTTCGAAAAACTTAGACGCACACCGCTTTTGGGCCCTCGACTTCCGATACTGCAGGTCGCACAGACACGAAACCGGATGCGTTCCACAACGAATCGATTGGAGCATTGCATCGCACGGAAGAGGCCGATCCGGGACCGGAACGTGGCGCGTGCTGGTCGCGGGATCACGAAAAATTCCAGTGTTGCAAAGTTTCAGAATGATGTCATGATCTCGGTAACCGTTATAGATACGAACCCGAGGACTCGATGACCAACCACAACAAGGAACCGGACGTGGCCGCCGCGGCGCGCGCTTAAAATGGTTTGTATTGGGATTTCGAATGCAAAGATGTCGATGTCTAACACAAAACTGGTACCAACGGAAAGCCCGGTCTTATGCCGTTCCGATGATGCCAAACACAAATCGGGTGTGCCGCGGCCGCTCCCGCCATGTGACGCCACGTAAACCGATGCAGGAGTCGATTTCGTCATTTTTTTTTTAAGTGAGCTTGAGACCATTGCCAACCGACCAACGCCGACGTTCAACAACAACGACGACGTTCTTCTCAGCGCCTAATCTCGTCAACCGTAGGTCGCGCCGGGACGAAATCTGGTCCGTTCGACGCAATCGATTGGAGGTCAGTGTCATCTAGAACTCCGTACGCCGGAACCAGCACATGATGCGTGCTAGCCAAGCGAACACTAGAGGCCGTTTTGCGATCCTTACAAAACAGGGTAAGGCTAAATTCAAGCTCAAATCTTAACGACTCGGCGACTATGTAGCCCCACGTCACAAAGTACCGACTGTACATCATTCCAGAGGACCGACTTCGTCCGCCAGACGGGATGGTTGCGGCACGCGCTCGGAGTGGGGGGATTTCCGGATTTCCGGTTTTTGGGTCCTTCATGCTTAAACTGTGATTGCGATGACATGAAGGGTAAGATTGTTGGTAAAATTAACGCCATTGGAACGAACGGCCTTCCGTCGTTTTGACGCTGCCATAAATCAATCATAGTTCACCTAACTTCTGCTGCCATGACGCACCAGGCAAACCGTTAGAAGTCGTGATTTTGCGGAAAATCGATATCTTTCGGGGTATTTGTGTTCAATTGGAGATCGTGGTAATGCAGCTGAGAGCATGCCTTTAAAAAAATTCTCCACCATGTTCCTCAGTCAACTGTGAACATGTTCGTTTAAGCCAACTGGCATGTCTCGTTGCGGTCCGGTCAAATAAAAACGTCTGCGTGTCGAGTTTTGTGTGTTTTCTTTTTGCCGATCACGATAGAAAACTAACTTCTCTTGCTTTGAACTAAAAATTGTATTATCCCATCCTGATCGGTCTGACCTCGACGCAACCTCCAATTTCGGGCTTTCAAATACGCTACTGGACTAAAAAATGTCACTGTTGTAGGCATAAAGGTTCCGTCAGATATGGATACACCTCAGGTTAACTCCATTTTTAACAAGTGTCGTCGATTTTTCGAAATTTGACGAAGTTTTTTATAGTATCTTTAATGTAGGGTGATGCAGACATTCATTTACCGTCAATGGACCAAGTATCAATGACTTCCAGCCATTAACCTGAGGTCAAAGGTCACGAATAACTGTTATGCGCCGAAATGCACCGCCGTCAAAATCGGCGATGCATTTCTCAGAACGGGATGGAAACGGCAGAGCTGGCTCGCACACCTGAGAGTAATACCAAGAAGTCCAAAAAGTTTAAAACAATTGTATGTTTTGGAAATAGACTCACGCGAATAAAGCTTCGCCAGCTATGTAGATTGATAAATAATGATTTTTCAAAAAAACTAAGCATGAAAAATCATCGCAAGAAATACTAGGATAAAGAAATGCTGCATGGAAAGTCCGATGTCGCAAAAATAAAGAAACGCTAAAATTAGTTCCGGTTAATTTCATACCGCGTTCGGTAACGGCGCCCGCCGGCCATCGGAGCGAAAATCGCCGTGCCTTGAACTCCACGTTTCGGCGTTAAACGAATCAGAGAAAGTGGGCATGTCTTGGCATCTGCAGACTATTACCTTCTCATTAGTACCTTTACCTGAACTTTATTAATCACAGCCCTTGAGACCCAGGCCGCTTCTCGGTTTCACGCAGTCGGCTGTGAGAAAACATATATAGGGCGTAAATGGCTTACATATTATACAAAATAAAAATGAGACCACTTTCGAGCTCTACTTCTCACCAGCTTTTCAACGGTGTGCTCGTTTTTATCGTGCCACCAGCCGTTCGTAAGTTAGGGTCTGATCGGCGCCGACTACGAGTCGGGCACGGGTCAAGTCTCTCACTGCCATGACAGAGGCGCCTTTGGTAATGCTCCAGGCCGTTTGCCTATTCCAGAAGCTGTCTGGACGTCTCGGCGTTTGTTAGTTTCAGTGGCCCCTCTGATCGTTTCAGGGGTCCCTAATGCTAATTAGTAGTCTTAAAGGCCCCTCTGTAGCAGTTTCAGTGGACCCTTGTCCTAGCTGCCCCTCTTGTCGTCTCTGAAGAACTTTTGCTGTCTCAAAGGCCCTCTGGCAGTTACAAAAGACGTTTTGGTGATTCCAGGCCCTCGTGCAGCGTCATGGCCACCTTTCTTACATCTGGCAGTCTTACGGCACCACTAGCCATAAACGGGGTCTTTGTTGGTGCTTCGGGTGCCTCACTGGCAGTCTCAGGGGGAACCTTTTCCGTGACAGGAGCCCACCTAACTCACTCGGGGGCCCTCCAGCCTTCCAGGATCCCATACGGTTTCAGAGGTCCTCGTAACTTTTTGCTTCGCAGGGGGCCCTCCGACCTTTTTGACGTTCTCAGGGGCCATGTGCCGTTTAGGGGTCCATCCTGGCTACTCAGGACGCAACTGACCTTCCCGGGCCAAACAACGCCGTGCCAAGCACGCTCTTCAACTCTTGTCGCCTCGAGGGCCTCTCTGACACTTTTAATGGTCAGATGTGCCATCTACCGTGCCGGGGACCCTCTTGCGGTCTCAGGGGCCGTTGGAGAGTTTCAGGGGCCCTTCTATTCATCTTAGAAGCCATCTTGCCGTCTCAGGATCTCATTAATCCTTCCGGAGGCCCTCTGACGGCATTAGGACCTTCAGCTTTTCACAAAGGGCCGTGAAACCCATTCAGGGTCACTATGACATTCCAGTGGCCCCTATTCCGTCCTAGGGGCTCAGTCCTCATCTTGGCTGTCTCAGGGACCCTGTAACCCTTTTGGCGGTTCCAGGGACAATTTGTCATGGTGGGGCCCTGTTGCGGTCTCGGGGGCCTTCGGGAGCTTCAGGGGTCCTTCTATACGTCTCAGGGATCATTTAACCCTCCCGTCGGTCCCCCTGACTGCACCAAGAACCCGCCACGTATTCACAGAGACACCGTGGAGCGCATACGGGGCCCTTCCAGGCCCATTTTGAGTCTGGGGGGCCCGTTCTCAGGCCTCGGGGGCCTGATAAGGGGCCTGATAAAGAAGAAATGGATCCCCATGGATCCACGCCTGCAACGAACAGAAACCGTTTGTTGGCAATGAAGCGTGCAATGCGACCCTGGGACGGTCCCGGGATCGATTTAATCGTTTTTTGCCGAAACTTGAATCAAATGCAAATTCATATGCGCATAGGGCTTTAAATGCGCGGCGCGGCAAGAGACCAAAAGAAACGGCCGGTGGGTCCGTGAAACGCACGCGCCATGTGACGTACTTGGGACCCAGGGGGTCGCTTTTTGGGGGTTACATGCGCGGGAGAAAGCTAGGCAAAGACTGTCTATGCCTAAGGGCCTGCCAGCCGCATTCACTGTATTTTTACGCATTCCGTTTATCCCACTTATGATCGCAGCAGTTCATGAGATTAAACCAATCAGAACGGGATTCAGCAGAATCGTCACAAGCATAAAGAACACTTATTTGTGATATCCTTGACCTAATCTTTGCACTCATTTATTCCAATCAAATTCTAGCTGAATCTGAATCTTGAAGCGACGTGAATTTGGGATGTGGAGGATCTGAGGTTTAAAAATTACGTTTGTTCGCTCATTTTCAGTTTCCTTCTCTTTTATTTACGAATAAAAGACGACAGCTGCCCCACCATCGATATACACTATTCATAGTCTCTGCCTGAAGCGTTTCAAAAACCTGGTCGGGCGTGCGCTGCTGGCAAAACGACGTTTTCACTGTGGGAGGGGGATTTCGCTGTGTACTGTGGGATTTGGCGGTCACTGGTGGGGATAACCCTCCAGTTAACATGTTAAAACAGGTCATGTTGGACTGAAAGTGCCTCTAATATTTGATCACACGCGCAGGAAGGGAAAGGGGAGCAAGCACTTTTGTGCCCCCACCTGTTTTTCTTGAAAATCTCGAGAACGGATCGGAGCTGGTCGCTGCTAGTTTACGACATTTATGACAATTCAGTAACTTATGCAATGACGAAAAAAATCGGAAGTCGGCCGAAAATTGTAAAAGTTTGAAGCATTTGATGTCAAGTAAACAACGAAAATAACGGTTGTCGATGACAAATGGGAACTTTGTGAAAGAACTTACGGTCCACGTAAGATCACCGTTTTAACCAAATCAGCCGACACCGTTCGGGCATAAGTGATGGATGTACCAAAACCAAAGCCAGGGCCAATAAGGGTCAAGGCCATCAAAAGTCAAGGTCAACTAGTTTGTGGCCTGATCCAGATTTGCTTTACCACATGTCGGCCTGTATGGAATATGCATTCAAAGACCTTAACAAAAACACGCGTGGGCACACTGATACGCTTGCATATGTCAGGGTGAGTGCATGTCAAAGTCATCAAAGGGCAAGGTTAACAATTTTGCGACCTGGTCCAGATTTGCTTTGCAACAAGTCGATTTGCGTAAAATATGCATTCAAAAACCTTAATAAAAACACGCCTGATACGCGTGTTTTTATACTGATACTGATACGCGTATATACATATGTATATATATATAAACATATATATATATATAATTTTGTGTTTTATAGCAATCAAATCATGTAACTAGGTTCAATAGAACGAAATTACGTCAACGAAGACAGTTGACATAAAACTAACTTTGATTCAAAAACTTCATCCAAGGTCAATGACCTCGCTTCACTTCTTTTGACCTTGCGGAGGTTAGTAAACGCTAGAAGTGATCAAATGTACGAATGCTGGCTGTCGTCACTGAAAATACGCCAAAAGATGCGTTTAACGCCCTTATAGCCAACCTACATCAGTACCCCGTGTTGTTCGAAATCTGATCTGCGAAAAATGAAAAAAATGACGCCATAGGCCAGTGGCCTGACATGACTCCGAAATCCCCCATCAAGACGCCGAATGAATGGAAATCGTAGTATTCCAGGTTTTAATGCTCAAACACGCACCCTTTTCCCGTTTCATTCGAAAAGCCGCACGGAATGGTCTGCACGGGCCGAGAAAGTGTCCAAAGTTGACTTTTCGGCCCCATTTGACCCTGAAGATGTTGACGTAGGATCAAGGACGAAATATAAATACGTAAAAACAAATATAAGCAGTAATATCTAAAACATTACATATATATGGAAAATAGTAAAAATATAAAAAATAGCACGAAAATCGCACACTATGTAAAGCTGTACGGAGTTACCCTACCCATAGAACTTCATGTCTCTAGTTCTTTTCGTTTCCGAGATCGGAGGGAGCACTTTTGTGCCCTCTTCCAGTGCACGTTAGCACAAAACACCCATGCACTCCGCGTGTAAAAAAAACTGTTTCTTATTTTCTTCGTTTCCGGTTTCATTTTCCCTGGATCCGTCCCTGTCGGTGCAGGTATAAGTATATTTGATGCACACGTTTCCAGTAACATTATTAGTTTAAAATCAGTGATGTCAAACACTTGTACGTGGATCGGTGTGTCAGCCTTCCAAATTCTGCAGGTACCTGTACCAGGCTCCCACCATGCTTCGTCTACACAATATACACATTCCGCATTAACGTTATGACATAAAAAGTTGGCTTATTGAGCCATACCTTGCTTTGAGTACGCCGAATCTTCTGACGCACGAGTTTGCATTAACCCCAGTGATGTTGCAAGCATTTTCCATTGGCAGTCCCAGTCACGTTGTAGACGATGTGGATTTCAATTGAAAAATGCATTGCATTTCATTCCATGCATTGCATTCCATACATTAACATCAGATGTATTGTCAAAGATTGGCTGCAGCATCCATCTGTAAGGGAACGAACATTCGTCCGAAACAACCGCAAAATGACCTGACATGCCGTCCGGAAATGCTTTCTGGCGCCTCTTCCGGTCTATGAAGGACGTACAAATTTCGGCGTAGGACGCCAAAAGGTCGTGAAGGAAAACTAAGGCTCAGCACGATAACGCAAATACTTCGATTTTTACGCCGGAAAACTACAGGGGCCCGAATCAGCACCTCTCTCTTTCTTCACATAAAAAAGCTTGAGAAAATTGTCCATATACTCATATGCTAGCAGGATTATGTTTTAAGACATCCCGTCCCGGTAATCGTTTAGTCGAATTTTTCTGAAGGGCAGTTCTTGGAACTGTTGCATACCTTTCCCAATAATGTTTATGCCTGATTCTGTTGAAATGGACATTCGGGTCAGCCTTACAATGCCCCTGTTGCATAACCGAGAATGGCATTTTGTATAGACCATTCCGCACAGGCATTACGTCGTCGAGTGTCAGCTGTGTGCTCCAAAAAATAGAGTTGAGGCGCGTGAGGTTACATGCCCAGTGCTGTTAACATTATGCTGTCACGCGGCACATTTAATTTCAAATCTGTAAGCAGCTCGCAAACTCACAGCTGGTTCCGAATGTCAGCCAGGAACTCTTATAGTCCCACTCCGTCAACCCCAGTGATGTGCGCTAGGTGGGTAGGTTTTTAATACGAAACCACCACAAAGCCATCTTGCTGCGGAAAGCCGCTTAGATTGTTCCCTTGGTTGGTTTATGGTTTGATTCGGTTTGGTATTCGATTTACGGTTCCTCCGATTTAATTTTTGGGTGTCATTACGACTAAGGCGTCGAAGAGTGAAGGTCGGAAACTATTCAGATCTGTCTGCGGCCAAGACAGTGTGCTTCTAAATCCTCCAGTTTGATATCGGCGAGAAGACTTTCGTCCCAAAACCTTCCAATTGACGAAAACGCCTCGGACGGCAATCGAATCTGGATTCCCGACTTTGCATCTCTCACGCCATGGAATGGTTCCACGTGCGCTGTGTCGAACTACTGGAACGCTGTAGCAGTATCTGCAATTCTTGGCTGCGCAATTCTTCAATATCTGGCTTCAGCAGCCTGACGTCTGGCCAACTCTTGCCCATGGAAAATGCCCAGGACTATAGATCTCAGTCCTGAGAAATTCCAGGAAGACGTTGAAGGCGGTACCGAGTCAGTCTGCGGAAATCTTCATCTTAATTCGTAAACTTGCACGGTTTAATTACGACAAGTTTTGAGAAGAAAACTTCATGTTTCACATGAGTCGTTTCGGGCTATTCACGCTCGTCCACGCCTTGTTGGACCCTAGGCAATTCCGGAGAAAACTGCCGCCGTAAATTGAAGGGCCAGACTTCGGCAGCTTCCCCAAAGGGGTGATTCGAAGCAGTCAACAGGGCGCCGTCTGCACCTAACAACCGACTACACAAATGTGGAGGCTGAAACTGCCAATGCGTCTGCACCGCTAAACAGCTCCTGCGCTTGAATATTACACCTACGGCGTAGCTAAGACCACACCGAAGGCACGTTCAGTGGTACTTCTGCCAATTGGAGCTCGAGAGCAGCGCACTTACCGCAAGTCGTATCTTTAACCCTCGCCCGCACTCGCTATTTTGCCATCCTAGAACGCACCTGGGGGGAGGGGGTGCCACCCTCAAGCCATTCACCTCTTAACCCTATTCCCGGCAGGGGGGTGGCGGAATCCGCCCCCCCTCGGGTTTTTTGCTTGCCAATTCCTGGCTTTTTAACGCAGCTTCACGAAACTTGGTGACTTTTCCTAGCTATTCCTTCTACGCGCCGTGACAAAATTTCGAAATTCTGTTTTGCTCAGGGGCGGAGCCAGGCAACGTTTTTGAGAGGCACCTCAGGTCATTTTTGGCCATGTTGAGGATAAAAGGAAAATGTCTGCCAAAAACAGAGTTTTTAAGATAAAACTTAAAACTTTATATGAATGTATAGCTAAATAGTTGGGCAATGTGCATATGTAATTTTGTTTATCTGAGGTAACTTTACAAGGTCAGGTCAAGGTCAAAAGTCAAAATTTGTTTTTTCGCAATAATTTCGGCGCCGTTTTTTCAAATGCCAAACTCAGAGTATATATGACGTAGAACGATGCCCTCTACTTGTGTACCAAGTTTCAGCTTAATATCAGGTCGGGTCACGGAGCTATGACCTGAAATGTCAGTGCGCGTACCCTATATCGCAAAAGCCAAAAAATGATTTTTTTGGAATAGAGTGAATTCAATCGATTAAAAACGTTTACAGATAATATTGAATGCACACGACATCATTCCAGGTGACCCCAAGGTCACTGGAGGTCATTTAAAGTCAAAGGTCACAAGCTGATCTGGAGAACGTGTGACCATGACAGTTCCCCCTTTTTTATGTCCCTGGCACCGCCTATGCTAACATTACACAAACATTGTAATGCGATTTGTACTTCTTTCGCATAACATGACTAGCAGAAGCTAAAAAAGTGTTTTGGCCTCTTTTGTTCATTCCGTTATTAGAAAACTAATCCTTCTATTTTTGAAACCCTGTGAACGCCCATGAATTTTGTCAAAATTTCAGATTTGCATACCCATGGTAAAAGCCCTATTCATAATCTCTCAATTCATGCCAGTTTCATCGAAATCGGTCCATAAACAACGGAGTTATAAGAAGTCAAAAAGTACCCCCCATTTTGACATTTTTGCCCCCTGTATCCACAAATTTCAAAATTTTGAAAATTTCTTTTTATAAAAATGTAGTTCACGTGACGGCAAATCGATTGCCGTTTGTTGCGATGAAATCGGATAGGTAGTTCTCGAGATCTCAGGGGGGGCCGAATCCGCCCCCCCTGCCGGGAATCGACCATACCGTCTAGCCCTCCGGGAATAGGGTTAAATGAGAAAGAGCATCACGACAAAGACTAGCGGATTTCTTGGAGCGTGCTAAATCTAACGGTTCCTGGTATGACATTCTTAGAATAAATCCTGACCTTCCAGGTCATGTCAAAGAAAAAAATTCTTTTTTTTTGCGCTACAAACGGAACGTCTCGTACGTTAGTCCCCATTTGGCAATGGCACGGCCATTTGTAGTGCTCAGACAGAGTAGCTCTGGTCGTTTTTGTGACATACAGTTTTACTGCCTGAGGTCAGTTGGTCGCATTCCAGGTCAGGTCAACATATGCCCTTTTCAGCGGAATCCATTCTCGACGCTGCCTTGAAGACAATTTGTTAATCTGAAGGCAATTTGAAGGAAATTTGTTGTCAATATCTGTTTGTAAATCCAAACAGTTCGAAGTGATTTATCGAAACAGATTCATGTTCGGAATGGAAAAATAACAGAAAGCCAATTGAGGTTACCCGAGGTCCAATACCTCATTTCGCCCTGAACAGTGCGAATTGGATATTCACTGCGAATCCCCCCCCCCCAAAAAAAAAACATAACTGATGTCGGACTACGTCTCTAGCGTCGAAACAACGTAACACGCATTCGCATGCCGCGTGCCACGGCAGCGGTCTAGTTTCGAAGGTCACGCGTGATTGTCGCAGGCGTAAGATTACCGATCATTACGCAACAGAGTGATCAACCTTTATCGCGTCAAAGTCCTGAGGAAATGCTAATATTATCGGTTTTTTTTACGAAGGCGTCCACTGATAGTAACTTTTGGCACTTTTTTCGCCATATTTGTGAGGTCTTTGAACGTCACTGTCGAATTGTTCATGTATGCCTCCGAAACGATAGAAATAATTCCTACGAACATGTTTTTTCAAATATACTGACAGACTAGCACGCCCTTGACCCGACGTGAGCTGACCTGACCTTGGATATGACCACCGGCGCAGCCAAAGTGGGGGTTCGTCCCCCCTTTTTAGCCCGCATTTTTTTGTGAAGACCATAGCACATTGTCTTCCCAGCAGGCGATTTTCGTCTGATTTCACTTTACACTGAGCTCCGAGCTCCCTCCCACTTAAGAAAATCTTGGCTCTGCCCCTGAACCTGACCTAACATTCACCCGGTTTCTCTGCTTTATTTCATGTTCTGTCGAGGATAATAACTGTGCAAACAGAAAGCCAAAGAATGCCTTGATATTGAAACTCTCTGGCTTCCACAACCATGATCAATACAGCGCTATAAAAGGTCGGCCATGTGACCTGACCTGGAGGAGGTCATGACGTGATTTGAAGAACGCTTGCGTTTCATATTTTTATGCGAAGATTGTATTGTCTCATGAAAGAAGCCGGAGGGATAAAGTTGGACATCTGGATATAAACTCAGCTTTTACCACGGTGATCTCGCATGGGCTCAGGTGACCTAAGGTCATTTCACGGCTATAAAGTGTCTTAGTGCAATACTGGACTGAAAAATCGATTTCAAGGCCCATTTTTTACCTAAGGAGTCATCGAAAAGTGGTTTTAGACTCCTTTTTGTTACTTCGTCCCAAATGTGACCTGACCTGACCTGATAAACCTTCATGTGAGTCAACGCTATTTGTCGTGTTTAGTGACTTCCTTGGCTCAGGAATGCATTTCAGGCACCGGCAAGCCGAAAGACGACTCAAAATCGTTAGAAATAGGGAGATTTCAGCTGACCTCAGGTCACTGGCCTTGAGCATGACAACAAATTCTAAACAGCTAAATTCTTAGGAAAATCCTCGACTACTTTCCCCAAACGTGTCAGGTTAATCGATTACACGAGATTGACCTTTTTTCCGTGGACCAGGTCAGTCCTCTTGAATGAGTGGAAGTTGAAAACACGACAGGATATGTGAAAAGGAAGTAGAAAAATGCACAGAAAGTTTAAGCGCGCTGCGCGTGCTCTTTTTTCTCTTATTACCCAAAGTCCTGAGGGGGCGTCCACACCCATCCCCCGTTGGGCAAGGGATAGCATGCGCACAGGGACACTTCTGTGTTCCTTCCGTCTATTGTTCTTGAAAACATCGAAAACGAACGGGAGCTGGTCGCTGCTACTTTGTAACATTTCTGACAATTTAATAACTCGTCGAATGACGCAGAGGAATCGAAGATTGGCCGGACATTTTTGACGTTTGAAGCGTTTGAAGTCAAACAAACGTAACGGAAGAACGGCTGTCGCAGACAAATGGGGATCTGCAAGAGAACTAACGTCCTACCTAAGGTTACCGTTTAAACATTATCAGCCGACATAATTCGGGGATAACTGATGGATGTACCAAGACCAAAGCCCGGGTCAGTGAAGGTCAAGAGCAACAAAGGTCAAGGTTAACCAGCTTGTGACCTGATATCCAGATTTGCTTTGCAACGTGTCGATTTGTATGAAATATGTATTGAAAGAACCTAATAAGAACACGTTTGCGCGCATTGATACTCTTATTACGCACGCACGCACGCACGCACGCACGCACACACACACACACACACTCACATATATATATATATATATATATATATATATATATATATATATATCGGTGCGGAAGCCATGGGGCAAGAGGTTTCGGCTTCCCAACTTTTTTGAAATTTAACACTGGCCCTATGGACATTCACTGAAAAAATGACCCAAAATGTTTCTCGCTCCCTCCCCCTAGCCGAAGAAGAGTTGCCGTACCCCTGTATATATATTTTACGTTTCACGGCAATGAAATCATGCAACTAGATTCATTACAATGAAATAACTCCAATGCAGACAGTTGACATAGAACTTACTTTGACATAGAACTTACTCAAAAACTTCATCCAAGGTCGATGACCTCGCTTCATTCTCTTCGACCTTGCGATGGTCAGTGAACGCTGGAAATGACCAAATGTACCGATGCTGGCTATCGTCATGTCTCTTCATGTGGGCTCTTCGTCTTCATACTCTAAATGTTGCCTTTAGCTTCATTATTAACACTCAGGCTACACTAGCATCCCGTGTTGCTCAAAATCTGAATTGCAAAAACGGAAAAATGACGTCGTCTGACATAGGCCACACGTAGGCCAATCGTCTGACATAACCTGGATCGAAGTGTTCATTCAAGACACCAGATAAATGGAAATTGTCGTATGCCGCGTTTTAATGTCTTAACACGTGCTCTTTTTCCGTTTCGTTCCAAAGGCCGCACATAATGGTCTAAATGGGCTGAGTTTCCAAAGTTGACGTTTTCGATCCCATTTCACCTGGGCTATATTGGCCTACGGTCATGAAAACTGTACAAAACGTAGCTCTTTGTGACCCTATCCTTCCCCTAAAATTTCGGGTCTTCAGCTTTTTCCGCTTCTGAGGTCCGAGGGCCAAAAAGTGTCCTCCCTCCCAGTGCACGTTAGCGCGAAACCCTCATCAACTGCGTGTCTTAACACGCGCGCTGGTGGCCTTCTGAGAAAAATTATCTTCCGGTCGTCATCAACTGGGTGGTCTAAGTCCAACTCATCAAGGTCAATGAAGGTCAAACGTCCATCAAGTGGCGTCTCTCTCTTTTTCCGGACCTACAGTTCCACTTTTTCGGCGTAAGCTTGGCACCATATCGAACACTGAATGGCGACTGACCTTTCTAAGGTCAAGTGAGACCACTTATCTGTCATCACTTTGAAACCACTTTGAAAGCGTCTAAGGACATTTTTTGTAATGCTGATTTCAATAATAGTAGCGCAGCAATGTTTGCCTCTCCCCAAGACCAGAGCTCTAGTTTGCGATAATACGGCCAGATTTTGACACTATCATTGTTAGTAAATATGACAGTGATGTCCGATGATTTATTGAGCTAGCTTCGACCCGATGGAAAAGGCAAACACTAGCTGCAACGACTGACCAGTTTTAAAACCAAGTTGTTACAAAAGCATGGTTTACAGGCCGTTTTACTCTAAACTACTACACGATGATGGAGGAGACCGCAAAGGATACGCTTCTCTCTTTCACTACGACTTCAGAGGTCGCCAGGTGACCAGAAGTCGAGTCAGGTATCATCAGGATACAGAAGAAATGAGCTCATCTCTTGTTTTTGTTTTGTTGCTCTGTCCCAATCATGAGCGAAAGGCACACGAGGGTGCCAGCCCCCCCCCCTCGTCGTTCGGTGCGTAAGTGAAACTCCCTACGTCCGGGGAGACTGGGTTAACAGGTTTTTCGACGTAAATTTCCATTATATTTGAGAAATCGCGACACAGCGTTTGAGAAGCCATCACTTTGGTGAAGTCATGGATGGTCTGCATTTCTCTCTCGCGACATTTGCCTTTCCGCGAGTTACGCCACAGTCGCAGAAGTACGGAGACTTCAGCGGAGACATTGTATCATGGAAGCCACATATGCAAGATAATATTGCATATTTTGGGCCTAAAGGGGCCCATATGTATTTTGTACAGATGTGTATTGTATACAAGCATGTCTTTTGTGGATTGTACCTTGGTATGACTTGATACGTTGCCTCGCCTTGTGCAAGGGAGACGCCCTTGCTCTCTATGGAGCTAAAACTGCTCTGACTATGGGCGACAGCAGTTCAGTCATTTCCTCCCATCCTAGCCTGTTGAAGACACTTAAAAACAAAATAAATACGAACCATGTTGAGCTGCGGAAAAGTCATCAGTAAACAGCAGCTTGTGTCCAGAACACAGCTGACGCTAAAATCCCCTGACACGAATTCGAATCCCAGAATGAGTACGGGTGACCGACAGGAGAATCTACAAATTCGACATTTTCCGTAACGCATCTACCATAAAGGTACTTAAGGAACTATGTTCCGCACTTTTGTTTAATCCGTGGTTAAAATATCCTGGAAGTATTATCATGCCATTAATACCCAAACAGATATTCTAAAAGTAACACCATTAGCATTCAAAGCGGTACTTGTTAGTTCTGGATCGCAATATGTATTGATAACCGCCGTTGTGAGAGAGGGTGAGGCGACGGTAAACACAGCGAAGACCTCTTTCTGACCTCCATCTTGTTGTAAAGATAACATTTTACTTATGCGAAAAACGTTTCCCCCATTTTTTAGTTGTTCTTATGCTCTGAAAAAGTATCCAGCACTGAACTGTAACGACGCGGTGTCGTGCCACCCGTGCGAACAGCATCGGCTTACACCCATCGCCACCCGTTGTTAAGGGGCCCACCTTCCCAGCAAGAGGCGTACAAAAGGGATAGGTATAGCCAATTTAGAACTGATCATCAGCAAGACGCCACAAAAGAAAATATAAATATTTAAAGCTCTGCCACATTTTTCTTGCCGGAAAGTGTTCACTGCCAGCATTTCATGTCTGCATACGCCTTATTGTCGCCGAGTTCTGTTCTGAGGAAAATGAGTTCCCAGTGGTTCCAGTAATCCTGGCGAGTTCTTTGAGTTGAATGCGAACTTAGTCACATATTCTGGTTTGAAACTGGGTGAGAAATGGTACATCCCTTCCCCTGTCTGTCATCAGCATGCTATTTTTACTGATGTTGGAACTTGTTAGCCGCTGTCCTTCTGGTTTGTCTCTTTGTGAATGGCTTTCAAAAAACGTTCGACAGCTAACGTTATCTCAGTTTTTCCTGTGGTGCTTGTTCCCGGCCATTGGTAATTAAAAAGCTTGTTAAATCGAAAACACTGGTGAAGTGCAGATTTACAAAACGTTCTTGCACTCGGTACCAGATACTTGTCACCGGCCAGCTTGTATTCACTGTTACCGAGCGGTAACACCATCTCAGAATACATGTCGGCGTAGCCGCTCGATCAAACACGCTGTCGAGAGGTCACGAAAGGTCACTGATCCCGGACATGCTGCGTCGCTTGCGACGTCGGACTGAATCTCGGTCAGCCTCGGTCAATATGCCACAGGCAAGCAAGAGTGGCATGAAATGGCGCCGGACTGGTCTGTCGTCGCAGTCGCGGCCTGGGATGGGCGGCTAATGGCGACGCGTGGACCCAGCCCTGGTCCCATGAAGTTGCTCTAGTGTCCCTCGTGGGCCCAATCCCAGCCCTGTTGTTTGTGAGTGATAGATTCAGTTTCTCTCCCTCTTGCGTTTTTATTCCGCTGTGAAGCTGATTTTGGGCCTCCGCATACCAGATTTTAGAGGCCTCTCGTAGAAAAGCCAAACCGAGGATACTCTCTCCACAGCAGTTTTTGGTCTCATGCAGCATCTAAGAAGGACCTGTTAAAACGGACGTAACGTAGGCTGACACAAACACTTCATGGAAGGCTGGAAAACCCTCCGGTCCAGATCTCCCGCCGAATTTTGCGTTCCAAGGCACCTGTGAGGGCATTGGTTACACTCATCGACTGACCCTGGCAGACACGATACGTCCGTCATCGAGCTGCAGCATACCTCCAGTGCCACTCTTGCATTCGCCGCGCGCATGGTCCTGTCATTTTCTACACCATCAGCTGCATAAAAATCAGGAGGGCAGCCGCCAGTTACAGACACGTGCGCAGTTCTGAAGTTGGTGGGCTAAGCCGCGAGGTCGGTGAATGGGGCTCGTACGCCGGAGACGGCATCACCTCAGGCCCCACGACGGTGCCGTGTGGCAGGCTTGGCGAAACGCAGAGACCTTTTAAAACTTTACGGTTTGCCCAGTCTTGTCCCTTGGACATCGTATTCCGTTCCTCCGTGAGCGACCATGTCTGTCGCTACGGCGCAAGCAGCTGCTGGCGGCTCGGGAACCTTACACAGTAGCACTTGCCAGTCCTGCTCTGGTGACAAAATCATTGCAGATGATAAAACACTACTATTTCTGAGCTTATAATCACATCCTACACCAGTATGCAAGGCATCAAAGATCAGGTGATGACGAGACTGCGTGGCCTAGGTTGAGCTCAGGACAACGTTTGCAAAAGTATGTTTTTCATTGCAAAAGAAATACATTAGGTATTACATACAGCTGAACTCCCGACAACCTTACCATATTAATCCGGCACAGCCTGGCGTGTTTTTATACCCGCGACCGCCTGGGGGTGTCAAAAAGGACACTACCCCATTATCTCAGGATCTTACCGTCGGATCTGAACCGGTCTACCACCAATCGATAGCCCCGAGTCTTGCGAATCGGAATTTTTATTTGTTATCTCTGGTGACGTAACTGATGACGTTACAGGTCACGTAAAAGGAGCAGACAGAGCAGATTTAATTATCACGAAATGTCATTTCATGTCATGTCCGTACCTGACGCAATTAAGAATCCCGGGAAAACCGACACCTGTTCGTACATCATATCCGCAATACTGGCCTTACAGCCTTCAGCTAGGTATCAAACGAAACGTCACGACCGTCCGCATCAGAAGCATGCCAGAATGTTAGAAAATGTGAGATCAAGGTCAGTCTAGGTCAGGCTAGATTTTGGTCTTACTTTGGATTGCCAAAGATCGATACTTATACGGGGCCGTTTTGATCTAAGTGGCGAAAAAGAGGAAAGTGAAACCTGCTTATGATCAGTTTTGCACTATCTTCTTTCCATCCCGCTAACGTTATTCTAGGTGAGGTCAGATAAGGTTGTATTACTCTGCCTAACAAAGAGCAATAATTACTGGCCGGGGTTCTTAATCCGCCCCCGACTGGCGGGGGGGGGGGGGCGGTTGACCGCTCCCCCTGAAGTTTCTCTAGAATTGCAAGACAACGAACAAACATAGCGCCATGAATCTTCGTGCGCCTTTTTCTTAATCATTTTTACTTTGTGCCAAAGTTTTTACCTCAGGTTAAGTCAGGTGTCTGACCTAGGTCAGGTCAAACGGGCCTATGTCCAAAAAAAGCTTAGCGCCCCGTAATTCCCCGTGTCGGAAAACAAAATGTCACAATACTACTTTCAGGGATTAGTCATCTTGATAGATGCAACAAATCTGCCATCTCAGATTTTTCGGAATTTTCTGGGTCACTGACCTAAGGTCAAGCCCATTTTAAGGACATGCCGTTTTTTCGGAAAATGCTGGAGTTTTCCAGGACATTTTCAATGTGGGGAGAAGCAGACATCTAGTTACCGTCATTGGGCAAAGTATCAATGACTTCCAGCCATTGACCTGCGTTCAAGTCACGAATAACTGTTACGAGCCAAAATGTACCATCAAAATCGGCGAAGAATTGCTCAGAATGGGTAGAAAATAGCAGAACTGGCTTGCACAGACGTAAGTAATACCAAGAACCCCAAAAATCTAAAAAATTGGATATTTTGGAAATAAACAGGCTCTCGGGAATAAAGCTCCGCCATTTGTGTACATTGGTAACTAATGGATTTTTTCCAAAATTTAAACATGAGAAACCATCACGAGGACCACTAAGATCAATTAAATTTAAATGGATAGGCTTATGTCGCAAAAATAAAGGAACACTAAAATAAGTTTCCGTCAAAGGCTTACTGCGTACGGCTACGGCGCCCACCGACAACCGGAGTGAAAACTGCCGTGTCTTTAACTCAACGTTTCTGCTTATATATTGAAGATATCTGAGAAATGAGACGTGTATCGGCATCTGCGGACTTTTACTCGTGCGTTGGTGCCTTTACCCATGCGTTATTAGTCACAAGCCTTGAGATTCAGGCCGTTTCTCGGTCTCATGCAGTCGGCCACGAGAAAATATGTTTAGGACGTAAATTGCTCACATTCTATCTAAAACTAAAAATGAGACCGGTTTCGAGCTCTACTCGTCACAAGCTTTTCAACCGTGTGCTTATTTTTATCGTGCAACCAACCGTTCGTTAGTTAGTTCGACTGTTTAGTTAGTTCGACTGGGGGGCGGTCAACCGCCCCCCTCCCCCCAGTCGGACGTGATCGTCGCTGACCGACGGTTGTGGGCGGCTTAATTGCGCAAGTACGGAAATGAAATGACATTTCGCGATAATTAATTCTGTTCTGTCTGCTCCTTATCAGGTCAAGGTAACGCCAGGTCAGAACAGACAGCCATTTTTTGTCTTCTGACTACACTGTAAACTCATTCCGACGATGCTAAGTTTTTTTAACCACGAGCCATTGTTACAAATACAAACATTTGGGTTGTCAGCACACGAGTAACTAGTAAAGAAACAACCCAAAGACTTGTCATCATCACCATCGCCTTGCTTTGTGTAAGTAAAATGAACAATGAAAAAGGAGTCCATCGTAAAAATAACAAGGATCTTCGTCGTAAGTGTAAAACGAGCTAAACATTATTGGCGCATAAGGGACGTCTAGGTGCTCGTCAAGAACACGAACTACATGAGCTCGTTGACAGGTGACGAAAGGAACGTCCACGTGGATTTCGCGTGTTAGTCATGACAAAGAGCAGCGTTTACAGCTGAGCAGCGGTAAAGCTTTCCGCCAGAATTCAAACACAGTTTTCTAAGACGCCATTTTAGAAACAAGCAGACGTGCAGTGCTCCAGCGCGCTGCCAGTGTTCGGATATGGTAACTGTCCGGTACATTTTGTGATGTTTTTTTGTTCGGATGTACTGTGAGAAGCATATGCATATTTTGATGGGCTTTACCAATGTCAAAGTGTATTATGGCTAAGATTTAACGGCCATTGGGTCAAATACAACAGTAGATCATCTCAGATTAATGTTTCGCGCGACGTTTTCGACGCACTTAACCGTTGCTCCCCAATAAGGCAAGCACAGGTGAGTGCACACTCACAGAAAGTTGGGTTACTTTGCAGATGACAGACATGATGCGCTGGGATGATGATGGGTTTGTTGTCCAAAAATTGCTTATCAGTATGAGATTTATAGTAGGTAGTTCGTGTATACATAAAATGCCTACTCTATGTGCCATAGGTACAGAGACGAAGATTGTTATGGAAAAGCTTTATACCGTATGCTGTATGCCTCTGACCCATGAATGTACCTTAATTCTGGTTTGCTTATTAATGCCATTTTTTTGGAAATGCTTGCAAAATTCAACCTTACCTCACCTGTCTCCATGTGCTTTTTGACTGGGAAATGAAGCTAACACTGGTATCCTGCTTGCCAACACGCACCATAAGCAGCCGATGGCAGACCGTACCATGCTGTTTTTTGCAGAACGAACAATGGCAAAACATCCAAAGCATCCAGGTTCTCAAATTTTGTTGCATGAAACAGGGATTTTGTAACCAAACAGCATAAGTTAGAAGGTATAACCAAATCTTTGCAGGGCTGTGCTGAAATTTCGTCCCAAACATTACATTTGATGGCGTGCGGCAATTCTGGCAACTTTTCCTTTCATATAGCCAAAATTCCGTGTATCCGAACCTGTTAATATTTCAACCCTTAAACGTTTCGACTTTTCGGGACTGGCAGATTTTGACTTCTCGGGACTGGCAGATTTAGTTCTATATGTCTATGCCAGGAATTTTATATAATCAGAATTTATACATGAAAATTTCCCTGAATATTTATTTCTTGGCAGGTGGGTTGCAGCTGGACTGAATGGACTGAATAACAAACAAAATGGACTGAATAAATTCAGTACGTTGTGTGATCCATCCCAACACCATGAATTTAGCCTGGATTAATTGTGCATGCTGAGTTTTATATCACGTGGTGCTCCAGCACCACCTTAAACAAACAGCAACACCTAGCAAAATATAGCACCACCTAGAAAAAGCACCACGTGCCACACATATGACACTGTGCAATGTGGTGCGAAAAGCTGTTTACTTTTTTGTTGGCCACACAAATTATGTATTTCTCCAATCTTTTCGGCTGAAATAGTAAGAAGTACATATTAACATTGCACTTCAGGCATCATAAATTATGATAGCTTTATAATTGTGATAGCTTCTCCATAATATAAGCCCTAGGCCAAAACCTTACTGTGGACCGAAATTTGAGTTAGTTTTGTATATTCTAGGGTGGTTCTAAAAACTTACGGGCATATTCAAGAATTTTGGGGAAGTTGTGTAAAAATAAAGGTCTCCTGGGACTTCATATCTGCCAGAACTGGTGCTGCACAGCACGTAGCTTACTGAAGTTTTGAGAACAGATTCTGATTTGGTTGGTACCTAGGATATCTGTCATACCTGAACCATTGTTTGCAGACTGGGATTTAGGTAAGTTATCGTCCAACAGTATAGATATTGGCTATCGCCAGGCAGCTAATGTTCATAAAGTTTTGGGAACAGATTCTGATTTGGTTGCTACCTAGGATGTCTGTCATACCTGAATCATTCTTTGCAGACTGGGAATTTAGGTAAGCTATCGCCCAGCAGTATACATATCGGCTATCGCCGGGCAGCTAATGCATTAATAACCACGCCACATTAGCCTTCGGTACGACTTTCCACACATTTAAAGCAAAAAAGGGAGAGAATCAGCAGCAGCAAAACAACGCACAACATCACACGGAATTCAGTTTGGTCTCATTTGTGCCGTTATCAAGCGTCATTAAACAAATCGAGTTTAAAGCACTGCCAAACCCATTTTAAGATTGTTAAATTCAAACGCATCATATTTTTCCCAAAGACGCTTGAATTCAAAAATCTCAGTTGTGCTGCCAGAACGTTAAAAACCGCAGAGTAGGCAAATGCACACACACCAATTACTCCTCGTCCGTCTATATATATATATTTATATATATATATATATATATATGTATATATATATATATATATATTGCAACAAGCGTGTCGATTTCTGTAAATGACTGGGGAGGGGACGAGGGCCCGACAACCTAACCTCCCTCAAAATGTGGGTTTCTCAACGGGTTAAGTCCATTTTATTTTGACCAACGGAAATTTGGAAGTTTTTTGTTCCTGTTTATGGAATAGAAATCGTTTTTATTGTCATACTAGCGTGACCAGCCGGCCTATCGGTCGGCTCGTGCCCCCTAGTCCTCGCGCTTCGCGCTCGTCCCTGTACTCCCATGCAATGGGCCCCTAGCTCCAAATGGAATCCCCAAGGATTATGCGTTTCGCTCCAACCGCGCTTTGGTACGTTTCCCGCCCCGAGCATTGAAATCTTCATTTCGCGTTCGAATTTTGAATTCGAATCGAGTTTCCGCAGAGCAGCTGATTTAATTGACACTGGCAATGTCGCAGGATCGCGTTCCTTGCGTTATTGCCAACAAACGGCTTCTGTTTGATGATCCAAACGTCCACAGTCTTATCTCCGCAAAGTCCTCACGCCAGCACCCTAGCACCGTTCGACAATCGCGCTCGGCGCTTCAGTCCGTTTCACGCGTGTTCGGTTTGACGCGACTTGCACGCTTCACAATGAACAGGCGGCTTTTGTTTGCTCAAAAAAACTTCTGCAGGCTCGTCTCCCTAAAATGTTCACGCCAACACGCACCACCATCGTTCAACAATCGTGCTTGGCGCTTAAGTCCGGTCCCAGTTAAACAGCTGATTGAGCTGCTTCCACCACTGCTCTACAGTTGTGCTGTGCGCTCACATGACGGTCTCTGTCCATTTAGTCTCTCCATGCGTAACGAGATCTGATCGAAGCTGGCACTGTCAAACACACGCAGATGTTATCGTCTTTGGAGGCGTGAGGTCGGTGACGCCACCTTTCGTGTATTTTTGTTTTTGTTTTGCTTGCTTTTTTGCCACAAAACGACAAATGTAACAGTCACACCAAATATCCAACATCGGGCGCATATACCCAGCGAACATGCTTACGGTTACGGCATATGCAGCCACTATGAGTGAGGGTGAGGTAGAATTAGTCTCGGCCACCAGGTTATGTGGAAAATTGGACAATAGAGTAATTCATGTGAATGAATGCAAAGTGGCTGCCAGCAACTTTGTTGCCGACAACTGTCAAGGCAAGTTGCAATAAGGCCTTGCAGGCCTACTTGCTGTCGGTTATTGGTTTATTTAGAATGTCGGATCTGATGTGTTGCTGAAGTGTAACAGGAGACCGCGAAAAATCACTGCGAATTTCCAGCAGTTACCATTCAGTATTGCTCAAAGATACTGGTATGATGCTGCAGATACTGGTATGAAAGTGGTTTACGTGTCAGCTTGGACTCAACCACGGACGACGACGCAGCGTCGTTCAGCACCATCAGATACCGTCTCAGGGAATTTTCGCATCACGTGTGGTTGGCTGAATTCAAACTTGAATGGGCGTGACGTTCGGGACAGAAGAAAAACATGCGCTGCTTTTGTGACCAGCCGACATAAAAAGCCGGGAATTATTTTTGACCGGAAATTCCAAAAAGTGGCTGTAGCGACGGGACCTTTGTGGAGATTTTGCCTCTTTCCCATCCACTGCCATGCGGTTAATGCTAAATGTTGTCCAAAGTTGGAGGAAGGGACAGCTGACCCTGCCCTTTCCAGTTCCTACATCTCTGAAAATTGGAGGTTTCGGAATAATGTTATTCGTACCATTAGTGTTATTCGAACGTTACCTTGCGAAACTGTCTCTGGACATACCTCACTCTCCCCCGTCAACCAACACAATAACGCACACGATACTCAACGCTGTCAGGTTCATAAGCTGGACATACATGCAGTTCGCACAAATAAACACCGGCAATCAACACACGCAGCAGACAGGGGAGCAGTGGAGCATCATGACGAAAAGTGGTTAGTACGTTCGCGTCTTTACCGCAAGGTCCGCGCTTTGAGGCCAGCCGATGTGACATTTCGCATTCCTACACGGAGACGTCGTGAGAGGTCGAGCGCAATGACATGCTGCCACTGCGCACAGCGTCACGTTGGTGAAAGGAACGCGACATCCGTCGATGCATGAACGGCCAGTGGATAAAACCGCATCAAAAATGTCCGTAACGCACGAATATAAGATGCAGATTCTGCCAAATTTCAAAGAAGATAAACACAGATCGCCTGACGTTCTATGGAAAGGATCGGCTATAGTTCTACGACGATTATGTCGAACTACAGTTCCAGCGACTGCACCGATTGCACTCGGCATGGAAAAGCGTTGTGTCGATGCGGGGGGGCTGACGCCGACAGGTTGAGCGAAAACTGCTCCGCAAAGATGAGCTCGCCGCCGCGGAGGTCAAGGCAACGAAATTCTGAAGGCATGTAAGGAACTGTAGGACGGTGGCTCATCCGCTATTCTATAGGTTTGACATAGATGTTCGCAGTTGGCTGTTTAACGGGAAGAATGGTTACAATCCACTGCGACCCTACCAATTTGGCAAAACATAGTACCACCGAGTGCAAAGACTGCACCTGTCATGAAGAAACATTAAGTTGAGCAATGTGGCAGCTGCCATGGACGCGGCTGGGAGACGCCACGAAAGTCGGAATAAAAACTTGCAACGCACGTAAAGGGGAACGAAACAGGTCTTCCTGAACTCGACAATTTTCAACCGGACTGTGCAGTGCTGAGTGGAAAGAACTAATCATAGGAAAATGTGGCTAAAACGGAGACATCCATATCTTCTACGCTGAAAAACGAGCGGATCACGCCGGTGGCATCGTGGCTTGGAGAATGGCCGAGCGCGCCGCCCGACTTGAGCGCCGCAGAGTGGTCCGTGACCCCGCAGTGGAAGAGCAGCAAGCCGACGTCGTGGGCTCCGCGACCGACATCGGGACGCCAAGCGCGAATGCCGGCGCCATCGCGAAGATCCGGCAATGGTCGAACATGATGGTGAGCGCTGGCAGCGAACGGGGGATGCCGCGCACGGTAAACTTCTTGTTCCCGCGCGCGGCGCAGCGGCCCGAAGAAGTTTTCCCGGCCTAAAGGTTGTGGCGGCACACGACACCGGTCATTATCGGCCCAGTGCGCACCGCGATCCGCTGCGCTGGCCCGCCGAGCGCGCCACGTTGTGCTGCGCCGGCGGCATGGTGCTGCTCGACACGCCTCTGGAGGTACCGTGTACGCTGCGCGAGCTGTGGGTCGCCGACGCCAAGACGTTTCGCGCCAACATCCGCCGACTGAATCTGCGCTCGCTATCGCCCCGCAGACCGAGAGCGAGGTTTGTCTGCCCCGCGGAGGCTCCACGTCCCCGGTGATCATCCAGGGGCAGCTGTATCACCGGCTGGGACCGCTGCGACCCGACGGACGCCCTCGTCATGCAGCGTTGCCTCCGTCGGTAGCTGATGAGCCTGTAGGTGTGGCTGCGCCAGACGAACCACTGGCTTCAGGAGCTCATCATGACCAGCGAAGTGATGGACAGGGACGTCGAGCAATGGCGGCTCGTGATCAGTGCCGAGGTCCACCCTGCGGACCAGCGTCGGCACGGCTATAATGGCGCTGAGGGACTTGAGATAGGTGGCTGTGCTCATCGAGGACGAGTCAGCACTTCCGTTCTTCTCGCACGGGAAGGATGGCTGGCGCGCCGATCTCCGTCACACACAGCTGAACGATACGGCGGGACGGCGGGACGGCGGCGGCTGCGCACCGCGCAAGATCACCGCCACCAGGTGCGCCCGCGCCTGAACGACATTCTTCACCGCGCGTGCAGACTGGACAAGAGTAGGTCTCCACTCCAGTGTCGAGTGCCAGCGCCTGTTGCAGCACATGGACCCATAACACGTCTGCGGCGCCATGGCGGCCGACAGCGGCGCAGGAGGCCCTGCCCTGAGGCCGTCGCCTACCACTAACGTTTGTGGTGCGCCACAACAGGAACAAAACGAGCGCCAGATCGCGACGCTCACCATCTTCGTCATCATCAGCGCCAGGTGGCCAGAAATCGGCGAGCCTGTGCTGCGCTCGCAATCACCGGAGGGCTGGCCGGACATCGCTGCCCTCGTCTTCCAGCCGAGGCCAAGACAACGGCTGGACGATTTCACCGCGATGCACACTCGACGGCAGTGAGCTCATCACAGTAATGGCGCTGCGGGACATGGCACAACGGACCGGCCGTACCCAACACGTGAACACGCGAAACGCCGTGAACACGTGTTATTTTTGATTCCCCTACCCATGAACAGATAGGCAGGAGTGCCCTTTCAATCCCATGTGATCCATCTACGTTACGTACCGTTCAGCTGCTGCGCTAATTTGTCACATCGGATCACACCACTCCCCGCTATTTGCCTAATGCCGGACGAGAGAGTCGTAGACTGCACCATGAACGATGCCGCCAGCCCTGGACACTACTGCAACACCTCCGTGTACACAAACTGTTGGTGCGTCCGCCAGCGCGAAGCGGCAGGACAAAACGCAGGTCGTGCGCGCTGCCGACGAGCGAAGCCGCCACGTACAGCTGGCCGTGGCAGAACACCGGCTCGTCCAGATAAACAGCTACTCGCCGAAATGTCTGGCCCTGAGCTTTGTTAACTGTCATGACAAAGGCGACGTGAACAGGAAATTGCCGTCTCTGCCACTCAGACGGGAACAGGCCGTCGGCCGGCTGCAGTGTTATGCGCGGCAGCAGGGCCAATCGGCCGGCGTGAGGCCCACCGGCAACGGCGGCCTCCAGAAGCCAGCCGCCGATGACGCGTCGCACCAGCAGACGCGTTCCGTTGCACACCCCGTCGGCGGGCGTGATGTTGCGCAACAGCACGCACGGCATACCGCGCTTCAGGCGCAAGTGCTGCGGTGGCAAACGAGGTACGCTCAGAGTGTTGAGATACTCCTGGGGAATCTGCAGCGCCTCAGTGGCGCCCACCGTGGCGTCGGCGCTGAGACAGGGGGCGACCTCCAACGGGAAGAGGTCGGTTACGGCGTGGTTGATGTCGTCGACTGTCGCCTTCTGAAGTGCCAGGACGACTCGCGGCGCTATCCGGTCGGCGTCGTCGTGCCGCACCGCCAGATCAGGGAAAATCCAGCCGATCACAGTGGCCAGGTGGACCTCCATCACCAGCTCGTCCGGCAGCCGGAGGGTGCCATCTTCGTCGGTCTCCGGCTGGCCGCTGCCCAGCCTCAGCTGTCAGCCGGCAGACCACTCGGCGTCGTCGCGCCGGTGGCCCGCACGTCGAGCGCGCTTATTTTCCTGGAGCTGGAGCACCTGAAAGTGCCACCACAGCGGCGAGCGGCTGACGCAGGCGTCGACGATTTGGGCACGCGACTCGCGCCTGACCACCGGCAAGATCTGCCGGAAGTAGCCGCCTAGCACCAGCATCTTGCCACCGAGCGGCAGCCCGGTGCCGACCAGGTCGCGCAGCGTTCTGTCGAAGCCTGTGGCAGGTGCCGGTGAGCCATCGGCGCCTCGTCCCACACGATGAGGCTGCATTGCCGAATAAGATTGGCGAGCGGGCTCTGAGCGGTAACGGCGCAGGAAGACGTGCTCGACACGTTCAGCGGCGTCTTGAAGCGAGGGTGCAAGGTGCGGCCGTTGTCGAGGAGAGTAGCCGCTATGCCGCTGTACGCGACGGCCAGCGCCACGTTCTGCTCGCAGCGGACGGCAGCCAGCAGGTTATTGAAAGTAAAGGGTTTGCCCTTTCCGCCGGGCGCCTCCACAAACAACGCCAGAGGACGCTGCTGCCTGACGGCGTCCAGCACCGTGTCCACCACTGCGCGCTGTGACGACAGCGGCGTCGGGAGACGCTCGGCCACCCGCTCGTGGAGCGCGGCGTGGTCCAGGTCGATCTCCTCTCGCAGAACGGACGGCAGACGACCCGCCCGATCAACGCTCTACAGCCGGCCGGCGGCGGCACGATCGTCGTCAGCGACGCCAGGCAGGCCAAAGTCGGACAGCGCCTTGCCGGCGAGGTGTAGCCGCTGCTCGATGTCCAGCAGCACCACGGCCGCGATCAGGGGACCGCCGGCGTCCGGATGCCGGCGGACCACGTCCTCGCCCATCGACTCCCGCTAGCAAGGAACAGACCGTCCGTGTCAATGACGCAGAACAGACCGTGTTAATGACGCAGAACAGCAGCAGTGTGACAAACAGCTGCCGGATCTGCGCAGGCATCTGGGCGTGACTGGCGTCACTCAGCTCCGCGTCCCACTCGCCGTCGTCCTGCAGCAGGCCGCGCAGCCGGCACGTCTCCAGGTAGGTGGCGCATACGGCCCCGTCAACGATGCGTAGGTCGGCGAAACTCGACGCGCCGCGGACGTCGTGCAGGAGCATGCGGAGGTAGAACACGTCTCCGTGACGCGGAGAAACGCTAAACACACGGCCGATGGTCGGCGCCGTCTGCTGGTTGCGCCGCTTGAGCCAGCGCTTCTGGCCGACGTCCCACGATAGCCGCGAGGACGCTCGGCACCCGGGATCGACTGCGGCCGAGTCCCGGCCGTTCTCGAGCCAGGCCGTCAGCGGGGTCCTGTTCGGCCCACACACGATCAGACGGCGCTCCACGCCCGGCTGGAAAAAGACCACCTGGTGGTCCTCCAGGTGGACCTGGAGCGCCACTACTGCCGGCGACCGGTCTCTCATCTCGAAGGCGAAGAGACGCCAACACGCCTCGCTGGAGCCGACGGACCGGTCTTGGAAACAGGCGATTTCATCTGGAGCGGCGCCGTCGCTGCGGCCCGTGCACACCATCTGACGGTCGGACCCCCGGTATATGTATTAGAAGAGGTACTTTACGTTCTGGAAAGATGCGCAAAGTTCCACGCTGAGGCGGCACGCGTACCGCAACGACAGATAGGGTGAGTATGGCACGACCTACTGGCTGGTGACGAGTCGCCCGTGATGCTCGCTCTGCCGGCCTCCGGGGTCCGGCGCCCGCCTCCGGCACAGCGGGTACGGCCGGTTGTCAGCCCACTCCGTACGGTCTGCGAAGGGCTTGGGAAGCCCTCTGAGCAGAGCCGTCCTCCACACACTGCGCCGCTGGACGTGCCGGGCCGCACTCCCTGTGCACCATGGTGTTCAGCACTACCGCGTGCAGCCGGCGAGCCTGGTCGCTCGGCTCGGGGTCGGGCAGCTCGGTGGACACCAGCGTGTCCTCGTCCTCGGTTGTCCGCCGTCTGTCGGCCGGTTCGAGGATCGGAAGGATGCAGCTGTGCGGGAGGCCTGCGAAGACATGCATCGTCGAAAGAATGCGTTCCGAATTGTGTTTCTCGACAGGTGTCGCCAGAACGTGGCATTTGCGAACGAAACAATGACGCAACATGAAAAGGCAAAAACGACCCTCAAAGTGCCCGTAGTGCTTGCGTGTTTAATACGAAGGCCACAAACAGTTGGAGGGCCCAACAGAAATTTCGAATGGGCAGCGCTCGATTAACTTGCGCATGGCAGTGGGCTATGCACGGCTTGGGGTGACTGTTTTCTTTCCGCTGTTGACCGCGCTGTATTTTGCCGTGTTAGCCGAGTTCATCGAAACTGACATTCCTCGTAATACATGTGCCATGTCGAATGCCAACAACGTGAATCGATCTCCTCCGTCTCCGCTCTGAGGGGTCGGAGGCGTCCTGGACGCCGCACGTCCGTCCTGCCCGCCGGCGCCGGCCGGCGCTGAGTGCAGTCAGCTGGTTACGGGTAACAGAGCGGGCAGCGGCGGGACGGCGGAGTGGTCTGAATGGCGGGTCGTGTGAGCCTCAGCCTCAGCCGTGTCGAGCATAATGAAGCACGGAAAGCAACGCTCTCGCTCCATTGCAGACGACACGGAAAGGGACATCGGTAGGCTTAATTTTAGTTACGAACATTTCCTTCCGTCTCCACATGTCGCTGAAGCTTTTGGTGCCAGTATTTGCCAAAACTGTTAAGACGCGACCATATGGGGGCCGTTGTGAAAGAGCACCCTCTCCGTTGTTTGTCTGTGCAGTCGCCACTCAAGATGTATTAGCAATGCTTCACATCTCGGCCTGACTATCTGCACGAACCTCCTGTCGACGTCAACGTTCCCCGTCCCCATGCTTAACATCCTGCGACGCACGCATACCCGCAGTGACTCTCGTTGCTCTCTCCTGGCGGCCAGCTGGCGAACTAAGAGACCGGCCGGGCGGCAAACGACCTGAAAACAGCTGATCGGCCGTGTGAGTCGTGGGAACTTTTGCCCCGATTTCGCGCACGTGCGGAGCTTTAATGCCCGACATTAAATGCGTCCGAAGCGCACAAGATGGAACATCCAAATTTTCAGTACCCGTCAGTTTACAGCATTCCACATCATGGCGTCCATAATGTATCTCTGCGCTGAATGTTGCCGAAATTGGAGACGTTTCCAATTTGCTAAGCTGTCTTATAAACCACAGCCAAGCACAATTTCTATAGCATATCACACGTGACCAAGGCAGTAGTCTCCGTGTGCCGATGTATGTGTGATATGTGTGGTGTTCATGCAAAACGTGTGGGAATCCTGTCGCGCGACGTGAATTTCGCCGTAAGTTTAAACAGCGCAGAGAGCGGGAGAGCCGAATCTGAGGAGGAAAGAGCGGCCGGGACTTCGATCGTACTGCTGGCGTTGCATGACATTCCAAAAATGATGTGACGCGCGGAACACTTGGTACTCACCTCGTTTCTGAAACTCGATGACCTCCAGATGCACCGCCACGCGGCCGAGCAGGTGGCGCTTAGTGAGGTCGACGATCAGCTATCTGATCTAGAACCGGAAGACCCCCGCCCGCGCCACGATATCCGGACGGTCTTCGGGCGTTTGCGTCGGCAGCAGGGCCTCGGTTATCTCCGACCACTTGGGATTGGCAGTCATCGTCACGAAGACGGTGGTTGGTCCGAAGTGGCGCACGGTCGCCATGCCGTCCAGGTACCTAAACACCAAAAATCCGTTTATCAGCAAGCATGCCATCTGGCTAAGTGTCATGGAATCATCCGCAGTAAAACCGGCCAATGTGACAGCAACAAGACAGCGTGCGCAAATGACACAGGTGTCTTACTTCCGTCTTTGTGCGCACTCACACGACGTTCGCACGCATTTCAGAAAATGCTGGGTTCTGACGGAAAAAAAACTAAGAACATAAAACAGACACGTGACGATAATGACCTTTCCCTATAGTGCCGCGGTCCTCCGACAAACATGGCTGGTAGAATCACGCGTCGGCCGACGGCGGGTGCGTCGCCGGCAGGGCCTCCCGCGCCGTGGTCGGCCGCCATGGAGTCGTGGACGTGTTGGTCACGCTCTGCTCGTAAAGGCCCTGGTGGTTGGCTAGGTACACCAGGCGCTGGCACTCTACACGTGGGAACGCCATGCAGACAGACTCTTGGAAGAGCCTGCATGCGCGGTGGAAGCTGTCGTCAAGGTGCGGGCGGACTTGCAGGCGATGGGCGGCGCACTGCAAAGCGGTGATCTTACGCGGTGCGCAGCCGCCGCCGTCCCGCTGTGCATGACGAAGGCCGGCTTGCCAGCCGTCCGTCCCGTACGGGAACAGCAGGACGAAGTGAAGGGCTCAAAAGCCCGATGTGCCTAGTCGATGGCCACCAGGCTGGGGCCGTCGGCGCCTCCTCTCTGTCGCAGCACAATGTCCTGATGCGCCGTTTCGTCCCCGATCAGCAAGGCCACCTCCCGCAGCCCCTCGGCGACGTTGTAGCGGCGCCGGTGCTGGTCGCCAGGGCGGGCCTCAGCACTTACCACCAGCCGCCTCTGCTCAACGTCCCGGTCCAGGACCTCGCTGGCCATGATGAAGTCCTGGACCCAGGGGTTGGTCTGGCGCAGCAGCACGTGCAGATCCATGAGCTGCTGACGCAGGCGGCGCTGCACGGCGACGGGCGTCGACGCCGGCAGCCGCGCGTGACCCAGCCGGACGTCGGCCTTGGCCTCTGGGTCGTCGCACTGCGGGTCGTTCATGTAGAGCTGCAGGAACGTCGGTAGCCGTCCCTCTTCGGGTCGCAGCGGTGCCAGACGGTGGTACAGCTTCGCCTGAATGTCCACCGAAGGCACGTAGCCTCAGTCGGGCGGTCGGATCTCGCGCACGGTCTGGGAGGCCATGGCGAGTGCCGAGTTGAGCCGGCGGGCGTGGGTGCGGAAGGTCCAGGCCTCTACGCTGTCAGAGGTCCACAGGTGGCGCAGCGTGGCCGGTGGCTCCGGCAGCGGATCGAGCAGCACCTTGCCGCCGGCGCAGCAAAGCGTGGCGTGCTCGGCGGACAGCGCAGCACACCGCAGCGGCGCACGGCCTGTCCATGCAGGCCGGCGTCGTGCGCCGGCACGAGCTGTCGGCCGGCGAGAACGTCGTCCGGCTGTCACGCTGCCGGTGCCGGCCGTGCTTGGCGCGGCATCCCTCGCTCGTTGTTGGTACTCACGGTCGCGCTGCAGCACTCACGCCGGCTCCTCGCGACGACGCTGCACGAGCTCTCGCTCCCGCTCAATCGCCGCAGGGTCCTCGCGGCTGGCTTGGCGTCGCTCGCGTTCACGTTCAGCCGCTGCCGGGTCATCGCGACGGCACCGATGGCGCTCTCGCTCGCGTTCGGCATAGTCACCGTCACGACGGAGTCCGGCGAGTCTGGCGGCGTCGGCTTCTCTCACTTCTACTGCCCTGGCACGGACCATTCGGCGGCGCTCTAGTTCGGCGACCCGCTCGGCCTCGTCCTGGGCCTCGCGTCGCCGCCGGGTCCGCTCGGCGGCCCTGCGTCTATCGGCCGCGCTTGGCCGGCGACTCATGGACGGCACAAAGCCACAACGCAACACATAGTCACACACAAAACACACCACAGTACAATGCGCCTAACACGCAGTCAAAAGAAATATTCACAAATACCCACAACTAACAGTCATTGATCTCAGGCGTCAACTCTTCGCCACAAGATGACGGCACAGGATTTGTTTACTTTTCCACGCGCCGCTTTTGTCAATCAGGGGCATTCCCCCAATCACCGATAAAAAAATTCCTTGTCAGCTGATGATTGGTCCTCCGTTCCGGAGACGCTCAATAAACCGCCGTAGAACAAATGAATTAAGTGGTAGTATTTTTAACGGGTTCTTTGAGTAGTCATTTTTCCCCGGATAAACTATGCGTGCAGTAGGTTCTTTATAGTTGCCGGTTTAATTTGCACGTAGCCCATATCGTAAGCCTTTCAAATGGCCGTCTTTAGTGTTTCCGTGATCGGCACACGACACGGGTTGGTGCCAACGCACATTTTCTCACATGATACCATTCACCTTACGATTTTGTGTCGAACAAACCCAGTTTCGTCGTGGTGCGACCATCGTTGGCCCGATTAGGAACGTTTAACGGGTACGCTTAGGTCCATCATTGTCGGTTATGGTGCAATTCTAACTAGCTGTGGCTAAATGTGCCACTGTCTAAACGCCCAGTCGCACTTATGATTTTGAAACGTTTCAAAAGCCGAAATTCGACCACGCCTCAAACACAGCACGATGCAATCATTTCATTTTAGTTGGTGACAGCTGTTCCGTTCACAGAAAAGAGACAGTAAAAGCGCGGCCGCCCGGTTTCGAACCAGGGCCATCTCGTTGAACCCTATTCACGGCAGGGGGGCTGAATCCGCCCCCTCGTGCTTTTTGCTTGCCAATGTAAGGGTTTTTGACGCAGCTTTGCGAAACTTGGTGACTTTTCCTAGCTGTTCTTTCTACATACTATTACAAAATTCCCAAATTCCACTTTGCTCAGGGGCGGAGTCAGGCAACGTTTTTGGGAGGCACCTCAGGCCATTTTGGCCATGTTGAGGGTAAAAGGAAAATGAATGCCAAAAATAGCATTTTTAAGATAGAACTTAAAACTTCACATGGGTGTATAGCTAAATTGTTGGACAACGTTCAAATACGATTTTGCTCATTTGAGGTTACTTTACAAGGTCAAGTCAAGGTCAAAAGTCAAAATTTGGTTCTATAGTAACAATGTCGGCTCTTTTCTCTCAGATGCAAAACCCAGTCAGAATGGGGAAGGCTCGTGCCGCTGGCTGCTCTGTCGGCGCACGGAAAAAACAGCCGAAACCGCGGTGTGCACCCGGTCACGTCTTGCGCGATAGCTCAAAATGCTTTGGAATACGAGATTAACGAATGGTACCATCGGAACAGCAAAAGTGTGGGCTATGGGCTGGCATAAACTTCAGCCGGAAAATGAACTTGCGTGTCTTTCACATGGCAGTGTAAAGACAATGGATGGGAAAATTTCCAAGATTTTTCAATTGAGCACGTCCCGTGGCTATCCTGTGCGGCACACGAAGTCGACCCCTCGTGTGCCGTAACGACCCCACGGGTGATTTGCAGTCGGTACCTCGGGGCATAATGTGACAAAGTAGCCGAATCGCCACGCTCGACAATGTAATTTGGCCGTAGCCTATTCCGCAAAAGCTGCAAACGGCCATTTTCCGCGTTTCCGCGGCCGGCACGCGCCACGCGACGGTTGCGACGCGTCACGTTACACACGATGCGATTCCCCATTTGATTCTGCGACGAACACACCCGGTTTCGTGTCGGTTCGACCCGCCGTTGGCGAGATAAAGGGCCGGGAAGCGAACCGTTACGACCGGCGTCGGCTCTTGACCCGTTCGGCCAAAACACGTGCAAACCCTATGGGGAACTTTCGCACGTGCCACGTGGCGTCCGATGCCGGCAGAAACGTGAAAATCTAACACAATGCGTTGTGCCACACAACCCCTGACGTGGCCAAGTCTTAGCCACGTGCGACCTGCCTCTGCCAAAAACCACGGTCGGGCTCGTTTGCCATGGTGCGGGATATGGAAGCTCGTTCGTAAGACGTGAGGATTCCAGCTGTCGCTGAGTTTGACATCACGAGCCTAACGCTGCGATGAATGGGCTCATAGAGGACGGGAGTCCGCATCGAATTCTTCGTTCCGCTGAAGATCAAGTGCTGTTAGAGTTCCTTTCTTGTGGGTGATCAACCGTTCATTGTGGATTCACTGGCTTGGAACGGCATCCTTGATTAAATTACGGGTCGCATCCATTGGGTCTTGCTGCAGGAGCAAGAAATGAAGCTGATTCTGAAAACAAAACAGTTACGGAACTGAGAATTGCGACATTCCGAACCTGAATGTCAATTGTGTTTCTTGTAGCGCAAACAACATCCCATTTGCTGCTCGATTTTCGTGAAAATCTGTTGCTTTCTCAACGAACTCAAACTTATTCCATCGAAAAAAAATGATCAGTTACGGGCGCTGCAAACTATCCCCAATAACTTTGCGTACACTGCGTGGGAAGAAATATACAGTACTACTGACTGCTGGACTGCGAGTGCCAGAACAGCTGTCCCGCCTGTTATTTTGGACAGCTATGCTGTCCCAGCTGGCTTGTCGAAAGGATCTTTCCTTTTGACGTTTTGGCGTTTTTCTGATCTTGTTGGTTCGTCCTTTGTTTCTTTTCTTTCTTTTTGTCGTGGTACGGATCAGGGGCTCAGCGAGGATTTTCTTAAGCGGGTGGAGGAGGGCGGAGCCCGGTGGGAATTGAACTCATACGAAAACCGCCTGCTGGGAAGACGATGTGCAATGGTTTTCACGAAAAATTCGGGCCTAAGGAGGGGGTCCGGCCCCCGGGCCTCCCTTTGGCTGCGCCAAAGATACGGATACCCATCATCGACCTTCCATGCACTGGTGGAAAAAGGTTTCATGTTGCTTGTGCGATGTTATGCATGTTCCAAGTTAAAAAATGATTAAAACCTAAAGCAGCAAGATTTACGCCATTAACATGCAATATGCCATTGCAACCCTTAACCCGCCCCCGACTGGGGGGTGGCAGTTGACCGCCCCCCTGAGGTTTTTCCGAGATTGCGAGAGAACAAATACAGAGCCACGAAACTTTGTGTACCTTTTGCTTCATCATTTCTACACTTTGTGTCAAAGTTTTGGCCTCTGATCGGGTCAGGTGCTTGACCTAGGTCAGGTCAAGCAGACCTATGTCCAAAAAAGTTTAGCGCCCTGTAACTTTTTCGCAAAACAAGATATCACAATAATATTTTCAGGGATTTGTGATCGTGATAGATGCAACAAATCTGCTATCTCAGATTTTGCGGTATTTTCCGGGTCATTGACCTAAGGTCAAGCCCATTTTTAAGACATTTCATCGTTTTTTTCGGACACTGACGGAATATTTCATAACATTTTTAGTGTGGAGTGAAGCAGACGTCTAGTTACCGTCATTGGGCAAAGTATCAATGACTTCCAGCCATTGACCTGAGGTCAGGTCACGAATATCTGTAGTGAGCCAAATGTATCACCGTCAAAATTGGCGATGAATGACTCAGAATGGGTAGAAATTGACAGAACTGGATTGCACAGACGTAAGTAATACCAGAAACCTCAAAACGTTTGAAAAAATGGCATATTTTGGAAATAAGCAGACTCTCGCGAATAAAACTCCGCCAGTTTTGTAGATTGGTAACTAATGATTTTCTCAAAATTTAAGCATGAAAAACCATCAGAAGAACCACTCAGATCAATAAAAGTTACATGGATAGGCTTTTCTCGCGAAAATAAAGGAACGCTAAAATTAGTTCCCGTCAATTTCTTACTGCATACGGCTGCGCCGCACGCCTACAGACGGCGCGAAAATTGCTGTGTCCTTAACTCAACGTTTCGGCGTATATAATGAACAAATCTGAGAAATTAGATATGGATCGGCATTTGCGGACCTTTACTTGTGCCCTGGTGCCCTTAACTATGCGTTGTTACTCGCAGCCCTTGAGATTCAGGCCATTTCTCGGTCTCATGCAGTCGGCTATGAGAAAACATATATAGGACGTAAATTGCTTACATATTATCTGAAACTAAAAAAAATGAGACCAGTTTCGAGCTCTACTCGTCACAAGCTTTCCAACGGTGCGGTTATTTTTATCGTACGACCAACCGTTCGTGAATTGGAGGGGGCGGCGGCCAACTGCCCCCCCCCCCCAGTCGGACATGATCGTAACTGACCGACGGTCGTGCGCAGGTTAATATAAACGGATGTGTCAATGTTCCATTAATAAAGAAGTGTTGTTCCCTTCTATCACACCGCTGGCATTGCTTAATAGCCTTGAACCATTCTGACCGTGAACGAAATGCCGCGCACGCTACAGATGTCAATAGGATTATGTAAATCTCTTGTGGTTATATCTGGAAGGTATCAAGAGAATATGTCCCACTGGCAGGCAACAGTAACACCTGAAACTAACTGGGCGCTCTATGTTGTTTAACGTCAAAAATGACGTAATTCTGGCGTGCTCGGTCGCGCTTATTCTGTCCCGTTATGAAGTATCGGCGCGACGCAGGTCCTGTGCGGTGGCTGCCAGAGGCGAGTTCAATTTGCGCGGCTCATGGACGCGTCGCCCACCGCCGAACGCCTGAGGCGGAATAGCTACAGCTATCTACTCGGAGCTGAAGCACCACGGGAGCAGCGGCGCCAGACCATTCTGGCTCACAGACGACTGACCGACGCCCGCCGGCACACAAGACTTCGCTCAAGACGCTGACACTTGAGCCCAAGAGGCTGCGCGTCGTATCGCACAGGAAACAAACAGACGTTGTGTCCCCAGTCAGATAAGTCTCGAGACTACAGACGTAGTCTCGAGCAAAATGCTCCCCAGTTCCGCGAACACAGCTGTCGCAGCAGCTGAATGTTGCCTTAAATGATAAAACGGCAGCAGTGGAGGAAATGATTCTGTGAAGCGGTTACCAGCCAGACATGCTCAGGATTGAGAGCCAGTGGGAATGATGTAGTGACTGAAGTAGGAAACCGTATTTCCTGAGTTCTGTTAAACTTTATTTATGTATAGTTTTTACCCCTTGTTTTTTCATCGGGGAATGGGTATGCAAGAGAACCTTTCCGTGCCCATGAAGCCTAATTACATCACATGTGGGCACCACGGAACACATAATGCTACTTAAATAACCCCTTTGGGTGACACTGTTCGTCACGACTAGGTTTGTTTGGTTCATTTTATTCTATTTCATTTTTTGTTTTTGTTCTCTCCAGTGTTACGCAGTGGTCTGCCAGTGGCATCCAAGCGTGTCTTTCCATGCTCACGAGACCTAATTACATAACATATGAGAACCACGGTCCCTATAAGGCTACTTAGATAGCTTCTTTGGGTCACACTACTCGTCACGAATTAATTAATTAATTAATTAATCCATTGATTAATCTTGCTACCAATGTCAGACAGTGGTCTGCCAGCGGAATGCAAGGGTGATCTAATTCCATGCCCATGAAACCTAATTACATTGCATGGGTGCCACGGTCGCCATAATGCTACGGAAAGAATCTCTTTGGGTCAGATAACTGATCAGGACTAGGTCTGTGTTGCATCTTTAATTAATTAATTGATTCATTAACTCATTCATTAGCCTCCACTAGCAACGTTAGGCAGCTGTCCAACTCGCGATTCCGCAGAGCAGGACTTGAGCTTATAACGGCGCCCGTAACATGGAAAAATATCATTCTTAATATTCACTGGGCCAGACTAACAAACCATAGCTTTTAAACGCGCAAGGAAAGTGCTTTTTTCATGGCGATGCTGCAAATGCAGAACAGTCTGTAACTGCGAATGATGAGATTTCACTTTCAAGTATTGCCTAGGATTTCGGCCATTTAAAGCAACTGGAAAGGCGCATGTACCGAAGAAAACTGTTCGTGAAGCGATTTAGCGCAGTGTTCATCATCAGCGCAGTATTTATACAACCGTGTAGTTTCTTCGTTCACAAAGTTGTGGCAACACAAGCAGAGATAAGAATGTCCATTCGCCCAGACCCAGCAAGAAGTTTCTGGAGAAACGCTGGCAACGAGACATTCAAAGACAATGCGGCCAACAGTGAGTTGTGATAAGCGGCGGCTTTCACGCCTGAAACGGCACAGTTTAGACTGACTTCTGAAATGTAGCGCACGTAGACCTCGACGATAACGAAATCAGAGCGAATCGGGAGTGCTCCGAGTTTAGGAGCTCTCTATGGTCACTCGACCTTCTGGCGCGTCCCGGTGCCGGCCGGGCTCCGGCCGAGCCCGGCCGGGCCCCGGCAGCCGGCCAGGCCTCAGCGCCGCCCCGACGACGCCTGAGCGACGCTCAGTGGGCCCTGAAGCGCTCGCCGACCTGACAGCCGTTGAGGAAGCCGTTGTTGCTTTTCACGCATGCCCGGTGCTCGCGGGTGTGACGGCCCGGGAGTTGGTGCTGGGAGCGGGGCGTGGCGAGGTCCCCGACAGCCGGGTCCGTCCCGGACAGGACAGGACAGGCGCGGCAAATTGAGCTGCGGCCGCCGCCGCCCCGGGGCGGTCCTCTGCGCTCGTTAATCGCGGCGCGTTGTCGCCGTCGTGCCGTTCATCACCGCTCGGAATGCGTCTGACGGGGTCGTCGCATACTTGGCGCGTGCGGCCCGGCTGGGTCACCAGTTCCTCCCGGGACTGGCGGGCTGGTCCCGAGAATGGAGGTTTAAACTGTTGTACTTTTCCTTGGCCGCCCCGCTCCACAGCCGTAGCGGCGGTCGCCCCAGCCGCAGGCAGCCGCAGCCCAACCCATAGGTACCATATCCACGCGTTGGCCAGCCATGTCAGTTTTTTGCCAAAATTTCAGGCGTCAAAACATTTGTTTGGCATGAGGTGATGCTGAAATACGAATTATGTAAAAATCCAAAAAAATTCGAAAAAAATCTAAAAAAATTAACAGCTGCAACACCATAAAAGTACTAACTGACTGCAGCATAGCACGCTACCTAGTTACAGAGCTTTGCATACGTTTTTTTCCGAGTTATGTATGTATGAATAAAAGTAACTCAGCCTACCTATTCTATCCTGGACATGGGTAAGTTCGTTGAGCTGTTTGAGCTGGAGAAACCGGCCATGGGTACATGAACGGAATACCTATTTTACCCACAATTATTAACCAACTGAAACTCGGGAACAAGAACAGCAATATGGCCCAACATCAACATGACCCTGTTGATCTACTAACTGGACTACCTTTCCTGGCCATGGCTCGCTAAGCTGATTGGGTAGGTAGGTAGGTAGGTATAGATACACACCCCCAGATGAAAATGCATCATCGTTACCTCCCGTCCTTTCGAAATGAGTCTGTGATGATTGCTTCAGAAGACTGCAGCCATAACTTACTAGGAAAACGAGCTCTGAGTGCAGCCCAAGTCGTCTTCATGAGCATGCATCTACTGTTACGTCCATTATAGAATCTCTGTTACGAGCAAAAAAAAAAAAACCTGCAACGATGAGCTCACGCAGCAAACACTACGAGGTCCTGACGGACACCAACTGACACAGCTAGGGTAGAGCAACCTTGGAAAATGTTAAAATACGGCGTCACTTTAACGTCCCGCAGGAAATCATCTTTCACTTCGTAACGGAATCCCAAGACATTATCGATATTTGGCGTCATCTATACTTAAGCTGCTCGTGGGTTTGTTTGTTTGTTTGTGAGATAGGACACACAGCCTCTTGGGCTCAGCTGTCCAAAGACTTGGGTCGAGTCTTGTGTCTCGTCGGGCGTCGATGCTTGTGGGGAAATTTTACAAGTATTCTGTAATGCCGCAGATGAGGTTTAAATGTCTGTTTAAACGATGTGAAAGCTTTATGAAAGGACTAAACATAGTTTTCACTTAACGAAATGAAAGGATATAGCGAGGGAATTAGAGATGCAGTGTCACCAAGAACAGCAACACAGGTACAAACGATAGGATATGTAGTTACGTCTATAACGGTTGAACTTTTTTTTGGCGCAGCCCGATTCGACGAGGATAAGCAAATCTGGCAGCAGAAGCTTGCTGCATAATGAACAATATAAAATGTACGAAGTTGCTCGCACATGGCTCTTACATCACCGCATTTCATGTCTGAGTCAATTGCTAGTGTAATCATAAAAACAAACATTCCTTTTTATTATATAATTGTGGGACAATTTTGTTCTGTTGTTTTGTGTTCCATGAATATTAATGACTGACTAGAATCAGTTGTCTGATCAAACATTTTTTTACCTTTTCGAAGAGATACATTCAAAAGATGGAAACAAAGATCTAGGCAAGGCGTATTTGCTGCGAACGTAACACGAAAAAAACGGGCTGTGTCGCTTTCCTAGGAAAAAGGCATTATCAAGCTTGGGGGAATCACGTGGTGTAGGACCGTTCTGAAAGCACGCTGACGCCTGAGGAACAGGACAACCACAAGTCAAGGTAGGCTGGTTAGAAGCCTATCCAAATAGTTCTGACCAGAGACGCAGCCAGGATTTTCTTAAGAGGGGGGAGGAGGCCTATTGAAAACTGGATTCGTACGAAAACGGCTGCTCGGAAGACGATGTACATACAAAGAATTTCACTTAGAAGACTCCTATTGATCACCTGCAAGCATTCCCGTAAATCGAGCATGGCAGGACACCTCGCTCGCCGCCTCCGCGCTACTAAACAAGACAAAATGCGGCCTAAGGGGGAGGGTCGGTCCCCCCTATCCGCTCCGGTGGTTCGAACACTTGCTTGGGCTATGGGATTGAGATCCTTATGTTTTGCCAAATTGCTGGCACGCACTAGGCAAGCAGGACCAAGGCCATTCTTCCAGTCTGTAACTGGCTGCGCTGCCAAGCGAAGACATCTATGTAGATTAAGCCTGAAATTTGTTAAGCTCCACAAAATTTACTATCGAGGTAGCTAGGCATCTACCCACACCTTCATCACAGGACTGAAGCTTGAAGGTTTTTTCCTTTTTCTTCTTACAACTTTCTTCGTGATCTGGTGAGAAAGCAATGCTTGCTGATTAGTAGAGTGAAATAGCTAGTAGGTACCCATTCATTTCATTTTATTCCTAGTTGATTGTTTATCCTCCTGCAGCAGCTGTATTACAGCTTTTCATTTTCCAAGTTCTTGTGTAGTTGTGTAGTAAGCTGTGAAACTGATGAATTATGGCATATATGACGTAATTATGTTTGTTATCTTATTCAATACAATGTTGTCGTTATGTACTACGTATGGCTGAATTTTATGCAATACAATGTTGTCATTACATACTAGGCATGACTGAAAATATCAAGGTAAAGTTTTAGATATAACAACACATGCCACATTTTTTTGCGTAACCTCAGCCAGACAACAGCCGTGGCCACAGCCGCAGCCAAGCTCCGTCAGGTTTGTGCAGCCACCTCGCTCCGTTGGCCACAAGCTACAGCCGGCTGCACGGCTGGCCGCCCCATATAAACCTCTAGCCGAGATGCAGAGCCCCTAAAACGCCCCGGGACGCCTGCGGAAGGCGACGCCAGAGGGGGGGGGGGGGCGCCGGAGCAGGGCTCGTGCCGTGCACGGCGTCACCGGCCGGTCGCCCGACGGAGAGACCAGTCCGAGGACTGCGGAGCGCGCAGTCTCGGCCGCCGCCCGGCGGACGCCGCGTTCAGGCCGCTGGGACAATGTCGTTTAGGCCTGAGTCTGCACTGATCCGATGTGCCACGCAGGCCCGCCAGGAGACGCAGAGCATCGAACACTGCTCTTCAAGACAATGAGTCAGATGACGGCAAAATGACGCTGTCGACGTCGACGATGTCAACGGGTTACGACCTGCCCCCCAGCATTTGGATCAGTCCCAGATTTCACGCGACGGCGCCGATGGATATTTTGCTGGTACAAGAGAGCAAGCCTAAATCAACACGAACACGACGATAACAACAACAATAAAACAAATAACAAACTTGAATCATGCTCTCGATCTGATGGTGTGCAACGTTGTGGATACCAGATCTGCCTCTATTTCGACTGGCTGACTAGAATATCTCATCTGGATCCGATATTTGTGTATGCCTCAGATCCCAAGTAGATCTAATCCACATAATCACCGTCTGTTAAACTAATCATGCGGGAAATCTGAATCGTGGCCTAAACTACAATCAAAGTTATTCTGTTTCATTGTTTTTCCCTGTCGTCGAGCCAAAATCACATTGACGCCCGGTTTCCATGTTGCCCCTGAGCATCTTGAACTTTATGTTAATCTTCATGCATCGTTGTGACACTGTGATGGCGTTTCGCTTTGCATAATGCACTAGCTAAGTTTTTAACCGAGTTTTGTGATACTAATGGTTCTCAGCTATCCCGTACACACTCAGCTATACATATATATGTTATGACTCGACTGAGCGGTGAAAGACACTATGTGCAATCTAACAGCCGGATTCAGTTTCCGGTGGGCGTATTGAGGCTTTCATCAGATGAAAATTTTGCGTTGTTGATGTGTCAAGAGTCATGTAGTGGGGAGGTTGGCGTCGAAACAATGAACTTCGAATCTGTGAGCTTGAAAAGTGACTTCATCTGACAGTGTATAAAGCTGGAAAAAAGAAGAAAATGCATTCCATTTGAGGTTTGATTCATCTGATTCATCATTTCATTTACTCATCTGAGAAAGAGTAGCTATACGGCTGGAAAATAATTTTTGTAGCTGGAAATGAACCGTGGGAAGCGCTCAGTTCATCGTGTAACCACAGGCAGAGCGCAAGCATTACGAAGTGCAAACGTAGATGAAAGACATAATAATAACCCAGTGTTAAAGCTTTTCGCCAGGACGGAAGATGAAAAAGGAGCAATCATCGCAATAGTTTTTTCCGGTGTATTTTCCGCGCTTTCCTTAGCTGAAGCACAAGGAAGATGGTTTTTAGTTAACATATGTCCTGGTATCCAAACAATCATCAGCGTAAAGGGTAACACAGTGGCACCCACAGGAGGTACAAGCATGAGGAAGGAAGAACGTCGTTTCATACGGTCTTCAAGAGCAATGCACAGAGTTAAGCAAGACGCATCGGCGTGTAAAACAGGCTGCTTCTCAGCACCGATCGCTGACGATTGGCTCACTCACCAGATCAGAAAGGCAAACAGCGAGAGGCTCTGCTGTTCCGGGAACGGAAACGGAAACGGAAACGGCGGCCCAGTGGCCGCGGCGGCACTGGAAATTCCTGTGAATGGCCTCCATCGACGTGTCCTCTCAGAAACAAGGACCGTTGATTGGCAATTGATGCCGGCGTCTTCCGCCTGAGATTTGGTTAAGATTTCGCTGGAGACTAGTCACGCCCCCCTGGACTTGAATGGCTGAGTTAGAGGTGGCTCGGGAAACTTGCCGGCGAAAACGGCTTCGTTCAAAACGCTTCAGAATTCAGCTGACAATCGGACGAAACTCTCAGGATTAGGGTGATACCACTGGCGATGCAATTTTGTCGCCAAAAAGGCAGCAGCGAATTCAGGCTGCATTTGCAGTGCCATTGAAAATGCTGGAGACTGCTGAAACTGGTTAACTCACCTAAGAGACATGTTCCTTTCCCAATCCATTGAAAGCTTAGCCGTAACAGATTGTATTGAAAAGTCAGTACGGGTTAACTGGCTATACTGTTATTGGTTGATACATGTACCTATACACTTTTTAAAGGATGATGTCACTTCGCAGCAATTCAAATTCGGTTCTCTGTTATCCTTGGAAGTGTTTGTTCAACATAAGACGAAATCCAGTTGCACATTACGAGCCTGAATTGTCATTAGACCCGGGTTTCCTCAAAAGAATACACACCATGTCCAACAAAGAGGTGGTGTCACTTTGTTTCCTGGTCGGGGTTCCAACCGTACGTAAAGAAAAAAGTAGTTAAAAAGTCCATATACGTGTGCAGTATAATATTCAGATTATAGATTTAAAAACAGGCCTACAAAAATGGCCTACGCTGTGTAATAGGAAGGAGAAAACCATGTTAGATTGTTCATGTATCGTCACTACTTGTATATTAATACCATGCATGGCTGTCGGAATAATGTCGTTCGAGATCTGCATGCCTTTTTTGGATAGGCGTAGGCTTCCGGCTCTTCAGCTGCACCTCCCAAGCATGCCCAGTGTTTCGATGAACAGATTCGTAAGTGTAATCTAAACGAGATGAGGGTGATATGGACGCATTTACGGCAACTACAGAACAATAGCAAGGTGTTAGGAATAAATTAGAAGAAACACATGAAATGATGGTGGAGTATATGGCTAAGGAGCATCGAAGTCATTGAAGGAGCTTGCTTTCTGGGACACTCAGGAGTAACACTGAGTGACTCAGCGCGGGTTAGCCGTAATGCAGAACATTCAGCCAGTAAGAGTGGAGAGAAATAACACACAACAGGTCTCGGTGAAGTAACAGAGAACATGAACACAATGACCGCATAAATATTTTCTTGTAATATTCGGTTCAAGAAGTATCGTTCCGCTGCATAATTCGCATTGTCAAACAGTCTCCCAAGTGCGATACAAATCATCCAATAAATTTTGCACTTCCCCAGACTCGGAACGCTGATGTTGGCTGTTTGCTAAGTGCAAATGCCTGTTGCTAGAATGCGACTCTGAAGTTGAAATTAGTTTTCGACGGTTCAGGGAAAAGACTAATGCGGACTGTTCCAGGGAGGAAGCCACAGGGTGCTGGCAGAGTGGATCACGCGCCATCAAAGCAACGGTACAGTGCAAGTGAATGTGTCTCATTCCGAGGCCAGTAAATAAGGTGCTATGTGTCCGCAGCGCTGGTTTCGCCTCGTGGGTTACGATGGCTGATATGCAGAGAGGCATTCCAAGGCAAGTCGACCGCTGAAATGAAAAAAACACCCTCATCACTAAGCTGTTGACAGGAAAAATGTCTATGGGGTTACGTAGTGTTCCGAATTCACCTGTGCAATGTTCAGCTCGATGCTGTTTGTGGTTTTTTGGTTACAGCATCGGACATTTCTTTAACTCGTCCCGACTGGGGGGGGCAGTTGACCGTCCCCCCTGAGTTTTTTCTGAGATTGCGAGAGAACGAACAAATACAGAGTCACAAAACTTTGTGTACCTCTTGCTTCATCAATTTTATATCTCGTGCCAAAATTTTGACCTCAGGTCAGGTCAGGTGCCTGACATAGGTCAGGCCAAACAGACCTATGCCCAAAAAGTTAAGCGCCCTCTAACTTTTTCGCTAAACAAGATATCTCAATAATACTTTCACAGATTAATGATTGTGATAGATGCAACAAATCCGCCATCTCAGATTTTTCGGAATTTTCCGGGTCATTGACCTAAGCTCAAGCCCATTTTTGAGACATGTCGTCGTTTTTTCGGAAATTGACGGAATATTTCATAACATTTTTAGTGTGAAGTCAAGCAAACGTCTAGTTACCGTCATTGGGCAGAGTATCAATGACTTCCAGCCAGAGACCTGAGGTTAGGTCACGAATAGCTGTAGTCAGCCAAAATGCACCACCGTCAAAATCGGCGATGAATTACTCAGAATGGGTAGAAAATGGCAGAACTAGCTTGCACATACGTAAGTAATACCAGGAACCTCAAAAAGTTTGAAAAGTAGCATATTTTGGAAATAAACAGGCTCTCGCGAATAAAACTCCGCCAGATGTGTAGATTGGTAACTAATGAATTTTTCCAAAATTTGAGCATGAAAAACCATCACAAGAACCACTAAGATCAATAAAATTTACATAGATAGTCTTTTTTCGCGAAAACAAAGGAACGCTAAAATTAGTTCCCGTCAATTTGTTACCGCATACGACAGCGGCGCACGCCGACACGCCCGCCGACAGCTGGCGCGAGAATTGCTGTATCTTTAACTCAACGTTTCGGCGTATATATTGAATAAATCTGGGAAATTAGACGTGCATCAGCATCCGCGGCCCTTTACTTGTGCGCTGGTGCCTTTACCTATGCGTTATTAGTCACAGCCCTTGAGATTCAGGCCATTTCTCGGTCTCATGCAGTCGGCTATGAAAAAACATATATAGGGCGTAAATTGCTTACATATTATCTAAAACTAAACATGAGACCAGTTTCCAGCTCTACTCGTCACAAGCTTTCCAACAGCATGCTTATTTTTTGTTGTACGACCAACCGTTCGCGAGTTAGAGGGGGACGTCCAACTGTCCCCCCCCCCCAGTCGCGCATGTTCGAAACCGACCGACGGTCGTGTGCGGGTTAAAGACATGACAGCCAGTTGTTTTTAACGGCCTGTTCCTCCTATATAATAATACAGGGAATATAATAACGTTACATATCATAAGAATGGCTATCGTGCAACAACGATTTTCCGTGGTTTTAATTCCAGTTTTGTGCAAAATTAGAGTCCTTCACCTCGTGACTTTAAGCCACGTGTCGTGGATTGACACGAGTGCCGTGATTTTTTGTTGTACCAAAATTAGCCTTTGTGAGTTGCCTTTCACCTGCAAAAGCATGGGAGATGGTACTTTTCCGCAGATATGTTGGCTAAATTTGTATTGTCACAAGGGTTAGCCCGCAAAACGACGCCTTGAGGAAGGAAGCTCTGTTTTCCCGCAGTGTTACTTGAGTTTCAGGCCGTGACGCGCTCGGGCGGTAAATGAATGTGAGGCTTGATGTTATGGCTCTTCCGTCATGCGTTTCTTGGTTAAATTTGAATGCCCAGGTCAGCCCGAAACGGTAATTCGTAGAAGCATCGGCAATCACGTCCAGCCAACATGTCCATGTGGGCCCCGAATGGTTTATTGGTGGGCTTGACGGGCTTAGGTGGACATGGGCTCTGACTGGGCTTTTCGATGGGGCCCATGAGGGTCCTGGGTGCCGTGCGCACTAAGGCGGTACTTGTGTGGGTGTCGATGGCACTAAGGTGCCAGTTTACTTCGCTGTCCAGACGGGACGAGACTTACGGCAACAAACCATATCTGGCAGTCGTACGAATAGCATGAAATCAGTTGCAAAATGATAGACATTTTCTACCAATAAGCGTCATACAAAGCCCATTAAGGGTCCAGGTAAAACCCATATGCAGCCCACGCAGAATCCATTTAGAGCCCAAACGGGGTCCACATAGAGCTCAGTCAGAGCACATGCTGTACCTACATAGCTCCCTTACAAAACCCATACAAAGCCCACATGAGGCCCATATAGAGCTAGTAGTGAGCCCACATAGGGCCCATATAGGACCCACGCAGGGTCCAGCCATCGATCCACTTGGCTCAATCTGGGCTGTCCATCTCGCACATAGCGAAAAAGAAGATGCAACAAAAGTTGCTGGGCCGCACATGGGACCCACATGGACACAGTAAGTCATGTTGGCAGAAGTTTATACCGACACCTGAAGGGCCCTGGTCGATTTGTGGTAGAATGACCCAGTTAGGTGTGTTGCTCGACCGTAAAAAGGGCGCAGGAAACGGGAGAGGAAGGGGGCAGCAGCTCCCAGAACTTTCTGAAATTTAACATTGCGCCTAAGGACGTTGACTAGTAAGAACTGACACTATTTTACCCCTTCAGCTATGGAGCAGTTCCGGCGTACCTGGACTGCAGAACAGTGTGCTGAACTAAATATGGAGATTAACGCCAGCAGTTTTATTATAACGCATATCTGAACTCGATTCATGTTAGCTAAAACTGTCGTGTAAAAGCTTCAGTGAGCTGACTAATTTCCTTGTTTGGAAGCTACTGTCATTGGTGGAAAGTTTCTCAAAGTCGCGGAAAGTGGCTACTTTTAGCGCGGTATTCAGAAATTCATTATGCGTGCAGGAACTGAACCAAATGAGAGGCTGAAGTGATAGTCTTGTGTAAACCATCTACATGTATTCTAAATACGTCTTTAGCCATTAGCCACTGTAAATGGTATAAGGATAGACGGCCGACCAATGCGGGGAGGACCGTGGCCGATAATTAGGTTCTTGAGTCCTGGCCGGCCATTATGAAATGCCGACGGACCATCAACCACTGATGCAGGCTATTCTTTTGGCCTTTAGAGCAGTCAGCCGGTGATCGAACCGCTGCATGATTGGTTGCTTGCTGCTCGCTATTGCCTTGTAATCCGCTCTCGATCACGTGCGAGCCGCCATCTACTGCCAGCTCGTTTGTAACGCGCCATCAGCGCCGGCGGCTAAAGGCGCCCTGCTGGCGAGAGGTGAAGTGTGATAAATGAAGTCGATCTGCGATCGTCATCAAACGCTTGAACTCGCGCTGAATTGTAAAAAAGGACATAAAGATTTATTCTTCGTTTTGAGGTTTTGGGCGACGTTACAACAAAACCTCATACTTTTCATTTTTTTGAGAAAATTTTCGTGCTAGAGCACGGCCAGTCGGATCTAAGGCGCTCCTTCTTATCTCAGGCCATTGCCCATCACAACATCGACGTCCGCCGGGCATCGAGAAGTGCGTGGGCCGCTGCCAGGCAGCGGCGCCAGGCCGACCGGTCGTCCCGGCGAGTTCTGGCGACCATGCGTCTCTTGTCGGCACCGAGCCGAAAGGGCCGCCGGCGCCAGGCCGCGGCCATGACAAACGGGGCCGGCGGCCGTCGGACCGCGCCGCCGCCGACGACGACGGCGACGAGGGCCGCTCACGCCTGCGCTCCGTTGTTTCCGTCCGAGGAGACTGGCGACCGCTGTCTCAGCCGAATCATTCACGATGGCCCAGGAACATTTTTTTTCTTATACTCGCTGATAAAAACTCGTTTGTTTTCACATTCGGTACCGTGTAGAATTCAGCCGAGGTTTTTTATCTTGATGCTTCTGTCACTGGGGAAATTTGGAGGCAGGAAAACTAACTCACGAATCTTTTGCTGTGAGATTTCGCCTTTTAAGGGAAAGAAATGTTCAGGCTGATGCCGTTTGCAACAAAATGATACAAACATGAATTTCGTTTCAGCTACAGCTTGCAAGGCCTTTAGGTGGCCTAAGCGTGTCCAGGGCGCCTGACCAGCAGTTACCACAAAAATAGAAACACAGAAAAATATTGCATCCATTTTCCAAGTTCTGTGAACGCCTATGAATTTTCTCAAAGTTCTGAACGAATGGGTCAGCGGGAAAATTCCCATCGATCAGCTTTCGATCCATACCAGTTGCATCAGCCTCGGCCCGTAAAAAGCAAAGTTATGACAATGCTAAACCTGACCCCTACCCCTTCTGACTCCTTCGCCCTGTATTCACCCTTTTTCAAAATTTTTAAAACTTATTTTTATAAAAATGTAGTGAACACCATGGTGAGTTGATTTTGTTGCGATGATATCGGACGGATGGTTCTTGAGATCTCGGGGGAGGGGTGCATCAGTCCCCCTCCCCCATCGGGAATGATCCCTGTCGTCAGGGGTACAAGAATAGGAAGAAAGCGCTTCCGTGGACCAAACTTTCAGCATCCGAAACCTGCAACCTGCAAGCGTCCGCACCACTACAAGAACATCGAGACCAGACAGGGTAACTCTTTCCCTTTCCACTTGTTGATTTTGACCTGACAGTCTGTTTTTCCTCGTGCTAGACCGTGACCACAGTGTTTGAAAGGTGGTGCGCCGTTCCCTTTTTCCCAGGTGGGATACACAATACATGCCGCGGTGCGTCGTAAGCACAACTTTGGCTTCTAACAATAACTCAATGTCCGACGGAAAGCTTCTGCTTGAAATCCGTGACATTCGCCGATTCAGTGGGCGCAGAACACGGCTGTTTCGGATTGGGACATGCTGTATTGCCACTGGAACTGCGACCTCACAGCCCTGATGACGTGTTCATATAGAACACAAAGCAGACCAGTGTCAGGCCAGTTTCTCTTAGCTGTAATGTAATCCTGCAGCTCGGCATTGATGCCACTGGACGGGAGACGGTCACGTTCATCCCTAAATGTGATTAGGGCGTGGATCACGTACCTCGAGTGCGTTGCTGCAACCCTGCAGCCCGTGGAGTGGCCATCCGTAATTTATGCTGATCGGGGTACGTGCCGTGCCGCAGATAACGCAGCTGCAAAGGGCTTAAATTGATGACGGGTATTCAAGCAGAGGCCCGTAGGTACTACAGAGTTGAAAATCAAGGTACCAGACAAGAGGCAGAACAAAGTTTACTCCTAATATTTTGGTATAATACTAGAAATGAACCGGATCGTTGCTTTGCTGGTACAACTCAAAGTTCCATCTAGAATTTAGTATCCCTATTTTCAAGGGAAAAAACGCAGATGTTTCGATTATGGTGGATTTCTAATGGCGACCTATTTGATATGGCAACTAACTGACGCAGTCAGTGGCAACTATGACCGCATAACGTCAATCCCTCTTTGTTCTTTTGGTCCTGACTACATGAATTTTATGCGCACCAAAGCCTTTGGTGGATTTCTGACAACAAGTCTGTTTGTTTTGATTTCCTGGAATGATCAACTTACTATTTGCTACATCTTTTTTGTAGTACATGTATTTAGTACATGCCAGTATTTATTACATGCAACACGTTCTAGTTTTGCTGTTGTCCTGCAGCAATTTCGCAGTGGGCACCTTGTGTACAGAACATTTTTTAGTTTTGCTCCTGTGCTTACAGTGTTATGGTCTTATTGTCACGGAACAATTTACAGTGATCACCACGTATACAGAACACTGTACACCATTTTTTGACATATATTTGTTTTTTTGTTGTGTCTTGGTCTTGATATTACTGTTCCTTGGGCATTCCTACAGTTAGTTCCTTGTATATACCACTAACATGTTATCTTAACCTGCTCATTGCTAAGTTGAAGTTTGTTTAGATAAATAGCATGAATTTTCGGCATTATTTCATTCCTCTTATCATAGCTGCTATTATTTTTCCTATTATTATTACCCTTTATTTCTTGTCATCCTAAAAACTTCCTGTTTAAACACATATTTCGTCCCTCATCTGTGACTGCCTTTGTGACCTCTGACCATGGAATAATCAGAACTTAATGCTATGATATGTATGCCACCTAAATCCTAATATTCAGTAATGTTCAACAGAAAACTCGCCCCTGTTTGTCACATTTTGCGGTTGGCAAGGACGTAGGAGTATCCAGAAAAGTCGGGTGGGGGGGGGGGGGTACAGACGTTTTTGCTCAGAAGGCTAATGTTAAGTTCCCCAAAAAGAGGGGGCGACATGGCCCCTGCCCTCCCTCCCTGTTCCTACGCTCATGGTTGTTAGCTAGGGTGATGAACCAGCCTTGAAATCTCAGAAAAATATAAAAATTTCATCCATAATTCCTATTGTGCACATATTACCAAACATCAAATTACTCAAACAATACAACTGAGGAGTCGTGTGGCTGACCCTGACCCGGCCGGACGTGCGCTCGGAGCGCTCCGCGCTGGCGCGCGGGTCAGACGCCGGGATCGAGCGGGTGACCGGCGGCCGCCGACCGGACCAGGATAACGGTCAGGGGAGGCGACTTTTTGACGAAACGCACAGAGAATCATATTGAACTTGCCGAAAAGGAGACACCTTTCAGGACAGCCGCAGCGACAAGACAACAGGGATCTGGACACGGCGGTAACAGGGCTCCAGGACTTCATCAAAACACAGAATAAGGAGGCAATAGAGATGTCTGTCAGGCAGAATAACGAGAAAATGAACACGATTGAGTCTTCCCTGGGCTTTTCATTAGAGACGCTAGAACATGTGTTAAAAGGTTTGAAAGAAGCGGAAAAGTCCATCAAGCAGCTCGCGGAGGGAAACCAGGCGCTCTGGTGTCGTTTCGAAAATCTTAAAAAAAAATGAATGACAGAGCCGAGCAGGTCAAACTATGCTGATTTTTGCTGGGCCAGACTTGCCAAAGAATGTCGGCCCTGAATATCAGAGGGATATGACTGCAGCAACGGTCAGCCGTGTGCTCGAGCTGGAGGTAACCGCCGACGATATTCAGCAGGCCAGGAGCATTCCAAGGGAACGTTACCTGGTAGCGTTTAAAGACTGGAGGAATGGTAGCCTGAGGGATAGAATCCCGAAGTTAAAAAAGAAACTGCGAGGCACAAAGGTGCAATTTACGAGCGTCTCACCCAGATGAGGCAAGTAGCGTTTCAAGAACTGCTGAGATTGAGATACGAAGGAAAACTCAAGGCCGTCTTCACTCGGGGCGGAGACGTCTTTTTTGTTGAAGAGAAAGGAATGCAACCAGTAAGGCCAGTACTTTAGAAGCCGTCCAGTGGTATGAAAGCCGAATGCCCAGCTTGGGTGAGCGCGAGTCAGTAAGGTTCGGGGAAGCTCGTCATCGCGGGTCGCGCCGTTCCGCCGCCATACATGAGGGGGCTGTCTTCGCCCCTGCGCGGCAGGCGGAGCCTACGGCGGTGGTGTGTACACCAGGAGGCTCGGACCGTCACACGCGCAGCACGTCAGCTGACCCCGGTGCGGCGACCACGGACACCGAACGCTCCTCCCTCTCGGGCGAGGCTGATGCCTCGGCGACGGTGAGTGAAGAGGGAGACGGCACCAGTCTCATCGTCTCTGCCCCGCGGCAGAAGCTCTCGTCCGACTGGGGCGGGCAACCGCAGCTGCTATGGCAGCTGACCCTCAGAGCACATCTACTTCGTCCCCGCGGGTCGGCCCTGCGCTGGCGAGTTCCCGCGGGAGCTGTGTCGGCATGTTCGAGAGCGCGGCCGCGGGTGCGGCGGACGAGCAGCGCGGGCTGCCGGGACCCGGGACTCGTTGCCAGCCGAGAGCGACCAGGAAGTCGGCCCCAGAATCTCGTTCGGCACCTCGCCGAGCGAGTTTCGGCCGAGGCTGGCACGGACGAGTCTCAGCGGAGCCGTCATTCGGACCGCAGCAAATCATCATCTCAGCCTCGGGGTCGCGCGTTGAGGGGACCCGGGGTTGGGAAGGCCCAGCGAGTGCATAACATCCGCAGGTTCTGGGCTATAGATAAGAAGAGGCTTTGTGATAAACGTTATTTGTTGCTCAGTTTCTGAAGGAACTTTCTGGTCGTGACAAGATGTCCGAGTTGTCTCACATCATATCTTGGGTTTCCGTGGTCTTCATTGGTCGTTTATTGGTGGGGAAAATTCAAATTAATTTTTGGCGCTTAATTTTCGTTAATGAGATTGGTATGATTTCAGTTTGTCGGTGTTCCTCTTTGTGCTGTGGATGGCCTTCGCATATTTGTTTGTATTCCAAGTTCGTTTTGTGCGTTGTGAATTTTCTGATTTTATGCCTTGTGAAACTTTCGAAATCCTAATATGGAAATACCGAAAATATCCTGAATCCCGTAGAGGCCTTGCAGACTGGAAAAAGAAAGGATGCATTTAACCCGCGCACGACCGTCGGTCCGTCCCGAACATCGGCGACTGGGGGGGGGGGCAGTTGACTGCCCCCCCTCTAACTCACGAACGGTTGGTCGCACGATAAAAATAAGCATACCGTTGGAAAGCCTGTGACGAGTAGAGATCGAAACTGGTCTCATTTTTAGTTTTAGATAATATGTAAACCAATTTACGCCCTATATATGTTTTCTCATAGCCGACTGCATGAGACCGAGAAATGGCCTGAATCTCAAGGGCTGTGACCAATAACGCATCGGTAAAGGCACCAGCGCACAAGTAAATGTCCGCGGATGCCGATCCACGTCTAATTTCCCCAGATTTGTTCAATATATTCGCCGAAACGTTGAGTTAAAGACACCGTAATTCTCCCGTCAGCCGTCAGTGTACGCCGCGGCCGTAGGCGGTACCAAATTGACGGGAACTAATTTTAGCGTTCCTTTATTTTCGTTAAAAAAGACGATCTATGTCAATTTTTTTTTATCTTTGTGGTCCTTGTGATGGTTTCTCACGCTTAAATTTTGGAAAAATTGATTAGTTACCAATCTACAAAGTTGGCGGAGCTTTATTCGCGAGAGTCTGTTTATGTCCAAAATATGCTACTTTTTCAAACTTTTTGAGGTTCCTAGTATTAATTACGTCTGTGCAAGCTAGTTCTGCCATTTTCTACCCATTCTGAGTAATTCATCGTCGATTTTGACGGCGGTTCATTTTGGCCCACTACAGTTATTCGTGACCTGACCTCAGGTCAATGGCTGAAAGTCAGTGATACTTTGACTTACAATGACGGTAACTAGATGTCTGCTTCACTCCACACTAAAAATGTTACGGAATATCACGTCAATTTCCGAAAAAACGACGATATGTCTTAAAAATGGGCTTGACCTTAGGTCAATGACCCGGAAAAATTCCGAAAAATCTGAGATAGCAGATTTGTTGCATCTATCACGGTCATTAATCCCTGAAAGTATTATTGAGATATCTTGTTTTGCAAAAAAGTTAGAGGTCGCTAAACTTTTTTTGACATAGGTCTGTTTGACATGACCTAGGTCAGGCACCTGACCTGACCTGAGGTCAAAATTTTGACACGAGACGTAAAATTGATGGGGCAAAAGGTACACAAAGTTTCGTAACTCTGTGTTTGTTGGTTCTCTCGCAGTCCCAGAAAAACCTCAGGGGGGGCAGTCAACTGCCCCCCCCCCAGTCGGGGACGGGTTAATATGCTACGACAGAGTGATTATAATATAGCTTTGCTCCAGGACATTCACTGCGGAAAGGGTAAGGAACTTGCTTTCAGACACAGTTGGGGCAGCGACATCCAAGTGGCTCCATTTAGTGGTAACTCTAAAGGCAAAGCGATCCTAACGAGAAACATTGACGCAGAATTTAACGACACTCAGGTAAATGGTGATGGAAATCTTGTTATCGCCATAGTGACCATAAACGGCAAATTCAGAATGGTCGTTGCTAGCATCTATGCTCCAAATAACGAATCAACAAAGTTCTTTGAAACAATTTGTGATTTCCTAAATAATTCATACGATGACATTCCAATCATTCTATGCGGAGACTGGAATCTGGTTCTCAGCGCAGAATTAGCTCAACGCTCATCGTAACGTGATTAGGATGATGAACGACCAGCGACTGGTTAACATTTTTTCGAGAGAGGAACGGAACGACAAAAACGATACACGTGGCGGGTGAAGAGGCCTGTTATTAAACAAGCTAGATTAGATTTCTTTCTAGTTTCAGAAACTTTGAAAGGGTCCATAATTAAGGTAAATATGTCCTGGTCATCGGACAGATCATTCAATGATAACACTGGATGTGGGACTGACAGAAACTCCAAGGGAAAGAGGTCTATTCAGATTTAATGTATCACTGCCAGAAGACACTGCATATGTGGATAAGATGAAACGTGCAATTCAGGATAAAGTATCTCAGTATGCAGTCCCACTGTACAACAAAACCTTCCTGAGCAGCTACTTGCAGAGTAACAAAATACTCCCTCAGTTACAGCTTAGTACCAGTGACTCGCTTTTCTATGAGACTGTTTTGTGAAACATGAGAACAGAAACAGTAGCATATGCAGAACGTAAACGCCGTTAAAATAGGCGACTGGAACGTAAAATACAGGAGATCGCTGGGTTATAGGAACACATGGATTTAGGTCCCACAGAAGTCCTAGCTGAGTGCATAGAAGAGAGGAAGAAGAAATAGGAAGCATTCAGACACCCTTACATTCAAGGAAATATCATACGATCTAGAGCAAAATGGTATGAACATTCCGAGAAGTCGACTGGATATTTTTTCGGCCTGGGAAAAGAAATTGTCTGAGCAAGCTCATTCCTGCCTTATCTAGCGATGACGGACGAGACATAAACGATCAGGAAGGTATACCTTAAGTTCCTTACCGAGCACTTTCGTAAAGTGTTTCGCCACCATCATTGCCAAGACGATAGTGGAGGATCCCTTGATGGGTGAGATCTAAAAAAGCTGAACGAGACAGATACGAAATTGATGAAACGCCCAACTGGAATGCAAGAAATTAAAAAGCTTCTGTTTAAAATGAAAAAAATAATAAAACACCTGGGAGCGATGGCTTTCCAGATGAATTTTTGAAGTATTTTTGGAATGAGTTGGATTGCTTCCTATATCGCATGATCCAAGAAAGTTACGGAAAGCGTTCGTTGCCAGTGGCGCTGAAGGAAGGAACTATGGTACTTATACCAAAACCAGGAAAGCCGAGAAATCAGGTAACATCACACAGATCCATAACACTTTTGAATACGTGCTGTAAGGTAATAACGGAAGTATCATCTGAAAAATTTAAACGAGTGATACCCAGGCTTATACACCCAGCCCAAACAGGCTTTCTTAGGAACAGGTTCATTGGGGTTTGATTGGGAATACGCGTTTGATTGTTGACATAACTGATTTTTTGGGGAAAAAGCTCAAAAGAGGTATGTTTGTCAGCCTAGATAACGAAGGGGCATTCAGTTCGGTCAGATAGGGTTCCCTTACTGACGTGCTGATGAAACAAGAATTCCCATTATAGTTTATCGATTGGTTTCACACCCTTTAGAATAATTCGAAGACCCGAATTCTTTACAATGGTTGTTTATCAAAGGACATGGTTCTGGAAAGGTCGTGTAGACAGGGAGACCCGCTAAGCTGTTATCTATTTTTGCTGGTGATCGACTGTTTTATAAGAAAAATCGACCGGAATCCAGACATCAAAGACATTAAGATAGGAAAAAAAGAATTCAAACTGTCGTGTTATGCTGATGACACATTATCCATGCTTGATAGCTCAGATGACAGCTGTCAAGAATTATTTCACGACTTGGGTGTTTTTGCTAAATTTTCTGGTCTCGCTCCCAACATCATCAACATCAGGAAGACGAAAGCGATGTGGGTAGGGAAACATAGGGATACGCATTATATGAGCACAGAATCCCCCATCAACTGGGTGGCGAGGATGAAAGTTCTTGGGATAATTTTTTAAAATGCGGATCAAAAAACAATAAACGAAATAATTTTTTGGTCCAAGGGGAAAGAACTACAGGCAATGATAAAAAAGCTGGTCAAAACAAAAATTGTCGTTGGTTGGCAAAATAGCAATTGTTAAGTCACTTGCTCTCAGAACTCACGCATTTATTCCTGGTGTTGACCAGCCTCAGCGCATGCTACATTCAACGGTTGAATTCTTTACTGTTGAAGTTTTTCAGGAGCGGGAAGACAGAGCGGCTCAAGCGTAAAAGCTTGATATAGAAGATGAAATGCGGTGGTTTGGGTATGACTGACATACTGTTGCTTATTAATGCATCAAAGATAACTTGGGCCAGGCGCGAGCTCTCGTCAACCCATAGTTGGGTACAAGTCTTTGAAGAAAATGTAAGTAACAGCCAGAACATTTGGGAGAGAAATAGTGCTTCGCTTATGAAACTTTCAGAAAATGTTAGCAGTTCCTTCTGGCAGGATGTTATAAAACCATTTAGTGAGTTTTCCGGTGTACAAGTGATATTGCCAGATGACTGGAATGCGTGCCTGTTGTGGTACTCAGATATGACAAAATTCAGGACAAGCTGCACGCGTTCCTGGGATAGAAAGGGTCTTAGAAACAATGTTTTGGATGACGGTGGAAGGATTGTAATGTACGAGAACATTAAGGAAATGCACGCTCTCCCCGGAATAAGTTTGGATTATTCTGCGTTGGTTAACAGGATGCCAGCGCAATGGAAAAGCGAAACGAAAACTAAAAGCCAAGCCCCAGTCATGCACCCTGTCATTCGTCAACCATTGCAAGAAACGACCAGCGCGAAATATTTCTATGAGCTGCTTCTTAAGCACAAATATCATAATTACACACATTCTAGGGAAAAGTCATGGGAGGAGCAATATCAGCACAATGAGATACAGTGGCCAAACGTCTATGAAAGTGTAGATGAGGCGTCCTTTTTCTCTTATACCGAGCATTACTTTATAAAATAGTCTCGGAGGCTCATGTAACAAAGTCGATGCTAAAAAAAATTGGCATTACCGATTCCGACATTTGTTCCCGGTGCAGATTAGTCTGAGAGACTTTGCGACATGAATTCTGGAGTTGCTAACACGTTCAGGAGTTATGAATTGCCGACAATAATTGGCCAGTTGAAATGGAAATTGATCATTCGAATATGCCTCAGGAGAAGGATATCGTGCTTGGGCTTGGGAATACACAACTGGTTAATTCGAGAAGTACAAAATTATGTTGAGGAGAGGTTAAACAAAAGTTAAAAGCTGATATTAAAACAGAATACTTGATAGCTTCGTTACGGGGCGCAGAACGCAAATGAATCAAAAAGTGGTCTAACTTATAAGATGTGTAGATCCTCTCGTTAGTTGATGATTTTGTAACTGACGGTGAGAGGCGAATGTGTATGACATCGTGTTTGTATGTATGAGTGTGAGTATGAGATATATGAGTATGATGAGTATGCAGTAGTATGAGAGGTGTGAATGTAATGTAATTGGTGATGTATGTCAGTGGAGTTAATAAACTAGGTGGAAAAAACAGTACAGCTGAGGAATGCTACATAACAGGCGAGCTCGTACTCTTCAGATTCCAATATGGCTCCGAACTGCTTCGGTCTTTTATTGTTCCGCATTCGCCAAAACACAGACAGAATAACAGATGCTGAACAGTAAACTTAAGTCACTTTCACTTTATAGTTCATTTCAATAATCCATGAGCCCCCACCCCCCCCCCCTAAAAAAGGCGGTGCGTAGGCATGTAACGAATATCATCATCCATTCATGCATTATCATGTGATCAAATTAGACAACCGAAATGAAATCGTGAGAAGTCTCGAACACGGTAAACGACCGTGCGTCGAAAAACTCATTCTGATTGTCCTGAAGGCCGTTGAAAATCAGTACGCGGCAAAACGATACTCATTATCCGGAAACTTTGCCTGAAAGATCCTTATTATCCCGACAACATGCTACGCAGATGCATTTATATTGCACTCTCAAGAGAATGTATAAAGGAATGCGCAGCTGCGTTGACAACTTCCGAAATCAGTGAAAAAGCGCCGCATATATAATCCAGAAAACGGTACCTCGCCTGGAATTCCATCCCGCAACCTTATGTTCTGCATTCAAAGCACTACCCGACCGCGCTAAAGCGGCCGGCCGGCTGCGCGGCAAACTTCAGAAAACTGGGGAACCCGGCACAGGCATGTTTCCATTCTGTGCGTCACAGGAATCTGGCCCCTGTGACAAAAAAAAGTTACCAAGATCGCCAAAAGACAATGAAACGAACTATCACATGATGCGGCAATGATTGCAGTCTGCGGATGAGGAGCTGAGATATAGTTCTGCGAAAATGAGGCATTCAACATGCAGACCCTATGGGTTAGTGGAAAAGTATGCCATGGAGCGCTTGTGCTGCCAATTAACTTCGGCGGAGGCCGGTTGAAAACAACATTCACGCACGAGATGATGAAAAATCGAAGGAGGCAAAAGCGAGTTTTGCACGCTTTTCGCGAATGAGATTTCATACATGTCGCTCGGAAAAGATTTCTTACCCTGGTCACTCGGAAGAGCTCCGATAAAAGTGTGTGTGCGTTTGTGTGTGTATGTGTATGTGTGCTCGAACTTCAGCATCCAGCGCCCGAGCGCGCCAGCCGATCGTGACAAAAATGGCACCATTGAGTGGGCCGACTTGGCGGACAAATTGTGGTGCAGTGTTTGAAGCCATTCGTGGCGTGTGGCACGTGCCACATGGCGCGAGCCGGACCTCTGCAGAATTCATTTAATCACGGGTACAGGTCAAACGGCGGGTGCTGTTGGCTCAAGACTTGGTGACAGCATGGGCCCCTTGCGGATACTCGCTATTGTGGTCGGCACCCACGTGCGATCCACGTGGCAATCCTCAGGTACGTGTTCCGATTTGGACTCGGGGACCTACGAATGCCGTCAGCAGTGATCTAGGCGGCTGCAGTTTGGTGGATAGATGGATCAGCACCAGGGCTATCCAATAGCACCCCCATATGATGGGTACGATGTAACAGGTCACGTGCGGCGCGCGCGCACCTCTTTTATACCCCTGTGTTTCGTATATTGCCGGGACCCAAATGGCACAGTTTGGTGCGTTCATAGCTTGCAAAGGCGGAAAGGCATCTGGGCGATCAGTTTCGGTGGATTCAGGCCGAAACGAGAACGCAGCATCCACGTGAAGCAAAATTGACAAGCAGAAACACGTGACAGTCGATAACTGTGGCTGTCTGCATGTCAAAAACTTAAGTCTGGTGTGTGCGGGACGTACGTGCTGAGGTGAACCCGTTTGTCATTCAGGCCTGGCGACATATGCAGCCTGGCGATATATGCAGTTCACTGAGTAATTCCAGTCCAAACAGCGTGTGCTGACCAGTGGTGGTAGTCAGGTGGCCGAAATGTATGTCCGATAATCCGACAGGGTGGTTCGAGCCTTGCCGGCAGCGGAGATTTTTATAGGTCATAGTGCGTCGTTGTTATGCAGATTTCTTTCACTGTCCAAGCGTGTTGTTTATTGGAGTTTCCGGGCGCGCCAACTACTGATGTCATTTTGCGCCCCCACTGTCCAAGTGTGTCTTCGCGTGAATAGTGATATGACTTGCAAGCAGCTTTTACTTATGAATGGGGTTAATGGTATTAAGCCGGTGCGCCGGTCGGCATGCGATGCAGAATTCCAATTATGACCCCAAACCAACCATGTAATGCGTTGGTTTGTCTGTGGTCAACTGACTTTTCAGATAATTTGTGGTTGCGATTGGAGACATACTGCGGGATACGTCGGGATGGGACCTGATGACAGTCACGCCACAGAGAGAGCCCCTTTCTCTATGGGCTGAGCATCGATGGCTCTGTGTTTATAGACCGTAGAGCTAAAAAAGACCATAATTCTTCAATGGCACTCAGACGAGGCACCAACTGGAAGGGACCGAATCACCTCGGTGAATCACGGCGAACGACACCCACGAGCCATGCAAATTTTGCCTCCGGACATCAGGCAGGTCATGCCATTCGGTTCTTGGCGCTCCTGTCATAGAGAACCATGAAACGCTGTTATACATTGGTATCGATTCATTCATTCGAGTCTCCTATTTTTTGTTGCCTGTCTGCGAGAAAACTGGAGCCTGAACCAACAATTATTCCTTATTCAAAAATCTGCGACGTAACATATTACTACCATTTCGTCGGAGCTAACAGAAAGCCGATCATTAACGCCGTTTGGCATCTTGTAGTAAGTACGAGGATCAAGTATCCTTGTTTAGGCGCACTACGCGATTCCGAATATATCTGTATTGCTGTTGTTGCATACCATATACATTTTAGGACCCTGCTCAAACTCGTAACGTTTCCCACAATTCACTTCCAGGAAATCATCGCAAACAAAGGTTAAGTAAAGTTTTCCGATACGAACGCAATCGACGAAAATTTTATGAGACAATGCACGTTTATAAGAGTGGCTTGCCGGGAAGTGTCGAGGGCTAATGCAAGAACAGCACTCATGGGTAAAATGGTCACAAAAAGAAACAATCGCAGTCTACCATTTTCCACTACGATATTGTGTCCCTGTTAACGTTTAGTCAATTGCCCCTTCTGCATGATGTCAGTTGTACTCGGACTTGAAGACCTGGAGGCATTATTGAAGATTAACCACTGAAATGCCATCCGCCTTTCGAACGAGCGAGAAATCTCTTTACTCGGGAACTTTACCATTTTGAGACATTATGCACATCATGGATTAACCTCTTTGCGAGGGTCTACAGCTTGACTGCCTCAGTTCGAAAGCACCCATTTTGGAGTCACGCTCCCTTTGACTGCAAGCAGCTAGTTCCGCTTGCGCCAACACATACACCCTGCAATGTTTGCGCGCACCGTCTGACGACTCGGCGCACGGGTCGCGGTCACGCCGACCCCGGCGGCGTCTCCTGATTGCTAACCTTGTTGTGCGTCCGGTTAGCGGCCGGTGCCGGTCCCAGGAGTCCCGCGTAATCAGGGCTTAGCGTTCCGATCAGGTGGCGCCGACTCCGTCTCGTTACCGCTCCCCAGCGGTCGGGTCGGCCGAGCCGGCGCGGCCGGCCTGGCGCCGGCAGACGCCGAGCGCCGCCGCCGCCGCCAGGTGACTCGATTAATGGGCTTGCCTCGGCGGCGGCCGGCCGGGGGCGATCTCTCAGATGAGCTCTGCCGCCGGCGCTCCCTCGGGCGCCGCCGGCTGATCATGTGTGATTGATATGCGTGCTGTGGAGGCCCCGGGGAATAATGCCGCCGCGCGGAGCGTTCGTAGGAACCGGCACCCGATCGCAAGCAGGCTTTGCCGGACTGGAAAACTGTGCCATCGGACAACGGATCATGGTCAGTCCTTGCCAGTTATAGGCAACCATGGTCTGCCAATGAATGGGCAAGATAACGTTTCATGGTGGTCCTTGCGTTATAAGCCCTCACCACATAGTGGACGCTCGAGCCACCTTCGCCGTGGTGAGCAATTCTAGAACCATCCGCTCTACCTTTTGAGAGGCGGATTGAAACTGCATAAAATTTAGCAAACATCATCATTGTTGTCTGAACATATCAGCCTGAAAATTGAAGGCGATGCTTGGGACAGAACTGGAATTCTCGAGATTTACGATATATTCCCACCACTGGAAGTATGGTCGTTAATATATGAAATATGGTCGGGTAACGCGTTGCCCCCAGGATATTTTCGGGCGCCGGAAACGACGTACCATTTTACACAAACCCATTTCATTGGCTTTGATTTTGGAACCGTTAGACGTGCAATGCAGGTGTGATTGCTCATGTCAGACATGATATCGATTGCTACTCTAATTTAGAGAATGTGATGTGAAGAACAGATTATTTTTCCGACAACGGTGGACATATAACAAGAGGCTTCTTGTTATGACTCTGCCGGTAGCGCGCCCACGGCAGTCCTTCCTGACTGGGTTTGGCACAGCAAACCTATTCGCCAGCGGATCCTCCCCATGTCTTGTAATAATATCGTGGACTCCGGTTGGGGAAGTCGTCGCGTACCGAGGTACGTAGGTCGTAAAACTGTACGTAACTTAAAGCTTCATTTGTTAGTGAGATGGTTGTCGATCGAACGTGGATGGGTACTTGGTGAGAGCTCCTTCCTGTTAGGCCACTGCGAAGCTATGTGATGAAGGAAAAGAAAAAAAGTGGCACTTAGAAGTACCGGATAGGGGTGGTATCAATGACAAGGATCGGAAAACGAGGATAACAGGGAGGATGACGGGAATAAGGGATGGGCATTTGGTTAGAGCTCGGTCAACCCATTAGATCCTTGTGGAACTATGGGATGAAGGAATAGGAGAGTGGTACTTAGAAGTGCCGAAGAGGGGCGGTGTAAAAGATCAGGATCGGGAAACGAGGATAAGAGGAGGGATGTCAGTAAGTATAATCACGCATACTGGCTATATGTACACATGCAGTAATCCTGATGCCTACACCACCAAATCCGCCCAAACATGGAAACGGTGAAACGATACTTAAATGAAATGCTGCATTCAGATGAAAAGAAAACCTATCCATAACTTGTCCGACAATGGCTCACAAATCACATAAACGTATATACAGGAAAGATCGATAACGATCAAGATAAGGAGAGATAATGACAGCTCCATTTATCGTGGGAAAAGCTTAAGAAAGTGAAATGCTGCGTTATCTGTTCCACGAATGGTGCACTTATCGGCTCCCTACAAGGATATTTTACCTCTGGTATTACATCTCCTTTAGTAATGAGCCTATAACAAGGCATGTTGTAATCCATAAGCCTTTAGATTCTTAATTTTATTAGCAGCACGACGGCATATAATTTATAGCGTTTCACCCTATTCCCGTGTCAATAACACTAGGTTGCATTCCCTTATGGGGGGAGGGAATTATTCGACCCCCGAGACCTGAAGAACTTCCCATTAGATTTAATCGCAACAAACTACAATCGATTCACCATGACGTAGGTTACATGTATATATATATATATATATATATATATATATATATATATATATATATACGGGGTGTGTCAGAAAAGGTCCAGGACTGATGTCATAAAAGATTTATTTCAAACTCAAACTTCATACTAAGAGTTTTCCCCTTCGAAGTAATCCCCCTGGAGTCTAATGCACTTTCCAATCTTTCTCTGCCACGCTTGCATGCACGCCTGGAAGGATTCTTCCGGGATCCTCCGCAGTTCCGTCGTCACGGCCTTTTTGACGTCGTCCACGTCTTCAAAACGGGTCCCCTTGATGACCCCCTTGAGCTTGGGGAAGAGGAAACAGTCACACGGAGTCAGGTCGGGGGAGTAGGGAGGCCATCACACCGACCTGGCTCCGTGTGACTGTTTCCTCTTCCCCAAGCTCAAGGGGGTCATCAAGGGGACCCGTTTTGAAGACGTGGACGACGTCAAAAAGGCCGTAACGACGGAACTGCGGAGGATCCCGGAAGAATCCTTCCAGGCGTGCATGCAAGCGTGGCAGAGAAAGATTGGAAAGTGCATTAGAGTCCAGGGGGATTACTTCGAAGGGGAAAACTCTTAGTGTGGAGTTTGAGTTTGAAATAAATATTTTGTGACATCAGTCCTGGAACCTTTCTGACACACCTCGTATATATATATATATATATATATATATATATATTTATATATATAATCACTTAATATTACAGCATACCTGGCGTTAATATGTTTCTTTGACTGTGTTACGATCTTCCAGACCAATCGTTTGCCTTCCGAGGAAAAGCTGCTTAATAATTCACTCATATTATTTTAAGTTTCGTTAGTTCTGCTAACATCTTCAGACATAGGCACAGAGACACACCATACAAACTACCCAGTTCTAGTACATGTTTGCGTCGCGTCGGATCAGTTAATATTTCAAAAGTGAACAAATGGTTATTTGAATTTGAAGTTATTTATAATTCAACGTACTGTGGCGAATGGAACCTCTGATAACGAAGATATCAGATTTGCCTACGGTTATTATTACGAATGTTACACTCTCGGTGCCAAAGGCTGGCCATCGCATAGTGAGGCCGTGCTCGTGATGTCCATGTGTCGATTGATGACTGTTTTCATCATCATAATGTATGCCGCTTCTAATACTTTGAGTCTCCACTTGCGCAAACACTTGGCGAGCATCGTAGTATTTTCTACCATCACTGATCATGCATACGTCATGATAAAGCTGCACGTGTCGTTTAGGTGCACCATCCTGGAGGTGCATCGTGATACGCCGAGTTAGTGGATTTGCTGTGGAGCCAATATATGTCGAGTTAGGTTGGCGCGCACAGTCACCGAATGGGCAGTGAAACTCGTACCTTATGATTGTAGCTTTTCTCAATGAACTGTCTTTTGACAATTTGTCTTTCATGATTAAGCCCGACACATCAGGAGTTGCATAAAAGTTATCTTGATGCTATCATGCGGTCTGGTTGGTAAACAGTTCCTCGAGATGACGTCACGGAGACTCTTTTCGCCAACACTATAGGAAGATGACATGTTGTCGCTGTAGATAGGTTGCATATCTCTTCCATTGTCGTCACCTTGCTCTTCACGATCTTGCTGCTCACCATCCTGCTGTTCATGATTCAGCTGTCCTCAGGTCGGGTGCTCTTCACCATGCTCACGGCCCTGTTGTCCTCCAGTCTGCTGTCCACCATCCTCCTGACGTCCATCTTGCTGCACACTAGATCGTCCAAGTGAATTATGTTGATCTTTATCTTGCCCATCCCGACCCCGCTGTCTTTGATGTTGATGTACAGTTGGTGAAGAGAAATGCTTGTGAAGCTGCCGCCGGATCTATTCATCGAACGCAGTCATGACACAGGGTGGTGCACCTTTCCGTGGTGGGGGGGACTGTGTGCTCCAGTGATCCGATGGGCGGTCGGGGTTGCCGGAACTCCCCTTCCGGCCAAAGGGGAGGAGCCAGACGAAGAGTGCCTCACCGAAGGGCACTGGCTTCTGTCAGTGTAGGGGAGCAGCGCCTCCTCGGTCCCCGGCTTCTCCCACAGGAACACCACTGTTGGTGTGGGGTGTGGCGACTTCCCGGGTCCCAGCTAAGGAATTCCTCTGACTTGTATCGATCCTAGCATCCTCTGCCCATGCCGACCCTGGTCATCCTATATCCAAGCCTCTTGTTCACCTCACCTTTGGTAGCAAGCAGCCCAGATTCCCCTGGCTGCTCAGGCCTAGCAACCCTGCCAGTCCACCATCTCTCGGTTTTGTCGGAGTAGCCGCACTCCCTCGGCCAGTCCCCCGGGGTTGACGGAGTCCTGGAGGTCGAGGCTTCTCGCCGCACGGTGATAATTGTGGCGATGGGTCAACACGCCTCTTTGGTCCTAATATCCCGGAGGGGCGGGCGGGTCCGTATGGCCCCATGCGGACCAAGTGGCTGGTAGCCTCGGGCCGTCCAGCCCTTAAGCCTTAAGAAAATAAATAAGAAAAGTCCAGCCCTTAAGAGTTAAGAAAATAAGAGTTCGGGTTCGTTCGGCCCGGCCGGCCGGGGTCAAGCGTTGGGTGGCGCTGGAACCCGGTCAGGACGGGTAGGGGTCTCGCCAGTTCCACCTGGCCGGGCAGAAGACGCCGCCTGTCCCGTATAGCACCGGCGTAGCCCTGGCGTCCCGCGTCCCGTTTTTTTTTTGTAAGGCCGGACGTCCCCCAGTTGGGCTCCGAGATGGGTGGGGAGCCCTGGTGCCGAAACCACAAAACATCACTTGTGGAAAACAGAAACCAAACCACACCACAAACCAAACCACAGAAACCAACACCCTGACCTCTCCCACCCCTGCGAGGGACGCGCCAATCGTCCCCCTGCCTCCGGCCGAGGAACGGAAATCCATGCACCTCGAGTACTCATTTTCCCAGGGAAAGATAAGGCCCTAGCTTCGTTGTCGCCTTTCCATCGCCGTAACGGCTGCGACCGTTTCTGGCAAATCGTGAGATGCGACAAACTGAGAGACGGCTCTCTAGAGGTCGAATTTGACCGAAGCGAACAGGCAGAAAAAGCTATGACAGCGACAACGTTCGTGTTCAGTGTGCGGAACGGCAAGGAAACGCGAGATGTCGTTCTCAATATGACTGATGAGCCCCACAAGACGACGAAAAACTTGTGTAGAGGGATCATCAACTGTTATGATCTAAGAGACGTTGGCAACGAGGAAATTGTAGACGAACTGTCCGAATTTGATGTGACGGACGCCCATCGCATGGCGAGACGGGAAGGACGTCTGTGTCCCACAAATGCATTGTTCTTGCATTTAACCGGCCTGACTTACCAGCTGAAGTAACCGTTGGATACCTGAGGGTGAAAGTGCGACCGTTCATTCCCAACCCCATGCGGTGCTACCAGTGCCAGCGCTTCGGCCACACGAAACCGCGTTGTAAAACCCCCTGTATGTGGTGTTTGTACGTTAACCCAGCACCTTGCTGATGCTTGTGAAAATACTGCCCCACGCTGTGTCAAATGTGGACCAACGCAGTCGCCACATACGTCCTTCGACAGGAGATGTTCTGTTTGTATCAGAGAAAAAGAAATACTGGCAATACAATGTTCACGTAATGCCTCCTTCCGAGAGGCAAGAGACCTATAAGGCAAGATACTTATACAATGCATCCAAAGTCGTCTTACGCCGCAAAGGTCAGGACTGTTGCGCCGGCAAAGCAGTCTGAGCAGATGACGTTGCCACAACTAGTAAGTCTTTTGAAGCTTTACGGCCTTGCCGTCGTACCTGCGCCCCCTGCTCCGGCCGCGTCCCTGGGATCCCCGACGCCTGCCGCGCCCGCCACCTCGCTGGTATCCGCGGCCCCGGACGCTCCGTTGGCCGGGTACGGTGGGTGGCCGTGGTCCAGCGAGGTCGGGGCTCCCGCTCTCCTCTGGCGCGGAGTGGTTCTCCATCGGGACCGGTCGCGTCTCCTACACCCGCACCGCCCACGCCTCCACCTGCCGCGGCCTCGAGACGCTCCCCGGTGACCGCTCCGTCGGGGGCGCAGCTCTCGGGCGGGGCTTCCCGTCCTGGGGCGCCGCGGAGTGCGGGTGTCGACGTGCACCCGGATGCTCCGGACCTGGTGGCCGCGGGTCGCGCGGCCCGGGGCGTGGGGCCTGCGGTTGCGCCGGCCCGGGCCCCTCCGCCGCCGTCTTGCGACGGCGCGGCCATGGGCCCGTCCCCTGCTCCGGCGCAGGGTGGGGCGGCGTCTTCCTCCCCGGCCACGGGCCGGACAACAAAGCGCCCGTTGCCTTGACCTGTGTCCCCGACGGAGGGGGACAGGGCCAAGGTGCGCGGCAGCTCTGTGGACGCTTGTCCACTCACGAGAGGGTCATGATCGCGGAAAAGGGCTGACCTCTATTTTTAAATACTTTGTGATTCAGTGACTGTTTTAGAGTTCCTGCATGTGCTGATGCTTTGTTTAAATGCTTTGAATGCTTTGCTGAAATGCTTTAAATGTTTTGTCTAAATCCAGGGACTCTGTGCTTTAACGCCCTTTTAGCCCGACCTTATACGGGTCATTTCACAGTGGAACTGTAGAGGTGTTAGGTCAAGCGCCATTGATCTATAGGCTATTCTGAAACGGCATTGCCCATTTAAATCGTGCCTGCTTTTGAGATCTGGCTTTTAATGCCTTTTTAATATGACCCTTTAGAGGCGTTTTTACAGTGGAATTGAGGCTGGATAAGAGCGGATGTGAATGATCTCTAGGCTGTCATCAGCAGGCACTGTCCTGTAGCCGTAGCACTGCAAGAGACAAAGCTTGCGGCCGAACACCACTGCACTTTGAAGGGATATGCATTGTTTCGCAAGGATGCATTGACTGATAGCATTGTACACAGTGGTGTCCTCCTTGCAGTTCATCACAGCGAGCCAACCACGCCTGCGGTCTACGTTTCAAGCTGTGGCCGCACGCCTATATCTTAATCATCGCCACATCACGGTTTGTTCGTTGTACCTTCCACCAGGCATCGCCTTTCCGTCGGTAGAAATGTGATGTTTAATATCTGAGCTCCCTCCACAACTTATATTTTTAGGCGATTTTAACACAATTTGGTACAATTTAACTCATCACACTGCATGGGGCTGTGATAACACGGACATTAGTGGACGACTTTGTGAGAATTTCATGCACGGTGTTTCACTACGTATTTTATACACAGGAACTCGCACGCATTTTACACTGTCGTCCGGTCACATGTCCGCGCTAGACCTAAGCCTACGCAGTCCCCAGCTGATGCAGAACCTCGTGGTCTGTGGCAGATGACCCTATGGGAATCGACCACTTGCCGATATGACTTCGATATGAAATGAGCGGAGCGTTGGGTGTGAGACCGCAATGCTGGAATTTGAAAAAATCAAACTGGAGCGAGTTTGAGGCTCGGCTCGAGGCATCGTTCCTAACCGATCCTGAGGGCGCGCCGACCTCTGTTCAGGATTTTACACACAGGCTTCTAGATTGTACCAGCGGTTGCATCCCTCGCACTTCTGGCGCTGCACCCCCGTCCCGTGATGGACGGAGAAGTGTCGGGACGCCATTCGCGCTCGTAAACGCGCATTCCGTGCTTTTGACGTCAGGAATAACATGGAGAACCTGACAGCTTTCAAGAAGGCGAGAGCTTTTGCTCGGCACACGATAAGGAAAGCGAAACGTGTTCCTGGCGTGCGTACGTAAGCACGCTGAACCGATTTATGCCAACTTCGCAGATCTGGGCGCGGATCTAACGCACTTTTGGGCAGTTTTCATCCGTGCCGCTTCCTGTGCCACGTGTGGACAGCCAGACTGTGATGCAGCCATTAGATGTGGCTAACGAGATTGCACAAGCGTCGTCACACCGTAGCGAAGATGGAAATACGAACCCACAGTTTTTACGACACAGAGCGCGATGGGAGCAAGCAGTGGCAAATTTTCCCACGAGTGAATCCATGGCATACAATGAGCCATTTACTTTGATGGAGTTCGAATCGGCAATTGCCAAGCTTTGCAGTGTGTCAGAAGGCCATGATACCATACACAACGACATGCTCAGATATCTGTCGCCCTGCGTACTTTGCGTGCTTTTGGTGGTTTTTAACTCATTGTGGATAAGAGGTGAATTCCTAGCTGCTTGGCGAGAAGCTATTGTAGTTCCATTTCTGAAACCGGGCAAGAATGGATTAGATCCTCCTCACTACAGACCCATTTCACTTAACATCATCACTTTCAAAGCTGATGGAAAAGATGGTGAACGTCCGACTGACGTAGTTTTTGGAACAGCACGGCGTTTTTACTAACGCGCAGTGCGGCTTTGGAAAGAACCGGAGCACAGTGGATCATCTTTTAGCTCTGGACACTATGATTCGTACGGGTTTTAAGTAAAACAGACATAGGCACAGTCTTCTTTGACAATGAGGGCGCCTATGATAGCACTTGGCGTCATGGTATTCTTGTAAAGCTGTTTACATATGGTATACGTGGTCGTACGGATACTTTTTCGTCACTTTTTAGCTGGCCGTTTTTTCTGTGTCCCTGTTGGGAACACGCTCTCCGAATAGTTCCCACAAATAAACCGTGTACCTCAAGGCGGTGTGTTAACCCTATTCCCGGAGGGCTAGACGGTATGGCCGATTCCCGGCAGGGGGGGGGGGGGATTCGGCCCCCCCTGAGATCTCGAGAACTACTTGTCCGATTTCATCGCAACAAACGGCAATCGATTTCCCGTGACGTGAACTACATTTTTATCAAACGAAATTTTCAAAATTTTGAAATTTGTGGATACAGGGGGCAAAAATGTCAAAATGGGGGGTACTTTTGGACTTCTTATAACTCCGTTGTTTATCGACCGATTTCGATGAAACTGGCATGAATCGAGAGATTATGGATAGGGCTTTCACCATGGGTCCACAAATCTGAAATTTTGAGAACATTCATGGACGTTCACAGGGTTTCAAAAATGGCAGGATTAGTTTTCTAACAACTGGATGAACAAAAGAGGCAAACACCCTTTTTTGGCTTCTGCTAGTCATGCTATACTACAGAAGTACAAATCGCATTGCAATGTTTGTATAATGTTAGCATAGGCGGTGCCAGGGACATGAAAAAGGGGGAACTGTCATGGTCACACGTTTCTCAGATCAACTTGTGACCTTTGACCTTAAATGACCTCCAGTGACCTTGGGGTCACCTGGAATGATGTCGTGTGCATTCAATATTATCTGTAAACGTTTTTAATCGATTAAATTCACTCTATTCCAAAAAATTCATTTTTTGGCTTCTGCGATATAGGGTACGTACACTGACATTTTAGGTCATAGCTCCGTGGCCTGACCTGATATCAAGCTGAAACTTGGTACACAAGTAGAGGGCATCTTTCTACGTCATATATATTCCGGGTTTGGCATTTGAAAAAACGGCGCGGAAATTATTGCGAAAAAACAAATTTTGACTTTTGACCTTGACCTGACCTTGTAAAGTGACCTCAGATAAACAAAATTACATATGCACATTGACCAACTATTTAGCTATATATTCATATAAAGTTTTAAGTTCTATCTTACAAACTCTGTTTTTGGCAGACATTTTCATTTTACCCTTAACATGGCCAAAAATGGCATGAGGTGCCTCCCAAAAACGTTGCCTGACTCCGCCCCTGAGCAAAGTAGAATTTTGAAATTTTGTCATGGCACGTAGAAAGAATAGGTAGGAAAAGTCACCAAGTTTCCTGAAGCTGCGTTAAAAAGCCTGGAATTGTCAAGCAAAAAACCCGAGGGGGGGGGGGCGGATTCCGCCCGCCCACTGCCGGGAATAGGGTTAAGTGTAGCGTTGTTCGAAGTTATGATTAACGACATCGGTGATGTGCTCCCCCAGTCTGTTGGCCGTGTCCTTTTTGTTGATGATTTTGTCATTTGGGCGAGTGCAGTACGAGCACCGTCAATGGAACGGCATCTCCAGCTGGCTGTGGACCGCGTGGAGAGATGGAGCACCATGAATGGGTTCCGCTTTTCCAGAAATGAGACCGTAGCCATGCATTTCTGTGTCGCCGGCGATGCGGTCAAATGATTCCGTTTGCATAGACAGTGCATTCTAACGGAGTATGTGGCCAGATACCTTGGAGTATGCTTTGACCGCCGCCTTACGTATAAGACGCATCTTAAAACGTAACGCGATCGCTGTTTGAGGTCTCTGAACATATTAAAATGTGTGTCACGTACATCACATGGTGCGGACAGAAGCTCGCTAATGCTCTTATATCGTTCACTCGTCCGCTCCAAGCTGGATTATGCATGTTTTGTGTATGACAGCGCGTTCTAGACACCATTCATCACACCGCTCTTTGCATCATCACAGGGGCCTTCCGCACATTACCCACTGTTGGCCTTATGGCAGAGTCACACGAGCCGCGACTGTCGACAAGGCGCAAAATGCTCAGCATGCGTTATGCCCTGAAGTTACGAAAGTTCCCGTTACACCCGAAGTATGACGCAGTTTTTCACGGTCCGCAGTGAGCTTCCTTCGTGGTGGACCGCAGCAGCGCACTCCGCCTTTCGGCTTCCGAATGCGAGCTCTGTTGCATGAGAGCGAAATTCCTTCTCACGGGGCGAGGCGATTAAGCCATCTGTCTGCTCTTCCGTGGCATTTGACGTCACCTTTAATAGACTCCTCGCTTACAGAATCAGGAAGAATGAAGCCATGCCAAATATAATGAGATCCAGGGCGCTGGAGCGCATGGCGTCATATGACAAATACACACTCACGTACACGAACGGATCTAAGATCGCCGGTGGTGTAGGTTGTGCGTTGTGAGTGGTTCCGTTACCCGATCGTTCTTGTTGCTTGCACACGCGTCTGTTTTTACATCGGAATTGATAGCAATCACCAAGGCGTTATGTTTCATCGAAGTTGGTGACGAATCACTACACCTCATTTTAACGGATTCCGTAAGGAGTCTTATTGCTCTTAGATCTTTCCATCCATCATGCCCACAGGACATTTTACTACGTCTGACACAATTGGATCGGACTGGAAAGAAAATCATCCTGTGCTGGATACCCAGTCACGTGGGAATTACGGGCAACGAGTTGGCCGGTGCCGCTGCCAGGCGAGCAGCACTGGCACCATGTGCACGTTCTCTGCCAGTCCCTACCAGAGACTTTTATCCAGCAATTACGAACTTTCTGTTCAACAAGTGGCAGCGCTCTTGGGATGAGACAAATGGCAATGAAATCAGAACGCTAAAACCCCAGCTTGGTTTATGGTTATCCTGCTCTCGCAAGACGAGGCAAGAGAAAATAATACTGTGCAGACTGCGTATCGGTCACACTTATACATCTCATGGCTATCTGTTGCATGAGGCTGATAGGCCTCTCTGCCATCGATGTGGTGCCTTGCTCACTGTCGACCACGTGATCCTATCATGTCCACACTTGGCTGAACAGCGTTCACCTCACTTTGGACAGCACGTTTCGTCTCTGACGCTCTGCGATGTACTTGGAGACAACTCGCGCTTCCTTGAATCCAAACGGCTCTTTTTGTTTCTTAACCCGTCCCCGACTGGGGGGGGGGCAGTTGACATACCCTGCTGAGTTTTTTCTGGGATTGCGAGAGAACCAACAAACACAGAGTCACCAAACTTTGTGCACCTTTTGCTTCATCATTTTCACACCTTGTGTCAAAGTTTTGAGTTCAGGTCAGGTCAGATACTTGACCTAAGTCAGGTCAAACAGACCTATGTCCAAAAATGTTTATTGCCCTGTAACTTTTTTGCAAAACAAGATATCACAATAATACTTCTAGGAATCAGTGATTTTGATAGATGCAATAAATCTGCTATCTCGGATTTTTTTGAATTTTCCGGGTCATTGACCTAAAGTCAAGCCCATTTTTAACACGTCGTCGTTTTTTTTCGGAAATTGACGGAATATTTCATAACATTTTTAGTGTGGAGTCAAGTAGATGTCTAGTTACCATCATTACGCAAAGTATCAGTGACTTCCGGCCATTGACCTGAAGTCAGGTCGCGAATAACTGTAGTGAGCCAAATGTACCACCGTCAAAAATAGCGATGAATTACTCAGAATGGGTAGAAATTGGCAGAACTGGCTTGCACAGACGTGAGTAATACCAGGAACCTCAAAAGTTTGAAAAAATTGCACATTTTGGAAATAAGCAATCGCAAATAAAGCTCTGCCAATTGTGTAGATTGGTAACTAACGAATTTTTCCAAAATTTAAGCATGAAAAACCATCACAAGAACTACTAAGGACAGGCTTTCTCGCAAAAATAAAGGAACGCTAAAATGAATTTCCTTCAATTTCTTACTGCATACGGCTGCGCCGCACACCGACAGCCGGGCGAGAATTGCTGTGTCTTTAATTCAACGTTTCGGCGTATATATTGAACAAATCTGAGAAATTAGATGTGTATCGACATTTGCGGGCCTTTACTTGTGCACTGGTGCTTTTGTGCGTTATTAGTCACAGCCCTTGAGATTCAGGCCGTTTCTCAATCTCATGCAGTCGGCTATGATAAAACATACATAGGACGTGAATTGCTTACATATTATCTAAAACTAAAAATGAGACCAGTTTCGAGCTCTACTTGTCACTAGCTTTCCAACGGTGTGCTTATTTTCATTGTGCGACCAACCGTTAGCGAGTTAGAGAGGGGCGGCCAACTGCCCCCCCCCCCCCAGTCGCGCGTGATCGAAACTGACCGACAGTCGTGCGCGGGTTAAAGACGCTGACTTCGAGGCTGTTTATACACCTCACGAGTTAGGTAAAGCAACGTCGTTATGGGCGCAAAATGACCTCAGTAGTCGGTGCGCCCGAAACCACCAGTAAACGATAACAACATCCGATGAATGAGGGGCCATGTGCTGCAGTGCTTGAGTGCTCGGTATATATGTGACCTGATGACATTGTCTTTATACCTATCAGGATATTCACTGATACCATTGAAGTATTTGCCATCGCCTGTTGCCGCCTGCTGCATATATATATATATATATATATATATATATATATATATATATATGTATATATATATGCATATATACTTACTTATACTTATATATGACGTTTTGAAAGTCTCGGAAGGGGTGGGTGGATACAGGGGTCAGAAAGTCAGAAAATAGGATATTTTTCTACTTGTGATAACTGCGATATTTATTGACCAATTTTGATGCAACTGGTAAAATCGAGAGATAATTGGTGTGAGCTTTTCCTTTGGCCTGTGCGTTTCTAAAATTGAGAAAATTCCTACACGTTAGTTGGATTTGAAAATGGGAGCAATGTATCTGAAACCTAAATTAACAGTAAGAAGTAAAACGTTTTTGGGGGATCGTTTACTACAGTTTTTTCTTTCAACATGCCATTTACTCCCAAAATTACAACTGCTCGTGCAAGCAGACTAAAATGTGTGGAGGAACCATAGATATAGAAGCTATGGTTCTTGAGGTGTATATCTCCCTTGTACCTTGTATATGTATGGGAGGAATAATTCGTTGTTACTCTCAAAGGCAATTGATTTCAGTAAGAAAGTAGCCACGTCATAGGTCCCATTTCAATTCACGTGACAAAATCATTTGGCCGCTTAAAGCATATGGCTTTTGGAAAAAAACAAATATGGCCATGTTAGACTTAGAAGTACGAATTGTATTGGACTGCATATTGCATTGCTAGCATAATGTTATTCTAGGTGGCACCAGGGCCACGAAGATACCAAAAAAGGGCAATGGAATTGTCATGGTAGCGTGTTCATCAGGTCAAGTTGCTACCTTTGACCTTAAATGGCCTCAAATGTATTCAAAGTCACATGGAATGGTCTTGAACTCATTTCATGGTGTTTGAAAACGCGAAAACGTTTCTGATTATTCAAATTGACCACATTTCTAAAAGTTCTGTTCATGGTCGTCGTGATGTGGGGCACGCACGGATGTTTAATCTGGCACCGCCTAGGGTGTTTTTGTACCCGAGACCGCTTGGCGAGTGTCAAAAAGGGCAACCTCTGTTATTTCAGGATCTAACCGTCTGGTCTGAACCGGTCTACCACCAATCGATAGCCCTGAGCCTCGCGATTCAGGAAATACTATGTTATCTCTGTCACGTGACTACTGACGTCTCAGGCCACGTAAAACGTATAATACGACGTCGGAAAAACTGACGTCGGTTTGTACACCATATCATCGGCAATACTGGTCTTAGGGCCTTGATGAAAGATTTGAGAGGTCAGCTCAAGTCAGGTCAGATAATGTTGCGTTACTCTTCCTGTCAGAGCAATAATTACTCGCTGGCATTCTTAACTACGTCAATAACAAAACTGAAATGACATCTGTGAAAATTAAATTTGCGCTGTCTGCTCTTTATCGGGTGAAGGTCAAGCCAGATCATGACAGATAGTCATTCTTCTGCCTCTGGTTTTTATTAAGAACAATAATTGTTCTCTGCTGCTGTTGAACGAACTTCCACAGACAACGTTGCATTTCATTTCGTTTTGGCATCTACCTATGAGGTGATCTGACAAGGCATCACGTTGTATTTGGTTAACCTCGCCAAGAGGCGCAAATAGATTTGTTTGTCTGACCTGAACAATGGGGAGGAAGGTCAGCGGCAACCACTTCTGCCACCCATAACGTAAATCAGTCCACTTGTCATCATGCATCTGACCTAGCATAACCTCTAATGTTGACGTGTCACGGTTGTGTATTCTTTTGGGAACCGTGTCCTAAGTGAATCCAAATAATTCATGCGTTATATTCTCGAATATTACAAAAAAAAAAACGAAGCATGTCCGCGCTACCGCCAGAAGGGGCGAAAACATGCATGCAAGGGTTTATTTATGGCGTCAATTCTCCATGACCTGACCTAGCATGAAAATAGTGTTGATGTCAAAATATGTAAAATTGGTTGGTGAAGAGAAAATGAAAATTTCGTTGGGCTACCTCTAACATTTCAGAAATCATTCGGGAAAAACCGGGGTACCTTCTTTGACACCCGCCTCAGGCGATGCCGGGTTAATGTTACAGCTTCGTTGCGTGGCCAGATATCGATCTGAAACTTGACATACAAGTAAAGAGCACTGGAGTCGACCGGTGATATCCGCCGCGGTGGGACGTGTCCGGCGAACTTCGCCCCAGTGTCCAGTGGCGGAGGAGACCGTTTTTTCTGGTTCATAGCACGTTTGGCTATGACCTGCTAAACTTCGTGACGAATGCGGTACCTGTGGAACAAGTTTTTCTGCGCATTTCGGGACCAACGATCAATTGCAGCGCCGTCCGAGTGACAGTGCATGTGACGAAACTGTGGTAACTGCCTCAGGCGCGGAGCGGTCGCTCAGCAAACGGCCTTCCATCAGCGAGTTGGTGAGGCAGCTTTGCGATACTCCCGGAGACGGCCAAGGCAAGCGTAACCGTTCCGAATTTGGAGATTCCTTACCGCCAGGAAAGAGAGTAGCACACCAGCGAGGTGAGGCTGGCCACAGCCCGTCTGACGGCGGTTTTGAGCTGCGGCCGCCTGGATCCGCCTCTGCTGCTGCTGGTGCCTCCGGCGTCACCGGACCGCGGCCCGCTGACCGCGCTGGCGGCGGTCGGCTCGGCGGGGGATCAGCTGACTGCCGGGTCGGCCGCCGCCGCCGCCGCTGCGCCCCGGTCTCGGCCCGCGGGTGCGGGTGCGGGGACGAGTGGCGGGGCGGGTAGCGAGGCTGGGCCGAGGCAATCAGTTCGTAATGGATACAATGAACTGCTGCCTCCCCGGCCCGGAGATGACGGCTGATGACATCGACTGGGCTGTAGTCAGGCTGCCCGGCCCAAACTACAAGGTTAATGTGCGCTTTACACGATCGGGCGAGGGCAGCATCCGCGACCAGATCCACTGGTGTCGTCTCGAGCTCCAGGGCAAGGGCTTCTACATCAGCAAGATCCTCACCCCCTTGAGGGGGGAGATCTTCAGAAGCCTACTTGGTGCCAAGAAGGCAGGAAAACTACGCTCCGTCTTCATGTGTGGAGGGCAAGTATTCTTTAGACGGGAAAGGTATGGGGTGAGAGAGCGCGTTGACTCTCTTATAAAGCTGCAGAACCTCGGCTTCTCCGTGGTTCTGAGATGGTTTGTAATGAAGGTGGCTCCGCCTAGATCTTTTGCTCATATGTCTAAATTTAAGTGTTATTTTAGGTCCCAATAGCTAATTCCCTCTTTGTATGAATGGTTTCGCAAGCACCATATTCATAAGTGATTTTTTCAAATTTTTCTCGTTCTTGCTTTCTTGCTATCTCTGCGTTTTGCTTGTTACTTACTTTTTGGACGACCATTTGCGACTGTACTTCGGACTGTTGACTTTTGCTCGTCTTTTGTAATGCTTGCGGAGCTCGTTAAAGTCGTTTTATTTGCGACGTATCCCGACGCTTCCAATAGCAACCTAGCAGCAATCCAGTTGTCGCGGCTGCTGACGCCACTCTCGCTTATGCCGCGAGAGCCTATCTCCCTGGCGTGGCCACTGCCGCTTTCTAGGGGACTGGGAGGGGGATTGACGTGTGTAAAATGTAGAACCAGCTCTGCCTTGTTTCATTACAGCGTGCTCATTGTTAGCCATTTGGCTCTGCCACGGACGTTCGGGGACGGGTCGCGGGTGGTCGTCTCAGGCCATGTGATCGTCGCGAGCTGTCTCCATTAACATCTGTGCTTGTCGGCCGGTGTCGCACTGTCGGTGTCTGGGTACCGCGTAATGAGAATCAAAATATGCTCGATGAATTGCAAAGGTCAAGCCGACCGGAAAAAGAGAAAGGACATGTTTAATATGTTAAGGCAGAACATCATTTGCTACAGGATATCCACTGCGCAATTGCTCAAGAGAGCACTTTTAGAAACAGTTGGGGAAAGGACATTCTCGTTGCACTTTTTACCATCAACGCAAGAAGGGCGGCTATACTGCCCAGAAATGCAGATGTTGAGTTTCGTCATACATATATCAGCGGCGATGGTAACCTCATAATGGCCAGAGCATTCGTTAATGGGGTGTTCGAAGACTCTCCTGGCTAGCGTTTTTTCATCAGATTGCGATTCGGCAGAATTTTTGAACACGTTGTCAGAATATCTAGCGGAAATGGAAGACGGTGTTCCAGTTATATTGGCTGGATATTGAAATTTGGTTCTTGATAGTAGTCTTGACTAGTTCAGTTACACAAGACAAAATAATATGCGCATTCGGTGCAAGCTTCTTGAAGTAATTAGAACGAACAATCTGATAGACATTTTCGAGAGAGGAATGAAAACTTTCGGAGATATACATGGCGAGTAGCCAGGCCTGTCATTAAACAAGCGAGGTTAGATTTTTTGGTGCCTGAAGATTTGAATGGTGCGGTAATTTCAACTAGCATTATTCCGGGTTACAGAAGAGAGCATTCTATGATCACGATGGAACCGCAACTGGTAGCGCAAGCTGGGGTAAGAGGTTTATGTAAAATGAACGTTTCCCCCTTGTCAGATGAAAAGTATGGTTAGCGCATTAAAATGGTGATGGGACATGCTGTTCCATTTTATGAAGGTAATCTTTTAGGAGAGTCTCTTCGCACCAAAAGGATGCATGAGATACAATTTGTGATAGACGACTTGCTGTTTAATGAAACTCTTTTGCTTAACGTGAGGACGAAAACCATAACTTACGGCATCAGGAGACGAAAACGGTTAAAGCGAGCTCAGGAATGCCTTCAGATCGAGACGGAAGGTTTAGAAAGACGGTTGGATCTTCAGCCCTCTGCTGGTCTTGTGGAGGAGCTAGACTTAACCCTATTCCCGGAGGGCTAGAAGGTATGGTCGATTCCCGGCAGGGGGGGGGGGATTCTGCCCCCCGAGATCTCGAGAACTACACATGTGTAGAGAACCACACATCCGATTTCATCGCAACAAACGGCAATCGATTTGCCATGATGTGAACTACATTTTTATAAAAAGAAATTCACAAAATTTTAAAAGGTGTGGATGCAGGGAGACAAAAATGTCTAAATCAGGGATATTTTTGGACTTCTTATAACTCCCTTGTTTATAGACTGATTTCAATGAAACTGGCATGAATCGAGATATTATGGATAGGGCTTTTACCATTGGTACACACATATGAAATTTTGAGAAAATTCATGGGCGTTCACAGGATTTCAAAAATAGGAGGATTAGTTTTCCAACAGCTGAATGAGCAAAAAAGGCAAAAACATTTTTTGGCTTCTGATAGTCATGTTGTGCTAAAGAAGTACAAATCGCATTACAATGTTTGTACATTGTCAGCATAAGCGGTTCCAGGGACATGAAAAAGAGGAAACTGTCATGGTCACACGTTCTTCAGATCAACTTGTGAACTTTGACCTTAAATGACCTCTAGTGACCTTGGAGTCACTTGGAATGATCTCGTGTGCATTTCATATTATCTGCAAACGTTTTCAATCATTTGACTTCACTCTATTTCAAAAACTTCATTTTATGGCTATTGTGATATAGGGTACGCACACTGACATTTTAGGTCATAGTTCCGTGACCCGATCTGATATCAAGCTGAAACCTGATACAGAAGTAGAGGGCACCTTTCGAGTTGATATATATTCCGGGTTTGACGTTTGAAAAAAACGGCGCCGAAATTATTGCAATGAAACCAAATTTTGACTTTTGACCTTGACCCAACCTTGTAAGGTGACTTCAGATGAACAAAAATATGTCTGTGCATTGCCCAACTATTTAGCTATACATCCATTTAAAGTTTTAAGTACTATCTTAAAAACGCTGTTTTTAGCAGACATTTTCCTTTTACCCTCAACATGGCCAAAAATGGCCTGAGGTGCCTCCCAAAAACTGCCAAAAACAAAAGTTGCCTGGCTCCGCCCCTGAGCAAAGAAGAATTTCGAAATTTTGTCACGGCACGTAGAAGGAATAGGTAGGAAAAGCCACCAAGTTTCGTGAAGCTGCGTTAAAAATCCTGGAATTGGCAAGGAAAAAACACGAGGGGGGCGGGTTCAGCCCCCTGCCGGGAATAGGGTTAAGAAAGAAAGAGCTTGAAGAAGTCAGGAAACCTTTAGTCGAGGGGATCATTGTCCGCTCAAGGGCTAGATGATACGAGCATTCAGAGAAATCAAACAAACATTTTTTTCTGAGTCTGGAGAAAAGAAACCTCCTTAGTAGGCTTATTCCTGTTCTAAAGCTATCTAACGCAGCTGAAATACCGGATCAGTCAGAGATACTGAAGTGTCTTGCAAACCATGACACGGAGCACGACTTGAGTCCCCGTTTTGAGAGACTGGATATGAAAAGGCTAAATGTCTCGGACTGTAATGAGCTGGGTTGTCCGACTGAGATGAAAGAGATGGAAAATGTTCTTTTCTAGATTAAAAGCAGCAAATCGCCCGGGACTGACGGATTCCTCCTAAGTTTTTAAGTGCTTTTAGTTCAATCTAAAGGTATTCATGTTCCGCATGTATCGAGAAAGCTTGCAAAACGCATTGTTACAGACAACCCTGGGAGATGGAATAATAACACTCGTTCTCAAAGACAATAAGCCCAGGCATTGAATTAACTCGTACAGACCAATCACATTAGCAAATACTTGCGATAAGATAACTTCTAGGGCACTCGCAAACAGGTTTAACCCTATTCCCGGAGGACTGGACGGTATGGTCGATTCCCGGCAGGGGGGGGGGCGGATTCGGCCCCCCCCCTGAGATCTCGAGAACTACTTGTTCGATTTCATCGCAACAAACGGCAATCGATTTCCCGTGACGTGAACTACATTTTTATAAAAAGAAATTCTCAAAATTTTAAAATTTGTGGATACAGGGGGGCAAAATGTCAAAATTGGGGGTACTTTTGTACTTCTTATAACTCCGTTGTTTATCGACCGATTTCAATGAAAGTGGCATGAATCGAGAGATTATGAATAGGGCTTTTACCATGGGTCCGCAAATCTGAAATTTTGAGAAAATTCATGGGCGTTCACAGGATTTCAAAAATAGGAGGATTAGTTTTCTAACAAATGAATTAACAAAAGAGGCAAACACCTTTTTTTGGCTTCTGATAGTCATGTTATACTAAAGAAGTACAAATCGCATTACACTGTTCGTATAATGTTAGCATAGGCGGTGCCAGGGACAAGAAAAAGGGGGAACTGTCATGGTCACACGTTTCTCAGATCAACTTGTGACCTTTGACCTTACATGACCTCCAGGAACCTTGAGGTCACTTGGAATGATGTTGTGTGCATTTAATATTATCTATAAACGTTTTCAATCATTTGAATTCACTCTATTTTAAAAATTTCATTTTATGGCTATTGCGATATAGGGCACGCGCACTGACATCTTAGGTCATAGCTCCGTGACCCGACCTGATATCAAGCTGAAACTTGGTACACAAGTAGACGGCACCCTTCTGCGTCATATATATTCCGAGTTTGACATTTGAAAAAACGGCGCCGAAATTATAGCGAAAAAACAAATTTTGACTTTTGACCTTGACCTGACCTGGTAAAATGACCTCAGATAAACAAAATTACATCTGCACATTGCCCAACTATTTATCTATACATCCATATAAAGTTTTAAGCTGTATCTTAAAAAACTCTGTTTTTGGCAGACATTTTCCTTTTATCCTCAACATGGCCAAAAATGGCATGAGGTGCCTTTCAAAATCGTTGCCTGGCTCCGCCCCTGAGCAAAATAGAATTTTGAAATTTTGTCACGGCACGTAGAAAGAATAGCTAGGAAAAGCCACCAAGTTTCGTGAAGCTGCGTTAAAAAGCCAGGAATTGGCAAGCAAAAAACCCGAGGGGGGCGGATTCAGCCCCCCTGCCGGGAATAGGGTTAAGTTAGTCAAGGTAAAGTTGATTGACACTAGTCAAACAGGGTTTATGAAGGGAAGATTTATCGAGGAAGATATTCGTGCCATGGCTGACAATGCACAGTACTCACGACACCACCGCCACACAGGCCTGTTCATGACCTTAGATTTTGAGGGTGCCTTTCATTCAGTGAGCTGGAAGTTCATCAAAGCGGCATAAGAAAGGCAGGATTTTCCTGGTGAAATAATTACGTGGTCCAGAACACTTTATGAAAACTCAGTGGCGAGAATAGTATACAATGGGCACATTTCTGAAACTATCAGCTTAGGAAGCTTTTGCCGACAAGGGGACCCATTAAACTATTATTTATTTTTGCTGGTGATCGAATGTCTCATTTGGAAATAAAAAATAACCCCAACGTAAGAGGTGTTCGTAATGAAGAAGTAGAAATCAAAGCATCTTGTTACGCAGATGACACTCCGTGCATGTTGGAAGTTTCGTGAAAAGCTGCAGGGCATTGTTTCATGACCTTGATATGGTTGCGAAGTGCTCAGGCCTTTTTCTTAACAATGAAAAACCCCAACCATGCGAGTGGGCTTGAAACAGATCGTCAACCAATCTGCCATGATCTTGCTATGCTTTGGGTTGACAACATGAAGGTCTTGGGAAATGTATTCTTCAGTGATAAAGAACAAATGATGAAAACTAATTTCCGAAGTAACTTGGGGAAAATTAAAGCAGTGATACGAGTGTGGCGAAGCCGTGGGCCTACTCCATATGGGAAAGCAACTATCATTAACCCTATTCCTGGTAGGGGGAGCTGAATCTGCCCCTCCTCGGATTTTTTGCTTGCCAATTCCAGGCTTTTTGACGCAGCTTCGCGAAACTTGGTGACTTTTCCCACCTATTCTTTCTACGTGCCGTGACAAAATTTCAAAATTCCATTTTACTAAGGGGCGGAGCCAGGCAACGTTTTTGGGAGGCATCTCAGGCCATTTTGGCCATGTTGAGGGGAAAAGGAAAATGTCTGTCAAAAACAGAGTTTTTAAGATAGAGCTTAAAACTTTATATGGATTAATACCTAAATAGTTTAGCAATGTGCAGATATAATTTTGTTTGTCTGAGGTCACTAAGAAGGTCAGGTCAAGGTGAAAAGTCAAAATTTGTTTTTTCGCAATTATTTTTGCGCTGTTTCCTCAAATGTCAAACCCGGAATATATATGACGTAGAAAGGTGCCGTCTACTTGTGTACCAAGTTTCAGCTTGATATCCGTGACTTGATATCAGGTCACGGAGCTATGACCTAAAATGTCTCTGCGCGTACCCTATATCGCAACAACCATGAAATGAATTTTTGAAATAGAGTGAATTTAAATGATTGAAAACGTTTACAAATACCATTAAATGCACACGAGATCATTCCAAGTGACCCCAAGGTCACTAAATGTCATTTAAGGTCAAAGGTCACAAGTTGATCTGAAGAACGTGTGACCATGACAGTTCCCCATTTTTCATGTCCCTGGAACCGCCTATGCTAACGTTATACAAACATTGTAATGCGATTTGTACTTCCTTAGCATAACATGACCAGCAGAAGCCAAAAAAGTATTTTTGTCTTTTTTGTTCATTCATTTGTTAAAAAACTAATCCTCCTATTTTTGAAACCCTGTGAACGCCCATGAATTTTCCCAAAATTTGAGATGTGTGTACCCATGGTAAAAGTCCTATCCATAATCTCGATTCATGCCAGTTTCATTGAGATCGGTCGATAAACAACGGAGTTATAACAAGTCCAAAAATACCCCCATTTTGACGTCTTTGCCCCCTGTATCCAAATTTTGCGAAATTTTGAAAATTTCTTTTTATAAAAATGTAGTTCACGTCATGGCTAATCGACTGCCGTTTGTTGCAATGAAATCGGATGTGCAGTTCTTGAGATCTCGGGGGGGGGGGCCGAATCCGCTTTCCCCCTGCCGGGAATCGACCATGCCGTCTAGCCCTCCGGGAATAAGGTTAAAGCTCCATTAGCGTCAAAGTTGGCACATCTGTTTACTGCCTGCTCAATCCAGATGGAACATTCGTGCGGGAATTAAATAGCATTCTGTGTGCATTTCTGTGGAATGCCAAATGTGACAGCATAAGCCAAAAACGTTTTGCATTTCCTCCCAGTTGGGTGGATTGGAAATGCCAGACATTTTGGTTTATATTGCGACATGAAAGGTAACATGGGTCAGACGCGAAATAACATCCGGCCATTTGTGGGCTAGGCTGTTCCAAGCGCACATTAGTTTGGTCCAGTTTCTGTGGAGTATGAATGGTAAATCGTTTCGAGAGCGGTTTGCGGCTGTTCAAAACAAATTTTGGAATAACGTCCTTGTTTTACTGGGTACGTTGATGGACGTCTTTGAAGTGACAAATGAAGATTTGAGCGCATGAAGTATATGACGTTCAAATGGGACCAGATTTTCTGAAGAAATTATGCATCATGGTACCGCAAAGGACTGGGAAATCTCAACAATCTAATGGATGGGAGGGGTAACATTATGACTTTCGAGGAAGCTTTAAACCACTACAGTATAACAGGCACGTTTCCAGATTACACTGGCCTTGTGAACAGTCTGTCCACTTCCTGGAGAAATTTAGATAAGACCACGCAGCAAGCAGTACCGATGCACCCAGTTGTACCTTTCATATTACCTCAACGGAATGGGGCTAAAACCCTTTACATCAATACGCGGAAAAGTTAGCTGGATATTATTATAAATGGGATGCAAGATATGATGAAAATGTAGCGCTGGAGTGGTCCAAGGTGTATCAGAACGTTTTTGAAGCATCACCGTCTGCCGCTTACAGAACTCTGCAGTATAAAGAACTCTGCACTATACAGAACTCTGCACTATAAAATTGTAACACGAATACAAGTCACGAATTCCTTGCTGAAGAGAACAGTGGTGCGAGATTCTGATGAATGCCGACGATCTAATTCTGCCGCCCAAACCATAATTCACATGTTTTGGGATTGCCCGGTTGTGCGCCGCTTCTAAAGGAGAGTTCATGCCTTGTTGGTGCAAATGGGTGCAAAGTGAATGAATGACCTTTTCACAGAAGTCCAAATATTGTTTGGCTTCTGCAGCAGCGCATTAGTTAATCATGCCGTAATCGCCGCCAAATGCATCATTACAAAAGTCGATGTACTCTAGTCCGGTTGCCTGTCAAGTGTGCTGCGTGCTGATAAAAGATATGAGGAGTTGATGGCTGGTTTACCTAATACAACTCGCTATCATTATGGAAATGGAGAAATGTACTCGGCAGACCGATCGAGATGGAGGATAATGTGTTACAGTTGTGTTTTTGTGTGATTTTTTTTTTGGAAATAAGTGAAGAGAGTAGACGACATTGTGCTGAGTTGCATGTATTCCGAATTGTGCATTTTTTAGATGAGCGTCAAAAATATTGTCGTAAAAACAAACCTTGACTTTTAAAATTTGACTTGACGTTGTCAAAGCTCAGATCAACAAAAATGCGTTGCAACAAATTTTCATGTCTGCGCAGTGATTTACGTACGCAGTGATATAACGTTTTAAGTTCTATTTTAAAAACTTTATCTATGGTGTCCAGTTACCTTCAGCAATGCCAAAAATGGCCTGAGGTGTCTCCCAAAACGTGGTCTGGCTCCGCACATCGGCAAAATTAAATGGTAAAAATCTGACATAATATCTAAGAAAAATCGGCAGCAAAAGGCACAAAGTTTCGTGAACTTGCTTTAAAGATTCTGGAAATGGTGAGCAAAACTCGAGGAGGTATACATATACATATACACATATAAACATATAAATAGATATAAATACTACTATTATATCGTGATTTTATGTTTCATGTATAAACTCAAGTTTATCGGCATCAGGAAGGTTACCTTTTTTGGAGTCATGCTCAAGATCAATGGACTTGTAAAGACCATTTTTGACTTTACTGCGGTTTAGTGGTTTCAGGAATAAAGAGTGTGCTCCGGCCGGCAGGAATGGTTCGCTCAGAACGGTGTGACATCATTAGTGCATTGTGCACCTGGAAACATTTCTAAGTTATATGGAAGGTACGGCGGTCTCCCTGAGTATTTTGGAGAATTCTCATGTTGAACGCCTCGTGGACATTAACCCGCGCTCGACCGGCGGTCCGTTTCGAACATGGGCAACTGGGGGGGGGGGGCAGTTGGCCGCTCCCCCTTTAACTCACGAACGGTTGGTCGCACGATAAAAATAAGCATACCGTTGGAAAGCTTGTGACAAGTAGAGCTCGAAACTGGTCTCATTTTTAGTTATAGATAATATCTAAGCAATTTACGCCCTATATATGTATTCTCATAGCCGACTGCATGAGACCGAGAAATGGCCTGAATCTCAAAGGCTGTGACTAAAAACGCATAGGTAAAGGCACCAGCGCACAAGTAAAGGTCCCCGGATGCCGATACACATCTAATTTCCCAGATTTGTTCAATATTTCAATTCAAATATTCAATTCAATTCAGTTCAATTCAATTCAAATATTAAATTCAAAGACACGGCATTTCTCGCGGCAGCTGTGGGTGTGTGCTGCTGCCGTATGCCGTAACAAATTGATGAAACTAATTTTAGCGTTCCTTTATTTCGGCAAAAAAGACGATCTATGTAAATTTTACTGATCTTAGTGGTTCTTGTGATGGTTTTTTATGCTGAAATTTCAGAAAAAATAATTAGTTACCAATCTCCAGAATTGGCGGAGCTTCATTCGCGAGAGCCTGTTTATTTCCAAAATATGCTACTTTTTCAAACTTTTTGAGGTTCCTGGTATTACTTACGTCTGTGCAAGCTAGTTCTGCCATTTTCTACCCATTCTGAGTAATTCATCGCCGATTTCGACGGTAGTACATTTTGGCTCACTACGGTTATTCGTGACCTGACCTCAGGTCAATGGCTGGAAGTCATTGATACTTTGACGGTAACTAGATGTCTGCTTCACTCCACACTAAAAATGTTATGAAATATTCCGTCAATTTCCGAAAAACGACGAGATGTCTTAAAAATGGGCTTGACCTTAGGTCAATGACCCGGAAAATTCCAAAAAATCTGAGATAGCAGATTTGTTGCATCTGTCGCGTTCACTAATCCCTGAGGGTATTATTGAGATATCTTGTTTTGCGAAAAAGTTAGAGGGCGCTAAACTTTTTGGACATAGGTGTAGGTGCCTGACCTAGGTCAGGCACCTGACGTGACCTGAGGTCAAAATTGTGACACGAGATGTAAAATTGATGAAGCAAAAGGTACACAAAGTTTCGTGACTCTGTGTTTGTTCGTTCTCTCTCAACCCCAGAAAAACCTCAGCGGGGGCAGTCAACTGCCCCTCCCCCACCAGTCGGGGACGGGTTAACCTGCGAAAAAGAACGCCCTCAAAGTGGTTCTGGTCTTACGAAATTTAACACTGTTTCTGCGTCCACGCACAACAATAAGTCAGTCGCCCATGCATTTGCCAAACGTTTTTAGCACATGCCACCCCGTCATACCCGTTCGTCTGTCGCCGGACGCCGAGTTTCGAACACGGCGGGCCGCGGTGCTCGACGGCACGGGACCTGGGGTCGGCTCCGGCGGCGGTACGTAACCCAGAGCCGGCTGCGGCGGCGGTACGGAACCCGGACCTGGCTCCGGCGGCGGTACGGAATCCGGACCCGGCTCCAGTCCGGGGGCAGTAGACGGGAATCAGGCCAGGCTCGGGTGACAGCACGGGTGTTGTGCCTCGCCCGTCGGCGGCACGGGAATCGCGACCGCCTCCGGCGGCGGAACAGGACCCAGGCCGGCTCAGTCGATGCCGGTGCGGCGGCCGCACTTGCGTGTCGGCGGCGGCGCCTCATCAGCGGGCGCGGGTTAGCCGACGGATCAGGCCGGCTGCTCGGACGTCGGCCGGCGCCGCATATTGGGCCGCGGTCGAAGCCATCGATCCCGCCGGCGCCGGCGAGATGCGGCGCCAGCGGCGCGCGCCCGTCCGCTGCCGGGCCCGCCACCGGCGGTCCTAGGCCGGCTCAGGTCGGCCGGCGCCGGGGCGCCGGCAGGCAGCCGCGATCTTTGTCCGTAATTGGCCCTCTGCCGGCCGGCGGTGCGCGCGACATGGGTCGCGGCGCCTCAGGCATGAGCCGCTGGCTGATGTCCCGAGGCGCTCGTCCACACCTCCCAGTTATGTGAGCTGACGGGCGGACGGCAGCATGAGATGCTTCGTCAGAATGATTATCGATTTGTTCGGGAGAAAAAAGGGACGGAAATGAGCAAGTATGGGCAAAAGGCACGCAGCCACCCTTGTGACACGCAAGGTAGCTTTAACCCGCGCACGACCGTCGGTCGGCGACGATCACGCTCGATTGGAAGGGGGGGCAGTTCAACGCCCCCCTCAACTCACGAACGGTTGGTTGCACGACAAAACAAGCACACCGTTGGAAAGCCTGTGACAAATAGAGCTCGAAACTGGTTTCATTTTTAGTTTTAGGTAATATGTAAGCAATTTACATCCTATATACTTTTTATCAAAGCCGACTGCATGAGACCGAGAAAAGGCCTTAATCTCAAGGGCTGTGACTAATAACGCAGAGGTAACGGCACCAGCGCACAAGTAAAGGTCCACAGATGCCGATAGAAGTCTAATTTCTCAGATTTACCTAATATACACGTCGAAACGTTGAGTTAAAGACACACCAATTTTCGCGCCGGCTGTCAGCGGGCGCCGCAGCCGTACACAGTGAGAAATTAACGGGCACTAATTTTAGTGTTCCTTGATTTTCGCGACATAAGCCTATCCATGTATATTTTACTAATCTTAGTGGTTCTTGTGACGGCTTCTTATGCTTAAATTTTGGAAAAATTCGTTAGTTACCAATCTACACAACTGGCGGAGCTTTATTCGCGAGAACCTGTTTATTTCCAAAATATGCTACTTTTTCAAACTTTTCGAGGTTCTTGGTAGTACTTGCGTCTGTGCAAGCCAGTTATGCCAATTTCCACCCATTCTGAGTAATTCATCGCCGATTTTCACGGCGGTACATTTTGGCTCACAACAATTATTCGTGACCTGACCTCAGGTCAAAGGCTGAAAGTCACTGATACTTTTCCCAGTGACGGTAAGTAGATGTCTTCATTCCACACTAAAAATGTTATGAAAAATTTCGCCAATTTCCGAAAAAAACGACATGTCTTAAAAATGGGCTTGACCTTAGGTCCATGATTCGGAAAATTCCGAAAAATCTAAGATAGCAGATTTGTTGCATCTATCAAGATGACTAATCCCTGAAAGTGTTGTGATATCTTGTTCTGCGAAAAAGCTACAGGGAGCTAAACTTTTTTGGACATAGGTCCGTTTGACCTGCCCTAGGTCAGACACCTAACCTGACCTGAGGTCAAAAATTTGACACAAGATGTACAAATTATTAAGCAAAAAGTACACGAAGTTTCGCGACTCTGTGTTTGTTTGTTCTCTCGCAATCCTAGAAAACCTCAGAGGGCAGTCAACTGCCCCTCAGTCGAGGGCGGTTTAAGGCGAGGATCAAATCAAATGAAATCAAATCAAAAACGCCTCTCGTCACTTGCCTAGTAGGCAAGTGACGAGAGGCGTTCTTGTGCCTGTCCCGTGTTCTTTAGCTGGGAACCACAAAAGACAGATATCTGTTTCCCCGGAAATAGATGATAAGAGAATGAGTGGCACAAGTCGCAACAATCAGATGCAATGAAAAGTTCTTTTAAGCATAGTTCTTGTGCTTCCGCGTAGAACTATTATGTCAGGCGAGGGAATCGAATAAATTTATTGGAGATAAAAATGGTCTTTAATTTACAGTCTAATCGATTCTCTGTTTTTTCATTGTGAATCAGAATCAGAATCAGAATCACTTTTTTTGGCAATGAGCCAGAATCAAACCGACTCCCAATTTTTTGAATCGCTGAACAATCTGTTCCTAGCTTTGCCTCATGCACACTCATGTATGCATGCATGTATGTATGTGTGCACTGAAGACGTTCACACGGTGGTTATTTTGCCTTCTGGTCAAGATCACGAAACGATGATACAAAGTTGCCACGTGAAATAAAACGCACACCTTTGGAAACAAACAAACAATCATATTTTCAAATGTTTCGAATATTTTAACCCTCGCCCGTACAGGGCCTTTTCCATAACTCGAACGAATGGGGGGTACGGCCCCCCGGACATTTTCACACCGTGCGTCCCAGAGCGTCGCGGAAAAAACAACGTGTTGCGCGTGACGAGACTTCGCGACTGGCAACTCTTTGAGATCGCAGGTCACTGGATAACCTTCCAGGTCGGGTCAAAGGTCAAAAATCGACAAAAAGTGGTAATTTTTCGAGTTTAAGCGCAAATGAACGCCAAAGAATGAATGGCAATGAAACGAAACGGATATCACAGTCAATCAGTTATGAGTCTATCTGTACACCACATGGTTGTATTGTGCCCGTGGTATGTGATCCAGGTCACGCGGGGTCGTCGGCTTAAATGCGTTCTCGGAGCTGCGGAAACATTTTTTCAAACAATAACAGATCCTGAAGTAAAACGTATCATTTCGATTAACAAGTACTATTGTCGAATAACATAGAAAGGTCATCTCAGGTGATTCAAGATTATCTGAAGCTAGTTACCTAGAATGGCCTCGGATTAGCTCAGAATTGTAATGTGGGCTCCTTAAAAACGTTTTTTGAGTTGATATCAAACAAACTATCTAATTTCATGCATTTCGTGGTATGATAGACTCAGCACTCCGCGGTCGACGCCTCTCCGCCTGTCGCAGCGAAAGTCAGGCGTTCGCTGCATTGCACCCTATTTTGGTGAAAAAGTAAAAAGATAAATTGCACCCAGTTTATGTCATTAAATTCTTTACACCTCAAGCAATCCGAATTTATGGGTTGTTTTGCCATACCAATTTCCTATCGCATTCCCAAAGATAAAAAGTAACGTTTTGTGTTTCTGTGTTTCCCCGGTGTGTGTTTCCCGCCCTAGCTCATGACCTCAGCTTACACCCTCGATAATCCAGGTAGTTAGCATAAACTTACTAAATCTATATTTAGTCTTATGAAATGTACGATTTTGAGTCGATCGATGTATACTTTATTGCATTGTATTTATATGTATACTTTAATGATGTATACTTTATTGTATCGATGTATACTTTATTGTGCACCCCAACTGTCTCACAGTGAGACAAAACTGAGACCGCTGGAAACCGGCCGCGTCGGCGCGCGAAAACGGCTGAAAGGTTCCCGTTACTACGTCATAACTCGTTACCATGGTAACGTAGAAGATTTTTTGCCACAAGATACGAAAAGCATGCCCCAGAAGGTACACCAAGGTTCAGATGGATCAAACAAACCGCTCAGAAGCTGTCCTCGGAAAATCTCAAAGGGGGTCGCATCACTCCCTCCTATACGGACGAGGGTTAACAACGATGCGCGTGAGGTAGTGCTGGAGACTGCCGGTTCCAGGCCACTGCGGCTCGGTAGGAGAAGAGCCGCTAGGTCGCCTCCAGCCGCACGCGAGGCAGGTGTATGGCACCTATGTCAACAGCAACCGCGCGGGTGCGGCGGCAACAGAAGTGGGAACGCGTGGGGAACAGAGCAGGCATGGCGGGCAGGCACGTGTGGGAGCGCAAAACACTGTGGACCTTCAAGACGTCACGCGTTCTGACCAGGTCCTCCACACGACTCCAACCCAAGACTTCCAGAACCGGGGTGATGTGGTCCCCGCATCGCGCCCCGGTCATGAACCTCGCAGCAAAGTTTATCACCTTTTGCACCCTGCTCAGCTGGCAACCGGCGGCTCCTCCCCACGCAGTGGTACAGTAAAGAATGTGAGGGAAGACGTGGGGGTGGATGAGGAGCTTCACGGCGTCGGGAGTGAAGTAGAAAACCAAATATGAATTGTGGGACAAGGATGTTATTACAACGCCGAACAATGCTGGATATGTGCTTTTGCCGGGTAAGGTGTTGGTCGATGATTACACCAAGTACAAACTTTTTTGGAATCATTGCCAATAAGCATGAAGTTCATTATTTTCTGGACTCATTTTAAGCTTTTGGACCAAAACCATTCTTCAAGGCACGAGACAGAATCTTCGATTCGGGTCATGAGACATAACTGATTGCGGATGTCGGGTGAGGCGCGGTCGAGAAGCTGGGTGTCGTCGGCATAGGAAAGGAGTCGGCCATTAGGAAGGAAACTGGGTAGATCGCCGATGAAGATTAGAAATAGGATTGGGCCAGCGATGTATCCTTGGGCCACTCCTAGGGACGGGGGTAAGGTAGCCGAGCCCCCAGCGACCACTTGCCTGAGGCCACTCAGGTAACTGGCGAACCAGTTCGACTCAACCCGTTCTTGAATCGCGTATATGGAAATACAATAACGATTGTTGGAAATGACAAAGGAGTTAACTATGCATGCGGTAACGTCAGACGGTAAGCTATGTTTGCCGTGTGATAGATCTGAAAGCATATCTGTGAATTTACCTATCAGCTGGTCAACACGAGCGTCAAATGTCAGATGCCTGTCCTTCACCAGGCCAAAGTCTAAAGTGACCCTCCGAAAACTCATGCAACATGGCTTCAGAGCCGAACCCGATCAGCTGAGTCATGACAGTATAGACCTTCACAGAATGGGATGTGAGTCAGTCGGAGACGCTACTTATGTTCCTTCTTCAGCTTAGCTATGCGTTAGTTCATGTCCCGTTTTTTTTCTGTGACCAAAACCTGCAGGTTTCGTCAACATACTGGTAACTCGTTGCATCCAGAGTAGTGACAAGTCATTTGAGAATGTGGAACAAGCAGCGGCCCCAGTGACGTGCCTTGGCAAACACCATTGGTGTTTGGAAGCAAAGACGAGACGGTGGCAATGACGGTCAGTGGCTCGCGAAGACATTGGGCTCAGATTGTTCGGGAATACGTAAGAAGGCCAGCAACTTGCCCATGCAAAATTTCAAAAAGAATGGATCATTCGTTGTAGGCTAATTTGTGAAGAAGTAAAGTAGTCGAACCCCCATCGAGGTTGCAGGTGACCTTGTTGGCAACAAATAAACGTCCAGTGGTATTTTAGGCATACTCTTAGAACCGGGGTGTCTTCCATTGATGCAATGTACTGCATATTTTATGTATTTCATGTGTTGTACCTGAAATGTGTTTTTATCCTTCCCACCAACGGAGTCGCGAGACCCAGTTCATACCCCATGGTTGCGCCAATGAAGATACCAGTCCAGTTTTCTCCCTGAAGGAGGTTCTAAGCCACACGTTCGTTGACTCCAACTGCATAGAGCGGTTCTTGCTGATGTTACAAACACAACTTAGTTGTCCATACGGCGCAGGGACGTTCCGCTAGGAGAACTGCATTGGAAATCGAAGTGTAGCGAAAAACAGTGTCGAAGTGGTGTAAAGGACACGAGAGGACCGGGGAGCCAGGACGAAGATCGAAAAAGCGTTTTTTTTTTTGCTTACTAAAGCAGGTATATACCACCTACATATCGCCAATAAATGCACTTCGCTGTGTTTGGTAATGTCTTACATTGCGTTGTTTGTGATAGGATGTGGCACCTTATCCTGTTTGCATATGATTGATGCAAGTTTCATGGTTTGCTCATATTATTAAATCATGCTGCAACAACGACGTTTACACGGAAGAATGTAATGGTGCCATATAATCGCATTCATTGTCGCCCAGTTCCCTAAAAAAACACTACACTGGAACTCCTTCCCGGTGTGAGCGATGGCCTTGCTATAAGGCCAAGAAATTTGCAGGTATCATCAAATGGCCAAGTAAGCTTACATTACGTGCTAATTAAGTCGTCTGAAAAGTCTCCCGATGTGATATTTACGAAATGTATATTTAACATTTGCTTAGTGTTAACATGGAACGGTATAAACGCCTTTTAATAAACGCCTTTTATTCCCGCTGTTTTCAGCGTACACGAATCCATTTACATCTGAAAAATGTTGTCTGAAAACTCAATTTCACTGGGTTTTGAAGCGATTCCCCGCGAATGTCCCCATGAAAACCGTTCAACAACTTCATCCGTGATCTCTGCTGAGCCGTTGCGTGAAGTTATAAGTGGACCCATGTTGATGAATGCTTGCAAAAACCCTGTACTGCGTCACATCCGCGGACGATCCTGGAATCTAGTTTTTAATTTACTGAGTTTCTTGATGCTGCTGGCATTTTCAGAAAAGGAGTGCTGAAAAAGCAATCAGCGACGTTTTTCAGATCAAACAAATCTGTTTATGAAAAGCCGACCAAGTTTGAACGCTTCCATTAAACATGCATTAATCATTCCGTCCCGTTAAACATTAAGCATCAATGCAAGGATTGCGTTTATATATGTATATATATATATATATATATATATATATATATATATATATATATTACAGGATTGCATAAAGATTGGAAATTTTGCATGGGTAAGTTGGTAGCCGTCTCACATGCAGTCATGCATTAAGCATCCCATCCAATTCCATTAAGCATCTTATCGGACATAAGTGCTAATATAGATTGGCGAGATCGTCTTTGTATAACAAAATGCCACCAGAAAAAAAACACACATACTAAGCGATATTCAAAAAGATTCTTCAAAATTTGGGGACCAAAGCACCAGGCTTCGTTCGTCAGCGCTCTTCGAGGCGACGTGGCGGTGTTTTGTACTTTGGCTTAATATCATAGTCCATATTACGGTGTACTGCAGTGCGCCATGCTGCACAAATAACTCAAGCAATTCTCATAAAACTATCCAGCGTGCCCGAAGCATTCCTCCTTTTTGCTCGGGGCGGCTCCTTGCGAAACTACCTCACTGCTTCCCCCTCTTCCCCCCCCCCCTCCAGAGCGTCTCCGCCTTTGCGCTGGTCAGGTCGGCCAGGTCGTCGACGTCGGCCAGGGGTGGATTCGGGACTTCGTCAAGGAGGGAGGGGGCGGCATGCGACATTGTTGTGCCCCCTGGAATTTGGTGCCTCGAAAGAAAGAAGTGCTCGGACTTCTTAATTTTCACCTTCTTATTTTTGGTAGTCTTTCTGTGGTACTGGAAACTACCTTCCTGAGCGCGATGCTGGACGGCTTTAGTACGTAGGTACGGTTCTCCACAAAAGTAATGGTAGATATTAGGCTCCATGACAATATGGAGCGTATTTCCTGGCCCGTAGGTAATACATCATCACAAGTACAAAGTATAGTAGGTTAGAATGCTTCGCATCATTCTACACAGATGCGCTTATCCGTATTGTCTCAGTACTGCTCAATTTTTCAAAAATAATGGTTTTTGCTTCATTCGCCAGAGCTCTCACCGCCTCCTGCTCGGTGCATCCCTGCCAGTTACGACCCTTCGCTGACAGATGGCCGGTTGTTTCGGGGACGTGTTTACAGGCTGCCTTTCGTAGAAGGTCAAACAGCTTGAAACACGCCGACCAATGAACGGATGTGTTTCGGGCACCGTAAGAGGAAGGAGAGGACTGGTTTCCTATTGGTTGGCGTAGCGGCTGGATTCCGAAGAACTTGACCAACACAGCCGTGCACTGCACGGCGTTCTCGGTTGGCCGAATGGTATTATTCTTTAACATGAAGTGGGTGAAACGGTTCTACGAGTTCATGTTCACTAATGGCAGTTTTGTTTCTTTATTTTCTACTCCATTTTCATGTCTGAGCACATGGGTTGCATAGGAACACTAGGATGCGGGCTTTCAGCTCATTATGGAAGCACATGCGTTGCACAACGTGATGATACCAAGCAAATGGAAATGATCCATCAGTTATAAATAGTGATGCCAGTCTTGGAAAAGGCATAACACCATAGGTACGGGAGCCATGGGGCTAGGAGGCTTCAGCCCGTCCCATTTTTTAAATTTAACCTTGGCGCTATTGGCGTTGACTGGAAAGAATTGACCCAAAATGCTTCTCGGCCCCGTGAACTGAAGAAAAGTTTCCGTGCCCCAGCATAAAGGCCATCCCAACCCAGACCGGCAGAGCCAACGATATTTTCAATTAAGATGTCATTAAACGGTATTTAGGCTCCGTCCGTGGAGACAGCTCGAGTTCCCAGCAGGCAATGAAGAAATAAACTCTCTTGCGAAATGTTCGTTATGTTGCAAAATGCTTGACACACTCAGCATATGTCATGGCATTATTTTTCTGTGTAATTACGCTTTAAACAGCTTGTATTTATGTTTCTGACAAGCGCAATGGAGGGCCTCTGAAACTCACGCCATCAAGGAGAGGCGCGAAATTCTCCACCACACACCCCCATAAGCTCAGGAACCAGCTAGACACACGAAACTTTCAGGGCGTGTGGAGGGCTGAAGGCAGCTACATTTCTCCAAAATTTCGTGACCCTAGGGCAACACCTTCGAGGTCGGATAGCATCAAATGCTCAAAATCTCGTCGATTTGAAAGCTTTTTCAACTTTTCGGGATAATTACCACAGCTGACTGAAAGCATGCCAAAATTAGACCTTTTCCCATTTCAAGGGTGGTCCACGGTTAGCAAACTAGCTAACAAACGAAACAAATTGTTATAAATATAACAAACAAACTAGCTAGCAAACAGAACACAGCATTACACATCAGATCGCTCGTATATCATTTAATATCGCCGTTGGTAACGTATTGGGACGAGGAGGCGATCAGCTGGCTTTGTCGCTCTACGGTTGACGTAACGGGTTCATATCTTCCAAAAATATCCGGCTCATTTTCCTTTTTTTGGCTTTTGACGGCGTACTAAATATCAGTTTTAAGTGTACAAAAGTAGGCAATCCGCGATAAACATGAGGTCAGGGCGGAGATGGATTTTTCCATTAAATTCCGGCCGAACATTTCCAGCGTGTAGTCCTTCCAGAACCAACTCTCATTCCAGCGTATTCACCGCATGAACATTTTCCGCTGTCGGTATTCTAAAGAATGGCCAATATTTTACACCTTACCAAATATTTATTTACGCCATATGAAACAAAACATTGTTGTTGAATTTAACCACCACCTCCCCCTCAGTCCCTGGTCAGCAAAATAATTTCATCCCTTCCCCCTTTATGAAACGCTCAGACGCCGCTGCGGTCATAACATACACTTCTACTGTATGGTTATCTCACGACAACATTACATGATCACCCGTTCCATTCGTTTCATTGAAACGATGCATATGCGAAGACATGTATATCATGAACCAGTGGTAATCTGCGCGAGCTGTTCAAACCTAGCCAAGTTAAACAGAAGCTGCAGTTAAGTGAAGTCATCCAATGGAATACATCGGTGACATGAGTGGACCCGTGCTAGTGGTGTCAAAAGTTACGCTCCGACTGGTCATCACGGGCTCATAGGACCGGGAGCAGATAGCTGACTCACCGTTTGCTCTCTTTTCTTCATATTGTCGTTGACGTCAATGGAAATGTCTGGTAAAGGTGGGATATGAATATACATGTTTTCCAACATTCGCAGCAGTAATGTGTAAGCTTGTTGACGGACGGAAGTCCCTTCCGTCCTCGCCCGCACGGGAGGGATTTTCACTCGCACTGATGACGGGAAGGAGGGTAAACATACCCTCGCCGTTTGCCCCCTAACTGGGCTAGCGCCTCGGGACAGAAAAAAATTAAAAGCCGTCCGCCCAAGGAATCCAACAGCACCCCTGTCGATTCCATCAGATAAGTCAATGACTTCCTAGGTCAGACCACTCTTTTTGCTTGGGAACTATAAACCGGTTCTCGTCGGTTAAAAGTGGCACATTTTGGGCTTAAATAGGCCTAAAATCGTCTCCTGTATCATGTTCAATGCCAAACATTAGCAAAGAAACGTTGTGAATTCAAAAAAGTCACCTTAGGTCATTTGCCCCGTTTGGCCTTGAAAGGTCATTGACCTTCCTAAAATGACGTATTTGAATGTGGATTATCATTCTGATTTTATGGGTTCATATCCATCATCTGCCGTTCATACATACCTATTGCCCTAAAACAGTAAAATTGCCGACATTCGGCGCAAAAATCGTTCTGCAAATCTTCAGTAATGACGTCACAGGTCGATGCCCTGAGATGAACTGGGGCCGCACCTTTTTCGAAGCATGGTCAGTGAATGTGTCGTCAGCCATGCCAAATTTCACGGCGCTGTCGTGCGCGATTTTGCCGTGATCCCGGAAATACTGTTTGGGGGTGGCATCTACTCTCTTCCCTCGTACGGGGAGGGTTAAGTTCTCACCATTGCTTACTGATGTAGTATTGCGGGCCAGGTCCCAAACTGTGAGGGGCTCCCGACCGCACTAAGCCAGGGGGGGGGGAGCAGCTCACAATTGGTGGGTCAACTGGACGTTAGGGGACATGCCTCCCCAAAAAGAGATACAAAGTTCCGCTCCTGATAATGTGTGTGTGTGTGATGCCAGAATATATTCGGGCGAGTCAAGCGCCCGCATGTAAATAAATGCAGTAATTGTCCGTTTAACATCGTGTCGTTACCATTAATCTGCAATGACATTAATCTGCAATGACGTCCACCATACCATTAATATAAAAGCTTCCTCTGTACACAATTACACAATACGAATACTTCATTCGCGTGTAAGTCATTTCCATCGCTATTGCTCAGAAATCGCTCAGCCATCATTGCTCGGGTCGAGTGTTCATATCCAATCAAGTGAAAGACTAAACGTTTGGACGGGACTGCAGGTCGGATACGGTGCGGTCGGTCTCCGCGACGCCCTCAAAATCATGTCACGTGATCAGGACGCGCTCCGTCCTCATAGCTTCTACACAGTATCCCATTCAAAGCGGAACTGGTCTCATCAGTTTGAGAGCCGAGGTGATCGCAGTGGCGGAACCACGAAAACTGCCCAGCGGCTCCGCCTGCCGAGCCTAAATATGGCTTCTCGTGTTTTTCGGCATGAAATTAAAATACGAAACACAGGTTTCATCTTGCTACAGTACTGCCGCGTCGCAGGAGCTAGCTGGTCAAATTACATTACATTAGCACCATAAACACCTGAGCTATGGCCAGTTTACCACACGGACCCTCATACATTCGTTATTTTTATGGAGACCTGTACATGTAGCGCGTTCATCTACTCCAGAGACTGGAGGATCCTGCCATTTTGAGGCTTAGTGTTTCGGAGAATATGTAGTAAACTGAGTTTAAGCGGGCTGCTAAATACCGTCCAAGTCTTGCACGATAACTGATCTCTGATAACTGATATGTGATCCTGATAACTGATATCTGATCATGGTTAGAACAGGTCGGGCCAGGGCTAAAAATCACTTATTTGGGCGTTTCATGACAGATGAAGGCTGAAATCCCTTTTGTTACGTTTAAGAGTTCAAGGCATTATGTCGCCAATGAGAAATATCTATTTGATACCTTAAAAACTAAGTGGGAGGGGACAAACCACCACTGGAAAGCTGCGGGAACACGTCCCCGCAGCCCCGCGAAGATTATGCCCGTGATCCCAATGACTAGTTATCGTTATATGCGGCGAAACCGTCAGAAAAGGTCGCATCTTGTAGGCCGCTGACCTCATAGTGGATAGTTCATCGCGAACGCAAAACTTTTACACAAATTCAAAATTGTAACGACTCAAGCGACATCACACGGCGCAAATACTGAAGTGGTGGTGGTAGCCAAAAGCGGCGGAGGTTGTGAAATTCGAAGATGGTGCCATGTTATACCTGAGAGAGCAATCTCAGGGCCACCGTGCGGTGTCACGGGCCGTCTGAGCCTCTCCAGTGGTTCCCATGGCTGTGTCAGGGGTCTTCCTCTGTCACATAGGGTATATCTGGCAGTTATAGGGCCCCTTTAACCGCACCAGGGGCCTTTGTTGGCCCTTCAGGGGCCTCACTGACGGTCTCAGGGGGAGGGATTTTCCATGCCAAGGGCCAGTCTAACACACTCGGGGGCTCCCTGGCCGTCGAGGGCCTCAATGCCGTCTTAGGGGCTCTCTTAGTGTCTTCATCTTTACAGGGGCCCCTCTGACCCTTTTTGGCAAACTCAGGGGCCCTTTACCGTTGAGCGGTATATCTTGCCACCCCAGGACCTACCTTACCTTCCCGAGGCACCCTGACTTAATCAAGAACCTGTCAGAATTTCGAGGTTGAAAAGGTCACCGACGAATCACCGTTCAGTAGTTCCTTATGCCGTTCTAGACACCGTCTTAACCCTATTCCCGGAGGGCTAGACGGTATGGTCGATTCCCGGCATGGAGGGGGGCGGATTCGGCCCCTCCCCCTGAGATCTTGAGAACTACTCGTCCGATTTCGTCGCAACAAACGGCAATCGATTTGCCATGACGTGAACTACATTTTTATAAAAAGAAATTCTCAACATTTTGAGATGTGTGGATACAGGAGGGCAAAAATGTCAAAATGGGGGGTACTTTTGGACTTCTTATAACTCCGTTGTTTATCGGCCGATTTCGATGAAACTGGCATGAATCGAGAGATTATGGATAGGCTTTTACCATGGGTACACAAATCTGAAATTGTGAGAAAATTCATGGGCGTTCACAGGGTTTCAAAATAGGAGAATTAGTCTTCGAACAAATCAGTGAACAAAAGAAGCAAACACACTTTTTTGACTTCTGCTAGTCATGCTATGCTAAAGAAGTACAAATCGCATCACCATGTTTGTATAATGTTAGCATAGGCGGTGTCAGGGACATGAAAAAGGGGAAACTGCCATGGTCACACGTTTCTCAGATCAACTTGTGACCTTTGACCTTAAATGACCTCCAGTGACCTTGGAGTCACTTGGAATGATCTCATGTGCATTTAAGATTATCTGTAAACGTTTCCAATCATTTGAACTCACTCTATTTGAAAAATTCAATTTTATGGCTTTTGCGATATAGGGTACGTGCACTGACATTTTAGGTCAAAGCTCCGTGACCCGACCTGATATCAAGCTGAAACTTGGTACACAAGCAGAGGGCACCTTCTACGTTACATATATGTCGGGTTTGGCATTTAGAAAAACGGCGCCGAAATAATTGCTAAAAAAACAAATTTTGACTTTTGACCTTGACCTGGCCTTGTAAAATGACCTCAGATAAACAAAACTATATCTGCACATTGCCCAACTATTTAGCTTTACATCCATATAAAGTTTTAAGCTCTATCTTAAAAACTCTGTTTTTGGCAGACATTTTTCTTTTACCTTCAACATGGCCAAAAATGGTTTGAGGTCCCTTCAAAAACGTTGCCTGGCTCCGCCCCTGAGCAAAACAGAATTTTGAAATTTTGTCACGGCACGTAGAAAGAATAGCTAGGAAAAGTCACTAGGCTTCGTGAAGCTGCGTTAAAAAGTCTGGAATTAGCAAGCAAAAAAACCCGAGGGGGGGGGGGGCGGATTCAGCCTCCCCTGCCGGGAATAGGGTTAAGCTCTTCCCGTCTCATAGGCTTCTCTTGCACTTTAAGCGGCCTCATGGACTGTTGGAGAATTTCAGGGACTCTCCTATCCATCCCAAGGGCCATCTTGTCGTTTTAGGATCTGATCAGCCCTCCCAGAGGCCCTCTGACCGCATCAGGGAGGAACCTTCTTCGGCTTTTCACACAGGCCCATGAAGTCCATTCGAGGCCCTATGGCATTCCTGGGGTCCCTCTATGGCTTTCTTGGCGGTCTCAGAGGCACTCTGTCGTGTTGGGGCCCTGTTGCGGTCTTGGAGGCCCTTTGAAAATTCCAGGGGCTTTCTATCCGTTTCAGGGGCCGTCTAATCCTCCTGGAGACCATTCTGATTGAATCAGGAACCCATGAAGGTTCCAAAGAGACCCCATGAAGGTCATACAGGGTTCCTTCGGGGCTCCTTTCGAGTCAGAGGCCCTTGGATCTGCCCTTGCCTCCATTCCACATGCTCCAGTGCCCTCCTTGCCATGAAGTAACCTCACAATGTCTTAAAACGAGGAAAAATGAAGTTTTTGGAATCTCTTGGGGCCTTTCGGGCGGCCCGAGGGGGCATGGCCCCATGCTCCCCTCCCCTCTGCGTCTGCCTCTAACATCGGCAGAGTATTCCGGCCTGGTAGCAGACGGCAAACATTTACTCGGCGGTCGGCGGAGGCGCAGGCGGGAGGAACGCCTGCCGCGCCGCCGCCGCCGCCGCCGCTGATTGAAGTGGCCGGCTCACGGCGTAGGGGGAGTCGCCCCGGCGCTCCGTCAGGCTGAGCGCTCCCCTGGCCCGCGTATTCGACGGCGCCCTGACAAATCATCTCGGCAAGCGGATTCGACGTCACCTCGCGGCGATCGTAAATCACCGCCGGGCAAGTCCGTGGGCGCGCGGCGGTCAGGCAGAGCGCGCCAGCGACCGGCCGCGCGGCAGAGCGGCGACCGCGCCGATTGGTCGCCGTCAGTGACGTCAATCAACGTCTGGCGGCGCCGACAGCGAGGCGGCGCCGCTCCGGGAAGAGGCGGGCCGTGGCCCGGCCACTCGTCTGCTGTGTTCAGAACTGTCCTGTCGATGCCGTTCAAATTGGAAGTGACAGTCAAATGACGAGGAAGGAGTGACGTGTGTTCGCCATCGCTAGACTGGCATTGGGTCATCGGCGATGATCGCGACAGCCGTCGTGGTTTAATCCCAGATAGCAAAATTACGGACGGTGAACGATGGACCTCTCTCTTGTACCACACAATTACACAAGCTTCTCGCAGAATACTGATAACTGAAGAAAATTACATGAAGAAACATTACTCCGGTAATCGATAGCGTTGTCAAAACCATCGAAGGAGGATGTGCAGGAATACTATTCTTGGTGGTTACTGGCCTTGAAAGAAACACCGAGGAGGTTCGATGGCCGAAATGTCTGCGGACTCCCCGGCTCTCTAAGAGTCCCAAGGCACATTAAACGTCACGCAGGCCAGCAACCACCAAGATCTCCAAGAATACCGCAGACCGTCATCCAGCGGGCTCTCCGACAACACAGTCAGGAATGATATTGTCAGAGGCTGTATGAGAGAACCGCATCATGCATCTAGAAACGTACATAAGGGACGAGAAAGGTCGGTTGATCTGATCCGGCATACATGATATTGCTGATTTCTTTACGACTGGAGTCGGTGGCGTCTAATTACAGCAGCGTATATTGTTTCTTCATATACATATGTATGCGTTCCTGATTTAAGCCCATGTACAAGTTAGCGTGACAGATGGTCTCCAAGCGCTTCTATGTTAAATCGTTTATGTGGCTAAACAGTACATCTGGCCCAGTCGGCGTCTGAAACGGTGACTGTTTGTCATGAATGTGATCCTGAATAGCATATTCGTCCACTCTCACATACTGCTCATCATTGGCTACCGTCAAGCCTACGTACGAGGCTATAACAACCCTAAAACCGATTGCCTTTCAATCTTGTGTCACCGGTTGCGATGTCCTTTTTATGTGTGTATGAGGACATAACAAGGGATTTACTCCAACAGAATGCGTAGCCATTGAAATCGGTAATAAGCGTCAACGCGATAAAATAATTTTGGTACACAGATTATATGTTCCTTAGATTCCTTTCATTCATTCATCTCACTTTATGTTTATCATCAATAGGCTGAAAAAGGTTCTGGCAAAAAATAATGCCTCCTATTGTGCGTAATAAAAGCGAAAGACTCTCAGTAAAACAAAAAAAAAAAAAAAAAAAACACTGCCACTACTGCATTTCGGACCCAGGCCCTGCACGCCAGGACCTGACAAGGCCTACACCGCCTCGCGTGTATTTGCTACACGACGGATCTGAAATGACGAAACCACCTTTCTGCGACATGCTGAAGTTTCATCCGGTCGGCCTGGCCACAGGTAGAAAGCTGCTAAAACTTCCGTACTTACGTCGCCTGACGTATGTTATTGCCAGACGAGACCATACACTGCCGGTGCGATGGTCATCACCGTGGACCCGGGAAACTTCGTCAGTGGGATCGGCTGCGACGAGGGCGACATCTATTCGGCTCTCCGAACGCCATCTATACTGTAGCATCTAATCGAATTTGAGACATTGGTACTAATGGCGTTTTCTGAACCAAAGGCACGGACACGAAAAATGAGCTCAAGTTACTACTGCCGAGGACCTTATCGAATTTGAGCCATTGGCACTAATGGCGTTTTTCTGAACCAAAGGCACGGACACGGAGAATGAGCTTAAGTTGTTACTGCGGAGGAAAATGCAGAGATGGACGAAATCGACATGCAAAGAATAGGATGTTGGTGTGATTTGTTGCCGCAAAAACCGCTGCCTGCCGTTTTTTGTCTTTTTATATATATATATATATATATATATATATATATATATATATATATATGTGTGTGTGTGTGTGTGTGTGTGTGTATATTTCTTCATTTTGTTTTAATTTTTCCAGGAGGTCGGACAGTACATCTGGTGAACACCATTGACCTACTATTTTGTGTTTTGAGGATTCAAGCCCAATTTCTTTAAGCCGCGCCTGACTGGCAGACGGCGCCATGCACGCCCGCCGGTAGGGGGAGATTGTTGTTATTGTTGGTGAACCCCCCTCTAACTTGCGCACGGTTGGTCGCACAAAAACGAGCATACCGTTGGAAGCTAGTTACAAAAAAGGCCCGCAACTGATGCCATTTTATGCTTTTGAGGAATATTTATATTCTTTACGTCTTATATATGTCATCTGATGACAGACTGTACGGACCGGAAAACTCTCTGGACCCATGAATGGAGAACAGTTTTGAAAGTAGGTGTGGCAAAGGCAAACCCAGTCAAACCCCTGTACTCAATTTTTGTACCCCCATTATTTTTTCATCGAATCTAAACACATTATTTTGATTTTGATTACGTGATTTAGAAAATGCTTTTCTTTGTTTTTTGTTTTGTTTGTTTGTTGTTTGTTTGTTTGTTCTTTGTTGTTCATATCTTTATTCATAACAGTTATCGGTGACGTGACCTCAGGCCAATGGTTGGAGGTTAATGATGCTTTGTGAAATGATGATCTTTGAACGTCTCCGTCACCTTACCACCGAAATTCCGCTAAAATTCCACCAGTTTCCAAAAAAAGAACGACATATATTGAAAATGAGTCTGACCTCTGGCCAACGACCCGAAGTTTCCAATAAATCCAAGTAAGGAAGTTTGTTGCACCTGTCAATATGTTTACTCCCAGAATGCTTTGTTTTGATATCCTGTTTGCCGAAAAAGTTACGAGGGGATAAACGTTTTTATACATGGGTTCACTTGACCTGAGCTACGTCAAAACTGACCTGACTCAAAATCCGAACATTGACACAACGTATAAAAAGACCAGGGAAAAGGTACATATAGTATTGTGGCGCTGCGTTTATTTTTTCTCTCGCAATATTTGAAAAAAAAAATATTTGACGGGGAAAGCTCGTCTGATTCATTTCCATGATCCTACACTGATCCCCTGTAGGTAGTTTTAAAACTAAAGGTTACGAACGGCAACGGTACCAAAAGTACGACACTACAGATAAAATATTGCATGCATCACTAGGTTCTGAAGTAACCCAAATCAATTAAATTGTTCCGTTACAGTAAAAGTCATGAACAACGAACTTTAAGAAACTTTGCTGATCTAAAAGATTAAGAGAAGAGTAAACTAACATGGTACTGGCAGTTACCCTTCTACATATCAGGAAACAGGAGAAAGCCAGAAATATAAAAGTACGTAATAAACTACGGATAAAAAACACACCATGCCCATGGACGACCTGATGCGTGATACCCAGCAGGCATCTTTGTCCGTAGATCGCCGCTGCCAGGTCACCGGAAATTAAGTTCGGACCGGAAAGAGCTTTGTCACCGCTCCAATTGCAAGACACGTCATTTCCTCTGAATTCTGTCTTCCGCGACGGAAAGAACCATCTACAAAATTCAAAGCGCTAACAAAGCTTAGGACGCGGACGCTGGACCGAGTGTTGACGCAAGAAATCGCATGAAATCCGGCCACCTGGTTTATGCCAACTCACTCGGGGCCACAGAACCGGTTTCCAGCGTACAGACGTCGCTACTACTGCGTGACGTCAATGTGGCGCAACCGGACAGATTTCTCGGCGGGCGAGACATGCGGTCCAGCCGCGGGACGACCGCTGCGGCGCTTCTCGGACCGATCGGACGGCGAGGAGCCGGCCAGCCGACGCTGCCGTTCTCCCGTCGTGGATAACGGTGCCGGGTCGGACCGATCGGACGGCGAGGAGCCGGCCAGCCGACGCTGCCGTTCTCCCGTCGTGGATAACGGTGCCGGGCAGCGCCGCCTGGCGGTTGTCCCCGGCACAAATGATTTGTGGTCAGGATGCACAGCTCCGATACCCGTTCGGATCCCCAAATACCGCGGACGAATGGTCGGATCTGGCAAGCGCTTTTTAGGAAGCAGTGAAGCAGTCAGCCAGAATGCTGAGGATACGACAAATTCCAAAAGAAGCTTACACAGTGAGCCCGTAACAGCCACGTCGCCACATAAAATGTCCTAAAAATGACCCCATTTTGCAAGGCAACTGAGACATCGCGCAATCAGAGATCAGAATAAACCACAGTTTGCCTTAAGACACAATGAATACTTATATGCGTCCTAATGCTACTGTGGTGTTACGGACGGCGGTACGATAACGGAACAAAAACCAAAACGCTTTTGTGATCTTTCCTGCTTACTAAAACTATTTTTAAAAATCTGCACGAATCTCTCTGCCAATCCATTCGACTTGGGAGAAAACGAAGGCGATTTGAGGCAACAGATGCCGTTAACCCGGCAAACGCCTCGAGCTCCGGGGATACAAAACACGGCGCGTTGTCAGACACGGTGTGTCGGGGACTCCCAGCACGCGAACAAACACCTCAATTTTCCTATGGTCATCTCGGTCTTAGCGAGCCGGCGAGAGAAAACATCTATCCATTTAGAGCGGGCGTCTACTACAATAAGAAGCGTGCTTCCACGGAAGGGCCCACACGGATCAGCGAGCCGCCACCCGCCCACGGAAGTCGGCCACTCGGCTTTGCCCGCTGCTCCGGCCGGCCGTCGGCGAACGTTCCAAGGCGGCGGCCGGCGTCTGGCCTCGACATTCCGGCCGCTGACCGCTATTGGTTTGCTATTGCTGTTGGTTTGTATCGCTGGCCGCTCGGAGCGGAGCCCTACCCGAGGCGACCGCCCGTTTTGGGCGGCCCCGCCGCCGCAGCTACGTTACGACAGCGCGTGTCGTCTCCTCTGGGCCCGCTATCAAGAGGACGGCAATATCGCGGCCCTCCGTCGGCTGCGGCGGCGCTCGCGCTCGCACACCGCGCACCACCGCCGCGCGGCGCGTCCCGACTCCCGGCGTCCGCCTGCAGTGTCGCGGCGACCAGCAGCGGTCGCCTACTGAGCCCGTTTCGCTCGTGGGCGCGGCCTGCAGCCGGCCGCGGCCGCAGCGGCCCGCCGCCGCAGCAGACCGCCACGCCTCGGGCGGGTCCCGCCCGGCATCCGGCCGGCCGTCGCGGAAGGAGTGTGTGAACTGGAGCGGCAAGGCCGGCGAACGGCAGGTGCCCGTGCAACAGCAAACCTCGCCCTGGACAGTGCAGGCGTGGCTCCGAACCGGCTGCCGCGCCTCGCCGCAGGCCACCATAGCCGACAGGAGCGACCGGCTGTCCCGGCGGATGTTTCGGCGCCAGTGGCCGTGACTGCTGGGGTTCGAGTCGCGAGGCGTCGCCGGACCGTTTACCGCCGCCGGGCGGCAGGGTCCGGCCGCCGGTCTGCGGCACGTGCCGCTTGCTGCTCTGCAGCGCCGCCTGTACGGAGAAAGGCTCGCGGCAGCAGGAATCCCCGGGCCGAGTCGCGTCCTTGGTCTTGCATCACGTGACGACTGCGCTGCACAACGCGAGAAGACTGCCACGGCACTGGCCACGCAAGCTTCGTGCTACTGACATTCCGATGCAGTCATCTCGCTAGACACCCGCCGCCCCGCTGGAGCCGTTCATTGGAGTGAAGTTTTGACGGCTAGCAAATAAATATCTTGGTGGAAAGAGGATAAGAAAGAAATGAAAGAAAGAAAACGTCTATGGCGAAACTTGGAAAGAAATATAATCGGAACAGTTTTGACCGAACAAACTTGATAAAATCATACCTGAAGTTGACCGCCTGGGGTGTCAAATGGGGCACCCTCTCGGTTTTTCGTTAATAACTTCTGAGCCAGTGACAGCGAACCCAACCAAACTTTCAGCATCTGTTCGTCAGTCATTCGTACACATTTTGGCATTAACACCATTTGCATGCTAGGTCAGATCATAGGAATATGACGTCATAAGTGAACCCTTGCATTGATGTTTTCGCCTCTTCGAGCGGTGGCGCAAAAATGATTTTTTACAGAATTCGCGAATTTATTGTACGGAATATCTGGATTTACATAGGACACGGTCCCCGAAAGGATGTACAACCGTAACATGTCAACATTAGAGGTCATGCTATGTCGCATGCATAATGACAGTTGGGCTGATTTGCATTGTGGGTGGTAAAAGTGATTGCCGCTGATCTTCCCCATCGTTCAGGCTAGACAAGCAAATAGCGTGCGCCCCTTAGCAAGGCTCATTAAACACAACGTGAGGCCATGTCGGGTCACCTCACAGGTTGGTGTCAAAATGAATGAAATACATCGTTGTCTGTCGAAGGTCGTTCACTAGCAGCAGTGAACAACTATTGTTCCTTGTCGGAAAAATAGAAAAATGGCTTTCTGACCTTATCTGGCTTGACCTTGATCCGATAAGGAGTAGACAGAACAGATTTAGTTATCATATTAGTTATTTATATACCAGATTTAGTTATATACATGCCATTTCAGTTCTGTACGCAATTAGGAATCCCAGCGAATAATAATTGCTCTTTGTCAGGAAGAGTAATGTAACCTTATCTGACCTGACCTATAATAACTCTGACTGGATGAAAAGCAGGTAATGCAAAAATGGTCTTCAGAAGGCTTTACTTCTGTCCTTTTCGTCACGTCGATCAAAACGGCTGCGATTTAGTATCGGTCTTTGGCATGTAAAGTAAGACCAATACTTCACCCGACCTAGGTTGAAATACTAGTCTTGAGCCAGCCTTTTTTGTTACATTTTGGCATGCTTCTGATGTGGGACATCGTGGCCTTTCGTTTGATACCCAGCTTAAGGCTCTTAGACCAGTTTTGCCGATGATATGACATATGATATATGATATATGATATATGATACGAACCATGAACCAGTTTTGCCGACATTGTGTTATGCCTTCTGCGTGACCTGTGACGTCATCATTCACGTGACCAGGATTTACAAAGTATTTTCTGAACCATGAGACTCAGGGCTACCGATTAGTCGTAGACCGCTTCAGATCCGACGGCAATATCCCGAGATAGAAGGAGGTGCCTTTTCTGACATCCCTGGGCGGTCGCGGGTATAAAAACACGCCAGGCGGTGCTGGGTGTATACAGGCGCTGGTGGACGGACCTCCGATAATTACACTGACGATGAGGGCATATATGTCCTCCCCTCCATCTCTTTATCCTTTCAAACGATTACAGAGAACTTTTGTGGGGTAAGGACGGTGTGCACAGTGGAAGGCACAAACAACATGGCAACCCCCCCTCCCTCGTGGGCTTGTACGTGTGCAGTTTAAACCTTCATACACAAATCTACAATACTTATACTGGGCTCATTCTAACTGAACGAGGAGAGTCTTTCGAAGGCCCATCAGAATGAGCAGTTTAATATCATACCACTCTGCTTTTTCTGAACGCTGCACCACGTTCCGAGTGATTTGATGTTCTCCCTTTTAGAGCGGCGTCGCGACGGATTGCATTGGATTGGACTGGATTGGATTGGATTGTTGAACGCTTGTATTTATATTTGTATTTGTACTGACTTATCGACAGCCTTCGATGTAGATGTGGTTTCAAGCTAACTCGTCATAAATGCTACAAGTCAAAACACGGGAAATGAAGGCAGTAAAGGCAGCGAAGTAAAGGCAATAGAAATAAAAAGACAGCCATACAAGTTGCTAAAAAACAGTTCTTAAAAACGTACTAAAAACACTCAAAACAGTTATTCAAAACGTAAGCTCGGCTATATATCCGTGTTGTCCAGCTTGCGCAGGGCTGGCTGAAAGCTACGTACCGATGGATGTTGTGAGACGGGAGAACGTTCCAGGAATCAATCGCCCCGTATGGGAACGTTTTCTTGGTGCACTCTAAGTTGCAGCCAGGGAGCTGCAAGGCGCTAAGCTCAGGGTCGCGGGTCTGACATGTTGACACCTCGGAACAAGGCCCAAATAGCGAGCCAACAGTGGCGGGCTGGGCTCGATGTGCACAGCCTGTATACCTCCACCACCTCCAAGCAGTCTCCTCCTTAATCAGCTCCCGCACCCGCGGCCATTCCTGGTTTGCTGAGCACAGGCGATGTATGATCACGTCTCCGCGAGCCGGGCATGACACGGGCAGCGAAATTCATTGCTCTTTGGATGCGGTCAAGCTGCTGCTGCGTCGCGCCAGCCGGACCGGTAAACAAAACGTTACATACGGGAACACGGGTGCCCGATGAGATGCGAGAGAAGATAAGATGAGATGAAAGGCTCAGGGGAGAAATGGTGACGAAATTTTTCAATCAGTGAGATGGGGCCTGCTTTTAGTTTCTACTGTCACGCCTAGAAGTTTCACGGATCGAGATGGGTGAAGTTTTGAGCCCAGAATGTCGATGCTGAAGATGGATATGTCACCTCGTTTGATCATGTTTTTGGAGCCAATGATGATGAAGTTAGTTTTGCTGGCATTCATCTTAGTCGAGTTCACGGTGAACCAGACCTGCAGGGATTTTATAGAATTTTCGATACGATTGTCAGATTTGTCATACTTCCTGCGGTAGGGAGGGCGCGGTCGAGAATTGGGTGTCGTCGGCATGACACCGACCGGCCGATCATTTACAAAGATGCTGAGCATGAGAGGGCATTCCGCCTCGTACGAGTTCTTTTTTATTTAAGTAACTGTCATACCAGTGAGATGAAATGTCGTACCACTTCAATTTCTTCAGGAGGGCGCCGTGATCGACGCCGTCGAGGGCCTATTGAGGTCGGTGGTTGTGATTGACGAGAGGAAGCCGTTGTACCGGTTGTGATTGACGAGAAGAAGCCGTTGTACCGGTTGTGACTGACGAGAGGAAGCCGTTGTACCGGTTGTGACTGACGAGAGGAAGCCGTTGTACCGGTTGTGACTGACGAGAGGAAGCCGTTGTACCGGTTGTGATTGACGAGAGGAAGCCGTTGTACCGGTTGTGACTGACGAGAGGAAGCCGTTGTACCGGTTGTGACTGACGAGAGGAAGCCGTTGTATCGGTTGCTCATAATCCATCCGACAGCGTCGATCAGGGCGTCTTCGTCGGCCGAACAGGCCGGCAGGCGCACTGCGTTTCTGCCAAAAGGTGGTTTTTATCAACGTAAGTCCTAAGTTGCCTGCGGACGATTTTTCTGTCATTTCAGATAAGACCGAAAGTAGCGAGATGGGCCGGTAGTTGGTCGGGCAGGTGCGATCACCAGACCTGAAAGTCGCCACAACGCAGATGCAGTTTTCCAGGCTGTGGGTTAGACACCGGTTGTGATCGAACGGTTTACGAGACGCAGCAACATCGGACCAATGGCACTGAGACAGCGACGTAATGCTGACATGGGCAAGCCATCCACCCCCACGGCGCCAGAGGCACTCATATCTCTCATGGCGATCGCAAGTTCTGGTAGAGTGGCCGGAAGCAGATGGAACTGCGACGATCACACGCACGTGGGGAGGGGAGGCAGACGTTCAGCTGTCTCCGGTCGGATAGCGGCAGCGATGCGGGAGCCGACGCAGGATTTCTCCAACGTACCGATTTAGAACGTCTGGCTCGGTCGGTGCTTCGCCACCGGCACTTCCGCTGGAAGCGCAGAAACGCTTCCGCGTTTTCCAGAAGCCGCGGTAGTCGTTGTCAAGAAGTTGTCGGCTGCTGATATTTCGGTACGCGAGTGTGATAAGGTCCTTGACACGATTTCTGAGATCCCTATAGGTGTTTCGGCCCTCTTCCAATTGGAACCTCGTGCGGTTACCAGTCGGAGACGAACGTTCGCTTCTCCGGCATCACGCTGGACTGATTTCCGCCCCCTTCGCCCACCGAGTGGCTGTTTCATTCGCTTGTCATTTGTCATCTGTGATCTTGATTATTTTACCATACGACACGCTTTATCGCCGCACATCTGCCGACAGCGCCGTTGCGGTGAATTTTGGAACTAATCGACTTCCCATTACGGCCTTTGGAGGACGCGCTCTGACGAGTATACAGTGTTTCGTTTACATCGCAACGGCGGAAGAGTAAGAGGAGTTTTATCATTTGCGCAGTCCGACAAAAATGCGTTCGTGATTCATCCACCCGACCGCAATATTCAGCCAGCTCTTTGAACCAAAGTCCGCATGATTTGGGCCCTTGTCTGACAATGTTGGCTGATTGCCTCCTACGTTCAGCATGAGGTACACGGCAGTGACGTGTGGACTGAACGACATCAGACGTTCATAAAAAGCACTGGTCACCGTGGTTGGGTGGCTGGATCTGGCGTCCCCCGTATTTCGTAAACGACACAATAAATCCGGGGCTGCGCACGGGATGTGGGGAGGAACCACATGTGGCTGCATGCAGCACCATTTCGACTCAATGTGCTCTGTGATTTGGGGATTCCAAAGCAATGCCAGTTTTCCCGAAATCCAGCAGACCACGTTGGTCCCAGGACTTTAGGTAACTGCGGCTGAACACTTAGGGGTTCGTTTCTAAACCTCTTATACCGCGAATGGTGGGAATATTGCCGTAACCATCTGGAGCAGGATTTCACCCCAACATAGCCAATAACCAGGGGGAAGAGCGTGATTGTTTTTGCGAGGCGAGCGTGCGTGGTGTGTGGTGCTTGCAGTCTTGAAGTGCGCCTCGTGGCGTACGAAGACGCAGATGATTCGGCCTGACCTCTGAAGTACTGGAGCGCCAGTGGCGCTGTAAGTGGAAATACCCCGCAAGTAAGAAACAAAAACTGAGCAAACCCAAGTTTATCTGGTATAAGTGTCTGTTAGGGAATCATTTCAATCGCAAATTATCTACAAACCAATTTTTGTTCAGTCTTGAGAGGGTTTGAGAAGCGCAGTATTCTCGAATGCATCTGAGTGAGTGAATGGTAAAATAACGTATAAACGTTCAGGGTTTCGCTGAACTCCTCTGTGTTATTACAACAGAGCGTACAAAAGTTACTGCTTCACCAACTTCTTGTCGCACACACAAATGAAAACCACGGTCCAGGCAGCCAGATCAACAGCTCAGAACTGCGTGCTGGTAAAGACAGATTGTTTGATCTGCACGCGGAATGTCCCGAATGGCTGAAAGCGTGCTTGCGGTTCTAAGGTCCCTTTCCCCGACCAGAACGAAGCCAACTTCCCAGAGCTGGCAGCCGGTTTGGATAAAGGCACGTCCCGTGCTGACTACAGATGCAGTTAATTCGGCCTTCCGGGTGACAGTCTTAATTAAGCCTGGGATTCCCCGGGCGCCAGGGACTCCCCTCACGCCATGCCAGCTCGACAGGGTTTCCCGCTTTCGAGCCGTGAATGCGCTTTGTGGCGGCCGACGATGACCACACAATGGTATGCCACTAGCACGGCCAATGGGAGGGGAGAGGCGGCGAGATAGTCGTTTGCATAATAAAGGTAAGCGGAGAGTGGTTCACAGACGCCATCACGGATCGATGCTCGACGGCAAAAGGCTTCCAATTGTCTCGGTAAAGCACCAATCGGCACGCTCTGTTCTACGGGACGTTCCGTGTTTCCGAAATGCGCGGTAGCCTTGAACGTAAAGAAGCAGCATCAGTAGGCACGTTGGAAGTAAAAGGCATCTGCTCACCGTGCGAAAAACGACACTGTTCGCCCAGCGGCCAGTGGCGATAGTCAGTGATCTGCTGATAAGTCAAAACCTGAAGCTGAAACTTGAGGTGTTCCCCTAGCAGGCAGCCCACGCCCAACGGACATCATAACCATCGCAATGGTCAGTGGCTTCAGTCAATGATCTGCTAAAAATGTGTAATGTGCCGGTCTCTGTGCCGCCTCCGCGTCGGCAGGCCGGGCATGGTAGGGCCCGTGACGCCCGGCCGGTAGGCTGGCCCGCACAATGCCTGTGGCACTGCGTCCTCGTGTGGCGGCCAGTGGCAGCGGTGCGTGCTGGACTGCCGGCTAATATAGGTGTCCAGACTGAGCGGTCTCTACAAAAGGAGAACCCGAAAACGTACATTACTGCTGTCAAATACGATCTATTTCAGGGGCCGAATAGTCACCACGAATCACAATGAACAAGCGGTTTGTTTTGGATCTCTGAAAATCTCTAGCATTCACAGGGTGCAATGTCCGAAATAAAACAGGTTTTTACTTGGCGTAAAACATGCCTCCACCACTGGATTCTGCGCATTCGAATTCGCTGGGAAAGAGCTACCGACTTGGCACTGACTGGCATATTTCTCAGGCACGAGGTGCGGGAGGATTCCCACCTCCGACTACCTATCTCGAGAGCTAACGGTCCGATTTCGTGTTTTCAAACGGCACGGCAATTGATAGCCCGTCAACCGGACGCTCTTGGTTTTCCCCATATGTTGGCGTCAGGCTTACCGATGACGTCACAAGCCAGGTCATATCCTTAAAAGCGCGTTATTTTCTGGCAGCTCCAGAAACTGATTTACAGGACAAGAATGGTTATAACTGATTATAAGTAGCATGAGGCAAAGTCATTTTGCATGACGAGCAATATTTTTGCAATCGTTAATCCGATCTCTACACCTAGATCACGAAGTCAAATAAGGTGACGATCGATCTTTGACTTTTTTACACGCTTCCGGAGAAGACTTTCACGAGACGCTAAAAAGGAAATGGTTAGTCGATTACTTGAACACCAAAGAGAAATTCGTACTTGCATTTGTTGCATCAGTCCATTTGCATTTGTTGCCTCGAGTTACGAAGCCAATTATGTGAATCTCACTAAATGAAGAAAACAGCAGTTTTGGAATCGTGCGCGTTGGAGACAAAATGAAGGTCTTCATAGATTAATCCTATTCCCGGCAGGGGGGTGAATCCGCCCCCCTCGGGGTTTTTTGCTTGCCAATGCCAGGATTTTTAATGCAGCTTCACGAAACGTGGCCACTTTTCCTAGTTATTCTTTCTACGCGTTGTGACAAAATTTCACAATTCTACTTTGCTCAGGAATGGAGCCAGGCAACGTTTTTGGGAGGCACCTCAAGCCATTTTTGGACATGTTCAGGGTAAAAGGAAAATGTCTGCCAAAAACAGAGTTTTTAAGATAGAACTTAAAATTTTATATGGATGTGTAGCTAAATAGCTGGGCAATGTGTAAACAAAATTTTGTTTATCTGAGATCACTTTACAAGGTCAGGTCAAGGTCAAGTCAAAACTTTTTTTTTTTTGCAATAATTTTGGCGCCATTTTTTTAAATGCCAAACACGGAATATATATGACGCAGAACGGGTGCCCTCTACTTGTGTACCAAGTTTCCGCTTGATATCAGGTCGGGTCACGGAGCTGTGACCTAAAATGTCAGTGCGCGTACCCTATATCGCAATAGCCATAAAATGAAATTTTTGAAATAGAGTGAATTGAAATGATTGCAAACGTTTACAGATAATATCAAATGCACACGAGATTATTCCAGGTGACTCCAAGGTCACTGGAGGTCATTTAAGGTCAAAGGTCACAAGTTGATCTGAAGAACGTGTGACCATGACAGTTCCCACTTTTTCATGTCCCTGGCACCGCCTATGCTAACATTATACAAACACTGTAATAGATTTGTACTTCTTTAGCATACCATGACTAGCAGAAGCCAAAAAAGTGCTCTTGCCCTTTTTTTGTTCATTCAGTTGTTAAAAAACTAACCCTCCTATTTTTGAAACCCTGTGAACGCCCATGAATTTTTTCAAACTTTCAGATTTGTGGATCCATGGTAAAAGCCCTATCCATAATCTCTCGATTCATGCCAGTTTCATTGATATCGGTCAAAAAACAACGGAGTTATAAGAAGTCCAAAAGTAGCCCCCCCATGTTAGACATTTTGCTCCCCTGCATCCATAAATTTCGAAATTTTGAAAATATCTTTTTATAAAATGTAGTTCACGTCACGGCAAATTGATTGCCGTTTGTTGCGATGAAATTGGACGAGTAGTTCTCGAGATCTCAGGGGGGGGGGAATCCGCCCCCCTGCCCGCAATCGACCATATCGTCTAGCCCTCCGGGAATAGGGTTAAATAAAGTCGAAAATGGTCTTTGTCGGTGCTGGGGCTTTTGCCACGATTATGGGAACAAACTGCTTTCTCTGTGTCACAGTTACTTCGGTTATACATGTAAAAGCTACGATGCGATGACAAATGCATACAATGGGTATATATTATATATATATATATATATATATATATACATATATATATATATAGGCATATATGTAACAATATATTGCACATGTTTAACAAAACATGTCTTAATGAGAAGATAAGGCCAAAGCACACTACGATATATATATCAATACTAGGATTTAACTTGAAAGTGGCCTGGTGCCGAAAGGAGGCGTCACCGGTTAACAGATATTTTGCAGTAACGTGTACAGCCCAGTTTCTCCTGGCAAAAACAAAGCTATTTCTATAAGCATGTCCTCACTGCATGTAGATAAGCGGCACTCTGGCGGCCTCTGGTCAGCCGAGACATGCATTCCTCTCCGACCACAGGCCCGGAGAAGCATAAACAAAGCCCTCTCCGTCTGGGATCGCATGACAGGGCTAATCTGACTACTGCTGGTGTGGGTTTCCCCGCCTGTTCGTCTTCCCTTCGACCGAGTCTTTTTGGCCACCAAGAATCCAGGCTTCTGCAACACGTGATCGATAACACCCAGACAACGGCTCAGATTTTCGGCGCTTGCGTAACGCTATGGCATCAGCTGTCATCAGGAACGCGGGAAAATTAATGGAGATGGATGGATGAGTGCTATCGATGGCTATCGATACCACTCATATATACATATATATATATACGTACATATACAACCGTACATGTAAGCCCTCCAAAGCGATGATATCGGTTCATCATGCACGAGCCAATCGCTGACTCGACCACGGCTTTAAATTGCCCTGGAATGTTTCCGTGACTGATCACAACGTTAACTCGGCTCGGGGTCACAGAGTGCATATGTTGTGTCAATGCCCGCGCCGGCCGCCATATTGCAGGCCATTTATAACTTGAGGCAAGTGAACCTCAGTGACGCATTCCCACAGTGACTTCATCAGAGGCGCGCCAAGGGGTGGGGTTGGTGCTGAGAAGGCTGGAGCTCCTCCCTGAGCTCAGAGGAGCCCCCTCCTACCCAAATCCGGTGCCCCTCTGTGCGCAGTGCGGAGGGGCCCCTGCTTTGGACTGGATGGTGCCCCTCCGCGCGTTGCACGGAGGGATTTCCCCACTGCTCTGCCTTGGGGCTCCATGTGCAAAGGAAGGGGCAACATTAATAGGAGCCCTCTCTACAAAGGGGCTATTTTCCAGTCAAGGCTACTTTACTAGCTAAGGGGTTCTGCTGTTCAGTGAAGGAGGCGCTTCTCGCCTCCAAAGAGGGCCAGTGCCGGCTTGCAGAGGGTCCCTGCCGTAAAGCGTCCTTTGCCGCTCTGCAAATGGCCTCCTGCGGACCTGTAGAATGGCTCTATGAAGAGACCTCATGCCAGCTAGTGAAAGGTCCCTGCTGGCCCACAGAGGGGCCCTGCTGGCCTGTAAAAAGTCCGTCTATGGACACGTAGATGGACTCCTGCTGCCCTCTAAAGGGCCCCTTGCTGCTGGCCCTACAGACCACGGGACGCCCCGTTGGCCTGCTGACTTGTAAAGAGGTCCTCTGTTGACCTGTAATGAAACCTTCTGCCGCCCTGGAGAAAGGCTCCTGCGGACTCGTGGAGATGACCCTGTAAAGAGCCCCCAAAAGCCGACCCCTAAATGGATTCTGCATGGCTGTAAAGGAATCGTTCTACATACCAACTTGTAAAAGAGCCCAAGGCGTCCTGCAGAGTGATTTCCACCAGGCATTACAGCGTCCATGCCTTCCTAAAGGGCATCAGTGGTCTCCACCTGGCAATACAGGGTCATACATGTCTTCCTAAAGGGCATGCGCTGGTTTGAAAATAGCACGGCCCCTTTAACAAGTCAAAGTGTTCTTTCTGCAACGAAGGGGCCGTTGCTGATCTGTAAGGAGGATCACTGCTGGTCCATATGGGACCCGTGCTAAGCTGTGAAGGAAGCCTCTGTGGACCTGTGAACAGCAAGAAACCGCTATAGAGGCCATCATATCCGATAACGTTTAGCACCGTGTGGAATTCTATAACAAACCGAAACTGGTGTCCATAAATGCACTTGAGAATTTTTGAACAATTTTGATTTAATTTCTCTCTTCCGTCAGACGCATTTTTTGCCTTTGCGCTCTTTGATGTATGTGGTGCGAATCAGGCCCTCGCTGATCTACAAGGGCGGTCTGAGCTGAAAAGGAGGCTTCCGTGTACTTGTAAGTAACATGAACCTGTTTCGGAGGCCGTCGGATTCCACAGCATTTCATGCTATGTGACATTCTAATAAAATTAAAATTGATGTCCATGAATACAGAGCGAACAGTTTGATTTAATGACTCGTTCCTGTGGGACGCGTTTCTTGTCTGTTTTTTCTTTCTGCGCTTTTCTTGTATGTGCGTGTGCGTATGAGTGCGTGTGTGCGCGCGCGTGTGTGTGTGCGTATGTGTGTGCCATTGAGGATGAAAGCATAATGTGCTAGAACAAACCAGCTTCTTCTCGTTTTCTCAACATTTCTGATCAGACGGGGTGTGAAGAGGTATAGGACTATAAATCACGCTTCCATGGTTTGTCATGCATAATGCAATATTAGCTCCAGAAACATCTACTGAAAATTACAACGATTTGAACATTCTTAATCGTCAGACAAAAAATATGGTCCACAGCAAAACGTTAAATCGTCGCTTTCAGAACCACCATTCAGTGCGCACGCAAAAGGCATAAATGATCTCGCACTGAGAGGAAAAACAGGGCTCATGCAGGAAAAGTGTCGCACATTATGTACATGAAATACATGAAATTGTCGCTGACCCCTGAAATCGGAGGACGCTCGGCCGAAGGCCTAACCCTCCCCCCTCCCGATGGGAGGATCCTGGGTGCGCCGCTGGACTTGATCAAACCAATGCCGGGCCGTCGACCTTGCTAGTATGTTATAACTGTCCAGTGCGTTACGATAGTGAGGCCTCCGCGAGGACTTTGAGCACGTGTGCCGCTTTGCTGCAGACCAATATAATGATACGGACGTTCTTTGATTTCGAGCTGAACCGGGACAAGCGAGACCGAGGTGCAAACGATTATCACTTTACCGATATTATCGCTGTATAATGATCGTCGTTCGTGGCTTCGCGAGCCACGAAAGCGTGAATTGACTACGATCAACTACCGCTTCATGACACATCTGTCGCTGGGTTGTGCGATGATCGACAAACACACCGTCATGACAGCAACGGTGCCGTCTTTTATTATGTAATGCAATCATTGTATCGTGGCTCTGCACGGGTGACCCCGGCGGGGACGGCGTATGGGTACACCCGACTGAGGCGACCCCACGCCGCCGACTGGGGGGGGGGGCTTTTCACTCTTCTCATCGCCTCGTACTGCTGTCAAACGCAATGTACAATGCCACTTTCATCACTTGCAAAGGACTGAAAACCCCAAGAGATGCTGAACGCTTTGACATGGCGCGTAATTGACTGGCTATCTGAGCCTGCCAAATGCCTCGTATGACGGTCAACGCGTTCTGCGGAGCGCACCAGGATCGGAATACGCCGCGTCGCGCCGGCACCCCCCCCCCCCGCTCCCCGCACGTCGGCCTGTAATCCGTCACGCGCTCGTCGCGCTAAGCCGGCGGTACGTGGCCGCGCGCCCGCGCCAGTGCCATTCGCCGCACGGTCGGCGTTGGCTCGCGGGTCGGCCCTCAGACGTAGAAACCCGGCCCGCGGCTGGCGGCGGGAAGACCGCCATGCCGCTGGCTGACGGGCCGGCGGCGGCGCGTTCCCACCGACAACGGTCTCCGGCGTGGGCGGCACGTCCGGGAGGCCGGGCCCGGCTCCGTTACGGTGCGGCAGTTTGGGTGACGCGCCGGAATGGCCGCGGACTCGCCACGCAGCTGGAGCGGAGCGTGGGCGCCGGAACAGGCGCAGGCTGGTGGGCCGCCGTGGTTCGTGGGCTGCGCATCACTCATTTTCGCCGACCTGAACTCGAGCGGTTGGCAGAGGCGGCTAAAGGGCACTACATGACGTCAAGGCTGGTGACATCGGCCCTCCGGCGCAATTAAACAGGGGTTTCCACGACGAGGCGACAGGAGAGTGGCGTGGGTGTAAATATGCCTGACGTTCTGATGCAAGCCACGTTCCCAAGCGCGACCTCCTTGCTCACTGACGCAGACTCATGCAACGCTCAGAGGCCGTGCGTCGTAATCTACACTGGCGTGGCATTTATCTGTGCAGTCTCTGACTGACTGCTTGCTGAGGAAGGTGTAGTAGAAAGCACAAGTGAGTGTTTTACGTATTTCGGGCCTCTTTTATCGCGTTGTGCAACGTTTTTCGCTTAACGATAGCGCACTACTGCACGCATTGGTCGCACCAAACTTAATACCATTTTGTGAGCAGTTTTCCACGAAATTCGCCTGTCCCTTCCCCTTTATTTTTCCGAAAACTTGGCTTTGAAATTCCAAATTAGCTAGAAAATATGCAGGTTTTATTTTTTCGCATCAGTCCCTGCGACGTTGCACGAACAATATCGCCACGACATAGATTTTTGCAGAAGTCTACGAGTATTTTGGTCTAGAGGGATATTTTACCTGCTGATGAAATGACAGTAAATTATTACGTTTCGTTAATACATTTTATTTGAAAGCACATAACGTTGTTGGAAATGGTTCTCGAGGAATCAGTCCCGGAACAGACTCATTTCATTTCGCGTCGGGATCGAATCAGTTTTGGAGACCGCTTGCGATGAAAATCAGAATCGATTCAGCAAGCCATAAGTCGGATTCGGAATTTATTCCCCCAAGTGGAATCAAGGACAAGTTTAGTGGGGAGGGGGGGGGCAACGAGGTCTCGTTACAAACGTTAACCTTACCTGCTCCATAGTTGAGGACAGCGTATCACACCGTACCCCGCAGCGAAACCTAAAAATCCATGCAAAAACCAGTACCTAATCCAGGATTTACTCGGGGGGGGGGGGAGGAGCGAATGATCAGCGCGGGCCACCTTTCCGTCCGCCCCTCCTTTTTTGCTCTGCAAACTGAGAAAAGTTGATCTGCTCGAGTCTATAGAGAAATATTTCGCGTAATTTTGCTTTTTTAATTACATAAAGTGACCGAAAAAATCCAAGCGCATCACCTTGTCCGAGAAAAAAAATCGTTTTGTTCCCGTACACAGTGGCCGAAACATGACAAAACATAGCGGGATTTTCTCTCTCTCTTCATCTTTGTTTGAAATGTCGTGTCCGTATCTGGTCCAGGAGCCTCTCTGTCTCTCATCGTTGCTGGAGACTGTTCTGTCAGATAAGGTTAAGTTTTCTCGTGCACTTACAAGGGCACTTTTGGTGGTCTCGGGCCGTCTGCCGTGTCAGGGCCCTGTAGTGGTCTCAGTTTTCTTTTGAAGTTTCACTTGTCCTCGGGACATCTCAGACGCTTCTTTGGCAGTTTCAAGAGCACCTTGAACAGTTTCAGGGACCCATCTGGCAGTCTCAGGGACGTTTAACCCTATTCCCGGAGGGCTAGACGGTATGGTCGATTCCCGACAGGGGGGGGGCGGATTCGCCCCCCCCCGAGATCTCGAGAACTACTCGTCCGATTTCATCGCAACAAACGGAAATCGATTTGCCATGATGTGAACTACATTTTTATAGAAAGAAATTTTCAAAATTTTGAAATGTGTGGGTACAGGGGGCAAAAATGTTAAAATCAGGGGTATTTTTGGACTTCTTATAATTCCATTGTTTATTGACCGATTTCAATGAAACTGGCATGAATCGAGAGATTATGGATAGGGCTTTTACCATGGGTACACAAATCTGAAATTTTCAGAAAATTCATCGGCGTTCACAGGGTTTCAAAAATAGGAGGATTAGTTTTCTAACAACTGAGTGAACAAATGAGGCAAAAACACTTTTTTGGCTTCTGCTAGTCGTGTTGTGCTAGAGAATTACAAATCGCATTACAATGTTTGTATAATGTTAGCATAGGCGGCGCCAGGAACATGAAAAAAGGGGGAACTGTCATGGTCACACGTTCTTGAGATCAACCTGTGACCTTTGACCTTAAATGACCTCCAGTGACCTTGGGGTCACATGTAATGATCTCGTATGCATTTAATATTATCTATAAACGATTTCAATCATTTGAATTCACTCTATTTTGAAAAATTTCACTTTATGGCTATTGCGATGTAGGGTACGCGCACTGACATTTTAGGTCATAGCTCCGTGACCCAACCTGATATCAAATTGAAACGTGATACGCAAGTAGAGGGCACCGTTCTACGTCATACATATTCCGGATTTGGCATTTGAAAAAACGGCAAATCTCAAATTATTGCAAAAAAAATAAAAAAAATTGATTTTGACCTTGACCTGACCTTGTAAGGTGATCTCAGATGAACGGCATTACATCTGCACATTGCCCAGCTATTTATCTATACATCCATGTAAAGTTTAGGTTCTATCTTAAAAAACTCTGTTTTTGGCAGGCATTTCCCTTTTACCCTGAACATGGCCAAAAATGGCCTGAGGTGCCTCCGAAAAACGTTGCCTGGCTCCGCCCCTGATAAAAAAAAAATTGAAATTTTGTCACGGAGTGTAGAAAAAATGGCTAAGAAAAGTCACCAAGTTTCGTGAAGCTGCGTTAAAAATCCTGGCATTGGCAAGCAAAAAACCCGAGGGGGGCGGATTCAGCCCCACCCCTGCCGGGAATAAAGTTAAGCCATCTCGGTTTCCCTCCTGTCGCCCTAAGATATTTTTGCCAGCTAAGAAGCCACTCAGGCAATAACACGGCCCTCCATAAGTCTCTGTCTTGACGGAGACGCCTCTGGCAATCCTTTAGGTCCTTTGGTTGTTGCAGGAAATGTCTAGACGTATCAAGGTTTAGTAGTTTTAGGAGCACGTTTGGTCAACTCGGGGGCCCCTATTACTGAGACCGGTAGTTACCGGTCTCAAATGTCCATCTTTAGCAGAAGCGCCTCTTGTCTCATCTGGGGAACATTTCTGCCATCGCGAGGTCCCTCTGGCAGTGGCAAAAGACGTTTTTGGCGTTTTTAAGGCCCCTGTGCAGTGGCATGGGCCCTCTGAACGTTTCCGGTGGTCCCCATGACTGTATCAGAGGTCTTCCTGTGTAACATGGGATGTATCTGTCAATTTCAGGGCCCCCCTTAACCGCATCAGGGGTCTTCGTTGGCTTCGGGACCTCACTGGCAGTATCAAGGGGACATTTTCCGTGCCAGGAGCTCGCCAAACATAATCAGGGGCTCTTTGGCCGCCCAAGGCCCCCATACCGTCCAAGATGCCCTCTTATCGTCTTTTGCCTGGCAGGGGCCCTCCAACCTTTTGTGCGGTCTCAGGGGTCATCAGCTTTCTAGAGGCCCATCTTGCCGTCTCAGGACCCACCTGACCTTTCCGGGGCCCCCTGACAGCATCAAGAACCCCTCAGGTTTTCAAAAAGACCAGTGTAGCTCGTTTGGGGTCCCCGCGAGGTTGAGAAGGCCGCCAATTAATCTCCGTTCAGGGGGTCCTTCTGGATGAACAGGGTCTCCTTATGCCGTGCTAGGTACCCTCTAAAGTTTCTGTCGTCTCAGATCAATCAGTCAGGCGATCGCCCCATTACCCATCATGGAACCGCCCCCGCAATAAACCAATACCGTACAGACAGAACAGCCTATGCCGTTTTTTAAACTGTCAACGTTGATGCAGACCGACTCGGCCGGATACGCAGATCCGACCACGTGCATCTGCGGTAGCCTCGCGGCCGACCGCAGGAATTTCAGCCCGAGCCGCCCTCTTAGCTTGCGCGAACCGTCTGCAGGACGGCAGCGTCGTTAGTCGTGACCTGCGCAGCACTGTTGAATGTTTCTGGTGACGCCGCGGCAGCCGGCGGCATGGACCACTGCACTCCGCATCCACAGCCCCAACGTCAACCACACGCCCCTTCCCGATAGGTCACATGATTGGACGTACCGCAGGGCGGCTGGCCTGAGAGTGGTGCCACTGTTCGCGGGGGGGGGGAGGGGGGGCAGAGGCCCATTACCCTCTCGTATTCCGGACATGTGTCCCCCCGCGAGGCGCCTCGACCTGGTCCTGCTGCGCCACGACCGTCGCCTCTTGGCCGCGGGTGGCGGGAGGCCAGAGCTCGCCGGTGGAAAGCGGCCGCGCCGACAGCCGGAGGCCGGGTTCGTGGCGGCCAAGGGTCCAGTGCAGCACAGAGTTTGCTCTCTGGGGTGACAGGGCTCGGCCGACAGCGGATGGCGAATACCGACTCCAGGGGCGTAGCCAAGATTTCGCCAGGGGGGGGGGCAAATCGGATTAAGGAGGCCCCCGTAACCAATGGGGGATCTCGCCAAGGGCGGATCCAGGATTTCGCCAAGGCGGGGGAGGGGAAGGATGGAGGCGAATGATCAGCGCGGGGGCTCCCATTTTTTTCTCTTCATATAAGAAAAATGAAGTAATTTTGCTTTTCTTGCCAAATGAAATAACCGAAAAAATTCAAACTCGTGACCTTGTTTGAGAAAATTCCCCTTTTTGTTTTCGAATAAAGTGGCTGAAATATGATAAAAACTTAGGCGGTTCTGTCCCTCCCTCCATTTGAAATGTGGTGTTTGTATCTGGTCCATTAGCCCGTCTGTTCCCCCCCCCCCCCCATCTCGTAGCTTCTGGGATTTTTTTTGTCAGCTTTAGTTTAGGTTTCCTCTTGCAGTTATAGGGGCACTTTTGGTGGTCTCGGGCCGTCTGCCGTGCCAGAATCCACTAGTGGTCTCAGGTTCTTTTTACAGTTTTAAGTGTCCCGCGGGTCGTCTGAAATGCTCCTTTGGCAGTTTCAGGGGCACCTCGAACAGTCTCAGGGACCCACTTGGCAGTTTCAGGGACGCTCAAGTCATCTCGGGTTCACTCCAGTCGTCCTTGAGACGTTTTTGCCGTCTAAGGAGCCCCTCAGGTACAAAAAAGGCTCTCTATAAGTCTCTCTCTGTCGTGACAAAGGCGCCTCTGGAAATCCTATAGGTCCTCTGTCCGTTTCAGCAGCCTGTACGTCTCAAGGTCTAGGTGCTCAGTCGGGACGTCTCAAAGGGCCGGTGCTCATTGCAGGTGTCTGCCAGAGACCCGATGCGCGTCCGATGTCACTGTTCCGGCACCAACGGCGGTAGGCCCGGGTGTTCATGCCAGGCGCCCAGAAACGCCGCCAGGGGCCCGGTGTTCGTGCCGGAAGAAAAATGTTCGTTTCAGGAGCAAATCCTTTTGCCAAGCACCCGATGACAGGGTCATGGGCCTGATGGAAGTGATAGGGGACTGGTGTTCGTTGAGCTAGGGGCCTGTTGTTTGTCTGGTGGGCCGCCACGTCCGTGGTTCTAGGGGCGGCGATTCCGTGTTCGTTTCTGGGGCTCGGCGCTTGTGCCAGGGACCCGGTGTTTGAGGTGCCTGGGGCCGGTGTTCCTAGAAAGAGGTGTTCGCTCCATTGACCTGCTTTCGCGGTGTTTGCGGTTCGGTGTCTGCGCCAGGCAGTGGCCAGGTGTTCGTGTCTGGACATGGTATCTGTGCAGGAACAGATGTTCTGACAGACAGATGACAGATGGCTCCCAGAAGTTTTGCAAATTTTGCGTTTTTAGAACCCAAAAATAAAAAAAGTCACGGGTCTCCGAGAACTAAAAATAAATCGATATTCTGTGTTCGTAGTGACAGTCATCATCTTTGTGTCTCCAACGAAAACACGGTATTTTTCTATGAAAATCCATCTTGAATAATAGTCCTAGACCTATGTTCGAACTCATCCACTGGAGTCACAAGAAATGATAACTCTGCAACGCTGAAACTTGGGACAACCCTTCATTGTAGCTCTCCCTTCCTCTGTGAGAAAATGGCAAGTCTCTGGCGATATTCAGGGGGTCTTGCACCCCTTTTTCCATGTTCAAGGCTGACTACGAATTCTTTGCGGCCACGGCTGTTCAAGTGTTTGTATCGATGTGTTTGTTGTTGTTAAGTTACATATCCTCATCTTTACGACATTGTAATTGTATTTTTGACCGAAAAAATTAATGGACTAAGTTAGATATTCATAGCTACAAAGTTTGGTCCATGCACTGCATTTCTGTCCGCTTCCTTGCACGATTCCCTAAGTAAAACTCTTTCTTGTGATGGAAGGTGACCCGTGAAGATATAGTGAATGAAATTCGATGCGTTTTTCGGATTTTTGGGAGCCAAGTCTGGAATTCTAAAGATCTTTGTGTCCCCTCCACCACGAAATGAAAGCATGGCTGCGCTGACGGTAGTGAGCGGGTTATCTTTGAACTGTGAGCTTGCGTACTCGTACCTACAAGTGTAGTTACTGGGGCTGGTTATCAGCATTTGATTAAGTCACCCGGGTTGTTGCCCACATCATGTATTTATGCCAGTGTAGCAACTTTGCATTCGACCGGTCTTTAAACAGAGCGTTAAAAAATGATCAAGATCATGTTGCTTAATCCGTCAAGGACTGGGACATCGGAGAGCAGCGTCTCGACAGCGGTCAAGGCGGAAGCATGTTGGCCACACACAGCCGGCAAATGCGTTGCCTTCTCTCCGCCGGAGAAGGCGCCACTTTATGGCGCGGTTATTGCCGTTTCTGCGGAAACACGCCGCACGTACGGCCCACACGTGCGCGAGCGCTGCGCGATTTCGTGACGCCTGTCAGTCCTTCGCGCGTGTACGTGCTGCACATCTCGTCCGGTTGATGAAGTACTGCGATCCGCTGCAACACCACAAGGCCCCTATACACGCCGAAGACACCGAAGCAGTCTCTTAAGAAAAACAAATAGACGGCACAAGCCACCGGCGACGTGTTGGAAGCAGGGGACGCATTTCGCTCCGGGTGCCTCCGACTGATACGAAAAAATCCGCAAACTCTCCAAAGACGGGCACAGTCGGGTCCATTCATACAGCCTGTTTGCAGTGCTGACTTCCCAGGACAGGTATAATGCACCGCGCGAAGTAAAATTTGTGCTGCTTCTTGTGCATGTGTGTTGTGACCGTTTTGATCAGTAATGAAAATGGCTTTAATGCAGATTTTTTGTAAAGCCCTGTGTCACTGACTACAATGTAACAGGCACCGTTTACGTACCGCTCCGTACCAGCAGTAAGCATTAATTTTAATTATCTGTTCCTGACATGTAGGTAGGTAGGTATGCGGTCAGTTTAAGTACGAACAGGAGTAAGATGTCCTTAACCGTATTCCCGGCGAGGGGGGGCTGAATCGGCCCCCCTCGGGTCTTTTGCTTGCCAATTCCAGGCTTTTTAACGCAGCCTTACAAAACTTGGTGACTTTTCCTAGCTATTCCTTCTACGCGCTGTGACGAAATTACAAAATTCTATTTTGCTCAGGGGCGGAGCCAGGCAACGTTTTTGAGAGGCACCTCAGGCCATTTTTGGCCATGTTGAGGGTAAAAGGAAAATGTCTGCCAAAAGCAGAGTTTTTAAGATGGACCTTAAAACTTTATATGGATGCATAGCTTAAAGAGTTGGGCAATGTGCAGTTGTAATTTTGTTCATCTGAGGTCACTTTACAAAGGTCAGGTCAAGGTCAAAAGTCAAAATTTGTTTTTTTGTGGTAATTTCGGCGTCTTTTTTTGAATGCCAAGCCCGGAATATATATGATGTAGCATGTTGTCCTCTACTTGTGTACCAAGTTTCAGTTTAATATCAGGTCGGGTCACGGAGCTATGAACCTAAAATGTCACTACGCATATCCTATGTCGCAATAGCCATAAAATGAAGTTTTTCAAATAGAGTGAATTCAAATAATTGAAAACGTTTACAGATAATATTAAATGCACACGACATCATTCCAAGTGGCCCCAAGGTCAATAGAGGTCATTTAAGATCAAAGGTCACAAGTTGATTTGAAGAACATGTGACCATGACAGTTTCCCCTTTTTCATGTTCCTGGCACCGCCTATGCTAACATTATACAAACATTGTAATGCGATTTGTAGTTCTTTAGCATAACATGACTAGCAGAAGCCAGAACAGTGTTTTTGTCTTTTTTGTTCATTCAGTTGTTAAAAAAACTAATCCTCCTATTTTTAAAACCCTGTGAACGCCCATGATTTTTCTCAAAATTTCAGATTTGTGTACCCATGGTAAAAACACTATCCATAATCTCTCGATTCATGCCAGTGTCATTGAAATCGGTCTATAAAGAACGGAGTTATAAGAAGTCCAAAAATGCCCCTGATTTTGTTATTTTGGCTCCCCTGCCCACATTTATTTCGAAATTTTGAAAATTTCTTTCTTATAAAAATGTAGTTCAAGTCATGGCCAATCGATTGCCGTTTGTTGCGATGAAATCGGATGTGTAGTTCTCGAGATCTCAGGTGTGGACCGAATCCGCCCCCCCCCCTGCCGGGATTCGACCATACCGTCTAGCCCTCCGGCAATAGGGTTAAACAATTTTCAAAATGTAAGAATCATGTCACGAATGTATTTTATGACAAATGTTTCGAAATCATACCCATATGGCTTATATTTTGGAAGAAATCAAAGTTAGCAGGAATACGGGCCAAATCAGGTCATGGCGCATGACCAACTTTGCCCCGAGGGATTACGTGTTTCACCGAGAAATTTTGTTGATATGATACCAGCGATGTCACATATTTTGCGTGTGAATTTAAAAGGAATAGGAAGGGGCAAAAATGTATTGACCTTGACCTCAAAAGGTAATGAGATTAGCTTTACAAATCTGACTTTTAGAAAGTGAACTTTTACAAAAACACATTCCTTGTTTCTTCGTCTTTCCAATGATGTATAATTTGTCCTTAAAACTTTTTTGATCATGGAGATATAATGACATGCGTAGTTGGTCGTCGACACTGACCTCACATTTTCAATGACCTGTATCTCGTGGCCCCTTGACCTCAAGACTTTATAAGCCCAAAAATCAAAACCAGGGCTCACAAAAACCCAACACCCTACTTTGTAGGGGAATCTGGGAGGGTTTGATGAACTCGCCTTGGTGATCTGTCCCGGAATTGCCGAGCTATCACTTGGACAGTCCGAGAACATATAAACGATAGTCCTTTTATATTCAGTGCAAAAATGAGTGAAATGTGCATGTGTTATTGTTTTTGTTCTATTTTGTGACGGGAGCTAGCCATAGTACTGCCGTCAGTCATGATATGCAAAATTGGAAGGTACAGGATACACACCACTGCAATGTTTTTGTTTTTTTATGGGAGGAGGGGGAGGGGCAATGTAGCTACAAGATATGTTGGAATTACTAGAAGATGAAAACAAGGATGCCACTTCGTATTTATCTCTTCTCCAGATGTCAGAGAGGATTTCGACATTTGATTCTGCTGACGAACATGACGATGGAGAGCGACCGGATAAACACTCTTGGCGGACCGTGAAATTATCAGAGCGGATACCCAGGATCCAGGGAGCAGGCGCATGTTTCCGGATAACGCCGAAGGTGTCCCAACACCTCTTAAGAAATGTGGCAAGTCCCCCCCCAAAAAAACCCAGGATCCAGGGAACAGGCACATGTTTCCGGATACCGCCGAAGGTGTCCCAACACCTCGTAAGAAACAAGGCAAGTCCCCCCCCAAAAAAAAATATCCCGGGGGCGCGTTTGGGCCAAACGAGATACTGCGGTAGGCCAGCACCTGCAGCGGATAAGGTGTCAGCTCAAGTTGACCTATTTTCTCTCGCTCCGATTGAAATATTCGAGTACTTCTTTGACTATGACCTACTGCAGCACATTGCTTTTGAGAGCTGCTGGTATGTTGAGTGTAAGAAAAATAGTTCGTAGGAACCGGAGCGATCATTTGCTGTTTGGAAAGAATTGTTACCAAAAAGATTTGCGCTTAAAATAGGGCAAAAGTCGTTGTTGCGGGGGAATTCCAGGACAAATAGACCAGTCAGCAGAACAGTTTTACACCTCCACGTGCAAGATATTGATATAGTTTGGCCCCAGCGGTCCTCTTGGGTGCCATATACGGCTGTGTGAGATTTAAGCTCGTAAGACCTAAGGTTTGGAAGTTATTGCCCGTGGCGTTTTAGATTACTGCTTGGCAAATGGGGCCGTTGATGGTAAATAAACTAGATGGAATAATTGGAATCACAGAGACAAAATACATCGTCGGGTTCAACAATGATCAAGAAAAACGTTCTTGGTATTATTTTTCTGTCTAATTCAAATATTAAGCATGTGAACTCGTGACCTTAGGCCACTTAACTTAGTATGGCTTTAACCCTACTCCCTGAGGGCTAGACGGTATGGCCGATTCCCGGCAGGAGGGAGGATTGGCCCCCCCCCCGAGATCTCGAGAATTACACCTCCGATTTCATCGCTTCAAACGGCGATCGATTTCTATGAAGTAAATTACACTTTTAAAAAAGGAAGTTTTCCAAATTTTGGAAGGGGTAAGTCTAGGGGGGGGGGCAAAAATGTCAGAATGGGGTATTTTTTGACTTTTTATGACTCCGTTGTTTATAGACCGATTTGGATGAAGTTAGAATGATCGAGAGACTATGAATGGGACTTTTACCATTGGTAGACACATTTTAAATTTTCATAAAATTCAAAGACGTTCACAGAATTTCAAAAATGGGATTAGTGTTTCAACAACTGAATGAACAAAAAAAGGTAAAAACGTTTTTTTGGCTTCTACTAGTCATATTGTACTGAAGAAGCACAAATCGTATTACGATCTTTGTATAACATTAGCACAGACGGTGCCAGGGACATGAAAAGGGGGGAACTGTCATGGTCACATGTTCTTCAGATCAACTTGTGGCCTTTCACCTTAAATGACCTTCAGAGACCTTTGAGCCACTTGGAATGATCTCCTGTGCATTTAAGATTATCTGTAAACGTTTTCAATCAAATGAATCCACTCTATTTCAAAAATTCCATTTTACGGCTATTGTGAGATAGGGTACGCGCACTGACAGTTTAAGTCATAGCTCCGTGAACCCAACCTGATATCAAGCTGAAACTTGGCACACAAGTAGAAGGCACCTTCCTACGTCATATATATTCCGAATTTGGTATTTCAAAGGATTGCGCCGAAATTAGTACTATAAAAGCTAATTTTGACTTTTGACCTTGACCTTACCTTGTAAGTTGACCTCAGATAAATAAAGGTGTATTTGTATGTGTCCCCACTATTTAGCTATGCATCCAAGTAAAGTTTAAAGTTCTATCTTAAAAACACTATTTTTGGCAGTCATTTTCCTTTTACCCTCAACAGGGTCCGAACGTGACCTTAGGTGCCTCTCAAAGACAAATTGCCTTTGACGTGGCTCCGCCCCTGAACAAAATAGAACCTCGAAATTTGTCCACAGTACGTACAAAGAATAGCTTGGAAAAGTGACCAAGTCTCTTGAAACTGCGTCAAAAACCCTAGAATTGACAAGTAAAAAAACCGAAGGGGGGCCGATTCAACCCCTCCTGCCGGGAATAGGGTTAATGACACTCACTGACATGAAAACAAAATGTATTTGTGGTAATTCGTAATTATGTTTTACTTGTGTCCGCGTGTGTCTGTATTTGTGTGCGTGTGTGTGTTTGTATTCGTTGCCTTTACCGTCACCTCATGTTTTGATTTATATGGCGATGGGCTAGAATTGTCAGGAGTTCGTTCCAGACCGCCAACAGTCGAATATGTGCGGTGCCGGAGATACGTGCCTTTCGTTGATGGACAGGGAGCACCTTTGGCATATGAAATGTCATTTAACATGCTGACCCGAGGAAGTACATACCAAAAATGACATTTCCTTGGACATTAGATAGCAGAGCCGTCAGGGTGTGCTGTCTTCAGTTGCGGACTCAGCAGTCCTCAAGCTGTTGAATTGCCGACAGACTGTCCCCGACTGCTATCTTGATGTGCCACATAGTCAGCTCCAGCTTCTTCCTCGCGCATTCTCCGAGACCAAGGAGAACACTCGCGAGCTGATTTCTGTCGCCGCTGCTCCATTGTTAATCGGCATGTTGACTGGGATTCCTTCGATAGTTTCGCTCACAAATAGGCTGTCTTCGATGATGCTGTCGTTGATGACCACCAGGCCTTTTTGGACTACTTTGGCGAGATTCGGCGGTGCCCAGCTTTGCTCTAATCCGTCTTTCTGGCTGATCTTCCGCTTCGACACCTTGTCTTGCTCATTTGAGCATCCAGCAATTGCGTTTCATGTAGCCCTTCTTCCGGCAGTACCACCATGTGCCGTTGAACAGCGCGCGATGGTAGGACGTCTGAGAGCAGGTCTGCTGCGTCGGGTGATTTATCAGCTGAAGGGCGCCGTCCATCCTCTTCAATAGCTAGCCCATTATGCCTGTGTCTCTCACCAGCTGAACCTATTTCACTGCGAGGATGCTTTCTGGCGACGCTTATCGTTCTCACTGGAGCCACATGCTGATACCTGCTGCAGTCACTGACGGCTTCATCAGTCGCTAGAACCGCCGGGACGTCTTGCAGCCTCCGTGGCTTTAATGAGCTGGGCTTGTGTTTTTTCATCTACGGCCATGGTGAGATGATGCAGCAATGGAGCCTCTCGGACCTCACTGCAGGCCTCGTAATACGTCGTCCTCACTCTTCGCCCAGTATATTCGACCAGTGATTGAAGTGGTTCGGTGTACCGACAGTGCATGCTATTTAGAAGAACACGGCTTCATTGCTGGCAGTCCTTGGATCCAAGCCGTCTTTCCAAGGCAGCCACGAGCTTCGAGAAGTCGGCTCGTTGTCCCTCCATCGGGTTGGTGAGCACAGTCTGCGCTGGCGTCTGATGCTGGCGCCATTTGATACGCCTTCTCTGTTTCTTTCCAGCGGTTAGCAACAGCCATGGTCTGGAACTGCGCAAGATACGCCTCCCAGAGGGACTTCCCCTCCAACCTGGAAATCTGTCTGTGTCTGGAAACGCTCAGGCAGTCATTCAGGGTATCCGTCACGATAGCTGACGACGATATTCTCCAGTGGTGGATGGTTTTACGGCGTACATCATCGTTCCGCACAGTCCGCGGTTTCACTGCCCAGATGGCTGATGTCTGCTTTTTCTCCCTTCCGGATATCATTACGCATTACTGTGATCTGGTCCACTGTATCCACCAGAAGGACGTGCTGGTCTTACTTCGGGTCCATTGTCGCAGCTTATTGGCCTCGTTTTTGCTGCCTGTTGGTCCGGAATTTGGTGGAGGTTCTGGCGTTGCTGGTCGAGGTTCTGGTCCATCTTCTGGTCCAGCTTTCGGCCCATGGCTGTGGCTTGCTGGTCAGTCTTTTGGATCAACGTCTCGCTTTGCTGGCTCAGCAGCGCCATGAGTACCTGAAAGTTGCCGCCGGTACGCTGATCATCTTGCGCTCCAGCCTACGGGACGTGCAATGTTCCTTCAGATGTTCCTGGCACGACCTGACACGCTGTCTCGTCAGTGACATCTTGGTCGACTTGGTCGGCAGTCCTTGCTGCAGACGGCTCCAGATGCCGCCCGCCTCCCGCAGCACACTCCCGCCGCTGCGATCTTGTTCTTGATCTTGTCGCCTGATGCCGACATTTCCCCTGCAAAGTAAAGATCCCATTTCTGACACCAGTCTTATGAAACTGTTATTTTACCGTTTTTTTTTAACTCAAAACCGAAAGAGGTAAAAGTTAACTGTTAACTGTTACTTCAGCAGTTCCTGGCACCACCGAGTGCGTCGGCTCGGCGGACAGACTGTTGTGCAGGTTTCAAAGCGATTCGTGGTGTGTGGCACGTGTCACGTGGCGCGAACCAGACGTCTTCAGAATTCAATTAACCACGGGTACATGTGGGTGCTGCTGACTTGAGGCTTGATGACGGTATGGGCCCCATTTGTACAAGAGTACTCGCTCTTGGGCCTGATATCCACGTGCGATCCACGTGGCGATCCACAGATACGTGTTTCGATTCGGACCGGACAAGATCCCAGTGCCGGAAACAGGATCTAGGGCGGCTGAAATGTGGAGGGAGACAGAGCAGCAACAGCGCTATCCAGCCGTACCTCATACGATGGGCAGGGTACAGCGGGCCACGTGTACCCTGAGGCCGCACGTGCATCTCTTTTACACCCCTGTGTTTCTTATAGTGCAACTGCCGGTACGCGAACGGCGCAGTTTTTAGCAGTTAAGCAGGGATCGTGGCTTGGAAAGGCGGACAGGCTGCTGCACGATCAATGTCGATGGATTCTGACCGGAATGAGGGTGCAACTTGCACGTTGAAGCGCATGGTGCCTAAGCGAGTAATACCCTCCTTTATCGCCGCAAACTGCTAGCGCTGGGATGCTGAAAGTTGACGGGCAGGAGCATGTGATACGCGGCAGTCGATAGATTTGGCTGTTTGCATGTTAATAGCTATAGTCTAGTGTGTGCGGAATGCACGTGCTGAGATGTAACCGTCTGCCATCCAGGCCTGGCGACATATGCAGCCTGGCGATATATGCGTTTCACGGGATGGTCTCATGCCAGACATCGTTTGCTCACTGGCCGTCGTAGGCGGGTGTTGAGGACGTGTGTCTAGTTATCCGACAGAGGCGGTTCGAGCTCAGCCGGCCGCGGAAAATTTTCATAGCTCGTCATGCGCCGTTGTTATTCAGATTTGTTTCACTGTCCAAGTGTGTCGTTGCGTGAATGGTAAAACGACTTGCAAATATGTACTACTTATGAGTGGGAGAAATGTCGGTACCAAGTGGCCTGCGCTCGATACAAAACCTTGATTCTGACCTCAAACCAGCCGTGAAACGCGTTGGTTTGCATCTAGTCTTTATTGCCAGGATTCTGGGCGCCGAATGACGTCGAAGTCGGTGTTTTCCTATACCCCAATAATCAGTCACTCAGTTATTGCAAGGATTCGTTCCAAATGTAGTCTGCGTGTATTTAGAGGTTAATATTTTTTAAGTAAATTTAGGTCTTTTAAATAACGCAGGAATTCATCCGTTGCGACGTGAACCTCCTCAGCAATAAGCAACACCGCCCACATGCTACGCAGCCACAGGCCTGACTGAACCCCAGGCCAGTCTCCTCTGCGATCCGCACACACGCGTTGCCGTCCGCCCGCCTCACGCGATAGGATACTCAGTTCGACCGAGCTTAATTATTCATTCCGCTCCGGCCTACCTTGCCTTATGCCGAAACATGGCTTCTAGAGCTTCTCCGAGGGCTTTGCACGCACCGTGGTACCTTCGAACCGACGACGAACACTGCTGCGAGCCGGGCGATGACGCCACCTGTTGCCAATTGCCCTGCCGCATGGCGTCACACTCGAGGCCCCGCCCACCGGCGCCGCGTACAAGAGACGCGGGAAAGGCACCGAATTCGGCTGTGTGTAACGGTACTACTGAAATCCACAACTTGGACATTTTTCAATGTTCCTTTGCATTTGATTCACTATTGTCGTCATTTTTATTGCTTTTATTGACTGTCAAGGATTGCCATATCAACCATAGGGTCAAAGTTCCCAAATCCATAATTCCCAAGCCGTGGACATGCGAGCTGAAATGTTTTATTTGCCGCGCTTGTCTCCCAGGATTATCCCTGACGCAAAATTTTCATCAGAATCTAAGGGATGGGGTGGTTGGCAGAAGCAAGGGCTGCTAAAGGTAGGTTCTAAAGACTTGCCAGCAAAAATCAACAGAAAGGTCAGAGGCAAGGGAATGAAAAGCAAAACAAGCAGAAACAATCAGAAGAACTGTATTAAGATTCCATCACCACTGGTTAATCCCGGGGGATCTTGACCATGACTACCTTCGTTGGAAAAGGGGGCCAAATGTCTTGCATCCCTTCGAAGGAAGGTTCATTATTGTTTTGTTCCAGAACTTTTTTGTTTAAGCGTATACTTATTTTAGAAAACGTCGAAACAAAGCGGCCGAAATACGGAGAGAAACCCACAACTGGGTAAAGGTCATACTACACGGATGGAGATCCCCCCAGTACATGTTCTACATCCGCAAAAGACCGTCAATGGTACTCAACAACATTGGCATCGTTACGTACTGTGCCCATTTCCACTTGCCTACCGTGGCATCCTGTGCCAAAGGTCTTGTATGTGATGCATGGTATGATAGCGGGACTGTGCTTATTCCTGAAGAGGAGCTCAGACCAAGGCATTTAAACAGTGTCAGTGAAGCAGCCAGAATGTCTGCCTTTCTTGCGCAAGTGGCCAAATTCAAAGACGTTAGGGTCAAAGGGATGCTGCTGCCAGTACAGTGAAAATGTAATGACGTTTATCTTGAATAAACACGTTTTCGAACAGAAAAGATGACGGGAGATTGAAGTTAAATGATACTCGAGAATCAGTTATGCTTTTTAATAGCAAAGGACGGAGGAAGCTGCCCGATGGCCGCCGCCCTGCATTATTGCGCCACTCCCCCATTATCTCCTAACTGAGACAGATGATGGACGGATAAAAGATGTTTTCCGGGAGAGAGAGAGACATGGCTGCAGATATAGTCCCTTCGTCCTCTTGTTTGCCAGCGGTACAGACGTATGGTGAGTCCGTGAAGTTTCAGTGCAAGTTTGAAATAATTTTCTGCCGTGTGTTACCCGTGCATAACTGCGTTATCGATAACGTGAAGCAAAATTGTTCCTATACCGTGCCTCCGTTGTTGAATTACGCTTCAAATTTGACCAAAATAGAGATGACACGTTCGCGCGTTTGTTATTCCTGGCTAGTTTTATTGTGGTGGAGCCATTGCCCTTTTTGCGCCATTATTTGCCAGGCCTTGTTGCGCCAGTAGCACAATCGAGGGAGGACCAGCTAACGGTGTGCTGAATGGTTCCGCTTGGAATGTTTTGCGCGTTTCTGGGGCACATTTAAGGCGGTATTCCGTAGGGGGAGGGAGATTCCAGTTGCAGAGGGGACGCCTTGAGAGTGAGGTAGAAGTGTCGTCTTGAGCCGTCTTGGAGGGGCTGCAACCCTCAGCCCTCCCGCCCCCCTCGCGGTGCCCATTCAGCCCCCACCGACCACTGGCCGCGGAAACTAATGTGAAACATCATTTTGTGCTCATTCACCATATAATCAGCGCCCCACGTCTCGCAGGCAGCCCCAGGCCGAGAATCCTGGCGACACCCTAGGAACGAGGACCTCCTATCAGTTTTACGGGAAAATGTGCCTCAGATTTTAGCCAGGTCATTTAGAGGGGTGCCTCGCCGCTGACCGCACTCACTGTGCCCTTAGGAGCCAGGTGACCTCACCGCGCCGTTCTCCATTGGGGAATGTACCTGTCACTGCAGGAATTCGCTCCCTAATTAACATGCTAAAATGGGCGACCCTGAAGGCGGAGAATGCACCGTTTTCATACCTCGAAACCCTGTTGACTTCGGTGGCCTTATCTCGACATTTTGAAAATACAGGACTGTTGTATTTTCGGCCTTAAGAGGGAAACATTTTGCGGATCACAATAAGGGCATGGACCCCAAATCCACTGGATACGTCTACTTAGCCACCTCCATAGGGCTGCCCAGCATCTTACCGAAAACCGAGCACCTCTCCCGACCTGTTTGCAAGCATTGGCAAAGGAAACAAAGGTTAAACTGTTCATAACATACCAGATAGTGGTTCATTATACCTTTTGCCGCCGCAAAGTCCCTAGAACCTCACATCATTTCTATGGTGGCGCAAATATGGCAGGGTTGTCCTAATTGCGCCTTTTGCAGTGTCTTGTAAGAAACTGAATAACAAATAGTAGGAAAGACTGAAGTTTAAAACACCGGATATTATGGTGGTCAAAGGACAAGAAAAGGTACATGAGAAAGAAATAAAACAATTTTTCCCATGTCATGGCCATAGTGCCCATTTTTCAAAAAGGTGGCGAAAATTGGGCAGCTTCCCCTACCATACCAATGACAGAGCTACAAAAAGGTATAATAGTGCAATCAGATTGCCAAAGAGTTCAAAAGCTCACTTGAAAAACATGAGTGCACAGACCATCGAAACATAATGGTTTGGGGACTGAAACCAGTTTTGAAAATATTGAGATTGCTCGTTCAAATAAGACCAATTAACTGATAACGCAAGCCCTATTAACTGATATAGCGATAACGATTCCAGACACTCGAAGACCAGCAGATCCGTCGTGGTTCGGTATTGGTGTACCATTTTCGGACCGGTAACACGCTGAGATCTGGCATAGAACTGCTCTCCCAGGATTGGGTGGCTCACCCGGCTGTGCCTCGAGTCGCGAATACTGGACGGACGCTAGCACTGCCTGCCACGTGACGTAGACACCGCCGAGAGCGACTCAGAAGTCCGAGAACGTCCCAAATATCTGTCCCTGTTCGTCACCAGTTTGGCCTTTCGACCCGCATCTGGAGTGAATGGAAGTTTGGGCGTCCCCCAGCCTCCTGAACCTTCCTCACGCCAGACCCCGCGATTCCGATAAGACGTGGGTGCGATTTCTGCTGAGCCGAGTCAGCAATTTGTGTTTGTTTTACTACCGACGCCCAGTGACGTCAGCGCCTGTCCGCCTGCGCTGCCTTCCCGTTACAGCTTCGTCAGCGGGCGCGGTCGAACGGCGAGAGACCCTTTCGTCTCAGGACACGGGCCAATGGAGTCGATCGGCTCGCCCCGGGGAGCAGAACGGTCCGGGATTCACCGGCCGACGGCGCCAACGTGAGTACCGGTGACTCAGGCCAGATATGAAACCCGCTGGAGGCGAAGCCCGACGATTGACAGTCGGCTTCGGACAACTCGCCGGCCCCCGGCTAAATGTCACCTGAACAGACAAGGGAAACCAGGAAAGACGGGACATTAGGAAGCCGGGGATTTTATGGCAATCCTCTTCTTACGCCGTCTTGAATCTAACGTACACAACTGTACACAGTGAAGAACGTCGCGCCCCAGGCAGCTGCCAGCGTCCAGGTCGGCTGCGTGCGTCACATCATTGCGCAGGCCAAGTGCAGCACGTGATGTTCCTTAACCCGCGCAGTGGAAGGGGTTTCTCACTGACGCGCACTGGAAAGGGGGGACCTAAAAGTGCCCCCCTCTGATCTCGGCAACGGAACGAGCTAGAGACACGAAATTTTATAGACAGGTTGGGGCTATAACGATTTACATTGTGTACAGTTTTCATGATCCTAGGTCGATATCTTAAGGTCAAATAGGGTGGAAAAGGTCAACTTTGGACGCTTTCTCGGCCCGTACAGGCTATTCCGTACAACTTTTCGGACGAAACGGGGAAAGGGTGTTTGTCTGGGCGTGAAAACGTGGAATACCACAACTTCCATCCATCTGGCATCTTGACTGAAGATTTCAGGCCGAGGTCATGCCAGGTCATTGACCTATGGCGTCATTTTTTCATCTTTTGCAGACCAGATTTCGAATAACACGGGACAGTTTGAGAGTAAATGAGGGCGCAACATGTACCTTTTGGTGTATTTTCAGTGAAGGTAGCCAACACCGGTAAATTTGGTCACTTCCAGCATTTGCATTTATTTATGTATGTATAAGTGTACATGTATATACATGTGAGTATCAATGTGCCAAACGTGTTTTCGTAGGGTCTTTGAATGCAGATTTCATACAAACCGACATGTTGCAATGCGAATCTGGATCAGGTCATTAGCTGGTTGACCTTGACCTCTGATGATCTTGACCCTTATTGACCCTGGCTGTGGTCTTGGTACATCCATCACTCATGCCGAATGACATCGCCTGATTGTGTTCAGACGGTAGTCTTAAGTAGAACGCTAGTTCTTTCACAAAGTTCCCATTTGTCAGCGACAACCGTCGTTTTCGTCGCGTTCGCCTGACTTCAGATGCTTGAAACTTCAAATTTTCCATCCGATTTCCGATTTTTCTGCGTCATTCGACGAGTTATTTAATTACCATAAATGTCACAAAGCAGCAGCAACCAGCTCCAATCCATTTTTGAGATATTCAAGAAAAACAGGTGGGGGGGGGGGCACAAGAAAGACTCCCTTCCAGTGCGCTTGTTATTATAGTTATCGAGCAGATTTTTACATCGATTCATTCGGGGATTTCGGCAGGGACGTTACAGCTAGTTCTTATCTTTAAATATCAGATGTATATTATATATGTTATATTCATATATATCAGATACATATATTCCTATATACCAAAAACTTAGTCCGATAAAATGTGATCACTGAACGGTGCCAGACAAAGTATCCGTGAGGGCCGCCCTGCAGCTCTGTTGAGCATCACCCTCTCTGGCGCCTCCAGCGAATTTCAGGACAAAGCCTGTTGCCAGAACTCGCGGAGGAACGTTTGCTTCGGATTGCGCTATGTTTGTTACGGAAAGCTACTCAAAGGATCTGGGGATCTGTAACACCATTTTCCCAGCACTACGTATGCATAGCTTTGCTGCATCACTGCAGTGATGAGTAAAGTAATTTGCGTCAGAAGTTTTCCTGCGAATGATTGCATAGGTGTGAGACGAACACTTAAGTTATGGGAAGCACTCATATCCCCTTTTCCAAGGAATCTCGCCTCCGATGTTTACCTAGGGTTGGGGATGAGTAGAGAGTTGTAACTCGGTAAGGGGACAGTTTTCCAACTGCTGGGATTTCGGAATGTCCTCTAGACAATTTGACCACGACAAAAATGCCAATGTGGTGTGGCGTAGCGTAATCGTGGAGCATACGAACCGTATGTTTTTTTTAGGAAGTCAATCTGCATGGATCATCCATACTTGCGACGCATTTCCACAGTTTATTTGGACAGGGAGGCTCCAAAACCATTTTCCAGCACAATTTGTCTCCTCCTCTCCAAGCGTTTTTGAAGAGGATGCGCTAATGACGACAACAATTGTAAGCAATGAGGCAACATATATTGTAAGGTCTCAAGCTTGTTAGATGCCCAGCATCCGCCAGAGGAATTGAAGTTTTCAGGAAAGGGAAAAGTGACTGGAAAGCGATGGAAAACAAAGCACTGTTAAGTGATTACAGTTTGATGGCACTAAAATAGCAACCAAGCATGGTACAAAGGGTGACCATCGGGACCGTCTCTCAGCATCATCCCGTGTTCCCATTGCATCGGTTGTACAGTCGGTGAGTTACTAAAGAGTATGGCCATGCCATTTAGCGATTTGCATTTCTTGCGGTTGGGGCTGCGTTGGCCAAAGTGCTGCTTGGGATGAAGAATCTCAAGTGTTTCGATCGTCAAATGTCCCTCGTTTTACAAACTTAGCGAGAAATATCATAGCCGAGTTGGTTTTGATTACATTATTGAATATCGTTCGTTGCGAATGTCCTCAAATGCATGCAAAAGCAAGCATCCTCCAACCTTCGTAATTTTACTACCCCAGCCACACTGTAGATTCGACAACGTGCTGCATTCTGCTGAAAACATTGCCGTGCCCAAATTCACACGGAGATTTGGGTGTCGCTATGGTGTTCTGCCCTGTCCCAGTACCTTTCCGAGCATTTCCGCGTGGTCATGATTGTTAAATAATTCTCGTGCAGTTGTCACATATTATAGACCCGTCGACGTCGACGTCGGAAAAACTCCAATAGGCACGAGCAAGGAACAGAAACCGGATTCCAGACACTCATCAAATTTGGCTCTCTGTGCGGAAGAGCCGTTTTTCCATACCGTTCTGAGTTGTTCCTTTCGTATGGACATGCGGCGCCGGCTTTAAAGATGCATTATTCATCTCTGCCCGATCCCGTCGTTTGTCGTGCCAAATTACGGCTGTTCCTTCCTTCGTCCTTGAGCCAGTCGCCACGTTTCGCAACCCCTTATATAAACTACAAATCTCTCCTCCAGTGCTTGCACGCTAAGATGCTGTGCACGCGCCTCGCGAGCAGGAATACAGCGGCTTAGCTGCCGAAACGAGGATTGCCTTCTTCTGCAACCCGTACATTACTTCAGACAAGCTGACGCTCTGAACATGATAGTAGTGGCCTAATCCGAGAGACGGAACTTTCCGTAAACGTTTTGAACTTTTAAGCGCCGCTTACTGTTTTAAAAATAGCGCTATCAAATCAAACAAAAACTATCGTACTCAACACAATGTAAATCTGTCTGCTACGGTTAACCTTCCATGTCAATTCGCATCAGATCCTGAGGCATGCAGATATAGGCATGCACAGTTTAACGCAGATGCTGCAATACCTAAAAATCATTTTGCCATTTTCGAATAATTTTGAAATGAATGCCCTTACTCAGCCTCTGACATGGCTTCATTTTACTTCACCTGTTTTGTCTGATGCTAGGTTATTAGGTTACATTTACCTCCTGTTTTGGTTTCTTGGACAGCTGGCGACTTTTCTAATGTATTTCACTCATCGTCTCATAAAGTTACCGAAAAAGACCTAGCCAAATGGGCACAACTGAGTGAAAAAATCTACTACAGAATTTGTAGATGACTGTAACATGTTGTATGAGACCTTGAATCCGCCACTGATCCAAAAATCGCTTCCAAGCATGTATTTAGAGTAACCAAAGGCCAAAAAGTTGCTATGAGAGTCAAATTAGTCCTTAGGAGGGAAAAATAAGGAGCGCGAAAGTAAATCCAGGTCATGTGCTAAAGAGGGCCAAATTTCCATCCGTTTGGCCTAACCTACTCCCAAATCTTGATTCCTCCCGGGTTTTGGCCACTTTGTTTCAGCATTTTTTTAAATTAACACGCATTTTAAAACTTGTCGAAAGCAAGCGAAGCATCACATTTCCGTCCGAGATCGGGAGAGGGGTGTCTAAAGACCTCATGTCACTCCTTTCCAACAAAAGGGGTTCGTGACCCCGACTCCTCCTCCGCTCTGGATCCGTCAGTGCCGGAGTGTCGTACGCCATTGGATTATTATGGGGCGTTTACAACCTTTTTTGCGCTTTGCAAAGATGTCCCTAAAGTTTCTGTTTTGTACTTTTGCGTACACGAAAGTCCGCTTAGATCACAAGCTTTTATCTAAGCCCCGTTTGTCAAGTTCGGCACAGGAGACTGGGGGATTTTGGGGGGACGAACTGTCCTCCCATGTCATCAAGCGAAATCCGCCAAATGAAAATAAGGTTAGCTCGCCATTGACCGGTAGCGTTCCACCTTTCCCTCTCCCACGGTGCATTTCCCTTATATGTCCCAAGTTAACAGACTCAGCATCTGGAAACTTTCAGCACCTTTTTTCGCATCAACTGTGCACATGCTGAAAAATATTTGGGACCAAAGTTGTCTTATATCATGTTTGAATGACGTCATAAAGACGACCAGGTGTTGCGATTTGACTCTCAGTTTTACTTTGCTGCTTCGTCGTTAATGCTTTTACACTTCATGATGACTGTATCTGTATGTGGTCTGTATTGCTTATCAGCAAGACCTGATAGTGCAATATGGAGCACTTTTGACTTCATCCTAGGTCATCATAGATCGGGTGTGTAGTTTTCACTTCCCGAATCCAGTGAAAATACATTAAAAAATAGTCATAATGATAACTGGACCAACCGATTGTTTGATACGGCCAGACAGGCGAACAAATTTTTTGCGACATATTGAACTCATAGTTTTTAAAACATGTTCATGCAACAATACAACAATTTTTGCAGTTCGACTCAAGGCAGTTTTGAAGATTTTACAGTAGGGACTAAAATGGCGTCGTCCCTTTGATACTCCGGATAACCAGCGGGGAAATATCGGCCATTGCAACGTTACGCAACATTCTGTGAAAATATGCAACACGGAACAAATTGACTGACAGAGCCATCCAGAAATGCCTGACAGAGGTCGCCAATGTGAATGTGGAAAAGGGCCACTTTCCCGGATTTGACCGGACCTGTGACGCCATCACTGACCCAAAAGCAGAAAATGGTAGATGTCTCAAGGCCGCACGGTTCGTCGCCATCGATTGCCACTGAAATCAGCCAAATCGGACGATGGGTTCTTTAGAGACAGATAAGGGGGAGGGGTAAAAGCCCCTCCCTCGTCAATGGAAAGCGGTAAAACACCACAGTCAATGTCGACTTAACCCTATTCCCGGAGGGCTTGACGATATGGCCGATTCCCAGCCGGGGGGATTCAGCCCCTCGAGATCTCGAGAACTACACATCCGATTTCATCGCAACAAACGGCAGTCGATTTACCACGGTGTAGCCTACATTTTCATAAAAACAAGTTTTCAAAATTTCGAAAGGAGGGGATAGAGGAAGCAAAAAGTCAAAATGGGAGATATTTTTGGACTTCTTATAACTCTGTTGTTTTGTGGACCGATTTCGATGAAATTGGCATCAACCGAGAGGTTATAGATGGGATTTTTACCAGTAGTCCATACATTTCATATTTTGAGAAATCATAGGCTTCCGCAGGGTTTTAAATATAGGAGGACTAGTTTTTCAAAAACTGACAAACAAAAACGAAGATAAAGCGCTTTTTGGCTTCCACTCGTCACGTTGTGCTGAAGAAGTACAAATCGTATTACAACGTTTGTATAATATTAGCAAAGGTGGTGCCTGAAAAAGGGGAAACTATCATGGTGATATGTTCATCGGATCAACTTTGAACCTTTGACTTTAAATGATCTCGAATGATCTTAGAGTCACTTGGGGTGATCCTGTCTGCATTTTGTATTATTTGAAAATGTTTCAGTCATTTAAATTCACTCTCTTTTTTTAAGTTCTATTTTACGGCTGTTGTGGTGTTGGGTACGCGCACCGATATTTTAAGTTATAGCTCCGTGACCCGACCTGATATCGACCTGAAATCCGGCACAGAAGTAAAGGGAACCCTTCTAAGTCACGTGTATTCCGTGTTTGGCATTTGAAAAAAATACCAAAATTATTCCTATAAAACCAGCTGCTGACTTTTGACCTTGACCTGAACTTGTGAAGTGATCTCAGACATACAAGACTGTATTGTACTTTGCCCACCCATTTACCTATATCTTCATATAACGTTTTAAGTGCTATCTTAAAAGCCGTATTTTTAGCAGCTTTTTTTCTTTTACCCACAACAGGGCCAAAAATGGCCTGAGGTGCCTCCCAAGAACGTTGCCTGGCTCCGCTCCTGAGCAAAATAGAATTTCAAAATTTTGTGGCAGCACACAAAAGTCATCACTAGGAAAAATCACCAAGTTTCGTGAAGCTGCGTCAAAAACCCTGGAACTGGTCATTGATTGACTGATTGATGGTAAATTTGCAATTACATACAGTTGGAAATGGCGAACAAAAAATCCGAGGTGAGCGGATCAACCCCCTCCCCTGCCCGGAACAGGGTTAAGGGGACAAGCGAACGGAGCGGCTGGCTGCCGCGCGCGCCACGATCAGAGGTACAACGTGGGGCGACCCGGCGCGGGCGCGGGAAATAAAATGCGCGGCGGCCGGCCGGACGGCCAGTTCAAACGCAATGGAGGCCGGGCTCGGAACGGGCTGCGGACGGGCAGCCCTGCTCTGTCTGCTGGCGGCCGCCGGCCAAGTGACTGTGCTCGGCGCACCGCGTGTGCCTCCAGGCAAGGTCGTCCAGCGAGGGCAGCAGCGGGCGGTTGGTGCTGACGTGCAGGTGAGGCTCGACTGACTTACACGCCGAGGCAGGTGAGACGTGACTGACCAATGCATTGAGGCTGGTTAGGAACGACTGACTGGTGAACAAAGGCGGTCGAACACATCTGGCCGTTTTTCTGAGAAAAACGAAATGCAGCGTACATACGGCTGATGAGAAAAGAAAACTTTAAACCGATGCTCTCGTCTCATTTATCTTGAGAAATTAACCCTGTTTCAGTATGCTGGGAAGGGGGAAACAGAAGTCGTCCCTCCGAATATTTGTTCGGCATTTCCAGGGTTTTTGAAGAAGCTTTACGAAGCTTGGTCACCTTTCAAACCTATTCTTCTTAGGTATTTGGAAAATTTCTGTAATTATATTTAGCTCAGGGGCGAAGCCAGACCATACCTTTAGGGGGCCATTTTTGGCACGAATGAAGGCACAAGAAAAATGGGCGCCAAAATAGCTTAAAGCTTATGTATATATACACAATATAAACACTAATGTAAACTTAAGTTTATATTAGTGTATACATGTATATATATATATATATATATATATATATATATATATATACATTTATGCACTATTACTAACTTAAGTTTATATTAGTGTGTAACACTTTATATTAGGCCAATGACTGAGTAAACATAAGAATAACTATGTAGGTCAGAGACTATTTCAAAAGATCAACTGAAGGAGAAAAATGAAAACTTGTCTTTTTCTTAAATACTTTTGACGTTAATTTTTCAGATACGGAATACAGATTATACGTAGCTCAGCACAGTGTCCGTTTCTTGTTTCTTAGCTTTCAGGCTGATATCCGATCGGATCACGGAGATATGACCTAAAATGTCCGCAGACCTACCCTATACCACCATGGTCACTCCTCTGTCCTACCTGTACGTTATTTCGAAACGTCTTTAAGAGGAAATGTAGCTTACGTTATGGCCAATCGATTGCCGTTTGTTGCGATGAAATCGGGCGGATGGTCCTCGGGATCTCAGACGGGCCGAAGGAGCCTCCCCGATAGGGAAATGCGTACTAGCGTTAGGGCTACGGGAATGAGGGCTAAAGAAGTTACGCATTAAATTTATTTCTAAGTCAGCAGTCATGCTTTTATCAGACAATGCAACTTGTGCGGCCAATATTGGGTTATTTCGCACTTTTAGAAAAAGGTGTCACTCTCATGTATCTTTCGTTCATGAACACTCACTAGCTAAGTCGGAAAAAGCTCATCTGCCCCTGTCTAGCGTCGTTGCACGCAGAATTGAACGATGCCGTGTGGCTCGAGGAAATATCTGCTGGGTTTCACGGTGCAAATTGGCCGCCCACCTTTGGATCACCAGGACGGTCTAGCAGCCAGCCAGACCGACTTGCGGCCGTACTGCAATTGATGTACCTTCTCGGGCTGCCCGGCGGTCCGTGGGTGACTTAAACGCGTGGCTGAGAAAGACGCAAAGCGCAGCACGGGGTTCGCGGGGCATGTCGCTCGTCTTCTACACCCAGTCCGTCTAGTTCGTTGACCTCTTTGTGCATGTCATTACTGCCGTTTCCAAGCGCTGGTAACCAAGAACCGTTTCTTTATCAAAGACGTGAGGTCTTGGTTACGTTCCTTTTCCAGAGCTGGAATGACTTATGATATGAATGACAACTCTGTCATTACAGTGCAGCCGCGGCAGGAAACCAGTGACGGCCGGCCGCGAATTGCTCCCAGTGTGGAAATCTCCTATAGCAGCCCACGATACTGAACCCAATCACTAAAACACGGCAAAATCTCGAAACCGGTTGGCAGTCGGAGCAGGTCAATGTCGTTCACTTGACGCGAGGCGGTCACAAGGCAAATGACAGAAACTAGTCTCGGCTGGGCTCGGAATTTTCCATCCGTATAAAAGGCACGTTTCACATCTGGCAATGTTTGCAGAGTTTTTTGACGCTATTGCGTACGTCCAGGATGCGGGGATTGCCCCGCGAATGACGACACGCACTATTTGTCTGACCGATGTCGTCACAGATCTGTTTTTTTCCGCACCGATCATCAGCGTAGGACGCTCATTCCCGAACGCGGCCGGGCCGCGACGGAGGGCGCAGCTGTTGACGACCGCCGCAGGAAATTCCGCACGGAAGGCGCAAAAACACGGCCCGGACGTGCCGGGGGTGTGGGGCACCGGACCCGTCCAGAACCGTCGCGCGACTGAAAAGCGACGGCAGACGTCCGCTGCTGGCTGGACCTCCGGCTGTCTCCGGCCGGGCGGAAAAAGCCATTAGATCCGGTTCGCTTGGCGTTGACGAGTCACAACGCTGGAACCGATGGGATTTCCCTCTGTGTCCATGATCATCGAAGCGTTTCGTTTCCGAATCTAGGCCGTTGCTTTGCATTGTCTTGACACACGACACAGATCACACAGTCATCAGGAAAAGTACCTCAGCTCCGTCGAAAAACGCGCGCAAATATAAATCTCAAACAGCAGGCCGCCAAGAAAACGCATAGTCTTAAACTCAGATTTTGCAAATATACCTTTGCTTATGCGTGCATTGCGTTTGAATATACCTTTGCAACACCAAAAATAAGATTTGTTATGTCTTCGTAATCATAAGGTGCACTTGCTAAAAACCAATGATCATGGAGTGAATGTGGATTAGGGTATTAACATTCCTACCAATATTTGAGTATTTTTTTTAGCTAAATGGAAAGTGCTTACTTGTGTACTTACGACCCTGTTTTCTGACGTCACTTCAAAAGAACACAAGACATCCTCAAGTTACTTCCGTGTCGGTCATTTCATTGGGGCGTGGTCATCTAAAAAATCTTTTGGGAATGCCCCAGATGCCAAATATAAGGACATACAAAGAACATCGGGCCCCACGTAAGATCATCAACATCCACTTCCGGGCTCCCTGCTAACTTGTTTCTTTTCCGAAATAGATGCGTCTCAGTTGACCAAAGTATTACAAACGCAGAGAAATAAACGATGTCTGAGTTTCTCGTGACCCTCACAAGGCGGAGAAATGCCCAGATGTCCCTGGTGGCCTAGCCTGCACATGATCCGTTTTCATGATAATAGGAATGTTCGTTGCAAAACAGTGCTTCGATGAAACGTTTGGCTGATTCCGACAATTCTTTTACTAAATCCCGTAAAAAATACCCTACAAGACAGCGAACATGTACAGTAGGGTCTTTTAACCCGTCCCGACTGGGGGGGCAGTTGACTGCCCCCCTGAGGTTTTTCGGGATTGCAAGAGAACCAACAAACACAGAGTCGTGAAACTTTGCGTACCTTTTGCTTCATCAATTTTACATCTCGTGTCACAATTTTGACCTCAGGTCACGTCAGGTGCCTGACCTAGGTCAGGTCAAACAGACCTATCTCAAAAAAAGTTTAGCGCCCTCTAACTTTTTCGCAAAACAACATATCTCAATGATACTTTCAGGGATTAGCGATCGTGATAGATGCAACAAATCTGCCATCTCAGATTTTTTGGAATTTTCCGGGTCATTGACCTAAGGTCAAGCCCATTTTTAAGACATGTCGCCGTTTTTTTCGGAAATTGGCGGGATATTCCATAACATTTTTAGTGTGATGTGAATTTTAAACTAGATGAAGCAGACATCTAGTTACCGTCATTGGGCAAAGTATCAGTGACTTCCAGCCATTGACCTGAGGTTAGGTCATGAATAACTGTAGTGAGCCAAAAAGTACCACCGTCAAAATCGACGATGAATTACTCAGAATGGGTAGAAAATGGCAGAACTAGCTTGAACAGACCTAATTAATACCAGGAACCTCAAAAAGTCTGAAAAAGTAGAATATTTTGCAAATAAACAGGCTCTCGCGAATAAAGCTCTTCCAACTTTGTAGATTGGTAACTAATGAATTTTTCCAAAATTTAAGAATGAGAAACCATCACAAGAACCACAAAGATCAATAAAATTGACATAGGTCGTCTTTTTTCGCGAAAATAAAGGAACGCCAAAATTAGTTCCCGTCAATTTGGTATCGCATACGGCAGCGGCGCACACTGACAGCTGGCGGGAGAATTATGGTGTCTTTAACTCAACGTTTCGGCGCATATATTGAACAAATCTGGGGAAATTAGACGTGTATCGGCATCCGGGGACCTTTACTTGTGCCCTGGTGCATTTACCTATGCGCTATTAGTCACAGCCCTTGAGATTCAGGCCATTTCTCGGTCTCATGCAGTCGGCTATGAGAAAACATGTGGAGGGCGTAATTGGCTTACATATTATCTAAAACTACAAATGAGACCAGTTTCGAGCTCTACTCGTCACAGACTTTCCAACGGTATGCATATTTTTTATCGTGCGACCAACCGTTCGTGAGTTAGAGGGGGGCATTCAACTGCCCCCCCCCCCCAGTCGCCCATGTTCGAGACGGACCGACGGTCGTGCGCGGGTTAAGAGTATGCACTGTACTGCAAATTTGGCACTTTGACCTAATGTACGATGCCATTAACGATCCTGACATTAATTCAAATGGACTGAGCGATCACAGCAAGAGAATGTGGTCATGCGCCCGACGAAAGCCAAGGTTCTCTTCAACTGACTGATTACTTGAACACTATTTACACATACATCTTAAACTACGAACCGTTGATCAACAATGCCAGCATTGGCAATACTGGCACGTTATTGGTACGAAACGTCTCACAATACTGATACCCATTACTGGTAATATTGGTACGATATCGGTACGAAACGCTCAAACTAGTCTGTGTTTAGGCTTTATTCAAAACCGTAACATTATTTGTCAGCTCGGACATGCATGGCATGAACCCTACGTCGTAAGCAAGCTGCTGATGGTCCCTTGATATCCGACTTCCCCTTGTCCCCTGGATTCTCATTGCACTGTGCATTTCCTTACGGATAAGGTTTGTACAATAGCCAACACAGGCTACATGCTATTGATGTGTAATGCTAAGAGCATCAGATGTGGGGGATTCTAAGTCAGGAATCTTGACTTACTTGTTCTCATTGTCTTACCACTGAAATCGTGCAGTGTAGCGTCAATCACAAGCTTACAAATCTGGAAATGAAGCCACACTTGACGGCAAAAGAGCAAAGTTGCCCAAATTGTATGAGGATTGTATTCACCCCAAGCGTTCCTCCTATACCAGAAGGTATGAAAACAAATCTTCGCATCTTAGTCAGATCATGACAGTTTTTCAGCCTTAGGTAACACCATAGCGCACCGGACAAAGCCATGCGCTTAGCCCGAAGCTCGTCTTTGAAAGCACTTCTTAGCCCCGTCTTTGATGTAATTCTTACGTATTCATCAGTGACTTGCTGGGCGTACTTTAGGCAACTTACAACCAGGGTACGCACCGGCTGCGGGACGACACGAGGGTGCACGAATGGATGCTAAGTGGCCGATGATTACAGGATGTCGCCGAGCCAGTGGAACTGCAGTCAACACCTGCAGCGCGACAGAGACGGGCCATCGCCCAGTCGCAGTCGATCGCCCAGCAGACGTTGGTCCAAGGGCCGCCAGCTTCGACGTCCGGGACAGGTCGGTGCATCGATCACGGGGTCGAGTGCATGGGGGCCGACAGAAATGTCCCTCTGTCTTTCAGTCACTCCCTCTCCAGGAGTGACTCAAGCGTCATCAATGTCGGACTTGACTCGGACGAAACGTGGCAAGCTGGCGCGCGACAGAATTCATTGCTGGAGAGCAGCGTTTCTAATGCGGTTTCCTGGCAACGCGCGCAGCGCTGTTTTCGTAGACTGCCCTACCTTGGCGTCAGAGGGTACGCGGTTCGGTGATGGGGTTCAAAAACAATCGTTTCAGTTGCATTGTGGCGTATCGCATGAGGCATCGGTCTCGCTGGAAACGTAGTCATGCCAGCTGGCGGAAGCAGCATGACTTGGCAGACTGCGGCCTTTGACGTTTCATCAGATTTCCGGGTTCGATTGTCCCCTGCCTCTGGTGAAAGTCAGATCGTTCGACAAATGGTGTACTTAAGTCCTTATTTTCCTCCTGTCAGTCTACCCGTGAGCTCAGGCAAGACGATAAGCTCTTAAAAAGAGACCCTCCTCCTCTCAACACCGGGTTTCTCCCAGGATTTGGGCCTCTTTAGTCTAAGCTTTACGATATTTGTAATACGAAACTTGGCGCTCACCTGGCCGAAATGGCGTTAGAACTGGCAATAACCCTGCGGAAAACTTTATGTTTCACATAACAAAGCAAATTTGTGAATTTCCCTCCTCCTCAGAAACAGCTAGATTTCAATAATCCCATTCATCAAAGCAAACTTTGTCACAATATACCCGAAGTTAAACTTCACCAGCAAAATGACGCCATAAAATTTTATTATACTTTGCACTGGATTTCAAACCGCCGTCGAAGTCGCACTGATAATCGTCTCGCACCTCTTAGTTTTGTTTAAATGACAATGCTTATAGGCAGTACACCACGAATCAAATGACTGTGGGGTACTGGTACTCTGCACGTACCCAGGGTGGCGCCGTCCATAGCTGTAAAATCCACGTCGTTTCCCGGTACTCATTGACATCCATGACGTGTCCATTCATCCGCACCCACGCGCTGGCGCATCCTATTCACCGCACGCGTAGGCCGTGCCGCGCGGGCAGCGGTCCCACCGAGATGACGTGGTCGCAGTCTGACGGCAGTCAATGTCCGCCGCAGCGCCGACTAAACCCGCCACGGCTGACGTGTCCACCCCTGACTTCAGACTCGGAGCGGTGCCCTGTGCGGATGGAGGTCGGCCAGCTGGAGCACGGCGCGCGCCCGGTGACCGTGTCCGTGCCGGCGGCCTGCGACTGCGACCAGCTGGAGCTGGCCATACTGGTGCGGCGCGGGCTGCCGTGCGCGGCCGACCAGCGCCGCTGCGCCTGGCTCACGGCGCACGGGGCGACGCCGCTGGGCGGCCGGGTGCGCTTCAACGTCTCCGTGGCCGGCGAGTACCGGCCGGTGGCGCGCTGCGCCGGCGGCGTGCCCGTGTACGGCTCCCAGCAGCGGCTGCCCGGGCTCGACCTGGCCTCCTGGAACGTGAGGTTGTGGGGCCAGCGGCACGACGACATGGCCGTGGTGCGCGTGCTCGAGCAGACGGACGACAGCGGCGACGGCGCGTTCTTCCCACAGCTGGTTGTGAGCCTGTACTGGCGGCCGGCCAGCGGCCGGCAGCGGCTGCGGACGCGGCGGACGGCGACGTTCTCGGCGCAGACGGGCTGCGAGGCGGAGTTCTACCGCCTGGCGGCCGACCCCGGCGGCCGGTTCGTGGTGGACGCGCGGCCGGCCGGCAGCTGGGTGTGCCGCGGCGCGAACGACGGCTGCCAGCGCCGCGGCGCCGCCCTCAACTACCTGGACGCCATCAGCCAGCACGCCTTGGACGGCGCCATCGCCTCCTGAGCGGCGTGGCGTTGTCGGGCGCGTGTGGGCCCGCACGCTCCTGCGCCCGGGGCGCTCGCTGACAAAACGTTCTGCTGTCGCCTTGGGCTGGCTCAGACGCCTTGCAGTTGCGGCCGTGGGGGGACCGCGTGCTGAGATGTTATGTCTTCTGCAGGTCGTTTAAATACTCGCACGGATGATTGGTGTAGCTGAACAGACGCTCAAATAAAAGAGGGACATGTCCGTCACTGCTCAATGCTTTACTCAATATGATATTTGGATCTCGCTTCACAATCGACATGCATGTCTCGCTTGTATATTACATAATCGACATTAAAGTGTGTAACTGCAATCGAAAGCAATCTTTGCCGGGGAAAACCGAATGTTTAAGAGAATGGCGCCAAAGAAGTGCGCTTTCCATTCCTCGCTCGGTAGGTATCGCACTGCATTGGCATGATATGCTATGACAATGCTATGACAGCATCGCACTGGCATGGCAATGCTGTCATACACAACGGTGCGTTTTTTTCAAAGGGTGTTTTGACATGGGGTCCTTCAGAAGAAAGGCCCATTGCCTGGGTGCAAAGGACATTTTCAAAGAGTAAAAAGGCAAAATGGGTCCAGTAAATACGAAACATCACCAAAGTATGCTGGTTATGTAGCAAGAGCTGTACCTCGTATGTCCGATAATACATGACATAAAAGAGTTCAGGAAAAAAACGAAATGTCTCCCGCAGAGGGATAGCGAAATGCTCAGTGGCCAGGCCTCAGGTGGCCTTCCGGCCATGCTCAGTGGTGCCGTTTCTCCCGGTCTTCCGTAGGATATCGTATATGGTTGATCTAGCTATCGTCGTAGCAAGTGCCTGACAGCATCGCGTTTCGGCACTTTTGGCTTGATTTCCGTCAATCTGCGCTCCATTTTTCTAACATCCTCTTTGCTTACTGACATCGACCAAATAAAAAAAGATAGGATTGCAATTTGTATGGCACGTATATTATGTCCTCAGTGCAAAATTTTGCTTTCAGGAAACTCACGACTTCCGGGGTACTAGCAACTGGATTTTGTCCGGATAATTCGTGGGCACATGTCAATATACCATATCCATTGCATGCTTCAGTTTCTACAGATAAGAGGCATTTTTTACAACGATGTTTTAGCTTCAGACCATGTAATACAGTACCAATTTAAACTCAGACTAAGGCATACATCATCGATGTGACACGACTGCTGACAAAAGTGCTGAACCGAATCGTACCGAATGCCGTTCAATAATAATAAAAATGCTGCCATGAATTTATGTTCCCGAAAGCCAGATCAGTGTCCGGCACCCTCAACTGTCCAGGACTTGACGCTCTGCATGGCCCAGAATAACCTGACAGTCCCGAGGTATTCCACTAATCGGAACTGTATCGGCGATGCTGGGAAGCCCGCACGTAGGACGACTGTGAAGCGGCAGCCCCGGCCTTGGCATATTCGCAGGGATCTGCGAGACGCCATTGGCTGGGCGGCGAGAGACGGGCAGAGTCGGGGACAGTCCTTGTTCTGATCCGGGTATCTGCACCGAGCCCTTGTTCGAAGCCTTTGTAATGAGCTTGGTTCATGGCCCCTGACATCGATCCTGCTGACGTGCAGGGACACTCGAGCTCAATCGAGACCTTACCTTGCCTCCCAGCGTTCAGGGGGACTCGGCCTGTTTCGGGTCAAACGTCGCCGGGCCCTTCGAAGCGTCGAATGAATCAAGGTGCTTGTCCTACGGCCATTTATAAGTCAGCTGACGTTGTCGCATCATTGTCCCGAACAGTTCGCGATTTGCGGACATGAGGCATAATTCAATATATACATATATATATATATATATATATATATATATATATATATATATACAAAGCTAATGATCTACAACCATCTTTCGTTTAGGTGTGCAGGGGATCGATTGGTATTTTTTTGAGAGGGCCTTGGCCCACCCAATTCTGATTTGCCCCCATACTGGTTTGCCCTTCCCCCCAATATTTTCTGCCGGTCGGAAAGGGAAATGAGCAATAACAACGAGAAAAACGGCCGCAACAGATAAGATATAGCAGAAAGCAAAGAATAAAGTCTAAAGCGATTTATCTATTTATCTTTCCATCTTATATATTATCTATATATATATATATATATATATATATATATATATATATATGCATATATATATATATGTGGATAAATGCAATTTTTATCCGATAAAGAGTAACAAAAAAAGGCTTATGGATTTTCTTTGGTCAGTTTTTTCGGCCCAAATCCGTTGAGAAATTCACATTTGGGGAAGGTTAGGTTATCAGGCCTTCGGCTCCACCCCCCAATCGTTCACAGCAATCGACAACCCTGCACGTGCGTACGTTGGGGTATTATTTTCCTGCTTTGTGCATGTTTTCAAGTTAGTCTTTAACCCAGAACCTCCTTGTGTGGGCCGGCTATGTTCCTTTCATAAGTGTGCAGTCAAAACCATGGGGGTGAATATTAAATTGAAGTGTTTAAAGGGCTGCAGCTCTCTAATGGCCAAATGGTTCCGTCGCCCTGCTTACGGACAGCAAAGACGATCACCATTCGCTCGCTTTAAGAAATCGTGATGCCAGATACCTTCCATCATGCTTCCGAACCCTAATCGTCATAAAATTCCTAAACCACCACAATACAGTAGGTGATTGTATGCGTAACCTAGGTTTCAGTCTTCTGGAATCCTTGTTGCAAAGTCTTCATTAGCAAGATTATATTTCTAACCGTCATCGGACGATGGCGTGTGGTTGCCAGCCACTGACAACAACGGTTGATTAGTTTTTAAAACGAAGTCGTCGTATAAGGATGATTTACAAACCTTCACAAGTAAAACTCCTACGATGACAGCGAAGACTGCAAACGACGTGAAAGTCTCCTTCAGTGTGACCTGAAAGGTCACGCCGCGCTCTGAAGAATCCAGGTCGAGCAGCATCAGATTCGGAAAGAAAAGGCTGTACGCTTGTTTTTGCTTCGTCTCTCTATCGCAGTCAGATGCAAAATGTAGGAAAGGTGGCACCCCCTCTTTTGAAATGGATTACAGTTGGATTTCCGCGCAGGATCAAACCCAGATTACATCAAATGTTTCTATGACCATTTAAAGGCAAGTCAGGATTGCATGGGGGCATCCTGATCAGAGGGTGAAATCATCGTTTCCTTGCCGTTTATCACATATGTGCGACGTTTCCCTTCAAACCTGCTGAACACTTGCCTTGAATGAAAGTTTCCATGGCTACCGCATAGCCTGATGGACGCAAATTATGCGGTTCCAGTGCACGACCTGTAATCTCGGGGGAGGCGGAAGGGAATGTTCCGTAACCCCCAATATTCAGCGATTACAACATTAGGCATATGCCAATGACTGGAAAGAAACGGTATGAAATCCCATGTGGACCCTCCCCAATATAATTTCCGGAAAACTCCAGCTATTTCAACAACGAAATTTGTGTAGTCCGATTGCGTCTGCGCGATTGGCAAGCATTGGTTATAATTTGCCATTTTGGGCGAAGAGCGGATGGACGAATCTTAAAGGTCTTCATACACCAAGTTCCCATTGCCTGGGAAGAATGGGTGGAGCGAATCTGAGTGAATAATCCATTCCAAACGAAACTGACGTCCTTGTACTGCACGAAATGACGTTATGCGGTTTAAAAACACACAACGCCGCAGTTTGCTGCAAAATCTACACAAGAACTACACGACAATCGTCCAAGAAATTGGGATGGCCTCTGCAAAAGACCTCAGGTATCAGAATGGCCAACGTCAATTTAGAGGAGGATGCAGTGGCTAACTTGAGGAAATGCCTGGTTGGCAGCTCACCAATAGCAACCAACTTTTTATCCCGGTTTCCTCTGGCATTTTTTCCATTTCTTAACCCGGATGTCCCAAACTGGATTCATTTCAAGGAACAAAAATAATCCCATCGTAGGAATTCCACTAATGCCCCGTCTAATCAGCCTATGTCAGCGCAGGGCGATACCAGCATTAGAGCTTTTTGTGGTCTTGGGGCTTTTTTTATGACTAGCAGCAGGGCTATATCCTTTTTGATACAAGAATGGAAACAACACAACATGATCTCTTTATATATTTATTTGCATCAAATCGGACAAATTACAAATTCCACCCCGGATGTGACGTGGCCCCCAGCAGCGCATGATTCAATCTTGCGATCCCGTTTCATTTCACCGGCTCTTAACAGTACTCCCGGAGGGCTAGGCGGTATGACCGATTCCCGGTGGGGGGGGGGGCGGATTCGGCCCCCCTGAAGGTCTTGAGAACTACACATCCGGTTTCATCGCAACAAAAGGCAATCGATTTGCTATGATGTAGGCTACATTTTTTTGAAAAAGAAGTTTTCAACATTTTGAAAGGAGGTGGATACAGGGGAACAAAAAGTCAGAATGGGGGATATTTTTGGACTTGTTTATAACTCTGTTGTTTATGGACCGATTTTGATGAAAATGGCACGAATCAACATATTATGGATGGGAATTTTACCATTCGTCGATACATTTCAAGTCCTGAGGAAATCCATGGGCGAGGGTTTCGAATGACGGGAGGATTAGTTTTTCAAAAAATGAATTAGCAAAAAAGTTAAGAACAATTTTCTGGGCTTTTACTAGTCATGGTATGCTAGAGAAGAATAAATCGTCCTACATTGTTTGTATAATGTTAGTATCGGCGGTGCCAGCGTCATGAAAAAGGGGAACTGTCAGGACCACATGTTCAACTCACGACCTTTGACCTTAAATGACCTGCAGCGACCTTGGAGGTCACATGAAATGATCTGTAGTGCGTTTCGTATTGTTTAAAAACACTTCCAATCATTTCTATTCATTTTATGTCTAAAATTCCGTTTCACCGCTGTTGTGCTCAGGGTACCCGCAATGACATTTCAAGTTACAGCTCCTTGACCCGACCTGATATCAGCCTGAACTTGGTACACAAGTAGAAAACACTCTTCTACATCATGTATATTTTGAGTTTGTCATTTGGCAAAATAGTGCCGAAATTATCCCCAAAACAAATTTCGGCTTTTGACCTCGACATGACACTACGAATTAATTTAAGATTAACAAAATTACATTTGTATGTTTGCACAACTATTTACCTATACACCCACGTAAAGTTTCAAGTCTATCGCAAAAACGCTATTTTTGGCAGGTATTTTCTTTTACCCCCAACAGGACCAAAAATGGCCTGAGAGGCCTATCAAAAACGTTATCTGGCTCCACTCCCTGAGCAAAATAGATTTAGGATTTTTTTGTCAAAGTACGTAGAAAGAATAGGTACGAAAAGTGACAAGGTTTCGTGAAGCTGAGTCAGAAATCCTGGAAATGACAAGCAAAAAACCTGATGGGGCGGATTCAGCCCCAACTGCCGGGAATAGGGTTAAGCATGAGGGATGCTTCACACATTCTGAAAGATAACACGACATAAGCCACTGATAGCAGCGAGCATGAGTGAACATACGCATATTGACGGAACGTATTTAGACGAGAGGCAACTAAATTTAAGTCGACACTGACTGGGTTATTACGTTTCCTAGGTACTGGAGGAAAGGGATTTTTGTCTCCTTCCCTGACTCTAAAATGGAAGGTCCGATTTTTATTATTTAAACGGTATTGGACAGCCCGTCTCTCGAGTCCCAGGCGGCAGCTGTCCTACATTTATTGAACTGAGATAGCCGTTGGTGTCACAGGTCAGGTCATCAGGTCAGGTCATCCTTATATCTGATGATTATTTGTTGGCCCTTCAGAAGCAGTTTTGGATGATATATATTTGTTTTTTGATATACATTTGTTTTGATCAGAATGATAGGAGTTGGCTGTATGTGGCATAAAATGAACTAGTTTCAAAAGAAAGCAATGAACTAGTTTTAAAAGAAAGCATTTTGTTTGTAAAACGTGACCTGAAATCAGCCGAGTTCATGACGTCAAATGAGGCCATTCCCTTATCTTTGAGCTTTTGCATGTTACTGATGCAGAATATCACAACAAGCTCAAAATAGCATTTGTCTCTCGGTATCCGGAATACCTCGGTTGCTGGAGCCGCAGATGGTCAGAGTCTATTTGTCTCAGAAAATAGGCTAAATTGACACTGTAAGGTTAGCAGCTGACTGACAATGACCTGACTTGTGCTGACTTGTGACTTTCGGAGCCTGGTGATTGGCCTTTGCGTCATCCTTAATGAGCTCCTTGCAAATCACGCCAAGAGAAAAATGGACACCAGAGGCTGAAGAGCGTTTGTCCCGTGCAGCATAGCGCATGTCACCAGATGGATCCTGGGCCTGCTTTAACTTGTTAACCGGGGGAGGGGGAATCCCCCGCAGATGACCGTAAATCCCCCCCCGTAAAGGCGAAAGCGCCCCGCAGTGAGATCGGCAAAATAGAATTTAGCTTTAGGAAATGAGGGGGATACTTCTCACAAATGCGAAGAAATGAAATAATTTCGCAATTACATTTTTTCTGGTAATCCTTACTGCATTTTAGTTCTAGCAATTATGTTGCTTACCAACGCATGTTCAGAAGTTAAGCATATATGTTCTGACCAGTTAGGGCAGGCATGGTATGAAGCAGACGTGCTGAGCAAGCTGCTGATGATTCAGTGGCGTATGACTGACCACTCAGCTTTACTTAACACTCATCGCGACTTTGTCCAAAGCCAGTGGGTCTCTGCCAGCGATGTTGCCTAGTGAAAGACTGTTGCACGACATGGGCTGACCGCTGAAACATAGCCTTGTTACATGAAGACAAAATGTACTGCATTAGGCTTGCAGAAGGCTGCAGTTATTTAGATCTATACAATTTGCAGTTTACCCTAAGCTTCAGGAACTTTCAGACATATTTGGATTAACGTCCTACGAAATGATTCAGCTTCACAAATAAGGGCATTTTTCTGATTGTGAAATAAAGTGCTGGCTTAAGTAACCGAAGCACAGAGAAGGCTGGGGACTTTTCCCTGCTCCCCATGACTGATGAAAGAAAAATGAAAAATCAAGACTTCTCTGTGGGCATGACTGGAAACTTCCGGAAATTACATATTGTGAGGGAAAGGCAAACAGGATTTCAGACCCTGTGTTTATAACCATAGCCATAAACCTATTGTTAAAATCTCTGTAAAGTATGGGGAAGGGTTGAGACTCTTCTGTGAACTACATTTAAGCAAGCAAGCATTGAGAACTCTGATTTTCATCGACTGTATGACTGCGTTTGCTTGTTTCTCCCGCTCCTTCCTTTTGAATAGGGTACAGCTAAAGTCATTTACAACGAATCCGCTTACGAAATTCGGCCGTAGCCAGGAAGCTTGTCTAGTGATCTCAGAATTCGATGGGAAAAGTCGGATATAACGAAATTGGCTATAACGAAGCTTTGTTTTCTACAGGACTAAGCTCCATGAGATTTAGCGCAATTTTCGGTCAAGTTGAAAACTTACGATCCTCTGGCCAGTATTAAAGAGGACAAAAATTATTCAGGAGTAAGCGAGCAAAACGAAGGAACGCCCAGCGAAACAGTGAATGAAAACCAAAGTGCTGAAAGCTTGCTTGCTTCCTTGAACGTAATTCAGGGTAACTCGTCAGTTGTTTCGTTGATCAACCACCTTGGAACGCAGGGAAATGTCTCGAACATACTCAGTGTTTCAGCCATGATTGAAACCCGTAATATCATCTACTTTTTAAACGCTCTTGCTTAAGAATATGAATCATCTCGAAAGACCACGGAACCCACAAGACGAAAATTCTAGAGAAACTTCCCGTAGGGGAATTGGATAACTATGCACATTTTTCATTTCATTAAACGAACTGCATTGTTCTGCAGGTCAAATGTAACTTTTTTCCTTTCATTCGAAATGGAAGGGTGCCTTGGAGACCAGCCAATTTTGTGCGACAGCAGTTATCAGCCGGCTTGCTGGCAAAGACCCACTGACTGAAGACGAGATAAAGTTGCGGCAAAACTTAAGTGATTTTATGTTAAAACATGTATCAGTCACGAGAAGTCCACCGATGCCAATTCAGTCATCAGTCGTACATCTTGGGAGTTAGGACAATGGAAAACTTATCCACGACGTGTGTTTCAAAAGCTAAAAAAGCTAGAGGAAGCAAAACATTTGTGCTATAGCGTGGCCAGGATACTAGCTTCATTGCTCCTTGCTTTTCTGATGTCTTTTAATCTTACATACATTTTGATTTTAGCTATCTGTTTTGTGACTTTGGCTATAACAAAGTCCGCTTACGGCGAATTTCCATGCATATACCCTCGAACTCGTTATACATGGATTCAGATGTAAATGGTCTGCCTTAACGATACAGTCACTTTAACCCTATTCCCGGCAGGGGGAGGGACTTAATCCGCCCCCCCTCGGGTTTTTTGCTTGCCAATCCCAGGCTTTTTAACGCAGCTTCACGAAACTTGGCGACTTTTCCTAACTATTCTGTCTACGCGCCGTGACAAAATTTCAAAATTCTATTTTGCTCAGGGGCGGACCCAGGCAACGTTTTTGGGAGGCACCTCAGGCCATTTTTGATCATGTTGAGGGTAAAAGGAAAATGTCTGCCAAAAACAGAGTTTTTAAGATAGAACTTAAAACTTTATATGGATGTATAGCTAAATAGTTGGGCAATGTGCAGATGTCATTTTGTTTGTCTGAGGTTACTTTACAAGGTCAGGTCAAAGTCAAAATCAAAATTGGTTTTTTGCAATAATTTCGGCGCCGTTTTTTCTTTTATGCCAAACCCGGAATATATATGACGTAGCACGATGTCCTCTACTTGTGTACCAAGTTTCAGCTTGATATCAGGTCGGGTCACGGAGCTTTGACCTAAAATGTCCGTGCGCATACCGCGTATCGCAAAAGCCGTAAAATGAAATTTTTGAAATAGAGTGAATTAAAATGATTGAAAACGTTTACAGATAACATTGAATGCACACGACATCATTCCAAGTGTCCCCAAGGTCAATGGAGGTCATTTAAGGTCAAAGGTCACAAGTTGATCACAAGAACGTGTGACCATGACAGTTTCCCCTTTTTCATGTCCCTGGCACCGCCTATGCTAACATTATACAAACATTGTGATGTGATTTGCACTTCTTCAGCATAACATGGCTAGCAGAAGCCGAAAAAGTGTTTTTGTCTCTTTTGTTCATTCATTTGTTAGAAAACTTATCCTCCTATTTTTGAAACCTTGTGAACGCCATGAATTTTCTCAAAATTTCAGATTTGTATACCCATGGCAAAAGCCCTATCCATAATCTCTCGATTCATGCCAGTTTCATTGAAATCGGTCCATAAACAATGGAGTAATAGGAAGCCCGAAAATACCCCCGATTTTGACATTTTTGCCCCCCCCCTGTATCCACACATTTCAAAATTTTGAAAATTTCTTTTTATAAAAATGTAGTTCACGTCATGGCCAATCGATTGCCGTTTGTTGCGATGAAATCGGATGTGTAGTTCTCGAGATCTCAGGGAGGGGGCGAATCGGCCCCCCCCCCCGCCGGGAACTGACCATACCGTCTTGCCCTCCGGGAATAGGGTTAATACACATCAGACAGAACGCTCCAGAAAGAAATTATGGCAAAGAGTATTTTACGAGCAATCGACAAGGGCTTGCAATAACCCCGTGATGTCATTTTGGGGAGATTCGCCCGGCTGGCCGTTACGAATAAAGGTAAAAAAATCTGCTCAATCTCATAACCGCATGCGTGAATCACAACAAATTACACGCAACCGCACGAAAAAAACGCTTCACGTAGGTAGCTTCAATGTTTTTAAGTTGACATTGCGTCCAAAAGCGATTAAAAACAGTGGTTACTTAGTCGTGCGTTTCCAAAGACTTTATTTTCCGTTACTGGAGGGACAAACAGGACAGGGCATATCAATGCAGCCGTGAGGAAATGAATGCTATTTGGGTCGCAACGTTTTTCTTCAGCCCACCGCATGGTCAATTTAGATTCGTAGTGGTACAGAAAAACCCAAGACACCAAAAATAAGTGACAAAATTCTGAATATCTTTAGTTGTCCTCCCAGTCATTTTCTCGTAAAGTACGCCATAGACAGATCACGAACGTTCCGGTCAAACCACCATCCGCTATAGCTCGTCTCCAAGGCGATCTTCCGAGCCAATTCAGCAGCGCCTCGCATTGAGCCGTGCATGTTTGGGACCTGCGCTGACCTGACCTGATCTGCACTGAGCCATTCGAGGCTCGCGACGGGGAAATGTCAGTTGTTGCCATTTCGACGGCGATCGCCGCGCCGCAAACGTCGCCGCAGCACGCTGCGAGCGGGCGAAATCCGTGCCGCTCGGAGACGCAGTCGCTCCCTGTTACGAGAGTGGTCCTCGGAACGGCCAGGGTGGTCGGAACGGAAGCAATTAATGGAGCGAGAGGAGCGAGCGGAGAGTGACGAGTGCAGGGGCGCGGCCAGAATTTTCTTAGGGGAGAGGGGGCTGGAGCTCAGAGTGAACTGAAATGATACGAAAACCGCCTGTCGGGAAGACGATGTGCAATGGTTTTCGAAAAAGATCTGGGCTTAAGGGGAGGGGGACCCGGGTCCCCCGGCTCCCCTCCCGTGGACGAGTGAAATGGACAAACGTCATATGATCTTCCCACACGCGATACTGCGTCGCGGCCGTGACGCCTGTCCTGACGCGAACGCCCATCGGAGGTTGCGGCAGGCATCTGTCAAGACCGGAAAGGACTTGGCGAATGGCAAGACCTTTGTGCTTTTAGCACACCACTAAACAATCACAGCCTGTGACAATGCAGTTCTGGCAACCCTCGCCAGTATTCGTGATCTGGTCACTTCCGACGGTACGTGGGGTTAGTACGACCCCACTCTTAACCATTTCCGAATTTGACAAAATGGAGGAACGAAACGAAATTAGCCCAAAGTCCGGTCTTTTGACTACACAGTATCGCTTGCAATGACTATGTCTCACATAGGAGCTCTGCAGGCGATCTCAGCGGAGGTCATACCAGTGAATTTTGGTTTCCATTAGACCCTATGGGACGTGATCAGTAAGGCGTTTTTGAAAGGCCCAGAACAACTTCTGGAGATGAAAAGGGTCTTGGACTTTTGAAAATAAGATGAAAAGCAGCGCTTCAGATCACTTCATGATCATGATCATGAGGTCATAGGCAAATCAAAAAAGCCACTGAACATGATTCACGATTTGGGCCTAAGGTCACATTGACCCAAATCAGAACTCAACTGCAGTGATCACTAAAACCATGGGTGCCGCTTATGACTACCTTCGCCGTTGCATGATTTCTCCATAACATACACTCGAGAAAGAAGCTTTTTTCATCATTTGTGCCACTTTTGAGGAAATGATTTTTTTCAAGTCTGAATATGCCCAGGAGTCATTTCTCTCAAATTTTCGGCGAGCAATAAAAAAGGGTTCCTAACGCGTCTTAACGCGCCTCTACTGTCAAAGCTCAAATGATTTGATAAGGAATGGCCTGAATCTGTACTTAGGGGCAAACCGGAAATAATCCATCTGTTTTTTTCCTGAAATCTGTCGACACATTGTCGACAAAAAAAAGCGAATAAGATGAAGGGGGCGGAAAAAGCAAAATCGTCAACGAAGCGTCGACATCGAATTCCATTCGTTTCACTTAGTTCGCTGAAGAGTTCGCAGACATATGCATACGCCTGTGAATGATCCAGATTTGCGGCCATGGTCAATAATCTTGATCATCTGCGAACAGCTAAGTAACAGGCATTGGTCTTCGCCCACTCCCTGTGGATACTCACTATTAAGACTTCCAGAAAGGGTAACAGATATCTGGCGTTGTCGAATTCATGGGGTCTCTTTCAACAATAACAAATTTTTAACACTACTTATTGTCTGACAGCCTGCGGTCAGGTTTCCTTCACATGAGTTTTCAAATCAGGCATCGTCCTGACCTCCTTCATAAACCAACGGTGATGTGGCAGCCTCTGCTCCCAGCCCCATATCGGCGGCAGTGGCATGCTTCTAGGGCTGCACGCTCGGGCCGTCGCCGCCAGCTGGTCCCGTCTCGTGGTCGGGGAGGTGACGGGTGTGCGCACGACCACCGCGGCCCGCCTGTTCCGTTCTGAGTCACGGCCAGACCAAGGACGACCGCATCCACCGGCAGCTCGCAGTTCAGGTTGACCAGCGGTCTTCCGGTGTGCTGGGCACGCGAAGCGCTGTGTACGTGGGTTGTGCGGTGGCTGAGTTGGACAAAGCTGAAGTCATTTTTCCCATGTAATACGAATGATTCACGGGAAACATTTCGAAACGCAGTATGGGTGCGCCTACGGGAGTGAAAATGAGCCGTAAAAAATGTTTACAACCGAAATCCGCTAAAACAGAAAACAGAAAACCGCCTGTCATCATTAATCTGGCCAAGAAGAATTATGATGCTTACCCGTTTCGCATGAGTAATGATCTGTAAAAGAAGATTGTTTTGTGCATCTATTCAGTATGAAATCCAGATATTCGGTGTTATCCATATATCCAAACGACGGTCGGTACCGACAGCCAACCGCTCAATTCGATGTTGCGCTGTTATGATGATGATGTTATGTTGTATTGATGTTGCTACACTGCTTTTACCTCAGCGGCCAGACAGGCTACAATGTCCTTGGAACTTTGTAGATGAATGGGTAATAAGCATACCGTACCATATCGGGGCAAAAAATGTACGATAACATTAAAATTAACCGTCTGTCAAGGAGTAACAAAACTGAGCGGTGATGTTTAGTCTTTTTCTAATAATTTGCTCAAGGATGGCAACAGACATGTGTCAGGATCTGGAAAGATCCGATCTGAGATCCAGGTCAAGAGTCTGGATCCGGGAATCCTTAGTGTCCTAGATTCTATGTGCTAGATTTGTCGAAAGACCACCCCACATCCCACACCAAAAGCCTACATTTCGTCGAAAGATTCCTTCGGATCCCAAATCCTATGTTGACAGACCCTCTCAGACACACGAGATCCTAAGTCAAAATCCTGATCCTAAGTCAACACTTTGATGGAGAATACTTCGTATGCAAATTTCTGTACCAAGGAAATCATTGTTATGGAATTCCATATCAGTATTTTGACCCGTGCGCGTGTTTTCTTGCTTCAAACAAATCAAGTATTGTACAGTATCGTATTTCAGGGTTCGGCCAATTCATTTTCCGTACCAAAATTCGCCCCAGTTCTACATCCAAGATAGTATCCATTTCTGCCGACCTCGCGCAGGGAACTGTCCTACACGCATGAGTGAATGTCGTGCACAGATCACAATCGTGACAACATCAAACTTGAACACTTCCCATAATAGTCCGCGGGAAATATCCCCGGTCCCCAATAATTGCTGAAAATCAATAGCACATCAGAAATACATCTGAAATGCATGAGAACACACTTGCTTCTGGGAGAACTGCACAACAGTCCACAATGTCCCGCTCTGACATGCTGCTACTTGACACTGTCTTGCTTATGCACCATCGTGAGCGATGTGCACCAGCCACCATGATGCATTTCACACATTACAGGTCCTTTGACTTTTGGCCTAGGTTTACTTGAAATCAATCCCACATTTAGTCAGATAAAATGAAATGAAATTAAATGGTTTTCAAACCACTGGTAATGGTGATCAACTCTTTCAATGCCCAGGTGCACATTCAGGCTACGGTACCCTCTGACAAGAATGAGATTTCAAGCACTCCTCTCTCACTTTGTTCCTCAACCAGCAGAATACCATGGGACTGAAATCAATCGCACAGGTGTGCTCAGTTGGCCAGCATTATGTATGCATTTCGCACATCATGGATCATTGGGCTTTTAGCCTGAGTTTAGTTGGAATCCATTTTAGATTCAAGGTTTTCGTCAAAATTTTGGAACATATCGGTCATACCTGAGCCAAACAAAAGCAAAAACAAACATCCGACTGTCCTCATGAATTATCCAAAATATACATACATCAATCCTTAAGCAATACAGGAACTGGCTGTTGAAAGCCCGCTGAGTGTTTAGAAGGAACCATTTATTTTTTATTCATATATTTTTTTATGTAATACAATATATGATATATATTGTGTTATGAAGAAACCACTTATTTCATTCAGTTAACCATTTATCACTGGTTTTTGTCGTAAACCGATTCAGCCACTCTAGCGAGAGTTGTGTCAAACTTAGACAACTGTCTGAAATACCTACAAACAAATGTATGCTGCTTTTAATCCTTGACAAGATTTTGCTTCAAAAAAAAAAAAACGACGCAATGCTAGGCCTCATGTCCTCAATACATTGCCGTATTTTACACTGTCAAACAAGAGGTCGGCTGCTACCGTTGCCCGTTATGCCGGCCGTTAATGAGCGCTGCTATCTTTGCGACCGGCATATGGGTACATACGGCCCTGGGTTTGTGAACATGATTGGAACCTACGACGGAAATATTATTTATTGACGGACTGGTAGAATCATTATTGCGAGGAGAATGTGCCACTGCGTGTTGCCAGGTTTACTGAACCTTCTTGTGCAAGGTTTCCGCTTGGCTCATTCGGATCCTACCTATCTAGATCGCTTTAGTCTCACCTAGATCCCTTCATATCCTAGATCTTTAGCCTATATTTTGTCGCGGGGCCCTTCAAGATCTTAGACCTCTTCAGACCTCAGGTCCCAAGTCTGTGATATGTCGAAAGATCCCTTCAGATACCCGGACCCTTTTCCACATTTTGTTGAAGGATCCCTTGAGATCCGGGATCCTATGGTGGCAGTTTGTCGAAGGATTCCTTGGGATTGCATCCTCTTGTGAGGTCCAGGCGCATGTATGGTTGGCAGTAGAAATGCTCATTTTGCAATATTAGCTTCCTGGCTGAGAGATAAGCTGCTGATTCAGTGTCTGCTGGCGTTATGTGTGGAATTCAAGCTTATAGCAAGCAGACCTTGCCGTACGGACCTGGACCGCAGATACCAACACGTATATGCCAAACAATGGCTGATTCGGTGGCGAAGATTTTACATGCCGTCGAGGAAAGGATGCCAAAATGCGGTCACCACGACCCTGGCATGTCGCGTTGCTGCCTGCAGTTCGTTCATGTGTCAGACATCGAGTCCAGGGGCGACTTGCACCCTCTCTCTGTCACTCCTCCTCCTCCCGCTGCTCTCCCTCCCTCTCTTTTTTCTCTCTCACTCTTTCTCTTTTTCTTTCCCCCTTCCTCTCTCCCTCTCCCTGCCTCTCTCTCTTCCTCTCCCTACCTTCCTCTCCCTCCCTCCCCTTCTCTCTCTCTTTCTCTCGTGCTCTTCCAGTCTGCCTGTGGTCCGCAGCCAAGTCCTGCTTTATTGGATTATAATCACCTCACGAAGTACATGCAGCGATGTCTGGACGTTGTGGTTGCTTGTAGGGGCACATCAAATTGATGCATCTAAATAATGCATGTGAATAATGCATTCAAGTATGCATGATTTGGTGTGACTTGTATTTTCCACGCTATTAGTGGATTACACTATTACTACACCGGCGGATCGAGGGGGCCATCGGGGCCATGGCCCCCTTTTGTTGGAAAAGAGGCCAACAGTTTTTTTGCCCTACCTTCGGACGGAACAGCGTAATACTTTTTTGCTTTCGAAACATTAAAGAAAAAATACCGGTAATTTTCCAAAGTCGCGAAACAAAACGGCCGAAATCCGAGGAGAAATAAACACTTCGGGGTACGTTAGGCTACACGGATGCAGACTTAGTCGCTCTCAGCACGTGGTCTGGACTCGCCCTTGTATTACCAGCATTTCTAGTTAGTCAGTATTGTACATGAACAGTAATCGAAATCGGGTTCGCGACCACGATCAGTCATAAATGTACAGAGCCGAGCCGAGCTCGTTTCGGGAGCCATTGGAAATCTGGATCAATTGCCGGGGCTGGCACGCCGCGGCCAAAGCCCCGCTTGAAAGTAACGTAAATGCGCCATGCTGGCGCTTCGACCATCAGACGGGCATCAGATAACGAGTCATCGGGCTGCTTCTCCGCAGGAATGTCCTGGTCCGGGCGATCGGACACATCGCCATCCGGCCGGGCTCGGAGGGCGGCCGTGAGCGTGGCACGCGCCGGTACGAGTGACGCTATCCTCACGTGAGTTGCGTTCTCGGCTGGTTACGCAACCCAGCGTCGCTCGTCAATGTTGACCGCGCGTCGCCACCAGTCGACGTTACTGATCGCTGGGAGCACAGGGGAAGGCAGCGGGAGATAGGCAGTGGGATGTAATCCAAAACAGGGGATCAGTGTCAGCGACTGAGACGATAGTTTGGCAGAATGAAGGGTAAGCCGCGGTCGTTAGTAGCTGTGGTGTGGTGCTGCATCGTGAGATGCAAACAGTCCGTTGGTTCTGAGAACAGAGATGCTTTTCAATATTAGCCACAGATGCCGCAGATGTCCCGGCACGCATGTAAATGGCATAGCAGCTTAGTGTTTATCAGCAGAGTTTAACATGGGTAAAATTCCGACTCGGAAAATCACTACACGGCAACATCTTATCCACTGTTTATCTAACAACCATTGCAAATTCGCTCGGGATAATTAAATGTTTAGGCTACTGGAAAAGTCTCGCGCAAATTCACACGCCAAAACTATAGGACAACCTCAGTTCTGCTGATCACACAGTTGGGAGTGGCGGTAATATTCGAACGTAAATGCTCCAACAACACGCCGAAACTATACATCGGATTGAAACCAACATTTCAGGATATCTCCTCTGTAATATGAACTCACGACATGCAAAAAATTGCATCGATATCTCGCTTGATTGTCCCAGTAAATGATTATTATTTCTGAGAAACGGGTTTGCCGATCCGGTGTCCGCTGTGCAATACTGCCATTGCCCGCGCAAAGTCCATTACTAGAGAAGTCTATGCATCGACTTATCAAAGGTGACCTGATCACATGCTGACAATCGTTCTGAACCGATTTCATGCTCATCATCTACCGTTTATGCGTACCTATTGTCCTAAAATGGTAAAAAAAACGATATTTGGCGCAAAAAGCATTCTGTAAGCCTTTAGTAATGACGTCTTAGCTCAATGACCTCCGACTACTTTGGGCCACTGTTTTTTTGCAAAACATGCGCAATGAATGCACCGTCAGCTATGCTAAATTGCACGGCGCTGCCGTTTGCTGTATTTCCGTGGTCTCGGAAACACTGCTTGGGGTGGGTTGGAATCTACTCCCTTCGTCCGTCAAGGGTTGAAATTCGAAAATGTTGCGTTTTGAGAAAACAGAGCTCAACATGATCGGGTGAGATTTTAAAGCAGGTAAGATAACGCTATATATACGTAAAGCAAGTGAACTGCTCAGTGCTTAGGTCAGCATACCTTGTTGCTCGAAATCTGGCCTGCAAACATAAAAAATGGTGTCATAGGTTAATAACCCAGCATGACCTTCACCCAGAATCTTTACTCAGGCCGTCAAATGAATGGATATTGTCGTATTCCACGTTTCAACGCTCTAACATGCGCCCTTTTTTTCCAGTTTCGTCCGAAAAGTCGTACGAAAGAGCTTGTACGGGAAGCAAAAGTGTCCACGTTGATCTTTTTGTGTGTCCACGTCCACGTCCACGTTGAGCACGGTTGACCTATTTGGCCTCATTTGACTCTGGAAATGTTGACCAAGGGTCATGAATATTACATACAATATAATTCTGTATGGCCCAACCCTACCCTTAAAATTTGGTGACTCTAGCTCTTTCCGTTTACAAGATCTGGGGGGTGTCAAACTGAAAAGTAAAAAGTGCCCCCTTCCAATGTGCGTTAGCGCGAAAACTCCTTCCATTGCGTGTGTTAAACCTGGAGAAAAAGTTTCCATATTGAATCATTACTGAGTGATTTTTTTTTTTTTTTTTTCCCTTTTTTTTTTTTTTTTTGTCTTTTTATTTTTTTTTTTTTTTTTTTTTTTTTTTTTTTTTTAATAAATTTTTTTTTTTTTTTATATTTTTTTACTTTTTTTTTTTTTTTTTTTTTTTTTTGCCTCCTTCTTTTTCTTGTTATTTTTTTTTTTTTTTTTTTTTTTTTTTTTTTTTTTTTTATTTTTTTATAAAAAAAAATTATTTTTTTTTTTTTTTTTTTGAGGGAAGAGGGGGAAAATTATTTTTTTTTTTTTTTTTTTTTTTTTTTTTTTTTTTTTTTTTTTTTTTCTTATTTTTTTTTTTTTTTTTTTTTTTTTTTTTTTTTTTTTTTAATTAAACAACCCCCAAAATTTTTTTTTTTTGTGGGGGGGGTTTTTTTTTTTTTTTTTTTTTTTGCCGGGGCTTTTTTGTTGTTTTTTTTTTGGGTTTTTTTGTTTTTTCCCGGGGAAAGGGCGCCCCCCCCCACCCAACCTTTGGGTTTGGGGGGGGGGGAAAAAAGGGGGGGGGGGTTTTTTTATATTTTTGGGGGGGGAAAAAGGGGGGGGGAGGAGAACATTCGATGACATACTTCGCCTTTCGGAAGAATTTTAGCCATAAGTATAAAACGAAGTAAAACTGTATGTCAAAGCACAAAACATCACTGTCTTTCTGACATCGAAATGACATGACCCAGAACGACATTGATCACCAACCTTTGAAAGACCAAACTGATGACCAAACTGATGTTAAGAAAGATATTCATAGTTTCAACGACCTGCGGCCATTCCTTTCGAAGATATTTACCCGCAATCGTAGCCGACCCAGTGGCCTTGGGGAAAGATCGCGGGCTTGGGTCCAATTGCAACGGGTTCGAATCCCGGCAAAAGCGAACTGCTTTAAACCGACTGTTGCCGAGCGGCCATTTGGCAAGTGACCAGAGTGGGTCAACCTGACACGGGATGGCCGTGTTTTTTTCACTGTATTGTAGCATACGGCACGAAAAAAGATTCCTCCGAGGTCTTGCCTGGCAAAAAGGCAGGAGGCAAAATCATCCGTTGAACTGGATTGAATTGCACTACTGGATGGCGGATTCAGGATACAAAAAAAACGGGCAAAATTTAATGAAAGAAAAAAACTACGAAGATACGTGAAACTGGCACCAAATAGCAAAATATGGTTGTCTTTATAACGTCATATTGACCTGACTCAACACGTCTTTCACCACCAAATTTTGTTGACACGTGACAAATTGATGTAAAGAAAGGTACTGAAAGTTTCAGCGCTGTGCGACCATCCATTTCGGATACCTTTTAAAAAATACACCATGCGGGGCGTTAACGCCCCTTCCGATCACAGGCGGTTAAAACAGTACGTAACTCCTGCTTTAACTCCAACCGGTACACGTCTGTACTGTACACAGGTATCTTGCACCTGAAGTACCATTTTGACAGTCATCCTTTTATTCCATGAAAAAGGTGCGCATTCTGTGTTTTTGACTGCTGGCCATCCGCTCACAAGACTGCAAGACCCCTGGGGCCGTTAGCTGGGTAAGTAAATATATTATCCAGTTTGCAACATGAAGAGCTCCGGGAACTACAGATCGCTGAAGCACATTGGCGCCCTAAAGATGTTGCTTTGATGCCCCGATGACATGCCCATCCTCACCACCCCATGCCCTCCGTCCCACGCTCTTGGGCCCACGCGCCTCTTGCAAAGCAGCCAGATCCGGTTCTCATCCTCTCCGCGACGAGGAGGTATCCCATGGCGCGCCGCAGTGCGACCGCTAGCCTTGGTAGGTGGCGCTGGCGATCTTTTTGGTCTTCGTGGTGACCTGCTCGTCGACGTGGGACGAGTTGGTGCTGGTGACCACTGTGGAGCCGCGGTGCGAGCGGGAGAAGCGGCAGCGACCGTCGGCGCCGCAGCCGGCGCTGCTCGAGCCGCGCCGCCGGCGCCGCTCCTCGCCGATATCGACGCGGCGCAGCTGGGTGCTGTTGTCGGCGGTGGTCGTCGCCCCCTCCTGCAGCAGGGCGGGCCCGCCCTGCGCAGCCGTGAGCGTGCGCTGCGCCGTGCGGCGGGCGCGGCCGGACGCGGTCACCTGGTCGCGGCGCACGCTGCCGCGCTCGATGTCCTCGGACCTGTCCGCGCGGCAGCCGGGGCAGGAGCTGGCCTGGGCGCGCCGCTCGGTGCCCCGCCGGCGGGTCGTCGTGTCCGTCTGGTTGGCGCTCTCGGCCGACGACTGGCTGGTGGTGACGTCGACGCTGCCGAGGCCGTCTCGCTCCAGCAGGCGGCGCTCGGAGCGGCCGCGCGCCGTGCCGCTGCTGGAGGACGTCTGGTCGACGGTGCCGCGCTCGGCCGTCTCGCGGCCTGCCTCGGTCACGACGCCGCCGCGCTCCTGCCGCGTCCGCCGCGCCGAGCCGCTGCTGAAGTCGACCGCGCGCTCGCCGCTGCCGCTCGTGACGCGCGCGGTCTCGCTGATGACCTGCTCGATGCTCTGGCCGCGGAGCGCGCCGCCCTGCCCGGCGACCGTCGGCGTGCCGGCGCCGAACACCTGCGACGCGTCCAGCGTCGCCGTGCCGTTGGTGTCGATCCTCCTGCTCTGCACGCTGGCCGTGTCGGTGGTGTTCTGGCGGTCGCGGCCGCGAGTTCGGCGCCTGCCGACGTCGCTCCGGACGTCTCGCCGCCGGCCGTCGGCGAAGGTCAGCGTCTGCTCCGACGCGTCGGTCGTGGTGTCGACGCGGTCGAGCCGCGTGTCGAGCGCGCGGCGGCGCTGGGTCGAGAACAGGCTGGTGTTGATGCGCAGTCCGCCGTCGGTGCCCAGCTGCACGCCCCGCAGCGCGGCGCCCGGCAGCGTCGGGATCCTGCCGCGGAAACTGCTGGTCAGCCCGACGGTCAGCGAGCCGTTGACTCTGCTCCTGATGTCCGTGTCGAAGACGGTCACCTGGCCGCCCTCGCGGCCGGAAACGCGACGCCGAAGGCCGCCCACCAGCTTCAAGGTGCTGCTGTGCGAGTCGTTGTCAACGCTGGTGACCTCGCCTCTCGAGCCGACGCGGCGCGAGCCCACCCGGCTGGTGGTCTCCAGCGAGATGAACGACAGCGCGTACAGCCGGTACAGGCCGTCACGCCCGGCGGCGATCAGGTCGGCGCAGCGCTCGACTGGCACCCGGTTGCAGCCCGTCATCAGCCGGTCCGCCACGCAGCCCCAGCCAGCCTGCCGGTGCACGGGGTGGCCGCGCGCGCCGCTGCTGCAGAAACGGCGGCACGCCTCCAGGCTGGTCACGCCCGGCGCCGGAACGAACTTGTCCAGCAGTGACGTCTTGCAGCACTGGTACACCGCGGACGGCGGCGACGCCGCTGTCGCCGCCGCCGCCTTCGCTGCCGCCGCCGAGCTGACGGCGGGCGCCGTCGCCGCCGCCGCCGAGCCGACCAGCAACACCAGTCGCAGCATCGTGACTGACGCCTGGGGGTCCGGCCCAGTCAACCCGACCTCCGACCGTCGCCGGCGGACGTTACCCCCGCCTGACCTTCTGCCGCCCGGCGTCGACGTGGCCGCGGCCTGACTGGCGCCGCGGTCGGGCGTTGTTCTCCACGGTTAACCGCATGGCGAGTGGCAACTGGCAGACGTGAGGCCATCAGGGATGGCTCGTCCCACGCATGCATCTGGCTTCTGTCCCGCGGCGACTGTGTTTATTTATTTATTGATTTATTTACGCCATGGGATCATCCTCATAAACATGACCGAGCTCGCAGGTGCTCTCTCGATCCCGAGTCATCACATGTGAAGGATACAAGAGGTAAGACACACACGCAGGACACACACAGTGTTATGACCTGCAGGACAGCACGTCGAGGGTAATTGTGTACTTAATCTGTGTTCCATTTCAGCTTCGAACCGCGAGCGGGGACTTGCACTTGCCTGCTCCTGTGTTTTAGATGCTTCTGTTTGCTGCTTCATATGTAAGTCATTACACAGCAGGGTTTATCTTTTGTGTTTGTGCATGTGTTGCACTTTACAAACTGCTTAGATCGGTGAACGTTTTCGCGGTTTCGAAATTAGCAAAGTCTGATAAAATCGCAAAATAATTCCACCAAACGTCATGGTTTCACATCGCAGGCGTGTCGTTCTATACCTAAATGACCTGCGTGAAAATTTCGAGACATGAAAGGTACGAAATAGCTATGAATTTTCGAACTATGAGAATTTGAGCTGTGAAATAGGCGAATACTAGATTTTATGTCATCTCTTTTGTACTAATAATGGTACAACAGATGATACGACGAACACCAGAAATACACGCGACTTACAGGCGTCAAAACTTTAAGCTAAATTGACCTTGTGCAACCTTGACGTCATGGATATATTTATCTGCGTTCCAAACACATTTACAGCATGTTTCAGCGAAAACAAAGCCTTAGACATTCAGGAGAATGTGACTACACCGACCGTACAAAAAGCCAATATTTTCCCTTCATTTTCACCTTCTTCTGAAACGCCCAGATTTGAGGTCAAGTGCCCATTTCTGGATCTAATAGCTAAATCATGCCTTTGTGTTACTGCTAGTTCTTTTGGAGCCAATTTAAGGTAATTTTCAGCCAAACTGTGTGCTTGTAGTTGAACCTTAGTTGACTTCTGGTGGTAATAACTCGATTGAAAGAATTATAGGTGCTTTCTTGTCGTCTCGCCGTGGCCTTTCCAACAGTGTTTTTCATTTGTTATGGGTTTTGCGCAGTAACGTCAGAATACCAGAAACATGTGTAGGGGGCGTGGCACCCTGCGGGGCGTTTCTCTCCGCAGGATAAAATTTTTGTCAAATTTTCAAAAAGGTGAGCGATCATGACACCCGCCCCGTTTTCTACACCTATGCCTTCACAGTTCTTCAGATATGGGATTCTTATGAGCCACATCGCCCCAGACCATCGAAAGTGGCTCCTGAAGCCAGCATGGCGAGGCTTAACCCTATTCCCGGCAGGGGGGCGGAATCCGCCCCCCTCGGGTTTTTTGCTTGCCAATTCCAGGCGTTTCGACGCAGCTTCACGAAACTTGGTGACTTTTCCTAGATATTTTTTCTACGCGATGTGACAAAATTTCAAAATTCTACTTTGCTCAGGGGCGGAGCCAGGCAACGTTTTTGGGAGGCATCTCAGGACATGTTGAGGGTAAAATGAAAATGTCTGTCCACAACAGAGTTTTAAAGCTAGAACTTAAAATTTTATATGGATGTATAGCTAAATAGTTGGGCAATGTGCAGATGTAATTTTGTTTATCTGAGGTCATTTTACAAGGTCAGGTCAAGGTCAAAATTATTTGTTTTTTCGCTATAATTTCGGCGCCATTTTTTCAAATGCCAACCCGGAATATATATGACGTAGAAGGGTACCCTCTACTTGCGTACCAAGTTTCAGCTTGATATTAGGTCGGGTCACGGAGCTATGACCTAAAATGTCGGTGCGCGTACCCTATATCGCAATAGCCATAAAATGAAATTTTTGAAATAAAGTGAATTCAAATGATTGAAAACGTTTACAGATAATATTAAATGCACACGAGATCATTCCAAGTAACCCCAAGGTCACTGAAGGCCATTTAAGGTCAAAGGTCACAAGTTGATCTGAGAAACGTGTGACCGAGACAGTTCCCCCTTTTTCATGTCCCTGGCACCGCCTATGCTAACATTATCAAACATTTTTATGCGATTTGTACTTCTTTAGTATAACATGACTAGCAGAAGCCAAAAAACCCTTTTGTTCATTCGGTCGTTAGAAAACTAATCCTCCTATTTTTGAAACCCTGTGAACGCCCATGAATTTTCTCGAAATTTCAGATTTGGGGACCCATGGTAAAAGCCCTATCCATAATATCTCGATTCATGCCAGTTTCATCGAAATCGGTCGATAAACAACGGAGTTATAAGAAGTCCAAAAGTACCCCCCATTTTGACATTTTTGTCCCCCTGTATCTACAAATTTTAAAATTTTGGAAATTTCTTTTTATAAAAGTGTAGTTCACGTGACGGCAAATCGATTGCCGTTTGTTGCGATGAAATAGGACAAATAGTTCTTGAGATCTCAGGGGGGGGCCGAATCCGCCCCCCTGCCGGGAATCGACCATACTGTCTAGCCCTCCGGGAACAGGGTTAAGCATGACTCAACCCTGTTCTCGTATGGCTGCCATAGAACTTCAAGAAACCCGGAGCCTTTTGCTATCAACTTTTTTTGCTTCTTTGTATTGCATTACATCTTAATATTTTTGGCCTGGGGCGGACCAAAATCAAGTTTTTTGAGAAGTACATCAGGCACTTTTTGGCTACTGTTAAACGAAGAGGAAAAAGTGTTATAAAAAATACAGTTTTCTAAAGTAAAACGTGGAACATGTTAGAAGTATATAGGCAAATATAAGCGTAAACACAAAAAAAAAGTTTCTTAACCTGTTTCATTCCACAAGGTCAGATTAATGCCAAAAGCCAAAGTTTATTTTTGTGCATAGTGTTTTGAAACTAAGTTTTAGAAAAAGAAAATCATAAGGCGTATGACTCGAGGCAGTGCTCCCTACTTGCTATTTATGTTACATGTCAGTATCACGGGGCTATGCCTTGAAATGCCCGCGTAGTACCTTATATCACAACGGCCGTACACGGGGTATTGAGGAATACGAATGCAATTTTCAAATCCAGATTCAAATGAATTGTATCTTTTTCAAACAATAAAACACTCCCATGTTATTCTATATCAACCTGAGGTCATTTGAGGTCATTTGAGTTCAAAAATCATAAGCTGACGTGATGACCATGACAGGCCCCTTTTTATGCTCGTGACACACACTGCTGAAGTATAAAATGACTCGTACAAACTGAAAAATGTTTCTGCCTTTCTGTTAGTTCGACCAACATATACATGTGTATATATATATCTATATGCATGTATATATACATATATATATACAACATATACATGTATATATATATATATATATATGCGTGTGCGTCCCATTTTCCAAGCTCTCTAAACGCTTATAACTACCAAAATTACAAGCATGTGGGCTGAAAGTAAAAGTCCTGTCGATTAGCTCTCGATTCATGCCAATTGCTTTGAAGTCGGTGCATAAACATCGGAGTAACGACAAGTAAAAAGACCCCCCTTTCTGACTTTATTGTCTCCACCCCGTATTCATATCACCTGTTACAACATCTAAAAAATTGTTGTTTTTGTGGTTAACGCCGTGGCAAACCGATCCCGTTTTTTCCACGAAATCTGACTGGTAGGGCTAGAAAACTCGTGGCGGGGGGGATAAGCCACACCCGATGCGGAAATGCATCGGGTGTTGCTTGCGTCCTGCGTATGGGTATGGAAATAGAGACAATCCACATCGTCATCGGGGACGATTTTATCCTCAGTTTTTGTTCGATCATGTTTTGGACAAATAAACTTACTTTGCGTAAGCTAACGGTACCTTTGCAGAAATGGACAGCGATTCTGGAACTGTTTTGTTTATCTGACCATAATTTCTTGACGTAGGTTGAAATCCGGTGGCCACCGCACCGCTGCGCGTCGGCAGACGCTTAAAAGCCCGAGAACCATGACCTTACATGATCTCGGATGACTTCCGTGCGTCTTTCACTTTGCATCGTATGAAATATAAGCAGAATATTCGAGCCGTATTGGCGCTATTCAAAGCCACTACATCGAGAACGACATAACGGTGTGTGTGACGGTCGCCGAAGCTCATGTCTCCATTTGACCTGGATTGACCGAGGATATAACGCGCAAAACAAGCCAAATGGGATGCTTTTAGATAGATCACGAAAGAGCTATCCAGTGGTGCCATTTTCAGTCCACCATCACTACTGGTAAATATTTTAGGACGTGAGGGGGGGGGTATTTTCCTTCCCATGACGGCGTGTGCAGGCAAAAGCGCCGTGACGGGCCAGGTCAAAAAGGTAAAAAACACAAAATTAACTACTCGTATTTAGCTGCCAAAAATTCTCTTGCCGTTATGATTTGAACCGGTTAATTGGCTTGTTGTGTGTGACTTTTTCTACATGATTTCTGTGGGTTTCGACAATGTCCCGTGCACCGGTCCGGAGTTGCGATATAAGTCACCTCATTGGTGCAGCGCCACGCGTCCAACGTCACAACGCCACGCTTCGGCGGCTCAGGGCGGGAGTCAAACCGGGGGCGGGCCAAACGAAGGCCTGCTGAAGGCCAGCTGCATGCCCTTCTGCCTGTCACTGTTGATCGGTGTGGTCTAGTCTCTGTTGACCTTTCCCAGCTGTTTGTAGGACGTCACGTTTGCATCATCCTCGATACTGTTCCGCGCTCATCCTCAATGACCATGGCACGGAATTCATAACAAAGACACTGAATATGAACTAGATGAACCCTCACTGGACGAGGGATGGTGGTTGCCACCTCCCACGGGGTTTTTCTTTAACTGTCGGTAAACCGCTTGCGTCAGGAGCCTGAAGTTTGCAACGGTTGATGCTATATTGTTTTCGCATTTTTTTTCAAAACTAAAATTTACAACACTGTCAGACAGCGAGCGGCTATGGGCCCAGTAAAAAAGGCAATAGCCAAAGTGCTTGATATGAAGAAATTCCAACAGTTCTTTATGGTCGGAACTTCATCCTAGAGACGGCTGCTCAGTCCCCGCTGACACATTTCTCGCCAAAGAAGGAGGCGCCGCCCTCTACTGCGGCCCGTGCGGAAAAAACGGGCGTCACTTCTCTCAGCGCACGACTACACGATAGTGTACCACAAGACGAGAACTAGAACGCGGATGGCTTGTCTAAGCTGTCCGTGAAGAGAAAGACCGCTCCAGTGAGGTGGAAGGAGAAGTCTTGAGCATCTCTGTCTTCGAGGAGCGGCCAGCTGATGGGCGCAAGATGGCCGTGGTCACCCAGACTGGCCCGCTTCTATCCAAGGTGTATACCAAAGTAAACATGAATGGCGGGACTGGAACAAGCTGTAAGAAACCGAATTGGCTCTCTTGGCAGCCAAGAACCAGTTCAGCCTCGAGCAAGGGTGTCTTTTGTGGGGTACCGGGATCGTTGTCCCAAAGAAGCTGCAGCAATATTTCGTGTCCCCTGACGCCGGGTTAGAAGAGCTGCACACTAGCCACCAGGACGCGACAAAAGTGAAGGATCTGGCCCTGTCGTACACCTAGTGGCCGAAGGGTTGGTGCAGACCTCGGAAATGGGAGCAAATGTTCCCTGACTGCCTGACACAGTCCATAACGCCACAAGACAGTCACACACTCCTGGGAGCAGTGGCGGCTCTTCGTTGGAGGAAACTGAGGCAGTGCTCACCATATCGGGGAATGTGGAACTGAAATCATACATAGTCTTTGTATAATAACATCGTTTATAAAACTGAATACATGATAAGACTGGAATACTGGGCCAAGTTTGTTCCGCATTCATAGCAGGGAACATGCTCGCAAACACGACCCACGCCGATTTCCATCCCCACGCCACCATAAACACGCTTTGCAAGGTGGCTGCGGAGGCAGCTGGTTCTCCCGCCTCAGGCAACGCTAGAATCCTGTGTAATACAGCGTCCCTGATGAGCGTACGCGAAACTACACGCCGGATGCCGCCAACGCAACTGACAGGGTTCTAGTGAGGCGAAACACAGTGCTGCCTCTCGCCGCTGCTGTCGCGGCACCACCGTCGGACTCACCGAACAAGGATGCTCGACTGTATCAGCTGGCATCAGTGGCGGAGACTATGTTTGTAGGATAACTATTGGGGGTCTTATACAGTGCTTCGGCTACTGCGGCCATTTCGCGTAAAATAACTAGGATTGAAACGTTCTATATTTATATTTTGTCTTAATTCAGATTGTTAGATACACGTTTTTAAACTGTGCAGGAATGATGCAATAATATGACTGTTTGCTCCTAGCGTGACGACCATTTATCCACCCTTGAAACGGGTGAGCACCCGCTGCCTGGGAGACTGGACGAGAGCGTATTTTGATTATTTCCGTTCCGCGAATCTGAGTGAATGTCCAGTTTGCTCCAGCTTTCCTTGGAGATACAGACAAAACACCGACAGTGGTGCGTCATGTACCATTTCGTTTCTTTTGGATACGTCAGTCTGAACGAGTTCGGACATCATTAACCGTTTAATAGTAAGACAGCATATAATAAGAAAGACAGCCGTATATAAGACATGCGAGTGCGTCACAAGTGTTTGTGGCGTCAACCTATGGTACCAAACTGTTCAAAAGAGATACGGACCAATGAAGGGAACAGTCCACAGCTTTGACGACAGAAAAGGTTAAGGACAAGGTCAGTCGTCAGGGTCCTAATCAAGGTGAAAGCACGGGAACAAGCATAGCTGCCGACTGATGGCATCAGACTGTACAAATGGGGCATCACACCAAGGAAGGAAACTGTCGGCAACTGAAACAACCAGAAAAGTCAAGGTCAAGGTCAAGGTCCTGATCAAGATCAACGAACGGGGACAAGCATAGCTACCGACCTATGACATCAAGCTGTCCAAATGAGATACCACACCACAGAGGGGAACAGCACGCAACTTTGACGACCCAAAAGACTCAGGTCAAGGTCCGTCGTAAAGGCCCTAATCAGGTTCAAAAATAGAGATAAGTATAGCGGGCGACCTATGTCAAACTGTACAAATCAGGTGTCACACCAAAGAAGGGAGCTGTCCTTGACTTTGACGACCCAACAGGGCAAGGCGTAATTCCTTATTTAAGGTGCTACTGAATGTCAATAATGATATTCGTATTCAGCGCTCGGAACCGATTTCCCCGAAATTTCCACATCTGGTCATACTCGCTGTCTCTTACGAATCTGAATTTGTGTGTAACTTTGACTTAATTAACATAACTTTGACCGTGTAATCTCAGAGGTCAAATAATGCAAATCCAAAGTCAACGATGGGGACAAGTATAGTGCTCGGACTATGGCACGAAACAGTATAAATGGAAGACCAAGCGAAAGAGGGGAGCGGTCCGCTACTTTGACAACCCCAAAGGTAAAGGTCAAGGTCCTTCGTCAGGGTTCTCATGAAGATCAAAGGACGAGGACAAGCATAGCCGCCGACCTAAGGCACCGAACTGCAAAATTAGACTTCAAACCAAACAGCGGAACCGTCCACAACTTTGACGGCCCAAAATGCCAAGGTCAGGGTCCGTCGTCCAGGTCCCAATCAAGGTCAAAGGACGGGGACAAACATAACCGCCGATCTATGGCACCAAAGTGTACAAATGAGATACTACATCAAAGAGGAGAACAGTCTGCCACTTTGGCGACCCATTAGATCAAAATCATGGTCCGTCGTCAAAGTCCTTATCAAGTTCAAAGCGAGGGACGAGCACAACAGCCGGCCTATGCCACCATACTGTACATATAAGGTATCGAACCAAAGAAGAGAACGGCCCTCAATTTGGACAGCTCAAAATGTCAAAGTCGTGGTCCGTCGTGAATGGCACCAAACTGTATAAATGAAGTGTCACATCTTGACCTTTTGGATCCACAAAGTTGCGGACGGCTCCCCTCTTTGGTGTGATAGCTCATTTGTATAGCTTGGTCGTAGGTCGACGTATACTATAGCGTCGTAGGTCGACGGTTATCTTTGTCCCCGTCCTCTGACCTTGATTAGGACTTTTACGACGGACCTTGACTTTGATCTTTTGGGTCGTCAAAGTTGTGGACGGCTCCCCTCTTTGGTGTGGGAGTTTATTTGTACAGTTTAGTGGCATTGGTCCGTGGCTCTGTTTGTTCCAGTCCTTTGACCTTGATTAGGGCCGTGAAGGCGGATCTTGACCTTGACCTTTTTGTTCCTCAAAGTTGCGGACGGTTCCCGTCTTCATTGTGGTAGCTCATTTGTACAGTTTGGTGCCATAGGTCGGCGGCTCTGCTTGTCCCCCTCCTTTGACCATGATTAGGACCTTTACGACGGACCATGACCTTGATCTTCTGGACCGTCAAAGTTGCGGACGATTTCTGACTGTCGTGATGGCTTATTTGCACAGTGTGGTGCCATAGGTCGGCGGCTATGCTTCTTCCCGTCCTTCGACCTTGATTAGGACCCTGACAGTGGCCTCTGACCTTGACCTTTCGGTTCATCAAAGTTGCAGACCGTTACCTTTTTTGGTCTGATATCCCGTTCGTACAGTGTGGTGCCATAGGTCGACGGCTATGCTTGTCCCCATCGTTGGCCTTGACTTTGTATTATTGGACTTATAGAGGCCAAATGGTCAAATTTAGGGCCGAAAGACGTTCAGATTCGGAAATAACATGGGCAAGTTGGCCAATTACGACAATTTGGTCAAAATTGGTGGTGTGCGCTGAATGCGGATATGAGTATGTGTTGCATGTAACGGACGTAAATAAAGGGGAACATGTTATGTTTTACATAAATGAGATCAAACTGAGACTGAGTTTTATGATAACATCAGGCAAACAGCGGACATACAAAGTGTCTGCCCAAGGAGATGGTCTCCTAAAGGCCATGCCTCCCAAGCAGAAAGCTAATCATCATCAGCGTCATTCATTTTGAATCATGCGAGACGAGTGACATTTGTTTGAGGGCACACCATTTCATATTTAGGCAATTTTTATGGAAAAAGCGAAAACTTTTACTGGTGTGAAGATGTTTGGAGATGTAAGAAACTGCTTTATAATGACTTCCACTGCCTTCCATATGATCGCAATACATTCGTGTTCTCCTTAGAGACTTCTTACGACTGCTGTTGGTGTTCTTTGCTGTTGGGGCGCTCGTCAGTGCAGCTGCACCCACCCCTGACCCATGGCACTCGACCCGGCGTCTGCCCTCGGGCGAAACATTGCAGCGGAGCGTCCCAATCCCAGATTTCGTTAGCACCAATCGGCCGAGCCACTGTCGTGCGGCCCGCGCCCAGCTGACTTCTGAGTCGCTGGCGAGCGCCCGGCCCCATTCCATACCACCAACTGTTGAGGCGGCCGGTGACCGGCGCACGTGTCGACGCAAGCGGCCACGCATTCGCGGCCGCAGAGGCGGCGTCAAGTGGCGTGTGCCAAGACACCATCGCTCTGATGAGCTTATCCGCGCACAACCGTCGGTCCGTTTCGACCATATGCGACTGGGGGGGGGGGGCTGTTGGCAGCCCTCCCTCTAACTCTCGAACGGTTGGTCGCACAATAACAATACGCACACCGTTGGAAAGCTTGTGACGAGTGGAACTCGAAACTGATTTCATTTTTAGTTTAAGATAATATGTAAGCAATTTACGCCCTATATATGTTTTCTCATAGCCGACTGCAGGAGACCGAGAAATGGCCTTAAACTCAAGGGCTGTGACTTATAACGCACAAATAAAGGCAGGAGCGCACAAGTAAAGGTTCGCAAATGCCGATACACATCTAATTTCTCAGATTTGTGAAATATATACGCCGAAACTTCGAGTTAAAGACAAGGCAATTCTCCCGTCGGCTGTCGGCGTGCGCCGCAGCCGTATGCAATAATAAATTGACGCAGCCGTTTGCAATAACAAATAACAAATTGACGGGAACTAATTTAAACGTTCTTTTATTTTCGCGAAAAAACCCTATGCAGGTCAATTTTATTGATCTTATTGGTTCTTGTGATGGTTTTCCATGCTTAAATTTGGGGAAAATTCATTACTTACCAATCTACACAACTGGCGGAGCTTTATTCGCGAGAGCCTGTTTATTTCCAACATATGTAACTTTGTAAAACTTTTTGAGGCTCCTGGTATTACTTAAGTCTGTGCAAGCCAGTTCTGCCAATTTCTACCCATTCTGAGTAATTCATCACCGATTTTTTGACGGTGGTACATTTTGGCTCACTACAGTTATTCGTGACCTGACCTCAGGTCAATGGCTGAAAGTCACTGATACTTTGCCCAATGACGGTAAATAGATGTCTGCTTCACTCCACACTAAAAATGTTATAAAATATTCCGTCAATTTCCGAAAAAAACGACGACATGTCTTAAAAATGAGCTTGACCTGAGGTCAATAACCCGGAAAATTCCGTAAAATCTGATATAGGAGATTTGTTGCATCTATCAGGATCACTAATCCCTGAAAGTATTATTGAGATGTCTTGTTTTGCGAAAAAGTTAGAGGCCGCTAAACTTTTTTTTGACGTAGGTCTGTTTGACCTGACATAGGTCAGGCACCTGACCTGACCTGAGGTCAAAATTTTGACGCAAGATGTAAAAATGATGAAGCAAAAGGCACACGAGGTTTCGTGACTCTGTGTTTGTTCGTTTTCTCGCAGTCCCAGAAAAACCTCAGGGGGGCTGTCAACAGCCCCCCAGTCGTGGGCGGGTTAAATGTACAATCTCTAATGCCTAAACTTCCAGATTTGCATCGTGATTTCCCTACGTTGCACGATTCTGACATATTAGCCCTGAGCGAGACTTGGCTGTCAGAGAGTGTCCCTGCACGTCTGCTTGACGTTAGCACCAACTGTATCGACGTGACCGACCCCGCACCAGCCGGCTGGCCAAGCAACGTGGCGATGTTGCGATCCTGTTACGTGGCTGTTATGACGTTGCTGTTTTCCCTACGCTTTATTCTGGAAACGCCGCATCAAATCTTGAAATTGTGTGGGTGACCATTCGTACATCCAAACATAGAAGCATGCCTGTAGTCACCCTACTAACACGGTCCAGCAGATCGCTGCTGACCTCGATGACCTTGAACGTCAGGTTCAGTGCATGCTCACTAAACATTCCGGTATAATGATATTATCTAATGATTTCAATCTCGATCTTTTGAACTTGTCCCCTGGTTCTCCAGGCCGAACATTCCGACGACTTTTGTCCACATACGGTCTGCACTGTTCTTTTGGAAATGATTAACTCTAGTCTTAACACCGGACTCCCTCCGACCACATGGAAGCATGCTTTCGTGACGCCTCTGCCTAAAACTAGTGATTTTAGCGACCTGGCCAAATTCAGACCGATCTCATTAGTCTTGCAATACTGAAAATTCTTGAACGCATCGTCCATCACAGGGTTTACTCATATTTCCTTCGCCATGACTTATTTTGTTCCTCCTAACATGGCTATCGGACATATCATTAGACCGAGAAAGCCCCAACAAAAGGGACCGACAGAATTTTAGTCTCCATGAACCAAAGTGAAATTGCACTTCTAGTCCTGATTGATCCTCAAAATGTCTTGATGTCACTGACCACAAGGTACTTCTGACAAAACTTAGGCACTGCAACACTGACACGGAGTGGTTTGCAAATTGTCTCCATGGCGATAAGCAAAAAGTTCGCGTCCGAGACACCAGCTGTTCAGTCGCCGTCTCATCTCCGCTCCCTGACATTACTGATTAGTGTTTGGGAGCGCCATGAGGGTGCGTCATTAGGGCACGTGATTAGTGCCGCTGCTTTTTCCATCTTTTTCAAATGCCTTGTCACTTTACTCTCAGGACGCAACGATTTACCAGTATGTTAGCGATACCCAAGTTTTGGCCAGAGGGAAAAAACAGGACATACACTAACTCATTGCTAAGCTGGAGAAACCATTTAATAGAATAATATTCCATAAATCCGACTGGTTCACATCCCATTCTACGAAAGTTAGTACTGTCAAGATTCAGCTGAATGCGTTTGGCTCCAAAAGTATGTTGCGTGGGTTTCCGGGGGTTCGCGTTAGATTTGGCAATGCAGTTTTGTCTGAGGGCAAAACCGTGAAGAATCTTCTTCTGGTGATGGGTACGTATCTGACGTTTGATGTCCATATTGACCAGCTGATAGGTAAATGCACAGGTATGCTTTTACTTCTTTTACACGCCAAACATAACATACAGTCTGCCACCATCAAGTGCATAGTTAACTCTTGTGATTTCAAACATTCGTTATTGCATTTCCATATACGCGACTCATGGACGGGTGCAGATGCACCGCATTCAGAAGCTTATGAACTTTTCCGCGCGTGTTGTTTGCGATGGACGGAAACACGACCACATCTCTGCAGACCTTAAACGTCTTAAGTGATTAAACGCCGAGCAGATCGCCCAGTACCATCGGCTAAGCCTTATTAAGAGAGTTCTGTTGACCGGATGGCCACCAGGCATTGCGGCAAACTTCACCGAAGTGTTTCGAGAACATAACACACGGTCCAATGGTCAACTGCAGCGGCCAAGAATAAAAACCAACGCAGAAGCGCGTAGACTGAGCTTTAGCGGCGCGGATGCCTACAACAGGCTACCTGCAGAGTTTTATAATATGCGGAATAGGCCGATTTAAGGCCCGAATGACCGAAATGATGCTGGCAGGGATGGGCTAGGGGTTGGTGACTGAATGCACCCTGTTGTGTTGACTGAATGCGTGTGTTTTTGTTTTTTGTGCCTGTGTATTAATTTTCAGACTTGCTGTTTTACGTCCTTGACCATCAGCTTGCCACAGCCACGTCATCGTGGAAAGTCGAATCAAAATATGTCTATGTTTATGTGTACCTCCTCCTACCTTACACCTGAGTGCGGGCGTGCGTGTGTGTGTGTGTGCGTGCGCGTGCGTGTGTGTGCGTGTACGGGTGTATGCGTGTATCAATGTGCCCAAACGTGATTTTATTAGGTTCCTTAAACACATATTTCATGTTGCCGCAGGAACACCACTATTGGTGTAGGATGTGGCGAACATCCTAGCCGGGTCCCAGCCAAGGAATTCCTCTGATCTGTATCGATCCTAGCATGCCACGCCGACCCTGGTTGTCCTGCATCCGGGCCTCGTGTTCAAATCGTCTCGGGTAGCAAGCAGCTCAGATTCCCCTGACTCAGGCCTAACTACCCTGCCAGTCCACCAGCTCTCGGTTTTATCGGAGTAGCCTCGCTCCCTCAGTCCGTTCCCCTGGGTTGATGGAGTCCTGGAGGTGGAGACCCCTCGCCGCACGGTGCTAGTTGTGGTGGGGGGCCAACACGCCTCTTTAGTCCTAATATCTCGGAGGGCGGGCGGGTCCGTATGGGGCCATGCGGACCATGTAACTGGTCGCCTCGTGCCGTCGAGCCCGGCTTTGTTCGGGTTCGTTCGGCCCGGCCGGCCGGGGTCAAGGGGTGGGCGGCGCTGGAACCCGGCCAGGACGGGGAGGGGTCTCCCCGGTTCCGCCTGGCCGGGCAGAAGGCGTCGCCTGTCCCGTGTAGCACCGGGGTAGCCCTGGCGTCCCGCGTCCCGCTTTTTTGGGACTGGTCGTCCCCAGTTCAGCTCCGAGGTCGGTGGGGAACCCCGGTGCCGTACCCAACCACATATTGCATGGACACACTACCAAAAACAACCAGCACTAATGCTGCCCGGCCCCAAACCGAGGGCCGGACACGCGATTCTGACAGCTCGCGTGACGGAACTGGCGCACCACCTCAACTGCCTCATTATCTGGTTATACGATCGTCTAAGGTCTATCGTCTAGGCGAGGGAAACCCCGTTCCACTGTGTCTGAATTCATTACAGATGAAACAGGCCTTATCGAAGTTTGGGAAGCCAAACAGCGTGTCTCGATACACAGATGGTAGAATCGAAGTGAGGTTCAATAACGACAACGAGATCAAGAAGATGATGAATGTCACCGAGCTCTCGTACAGAGCACGCGGCCACGGGATGACCAGCGTTACCTGCACAGGGTGTGATTACTTGCTGGGATCTGCGCGACGTGAGCGAAGACGAGATTGTGTAGGGGATTGTGACCAGCGCAAGGCGCATAAAGAAAAGGGTCAGAGGAGAAATGGTCCCTACTAGCGCCATTATCCTAATGGTTGGTACCTTGGTGCTACCTGAACGTGTACAAGTAGGGTGCATCACGATCCCAATGCGTTGCTACGACCCTGATCCGATGCGATGTTTCAAATACCAGTCGATGGGCCATATCTCAGCCCGATGTCGAAGTGACCAGAAATGCGGAAAGTGAACCGAATCGGGACACGACGGGTCTGAATGCAGTTCTAAGGCTGTCAAGTGCGCGAACTGTGGTAGGAGTCGCCCGGCCCGGATACGCACCTGTCGTGCATTCATGAAGGAGCAGGAAATTCTGACCATCACGGTTAAGAGGGGCGTGTCCTACCGAGAGGCTGAGAGAGCGTACCGAGATAAACACCCTGTACTTGGCTACCGAGACGTCGTTGGTCAAACAGTCAAATATCACACGACGGGAATGCCGGCTACCGGAGGCACCACCCTGGTGACTAGACTGAACTCACTGCGGAATATGAGCGTGGATGACCTAGCTGCATTGCTGCTTAACCCTATTCCCGGCGGGGGGGGGCTAAATCTGTACCCCCTCGGGTTTTTTACTTGCCAATTCCATGTTTTTTGACGCAGCTTCACGAAACTGTGACTTTTCCTGGCTATTCTTTCTACGTACTAGAACAAAATTTCGTAATCCCATTTTGCTTCAGGGAGAAGCCAGGGAACGTTTTTGGGAGGCACGTCAGGTCACTTTTGGCCCTGTTGAGTGTAAAAGGAACATGGATACCAAAAAGTGTTTTTAAGATAGAACCTAAACTTTACATAAGTGTACTGCTGTACTGCATAAGTGTACTGTACTTTATAAGTCTAACTACTGTATAGACAAGTAGGTCAGCAAGCATACAAACACCATTTTGTTACTCTGAGGCCACTTCACAAGGTCAGGACAAGGTCAAAAGCCCAAATTTAGTTTCATAGTCATAATTTTGGCGCTATTTCTTCAAATGTCAAACTGGAAATACACATCACGCAAAAGGATGTCCTCTACTTGCGTACCAAGTTTCAGCTTGATATCAGGTCAGATCACGGATCTATGACCTAAAATCAGTGTGCGTACCATATATCATAACAGCCGTAACATGAATTTTTTGGAATAAAATGAATTCAGATGACTGGAAACATTTTCATATAATGTGAAATGCACACGAGATTGTTTCAAGTGACTCTTAGGTTACTGGAGGTCATTTAAGGTCAAAGATAGTAAGTGGATCTGAAGAACATGTGACCACAAGAGTTCCCCTTCTTCATGTCCCTGGCACCACCTACGCTAACATCATACAAACACTGTAATACGGTTTGCACTTCTTCAGCATATCAGGACTAGTAGAAGCTGAATAAGTGTTTTGACCTTTTTTCTTAATTCGGTTTTTGAAAAACTATTCCTTCTATTTTCATAACCCCGTGAACGCCTATGAATTTGCTCAAAATTTCAAATATACGGACCAATGTTAAAAGCCCCATTTCTAATCCCTCGATTCATGCCAGTTTCATCAAAATCGGTTCATAAACAAGAGAGTTATAACAAGCCCAACAATATCCCTCATTTTGACTTTTTCACCTGTATCCACCCCTTTCAAAATTTCGAAAATTTCTCCTTATAAAAAATGTAGTTTACGTCCTGGCAAATCGATTGCCGTTTGTTGCCATGAAATCAGATGCAAAGTTCTCGAAATCTCAGGGGTGCCGAATCCGCCCTTCCCCCTGCCAGGGATCGGCCAAACCTTCTAGCCCTCCGAGAATACGGTTAAGGTACATCCGACCCTCCTCAGCGAGTTCAGTGCGGGCGCAGCCGCGCCGGTGAGCGCGGAGCCGGTGCCGCTGCGTCTGCCATCACAGCCGGTTCCACCTGGGAACCGGCTGGAAGGGTCCCACCCTTGGGCACCCGGGATCGGCCGCGGAACCAACGGAGAAGGGTTGGACTCTTGCCCAGCACGGCTGAGGACCTCAGCGAGGTCCTTCCGTCCCTCTGCTACGATGGGCGGGTGCGAGCGGTCCGCCGTCTTCTTCCGGACGGCAGCACGGCGAGGTCTCCGTGCCCATGCATGTCTCCACACCCCCCAATCCTCCCAGGAGGGGGTCTACAGCCAGGCCTTCCTGGCACCTTCCTGTGCGCGGGCCGGACGTTCGCCAGTCGGAGCCCGGTGTCCGGGCGGGAGTTCCAGACCTGAGTACTGCGGGGCGGGCGGCCCGCACCGAACGTCGGGACTCCATTTCGGACGCAGCCACTGCCGCCACCGAGCCCGGTATCCCCCGTTGCTCGTCCGCCGCCGCCGGCAACCTCGCCGCCGGCGAACTCATCAGACTCTCCACGACTGATACGTCCTCCGTCCCCTCCAAGTCGCCCTGCGAAGCACGGCCCGTCGGTGTCGACCTGGCCCACAGATGGTGGGAGCCCGAGGTCCGGGCGCAAAATTCAGTCGGGTTCGGTCAAGAGCCGATCGAACTCTGCCGACGGCGAAAGACGCCAAAGTGACCTGGTGTGTCAGAGGTGCTCAGCAGCGGACCGCTTTTAGTCGCCGATCTTCCGCCTATTTTTAATTACCGTCTAACATCATGACACCCACCATTGAATGCAGTGGAATGTCTGAGGTTTTGGAGTCCATGTGATTGCCCTGCAACGACTGCTGTTCCGTATGAGCGCCGCTGTAATCTGCTTGCAGGAGACCAAGCTCTCCCCAAAGGCTGAGCAGACTGTGCAATGTCACAACATGTTTCGAACTGACGTCATTTCTGACAAAGTGGTGCACGGTGGCGTCGCTGTCCTCGTTCCCACAGCATTCCATGCACCAAGGTAGCCCTCCGAACTGAGCTACAGGCAGTCGCGGTGACTGTGGACCTTGGTGTCGTCCGTCCACAGTCTGCTCGATTTACCTCCCGCCGGTTGTGAATCTACCTGACGCGGAGCTTGAAGCATTTATTGACCAGCTGCCATCTCCGTTCTTGGTTTTCGGCGACTTCAACGCGCACAACTCGTTGTGAAGTAATGACCACACAACCCACAGGGAAAGGAGGCTCGAATACCTCCTCAATATGAGTATTTTCTGTGTGCTGAACACTGGTGCTCAAACGCATATATCGCCTTCGTCTGGCAACAAGTCTGCGCTCGACCTTTCTGTTTGTACACCGACTCTGACCAGCATGTTTTCGTGGTGGGTGAACAACGACCAGTGTGGAAGTGATCATTTTCCCACATGGCTTCGACTGCACGTGGCCTACCCAGGAACTCGGCCGGTTCCATGGACCACCGTCGAGCTGACTGGCCGGTATTCACGGCTGAGTGCAATGTCGACGTGCACCCCACGGCCAGAGACACGGCCACATGCCTGATAAGAGAGGTGAATTACATGCGACACTTGCGCTGAATTACTGAACGATACTTGCGTTGTTAGAGCCGCAGAACCTCGCACGTCCACCAGGTGCCGTTGAATCTCAGTGTAGTAGTGGAATGAGCAGTGCAAGGCCACTGTTGCTCTTAAAAAGAGGACATTTGGGAGATTTTACCGCTCTCCGACGACTCGAAACCTCATACATAAGCGTGCTGGGACACAGGCCAGAAAGACTGAACGGGAGGCGTAGCGAGAATAGTGACAAGACTACGTTAGCGGCATCAACCGTTTTACACCCCTGACACAGGTGTGGAACCGTATTATGCGTATTTCGGGCAGATGCCCATCCATACCGGTGCCGATGTTCATCGTGGGTGGCTGTGTGGTCACAAACAGTGGAGATGGCCAACATTTTCGGCCGCGGATTTTCTGAGCGGTCCAAGCTGGGCTCACTATGCACGTCATTCGCACGCCACAAGAGTCCTTCTGAACAACGTCACGTGAACTTCGGATCGAACAACAGAGAAACTTATGATGTCAAGTGTTCTTTGGACGAATTAACGGCGGCCATTGGAAACGTCAGAAACGTTGCCCCAGGCCCGCTAACATTACCAATGACATGTTAAAATATCCTTCGACAACGTCCTTGCAATCGCTGTTGTATGTCTTCAATTTTATATGGGAAACCGACTCTTTTCCAACGCAGTGGAGAGAATCTATCATTTTGCCAGTTCCAAAGCCGAACAAGGAGAATTGGGATCCTCTGCACTACAGACCCGTCTTGCTCACTTCGTGCATGTGTAAGGTTCTGGAAAAAATGACAAACACCAGGTTGATATGGTTTCTAGAGTCGGTAGGTCTGCTGCCTAACAAGCAGTGTCCTTTCAGAAAAGAGTGGTGCATAGTGGACCACCTGGTCATCCTTGACACGGCAGTCAGGCGGGCCTTTAGACAGAATCAACACGTTTTGGCCGTCTTTTTGACATCGAAGGGGCATTTGACACGACCTGGCGACACAGCATTTTGACGAAGCTGCACAGATGCGGTGTGCGTGACCACATGGATTGGTTTTTAGCTAACTTTCTCCATGACCGTTCCTTTAACCCGCGCACGACCGTCGGTCAGTTACGATCATGCCCGACTGGGGGGGAGCAGTTGGCCGCCCCCTCTAACTCACGAACGGTTGGTCGCACGATAAAAATAAGCACACCGTTGGAAGGCTTGTGACGAGTAGAGCTCTAAACTAGTCTCATTTTTAGTTTTAAATAATATGTAAGCAATTTACGCCCTATATATGTTTTCTCATAGCCGACTGCATGAGACCGAGAAATGGCCTGAATCTCAAGGGCTGTGACTAATAGCGCATAGTTAAAGACACCAGGGCACAAGTAAAGGTCCGCAAATGCCGTTACACACCTCATTTCTCGGATTTGTGCAATATATATGCCGAAACGTTGAGTTAAAGACACAGCGATTTTCGCGCCAGCTGTCGGCGTGCGGCGCAGCCGTACGCAGAAAGAAATTGAAGGAAACTAGCTTTAGCGTTCTTTTATTTTCGCGAGAAAAGCCTAGCCATGTAAATTTTATTGATCTTAGTGGTTCTTGTGATGGTTTTTCATGCTTAAATTTTGAAAAAATTCATTAGTTACTAATCTACAAACCTGGCGGAGCTTTATTCGCGAGAGCCTGTTTATTTGCAAAATATGCAATTTTGTAAAACTTTTTGAGGCTCCTAGTATTACTTACGTCTGTGCAAGCCAGTTCTACCAATTTCTACCCATTCTCAGTAATTCATCGCTGATTTTGATGGTAATACATTTGGCTCACTACAGTTATTCGTGACCTGACCTCAGGTCAATGGCTGGAAGTCATCGATACTTTGCCCAATGACGGTAACTACATGTCTGCTTCACTTCACACTAAAAATATTATGAAATATTCCGTCAATTTCCAAAAGAACAACGACATGTCTTAAAAATGGGCTTGACCTTAGGTCAATAACCCAGAAAATTCCGAAAAATTTGAGATAGCAGATTTTTTGCTTCGGTCTAGATCACTAGTCCCTGAAAGTATTATTGTGATATCTTGTTTTGCGAAAAAGTTGAAGGGCGTTGAACCTTTTTGGACATAGGTCTGTTTGACCTGACCTAGGTCAGGCACCTAAAACGAATCTGAGGTCAAAACTTTGACACAAGGTGTAGAAATGATGAAGCAAAAGGTACATAAAGTTTCGTGACTCTGTGTTTGTTCGTTCTCTCACATCCCAGAAAAACCTCAGGGGGGCGGTCAACTGCCCCCAGTCGGGGGCGGGTTGAGATTCGACTGAGCATTATGTTCTCGTGACGTTTTTCACAGGAAAACGGTGTTCCACAGGGTGGAATCTTGAGCGTGGCACTCTTTGTTGTAATGGTCAACGGCATAGGAGACTAGCTGACGAATTACATCGGCCAGTCGCTATTCGTCGATGACTTCGCCATCTTGGTGACCGCATCCACGTCAACCCCAGCGGGACGTGAGATCCAGCTCTGTCTGTACAAGGTAGCCAAGTGGGCACAGTGAATGGCTTTATATTTTCCGCGTCCAAGACGGTATGCACGCACTTTTGCGACAGACGGAGAACCTGCACTAATCCACAGGTGATGCTGTGCAATAAAATTGCACCGGTCGTGGACAATTTCAGGTTTTTTGGTGTCGTCCTCGATCATCGGCTTTCATACCTAGACCACTTGAAGAGCCTTCGTATCAAACGTTTTAAAGATAAGCATACTGAAAGTGATCTACGTATGATGTATGGGGGAGATCGAATGAAGATGCTGATGCTGTACCGCACATTTATACGATAAAAAATGGACTTAGCATGCGTTACGTATGACTCCGCTCGGGAGCCACACAAACAACTTCTCGATAGCGTGTACCATCATAGTATGCGTGCTGCCACAGGTGCTTTCCGCAGGTCCCCTACACCAAGCTTCCTTGTTGACGCGAACGAACCGCGTCTGAGTCTGACACAAAGGATGCTGGCCGTAGGGTATGCGATGAGAATCCGTCAGTTCGGGCGGCACCCTGCGTTTGATCAGATCTTTTCCAGAGATCTGATCCGAACACTTTCGCAGGGGGCAAGGGTAAAACGCGGCCGCTCTTTGTTCGGGCGAGCGAGTGGCTAAAGGGTGCCAGAGTGGATGTGAAACAGATACAGTCCTGGACACACTCGCCCACTGAGCCATGGATGTTGATCGCCCCGCCTTGCGACACTTCGCTGAATCGACTCTCAAAGAGCTCTATTTCGACTATCTACTACACTATCGTCATATTGTGCCCCCCTTTCCAGTGCGCGTGTTGACGCTATTTCAAGCGGCTTTCTCCTCCCCGTGGCACGATCTTGCCCTCACTGGGAGGCTAGATACCTGGCTGGGATACTCCGTCTCCCCCCCCCCCGTAAGCATTTTGGAGGAGGCCCAGCCGCTGCAGATGGCTTGTAGCTGCGCCTTTCCAACAGGCCAGCTGACGTCCGTCTCGGCCCCACATCCTTCTCCGTTGCTGAGGGAGGAGGGAACTTAAGTCTCCAGCGACAGAAGGGGGAAACCACAGTCTCCCAACGACCGCGCCATCCCAAAGCACCACGATCGCCGCCGTACTGTGAACCGCGCTCTTGTCCCGTGCCCAGCTCAGTCGGATATCACTGACCGCCTGAGTCAGGGCCTGAACTTCACGACGAACCTCTGCTACTCTGACTGCTATTTGACTCCGCTGCTGCCGTTTGACAGGCCTGCCGGTATACACCGGCAGGCCTTTCAAAGGGTACAGCTGTAACCCCGCCAACGCCGCTACCTTGACCCGTTATTCCCAGTGTCTCTTCCGGATGCGCTTGGCATGACCAAGACCATTCACCGGAGCCTCGGCTTACAGCAGCCGAATCTGTGCCACCACAACAGAATCGGCGTCCTTCGAAAACCGCGACTAAGTGAGTGCAGTGTCCACCACCAGTGATTCGTCAGAACTGGACTGACCTGGAGTCGACGTGGATGGTAAGTAGGCTCCACTGAACAGCCCTCGCAGCGCCGACATGGCATGCCATACATTTCGCCTTTCCCTTTCGACTAGGCCTTGAACAGCCGCTGGCAGCACTGAGCCGTTTCTCCGAATTCCTTCTGAAATGCGGTCTTGAGATTCTTCATACTCCTCTGATCTTCCGTGAGCGAATCCATCCCCCAGATCCACGAGCCGAAAACCAACAGAACCTTCCCGATTGTCTTTCTCTCGTGTGCCAACGACATTACGCGTCCGTTCACTTGACGCAAATAATCCGGAACGTTACGGAATGTTGTTGTTGGCCATCTCTTTGCGGATATCTGTTGATATTTGCTCTTCTTGCCATTTTAAGTCCAGTGAAATAGAGCGAAACTGCAGAAAATTATTTTTTTCTTTCGACTGAGGGGCATAGCGTCTTATCTCATTCGCTACAAGTCCCATATCAAGCGGTTTCATCACCACAGTATCTTTGTTCAGCAGCGACCATTGGTGGAGTAGTTCATGAGTAGCGTTTTTCGTCTGCCTTATCTGCACTTTATGAAGACAAGTATGGCGCATTTGTTTCGCTTGTCTTATGCAAACTTCTGGCATGCAAACCAGCGCCTTCATACGCTGTCTGTTTGTTTGTGAGTTAAGACACACAACCTCTTGGGCTCAGGTGTCCAAAGTCTTGGGTCAAGTCTTGTGTCTCGTCGGGCGTTAGTCAGTCGTCTATTTCATACGCTGTCCGCAGTACTAGTTGGTTCTCGTGTGATTTTGATGTGTTTTGGATGTTATGGTTTAAGGCATCTGTGTAACGGCTCGATGGTGTCAACTGGGTATGCGTCAGACATATGATCACTGGTGAGTATTTTCCAAATCATTACAAGCCTTATGCATATTTGCTTCCCTCCGGCAGTTTGACTTAATGCAAACAAAAGGACAAAAGCAAGCTTTTTTTGGGTGGGGAGGTAGGCTTAACTTTGTGACCATTGCTCAGATCCACATAAACACTTCACAGTTGACTAGCATCTTTGACTTGGGCAGGATACTAGACTTGGACTCCAATTTCTCCCTGTTATAGAAACACTAAATCAGAATGGACTGATTCATACTCTACCCATGATTTTGGCCACCTGGTTAACATGGTTTATTTGTGCTCCCCCAAAAACATTACAGACATTTTTGCTTTTATAGGTTATCGGTAGAACTTTGTTTGGAGTGACTGGCCATGTGGCTAGCTGTGGCCTATGGCTAATGAGATAGGTTATGGAAATACCAAAGTCACAGTTGTTGCAATGCTGCAGCTATACAATGAAGTGAATTTTCGGGTCATTGACGTTGAAAATTTAAAACTTCTGCTTAATGAAACCCATGACCATTATTTAATTGTAATTATTTTTACTCAGAAATGCATCAGGAGCTTGTATATTGTAAAAATTTGCCATGGGTGACCAACAGTTGACTGCTAGACCTACTGGTTTTATTGTGTCTGGCTGTGGGTAAGGTGCAATGGCCATGGAGTAGGGAGGCCCAAGAAAAGTACATCCATATAAATATCTGCTTTTAAGCTATATTTGAAAGCAAACCAAACACTGGATTGGGTGCCTGAAAATGGGTCAAAGAACAGGTGTTGACAGAATCTTGAAGAATACTGGTGGGTATGTTGAAAGAATGTTATTAAAAAAAAAAAAATGTTTTGTGCAGCTGGAAAACACCTGCAAACCCTGGAATTCCCCCTATGCCTGGCTATTTTGTCCCATATCTTAAACTGAAAAGACATCAGTAACAGTTTTTAATTGTGAAGACATTTGTGGCCAGCAGTGTTGCCATACAAGGAAAATCTTGAAAAAGTGTAGTTTCATTTGAGACAGGAGCCAAACAAAATACCTGCAAGAAATGACCACAAAAGACATGAAATATGTCCATACTCCAGGCTGTGTAGCCATGTGCATGTGTAGCCATTGCACATGCACAAATGTGAACCATATGAGGAATATAAAATTTCTCAAGCATTGATATGTAATGGACAATACAACTATATGAGGTGAAAATTCTTTGTATAAAATTCATTGTTCGTAAGCCTGTTTGACAACCAACTGCTGTGCACATTGAACACCTCAGACAAAATGGTTATTTACTACTCATTTCACAGTAATTGCCTCTGGAAAAAAGAACTCTTGCCAAAAAAAAACTGTTGTGTCAAGTTGGAAGATAGCCTGTACGTGTGTTAAATGGAAATGCTGTTTTTCCAAAGAATTGGGCTGGTGCAGAATCATTTAGGCAGCAGTGCCCTTCCAGAAAACTCCTAGTAATGACATGGTCTTCTTGGTGATTGTAAACAACCAACAGCCATGTTTAAAGCTTTGGGCAGTGAGACATGCCCTTTGTAAAATTATTTTGCTGCCCTTGGATGGCGATTTGGTCAGAGACACTTTTGTAGAAGGAAAGCCCAGGTGGTAATGCTATTTTTAGACACCTGGCCCTTGCTGTTCTAAGGCTTCTGTTTTCATGTTTTTTTCTGCACCGAAGGCTGTGACTGTTGATACACCACCCCCTGGTTCTTTGTCTGGCAAAGATGCAATTTTTCTACATCCATTGGGGCCAATGTTTTAATTTTCCCATTGAAACTGTGTGAACACTGGAGTTTCCCCTCCCTAATGCTGTCACATTAGCTTGCCACTGCTTTTGATGAATCTTGGCTGCAAACTGCAAGAAAATACCTACAAATGGTGTCTTGCATTCTTAAACAGAGGGGTTATCTCATAACTTGAAATGTTTTTGTATGGTAAAGGCTTGGTTAGATCATGTGATTTTTGGAATTCCTAGTAATTCATTGGAATGATCCTAGGTTTGCTCCCGATAAACATAGAATTGTGCTACATTAGCCCATGCAGATCGATTTCATGCCCTTTGGGACAAGTTAATCTTGATGTCAGAAGCATTCATCTTCACACAGATGAACAAAACTCAGTTGTCTCTTTTGCGTACTACTTGAAGTTAAAGAATGTTTCCTTTTATTCCATATGGATGCTCGCCGTTTTTACGGAGCTCAGCGAACGGAAACTTCAGTGCCAGCCAACGTTTCACTCTCTGCTGACTCTCTTTTCCCCCAAATTTGTCCGCCAAGTTCTGCAGCAGCAGTGACAAAAGATTATGCATTAACCCTTTTCCCAGAGGGCTAGACGGTATGGTCGATTCCCGGCAGGGGGGCGGATTCGGCCCCACCTGAGGTCTCGAGAACTACACGTCCAATTTCATTGCAATAAACGGCAATCGATTTGCCATGACGTGAACTACATTTTTATAAAAAAAAATCAAAATTTTGAAAGGGATGGATACAGGGGGGCGAAAATGTCTAAATCAGGGGTATTTTTCGACTTCTTATAACTCCGTTGTTTATCGACGGATTTCGATGAAACTGGCATGAATCAAGAGATTATGGATAGGACTTTTGCCATTGGTACACACATCTGAAATTTTGAGAAAATTTATGGGCGTTCACAGGGTTTCAAAAATAGGTGGATTAGTTCTCCAACAACTGAATGAGCAAAAAAGGCAAAAACACCTTTTTGGCTTCTGCTGGTCATGTTGTGCTAAAGAAGTACAAATCGCATCACAATGTTTGTATAACGTTAGCATAGGCGGTGCCAGGGACATGAAAAAGGGGGAACTGTCATGATCACACGTTCTTCAGATCAACTTGTGACCTTTGACCTTAAATGACTTCCAGTGACCTTGGAGTCACTTGGAATGATCTTGTGTGCATTTAATATTATTTGTAAACGTTTTCAATCATTTGAATTACCCCTATTTCAAAAATGTCATTTTTTGGCTGTTGAGATATAGCGTATGCGCACTGACATTTTAGGTCATAGCTCCGTGACCCGACCTGATATCAAGCTGAAACTTGATACACAAGTGGGGGGCACCTTTCTACGTCACAAGTAGGGGCACCTTTGTACGTCACATGTAGGGGGCACCTTTCTACGTCATATATATTACGGGTTTGGCATTTGAAAAAAAAACAGCGCCGAAATCATTGCATTAAAACCAAATTTTGGCTTTTGACCTTGACCTGACCTTGTAAAGTGACCTCAGATGAACAAAATTGTATCTGCACATTGCCCAACTATTTAGATATACGTCCATGTATGGTTTTCAGTTTTATCTTAAAAACTCTGTTTTTGGCAGACATTTTCCTTGTACCCTCAACATGGCCAAAAATGGCATGTGGTGCCTCCCAAAAACGTTGCATGGCTCCACCCCTGAGCAAAAAAAAATTTTGAAATTTTGTCACGCACGTGGAAAGAACAGGAAGAGTCACCAAGTTCCGCGAAGCTGGGTTAAAAAGCCTGGAATTGGCAAGCAAAAAACCCGAAGGGGGGCGGATTCAGCTCCCCCTGTCGGGAATAGGGTTAAGATTGTTCTTTGTGTGCAACTTTTGTGAGTTCATTTTCCGATATAGTGCAAGGAATCACAGAGTGTTGATTAGGACATTGATAAAGGTAAACAGTCCTGAAGTGTATGTGAGTTGTCCGCAATGATCACCAAATTAAAAAGAAAGTTACGCAGGAAGAACTATCAAATCGTGTCTGCGATGCGGCCATCGTCTGTGTGGAGATGGAACCCTGCATTGTATGTACTTACACTGCTGAACCCGTTGAACCTGTTTTGTTTGCCCAGAAACTTTTTATGTAATACACTGTCATTGCCGTGCTCGTCTGTTCCCCTTCAACTGGTCGTCCATTTACAGTTTTTAGTTTACGACTCTCCACAGCCCTCCCAAAATAAATCATTACTGCTTAGTCTAGAGGCACACATTGCAGAATATCCGGTACAAGCAGCCAACGCGGTCGGTCATGGAGAGAAAATAACTTTTGCGGATGGTTTTCATGTGGTTAATGATCCTGGCGCGCCGTAAGTCGCAAGCGCTCTCAGCTTTTCCCGACACCAAGACCATTTTTTTGTCCCGGCGCCGGACCCTGGGACTCACTGTCGCATCTATAGCATACTCATAGTGCACACCTCTTGCACGCAGCCAGCATGATATGATCACGTACAATGTGCAATGTACATTGTACAATGTACAATGTACAATGTGTGACAGCTTTCCACCACCCTGCCCCGCTCAAAATCGCAGTTAAAGCGACCACCTACATTGTGTCTGCAACGCAGCTTGGCTCATTAATGTTGCAACATTAGATTATTTTAGCCTTAATTTCCAGATCCCACAAACACTTCTGCGCCCCAATCCACCTTGCGATTAATGAAAATACGTATTTGTCTTGCCGGCGGTTTTGAAATGCACCTTGAAATTTAAGTCTATACCCGGCGCACATTGCATGCAACATTACTGCGCCGGACCGTAAATATGGCAACTGTCGCATTTTTTTGCCATCCCGGATAATGCCCAGTGTCTGAACTGGTTGCTTACACCATTAACTGCATCGCTAGTCTTCTTATTCTGCTCTCCATCAATTCGATGCAGTTGTTATGTATTCGGGCCCGTCGAGTTGCAACATAACGAACTTTCTGTGTCATTTTTGGTTTCCAGAAACATTTCTTAATGCAGATCCACATAGTAAGTATTGCTAGATATTGCCATCCTTGCGATTCCTGAGACGTATTAAAAGCACCTCAATCGGAGCATGTTGCATGCAACATGAAGGGACTTGCCCGTAAATGACGTATTTTCGCACATCTTTTCATCGTCTCGGATGATTCCTATTGGTTAGACTGGTCATCTACATCATTACTGCGTCACTAGCAATGATATTCTTCTTGTCATCAACCCGATGCAATTGCAATGCAATCGGGCCGGTTAAGTTGGATAACTACATCGATTTGACTGTCGTTTTCGGTTTCCTCTGACATTTTTTCATATTGATCCGCATGAAGATCAAAGGAAATACGATCATTTTTCCTCGTATATTAGATTGTATTGAAAGCATACCCGGTATTCGCGGGTGTTACAGTGCTAAAATGACGCTGCATGTGTATCTTTAGTACAATCGGGCCGGCTAAGTACTTACGTCGGAAACATAAGCCATAGCGCATCTTGTAGCCAGTGCTCCACTGTAGGCGAAACTGCGTGAAGATCGGTCAATGTCTGTGTAGTTTCACTGTTACAGGTCATTTAGTCCTATTTTCGGCCCAATTCCCAATGGCATGCCGCGCATCCGGTGGCCGCCCGGACGAGGCTATGAGCGCTTCGTTCCGTAACGACGTCCTTTCCTCACTCCTTACCAGCTTATACCAGCGTGAGGGAACGCTCACCCTAACCGAGACTGGAGCGAGCCGACTGGTGATCCGCGCGGTCCCATCTCCGCCTCTGGGCATCGTCCGGCGGCACGGGCGGCGGTGGCCGGACGAGTGGTGTGGAATGCGCAGAGGCGCACGCAGGCACCAGTAGGTGTGGACATACTCCACCATGGCATACAGTTCGATCATTGGCGCCATTAGTGACCGCCGGCATGGACGCTTTCGTCCAGCATACTTGGGTCACGTGGTTACCAGATACGCCTTTCGGAATATTCTCGGAATTTTTAGGTAAATTTCTTCTATGTTAGGTAGAATGCTACCACAACGAGAGATGTATGAAGCAGTGTCAGCATTTCTGAGGAACACACGGAATTGGTGAAATCTCTTCAGAAGTTTTCTTACTGAGGACACTTGTCGGTGTAAACTATGTTCTTTTCCATTTCCTAAGTATGTTCTATGTTCTCCATGTTTTCCATCCACAATATGTCTTCGAAGCGACCAGGGGTGCAGTCAGGATTTATTTAAGGGGAGAGCTCAATGAGAACTAAAATCATGCGAAAACCGCCTTCTAGGAAGACGATGTGCAATGCGTTTCACTGAAAAATGCGGTCCAAGGGGAAGGGTGCCCCCCCCCCGGCTGCGCTAGTGCAAGCGACCCTTTGGCTACTGCACTGATGTGCTACGTTTCTAACTAATCTAGAAAAGCATTGGTCGCCAGGGCGTCGCCACCGAGGTCGTTGAGTGTTTTATGGGCTCTTGTAGGTTAGTCATTTCCTCCTTCAATATAAATATCGTATGTTTATCAACATAATATTCATAGGCATGAAGATATTGATACATTCGGCCGTACTTGTCCTCCCCGCGCCTCGTGTGGTGCAGCCGCCAGTGTATGACGTCGTACGTCGCCGACCCATCAGCGGCAAGTGATGTCAGACGCCACAGGCCAATCAGCGACAAATCAAACATCAACTGCCGGCCTAGTCGCCCGAGGCTCGGAACCGTCCCTGTGGTTCTCGGCGTTTTAAGAAGCCGTATTTCTAACTGGGGCGCTGGCGGCCGGGGCGGCCAGAAGAGTGCTGACTGCGTGGCGAACGTACGGCGACGTGTTTTGGTGGCGAGAGAAACATCGCGGCCGATCGATTTCTGCGATGCATGGAAGACCTGACTCGTATTCAGCCACCGGTTCCGTTCTGCAAACTCCTGGCAATAAATCAACCCGATCCAAAACCACAGTTCTGGTAAAGATACTTTTCGTAGAACCATTCTGCGGAGTAAAAGTTTAATGACGGTCTAGTATATATTGATGTATCATACCTACAACATCGCACGTTGTTAAACATAGTGGAATTTTAAGTTTCCACACCCTATTTGTTCACGACATTTTCGATTTTACCCCATTTTGTCCTACAATTCTACCCTGTGGTGGCTTATCACCTTCACCAATTGCAGCCAATGCCCTCGCAGACCATCCCCTTTTGCTTTCAACCGTCGTCCGCCGCCCTGTCCATCAGTCTTCGCCAGCCTTCCGCCGTCACACGGCCGCCATCGGCGCCACGCCCAGCTCCTCGGCCAGCTTGTCGGAGGCGGCCAGCTGGTTGGCGTGGTAGGTGACGCCTCCGTTGGCCTGCACGCGCGCCATGTGCGCCCGCTCCGGGTCGCCGGCCACCAGCACGGGCGCGTCGGCCTGCGCCGGCTCTGCGCCGCGGCACTGCGCCATCAGCTCCTGCAGCCGGCCCGAGAAGCCCGGCGCGAACGCGGCCGGGTCCAGCGCCACGAAGCACTGGCCGAGGTCGGCCGGCCGGCGCTGGTCGTCCCAGCGGCGCACGTGCGGCCCGTACTTGGCGCCGCCCAGCAGGCCGCAGAACAGCTCCACCATGAACGCCAGCCCGTAGCCCTTGTAGCCGCTGTGCGCCTCGTCGCCGCCCAGCGGCAGCAGGCCGGTCACCGCGTTGGCGTCGGTGGTGACGCGGCCCGCGGCGTCGGTGGCCCAGCCCTCCGGGATGGGCTCTCCCTTGCGCCGCTGCACCTCCACCTTGCCGACGGCCACCGTGCAGGTGGCCATGTCCAGGCAGAAGGAGTCGCCGCCCTCGCCCGGCGCCGCGCACGCGATCGGGTTCGTGCCGAGCAGCGACTGGCGCGCGCGCGTCGGCACCACCAGTGGCGACGTGTTGGTGAAGCTGAGCCCGACCAGGCCGGCGTCGGCGCAGCGCAGCGCGTACCAGCCGGCGATGCCGTAGTGGTTCGAGCCGTGCGCCACCACCCAGCCGACGCCGCTCTCGCGCGCCTTGCTGATGGCCAGGTCCGTGCAGAAGTTGCCCACCACCGGGCCGAGCCCGTTGCGGCCGTCGACCAGTGCCGTGGCGGCGGTCTCGCGCTCAACCACAGGCTCGGCGGCCGGGTCGCAGATGGCGCCGCGCACGTCGGTCAGGTAGTACTCGAGCCGGTTGAGGCCGTGGCTGAAGTGGCCGCGGTGGTCGGCGCTGACGAGCACGTCGGCGAGCGCGGCCGCGTGCCGGCCGGACGCGCCCGCCTTCTCCATCACGTCCATGATGAAGCGACGCACCTCGGCCAGCGGAATGGTGGTGCCGCGCACGCGGGACGCCATGGCCGCTGCTCGGACGTCGGCTCCGTCTTTCACCTGCGGCCGACCAGGACGTGAGACGAACATCGTCAGTGGAGATGGCTGCAGTCTTAGACAAGTGAACGTGCTTATCCACGGGGAATGATATACACCAGGGGCGTCAATTTGCGTTATTTTGGAAGGTGGGTATGGCACATTCAGTTTTGGTCTCGGCCCCTCCGAAGCTGATTTTGCCCCCCCCCCAGTTTTCTGCTTGTTTTAACCCTCGCCGAACCGGCCTCCGGATCCACCTTAGCCGGGCCAGAGGTTCATGAAACCCTCCCGGATATTTCGAGAACTGAACGTCGTACGGAAGATGTACAAGCACAGATGGAAAGGCCTTCGCGAAACTAGAAGAAAGAAACCAGATGTAGTCCAATCGGGTCAGTGTTGATGTCATCGGACGCCATTTTAAGTCAAATTATCTGCAGGCGTTTTTGGCAGAAAACTGTGACAATCAAGTCGTTCACGGTGCTCAGAATTTGGTAGACGTAGACAGAAGGCCTCATTTACCTATCTGGTGCAGCAAAAGAGCACCTGAGGTCGTATTTGGCCATTTCACGCGGAACTGAAAGTGAAGGAACAACGTCGTCTTTTCGTACAGGCACGAATCGCGTGTTTATCGTTGCAAAAGACCGTGTGCGCCAAATCACGTCGCAAACGTGTTCTGATGAAGTCAAGTCTGCACTGTTACATAAGGTTAGACAAGGTCAATCTACATCAAAGTTATGACTCATATAAATTGGGAGATACTGGTGTCTGTCATATCATCTGCCATCTTGTCATTGATCAGACACGACACAGCATAACATCTTACATCGGTTCATGCAATATAGCCTTTTTACATCATGAAATCCATGCCCAGAATCATTTCCTTCACGAAGGTCACACAGACACTGGGCGGTGGGCGGGCTACAGAGTAAAAGCCCGGTGTTTGACGGGAGGTTATTTTAGCGATGGCCAACGTCTTTAATTTGGAGGCCAAAAATAGGAGTACTGGGGCAGCAAAAACTTAACAGAGGAAGCATGTGTGGCTCCTACCACTTATGGCCATGCAAAGTATATATGCACTGAAAACAAATGAAACTTTCGAAAATGCCAAATGAGATCAGCCTGGGCTTAAAGAGAGTGCGTTTAATCTTTTCGATTTTCCAAAAAGACATTCCAGAGGATACTCGACCCCAGCTATGATGTATGACGGCAATGAAGAGCGCATCTGGGGCTTCGAACAATGATAATTCACTCACATGATTTCGATTTTTTTTTCAAATCTGCGATATCGATAGTTGTACGGGTGTAAGTAAATACAGCACTAAGGGACGACAGCAAAAGCAACCAATTAGCGGCTGGAAACGATCAGTATGTGATACAAAAAATGGCGCACTCGAGACAAAACAGGATCACAGAATGCTCACATGTTCATGTAGTCACGAATGATTACCGGTAGTCTCAACCTAGGGTAACGTTGTATGCCTTTGGTATAGGGCCCTCCATCCTAAAGGAAATTATTGGAATGGGACCCCATACCAATATCTTGATCCATTCATGCATTTTCTTGCTCTAAAATAATGTATTGTAGTACGTTATGCCAAATTTTGGGGCCTGATGAATGGATTTTTCCATCCCCAAATTGGTTCCAATTCTACACCCATGGTCTCAACGGTACTTGTTTGAACAAACTCTGATTCCTTCTCATTTCTTTGTTCTAGGCGAGGCGTAGTTTTGCAGTGTGTTGGGGAGAGGGAGGGGGCTGAGCAAGGAAAATGGCTAATCCTACCCACAAAACAGACATTTCTTCCCGGACTTGACCCACTTTCTTCCCAAAGTTGGGAGCGGGCTTCAGCCAAAATTGGGGAGCTCAAGCGCCCACCACCCCCCAACTGAATAGCAAACTACACCCTTGGCTCTAGGCGTTACTTGCACTTGATATCATTTGCAATGTAAACTGATTGTAGATAGTAGAGCCAGGTTCAAGAAAGAAGCCAATCGGCTTCAGTTTAGCAGTTCCACGCTTGGGTGAGACTGGTTATTTCTTTCTCCGAGACAGTTCATTCCTCTATTTATGAACATATTTTTGCTTACAGCGGCCAGCAAGGCAGCCATGTACGGATTTTTACACCAGTCTGTAGAATCAAACAACATTCAGTGAAATGACTATAATCATTTTCATAGAACACATCAGAATGCAACTCCCTTACATAATCAAACATTTGAAAATCTGATTCACTTGTGACAATTTTCATCGTCCATCTCAGGGTACATGGTAAACCAGGCAATGCCAGGTGCAGACGAGGCGAAAAACACTAAAAATCGTGCAAAAAACAATACCCTTTTTGAGGTGGGGGTAACTCGGCCGCGGTGTTCGACGATTAGTACCATCTTGCGTTGTGTGGGCCATCCGCCGACGATTCCCAGAGCCTAACTATGCGGGATGGAACGGCCTCCGGAGCGTGCTCCAGGAGCTTTGAGCCACCCACCGCCCCCCCCCCCCGCGCCAACTGCTCGGCACGCTGCTGCGGCGCCGGCCGGTCCGGATGCGCAGACTCCTCAACCAGGCTGCCGCCGGCGCTGGCGGCGCTGGATGTACCGACTCATTCACGGCGCCGGCCGCTACGGTCGCGCCGACCCCTCTGCGCTCTCCGCGGCGACGCCGGATGTGCAGACACCTCGGCCAGATCGACAGCGGCGCGGGCAGCGCCAGCGGCGCCAGCCGCACCAGATGCACAGACTCCTCGGCCAGCTCGCCGAGAAGTCAGCCAGTCTCGCCGTCGGCGCCGGCGGCGCTGGATGCACCGATTCATTTGCGGCGCCGACCGCTCTCGTCGCACAGACCTCTCTGCGCGCTCCGCGGCGGCGCCGGCGGCGCCGGATGCGCACTCCTCGACCAGTACCGCGGTGACGTGGGCAGCGCCAACTGCTCGGCGCGTTACGGTGACACTAGCCACTCCGGATGTGCAAACTCCTCGGCGAGCTCGGCATCGGCGCCTGCCGCGCCGGATGTACCGATCCCTCAGCGAGCTCAGCGGCGGCGCCGACCGCCCCGGGCGTGCACACTCCTCAGCGACTCGATGGCGACGGAGACCGCCTCAATGATACCGCCGTTGGGCTTCACGTTGCTCCCTGAACGAGCCGATGTCCTCCGCCGATGGTCGGGCACCAGGGTTTACACAGGAATGCATGCGTCGAGGGCAATCGGAGAACTTTGGACGTGGGCCTGAGATGGAATCCTCTTTCCTGAAAGCACCATCAGCCGGAGCATCTCCGCAACCTCCGGGTAGTCCTTTGGAGCTCGCTCTTGTCGCAGGGCCATCTTTCCCTTTGCCCGGCTGTGCACAGGGTAACCTGTAAACAGTAATTGGTTGCAGGCAAGTGTGACGACTGACCAGCTTATACTTGAACAATGCACCACCTATCAGAAAGACAGCGTGTAGCCTGTAAGCGGCCAAGCGCAATCAATTGTTGATTCCAGCAGGCATGGCTTTCACATGCTCAGCATGTGATTGTACAGTGAACATGATACAAGATGTGAGTTATCAGCTGGGTTCTAGATAGCCCTGTTAAAACTACTGCCACTTGTCAGTAGGCACTGACTGATGACAAGTGGCACATGACACATGACAAGCTGATTTCAGTCATGAACTATTTTGATGGCATCGACAGGTAGCCAATAGGCTTATATGCACCTTGCCACCAAAAGTAAACTGAAACATTTTTGCCTATCTATGAACTGGCATCACACTTGCGCAACACACCCACAAGGTTTGCAACAGGTTTGCGATGACTGCTGATGGGTCAATAGAGTAATGCTGTGCAAACAATATTATTTTTGATGTTCACTATATTGAAATATAACCATCATGCATGTATTACAGCCTCTGATAGGACTATTGGAAACAGCTTATTCTGTTAATGCCTGGGGGCAAATGCCAGTTGAGAAATCCAGTAACGTGTGACTTCATGACAGTGTCATTTAGCCCAAGGACAACATAAGCCATCCCCTCAAGCCAAGTTAATTCTTCTGACACACACTTGACCATTTATGATTAGATCTGCACAATTGTGTCTTTCTTGCAGCAGGGTTAATGACATGGGTAGCGATGTTCAAATCCTGAACAAGCAAATAGCCACCATTATTTTGACGATGCTAGTGTCCGATGTAAATGCCTACTGTCTGCCCACCATTAACTGGTGAGCATTATTTATATATACACACAACATTAATCTAAAATCATTGGTGTGTGTGACTGCATCATTGCTGTTTTTTGTTTGAATAGGTTTAATTTAGATATCAGTCAAGTTCTAGCATAAAAAATCAACAAGCAGTTTGGAGCATGGCTTTTTGTTAGATACTGAGTGATGCCTGGGAGGTTGATACACCAAAATGGCAAATGGGCCGCTGTGAGTTTTACATCTACCAACCAGGAGTCAACAAAGTGGCAGCCAGTACACTGCATGTCAACTTTTTGTTTCTAGGCCCATCAGCCAGGCTTGATTATTTGCACTGGTTTCAAAACCAGATTCAAATACTCACTATAAAAGAAAAGAACAACAGAGCTAATGCCCAAGTGACATACAAGAATGAACAAAAAGGAAGAGCCTCATTGTTGAGCTAGGTAAGTGCTGTGCCAAGGCAGAGAACACACACATTAACAATGCAACCATCCATACCATTCCAAATAACAGTCTGCAGTAGCCAAAGAAAAAAGAACTTACAACCTATCACGGAATATTGATGAAAGTTCTCTATCCGTGGTCTCCATACCCCAAGAAATCTTTGACTAGGACTATTACTAAGTCAACTGTGGACTTTTGTACTCAAAAAGATTTATTATTCAACTAGGTTTGTGCTGGCATACAAAACTTTCCATCTGGCCCAGTCACATCCTGAAACACAAAATTTCCTGGAGTACAAGTACACAAATAAACATCAGTTTTTCAGATTTTGTGTGTGAGTATCCACAGCTGCCCAAGGTCCAAATCTGAGGAAATTCCAACATATTTCTCAGTTTAGGGTGGTGCAAGCTTAACCAGCCATGGTACTCAATAGCAGTATCAAAATGTCACTTGTGTATATTGCATGGAGCCAAGTTAACATTTAGAATACTAGAAAACATTCAACCATCACATCTGTGGCAACCGACTTGCAATAAGCTTTCCAACTTTTACGGGAAAATACATACTTTATCCAGCCAACTTCCAATTTGGGACTTGAAAAATTTTGAAAAACCGAATTTGGATTCCGATAACATCAATGATGACCGCCTGTAGCTATCTAAAGTTCCTGGATATCTATCATGTAGCAAAATACTTACGAGATTAGATAAACAATTAGATAACCTCATTAGGGTCATGTACACAGGGGTGGAGAATGTCTGCATAAAATCAATCAAAAACCTTCGCAATCAGTTAAAACCCCGTTCCATGTACAAGTTTTTACCGACATACCTCTATCAGGCCTCGGCCTGCAGGCTGCTGAGCTTGATATGTTCACAGTCTGCTGTCGTCGCCGATCAGCTCGCAACTCGAAAGATGATTCGCTGCGCACAGTTTTCTGTCTTTGCTGACGAGCTTGCAACTCAAAAAATGGTACGCTGGGGCTAACGATATGTTATCGGTGCTATCAGTTCATTTTAGTGGCGAATAGGAGCTGGAGCAAAATCGATAAATCTGCTGGCAGATGGCACGGTGCTGGAGTAATGGCAAACATCGGTAAATATTTGGCCGTCGTAGGTCAACGAAGGCGCTTTGGGGAAAACGAATGATACGTGACGATTCAGGCCAGTGTCCTCTTTGATCGCACATATACAACTAAAATTTGATATTTGACTGGACGCACTCCCTTTAACGGGACTACGTCAGTTTTGTAATGTAAGCTTTTACCATATGTCAATGTTTCTAACACGCATATGGCTACTAGCAGACATTCAAAGATAGCAAACCGATGACTTACATTCAGCCGTGTGTCCCAAAATTCGGTTATAAACGTGACCTTACCCCAGGTCACGGGTCAAAAGGTATACTTTCACATGCAAAAATGTGGCAAGTACCAGAAAGTATATTCAGAGTTGAAAACTACTGATCTAGACCCACAATCTCAACTGATGGCCTAAAGAAGCCGAAAGTTCACCTGATCTCGGGTCACTGACCTTGACATTTCCGAGGAATTCGAGATGGCAGAATTAATACAGCCACTGTGCTTTGTTAACACAGTAGGTTTCAAATTAATTGATGCATTTGACAAAAAGTTATGACACCCTTTTCAAAGCGTGGTCTTTCTTCACCTGTCCTGGATCAGCGACACGAGGTGATCTGAAGTTGAAAATCTGGCAGAATGTGCAAAAGGGATGTAAGAAAATCTACCCCAAGAGCGGTAACTATACAGCAAAAGTTTGAAGTCACTGGACACTCTAAACCCCACGGCCGGCATATTCCTCCCTCCCCCCGTCCCTCATTCGCTGACCTACTATTCATACACAGCAAACTTTGGTTTGTCCCCCGCCAAACAGAGCAGCTGGATCCGCTCCTGCCAATAAAACGTATGCTTACATTCGGCCGAGTTTCGTGTGCAGCGACTCCAGTTGCGCGCGCCCTGGGAGTCGCGCGCAGCCCGCCGGCCAATCAGCGGCGGCTAAAAACGCCCGACGCCCGGACCGGCGTAATCACGTGACACCGTGAATCGACCGTGTGCTCCCCGAGGATTCCAAAAGCCGTGTAAATAAAGAGAAGAGGGTGTCTGGTGCGGAGAGCGGAGTTCCCTTGAGCTGAGTCGTACTCTGGACTCCCGATCGCGTGAGGCAAGCGGACGGCGGCGCTTGTGTACGCAGCGCAGGAGACTGGACATAACTGAAGGCCACTGACTGCGCTGCGAGCGGACGGCGGCGCGTACTGCTCGCGAAAAGTTACGTCGCAGTGGACAGATTCCCATGTTGTGCTGAAAACCTGTCTCGACTTGCAAATAAACGTGGACTGCGTTTGAAAGAATATCTTGCAGGGAAGATAAAACAACCCGGACAAAACAACAGGCATGTAAGAGTATGATGACACACGTTGGATCGACGATTGTGCAGAAACCCCGTTGAGTCAGTCTGTACCTCCGTGTAAGCGACTTACCGCTTATCGGCTTACTCAGGAGTTCAATCACAGCCTTGTTATGAGTCGCAAGGTTTTTTCCATTTCTTGAGGTGACTCAGGGTGAGTCAGAGTACATCCTTGTGTCACAAGGCATCTGATGAGCTCGAGTTCAATTCGTCTGCACTGAGGTTTGCGAGACGCGGAAAAGCGTGACGCGGTTTACCCGGAAATGTATTCATGTGGCCAAAATTACCCCGTCTTGCTCGATCATTGCCAACTCCACTCAAAGCTGGGGTCAATTCCACTGACGTGAATCAACGACAAAGTGGACCGGAAAGTTGTCGGGAGCAGCTTCGACTTCAGCGCAAACGCTTTCACTTCATCAGCCATGCTTATCGCGCTCCCACAGCTGTCCGGCGGGCGTCGGGTTCCCCGTCCCCGTCCCCGTCGACGCGGCTGCGGCGAGCGACAGCGACCTCTCGTCGGAGCAGACTTGGCACCGCGCCAAAGGAGGCCAGACTTCCGTGGGACCGCTAGCCACGAGGCGGAGCCCACCGGAGGCCGGGGCCGGAGCCGCGGGACTTACCTGGGCGGGAAGAGGACGACTGGCGTCTGGGATCGAGTGGCCGCGTCCTGGCCGTCCCGACGGGTGTCAGGGACGGCGTCAGGCGCCCGCAGTCGGCGGGGTACTGGCCCGGCCGTCCGGCTGCCCCGGGGCAGGGGCGGCGGTTCCCGCCCCGTGGAAAGCATGAGCGAGGACGGACAGGAGGCGACGGCGTGATCCGTTGGGGGACGCCGACGTCGCGCCAGGCCGCCCAGGGCAAATCCCTGGCTCCGCCACTGGCGCGGATCCCAGCGCCCCGGCCGCGCCCACCGCCAGCCTTGAAAGTCGGTTATCTGGCGATCCAGCCTCCACACGTGGGGCGCAGAACGCTCGTGGCGGGCATGAGGCGCCACCCAGCGTCATCAATTACGCAGTCGTAAACGTTAGCTCTGCGCGCCAGATTCCCAGCCACAGGCGCAGCCAAGGGAGGGGGCCCGCCCCCCCCCCCCCCGGGGCCCGCCCCCCCCCCCTTAGGCCCGCATTTTTGTGAAAACCATTGCACAAAGTCTTCTCGTCAGGCGGGTTTTCGTATGATTTCGGTTCACATTGAGCTCCGCCCCCTCCCCCCGGAGAAAATCTTGGCTGCGCTCCTGCTCCCAGCGACCGTCCCCTCTGCACAAAAAAAAGTTTTTGTTATCCTGTACGCCATGTATTGAGAATGAACAATAAACATTAGCTCAAAATTGAGGTAACATTTTTAAGAAATACAGGAAATTTATACTTCTCAGTTGACGATCGCAAAATGCGTCCAGAGCCCCAGACACAGTCATGTACTTTTTCGGAGACATAAGCGAAGACAGTAACAACTACCCGACCATTCTACAGCATCAAAAAGCCAGCAACACTTCTGGCGTGTATTTGAGCGATAAAAAAGTAAAAAGCGAGAAGAGCGGTAAACAGCGACAGAGGAGCGGGAGGAATGACAGATGGCGCGACCATGTCGAGCGCAGAGGCCCGGGCAGTGCGCCGCACAGCGACCACATACCAGTGACGTCAGCGAACTAATATCAACACCAGCCACACTGCGGCGACGCAAGAGCGCAGCCATTGTCACGGGCCAAGCCGGCGGCACGGAGGGCGGTTCGTCCCCCTGCAGTCAAAGGGTGCCGCGCTGAGAACAGGCAAGGTCACGGCCGGCCCCGCCCCCTTCCCCTGGCTCTTAGGTGGCCCACCCCGCCAGCGGCCGCGAGGCGCTAATAGAAAAATATGTACACCTAGCGGAGACTAGCGGCGGCACAGGCCCGCGGTCAGCCGCGCGGCGCCAAACGAGCGCCCTCGCGCCCAAGCGGCGCTGCAGCGACTTCCCTCGAGAAGCTCTACATTACGATGCGTACGATGAATGACACGTATGTGTAAATTAGGGCAGCGGCTACCGCTAGCGCACGCACACACATGAGACAACGTGAGTATTATACTCTGAGATTTTCTCGTCGCGGGCCTCTGCGCGTGATCCCGTGGTCTGAGTGGTCCAATACATGGCGAATAGAGACTCTAAGCGTGACGGGTTGGAATAAATACACGATCCACAACCTTGACCACTACACAGTCAAATGGCGTCCGCGCGCACGAAAGGACAGAGCCGGCAGCGTTCGAACGGGTGACAACGTGAAACATGCAGACGCGGCTACGTTCCGACTACAAAACCGCACGAGCAGACGAACCGATCCGTGACGCGAGGCACGAAGAAGAGAACTAGACACGCGCCAACCGCACGGCGGCCGGCGTCGGGCAGTCACGCTCAGCCTGTCCCACACTTTGGTTTCCTCCGAGCTCCGGGGGCCGGGCCCGCCGCGCGTCCGCCGGCGCCGCGGCCGGCGCTCCCGGCCCGCTACTCCTTCTGGCCGTCGGCCGCCTGGTCGCCGTCCTGCTTGGTGCCGACGATGACGGCGTACTCGGTCTTCTCGGCGCTGGGCCGCACCTCGGTCTTGATGCCGTCGGCGTTCAGCAGCAGCTCGGCGTACACCACCTCGCCCTCCTTCTTCTCCGGCTGGCCGCCGTCGGCCTCGCCGTCCGGCTTGGTTAGCTCCCGGGTCTCCTCCTGGGGGCCGGGTCACCGCAGGTCAACGGGCGGGTCGTGTCACGTTCGAGATCACGGCTGTGCCGGTCAGCAGGCTAGGTTGTGTCGTGTCCGCGGGCCAGGTCGATCACGTCAGTGAGTAGGTTGTCAGGTCAGCGGACCAGGTTGCATCAGGCAGATGGCCCGGCTCGCACCAGGTCAGCAGGCCAAGTCGTATCAGGTCAGTGGATCAAGTCGCGTCTGGCCAGCCGGGACAGCCGTGGCAGGGACTCTAAAAAGGCCGCTTTTAACCAGAAACGTCTCTGAGGATTCGTTTGAAAGAATGTCACGGCGCACTGTAATTCTCAAGTGAGTCCATTGCGGACGGCAGTCACCATGCAACATCAGTTCTCTTCAAAATTCTGCAGAACGACTTCAATGGTTGTCGGACGCACCCAAACACTGAATATCACGAAATTAAAGAAGATGGAAATTGGCTGACACCTTCACTGCGCAGGAATGCGTCCAGCCCAAGTCCTTACCTTGTTTTCTGCCATCTCCAGGTCAGCATCGGCCTTGTTCGCCTTCAGCAGGCTAGAGAACAAATTCGAAAATTTGAATGACTTCTTTTCGGGTTTATCGGTTTTTTCATCGTGTGCTGATTCAGTATCACTACTGAAAAACGTAACCAACAAAACAAAATTAACAAAAGAAATGTGAAAACATTAATAAAAGGAAAAATGAAGAGGCGAGGTCATGACTAACAAACTCCTTTAAACGGAACAATTCATTAAAAAAATAGTTTCTTCCTATCGCAGTGTTAAAAAACGCAACAAAAATGAAAGCAAATACCAAAATTCAAAACCAACCTACACGCAATATAATATCTCAAATTTCGTCATCAAAAGGTGAAAAGAAACAAAACATACCATACACGCTAAACGGGTTACAATCCCTAGGCATCGCTCATGGAGGCTCAACTCATTTAAAGAAGACATCGATACAGCATGATCAATTTTTCAACAAAGTTTGCATGACCTACAGAAGGGGGGAATTTATCAAGCATGGGCATGCCTCAAAACTCGCAGCAACGCTATTTCATTTGATCTAAAGGCAAAACAACAAAGCTGCGACGTGTTCTACGCCTCGAAAAATTTCTGGGTGTTCACACATATTGTGGTCAGGTCAGATGAAATAGACCCACTCACCGATCAGATCTCGACTCCGAAGACTCAGCTGAAAAACAAAGGCACACCTTAGTTTAAACTAGCTCTTCCTCGGTTAACCACAAATGAAATGCTGTTCAACTTCAAACTTTCCTAATGATCATGTCCTAACCTAGCAGTCTACACAACCTCATACGAAGTTTTATGTTCATGAAAAGTCATTCCGAACTGAAAGGTAATAGCTCCACTAAGCTCCTGTTTGCCTGAAGTCAGATTCAGATTTGTTCAAAGACGATTTGTAACACATATCAGCAAACCGTGAATCCATGACATGTGGACAGGAACCCGAACCACAGAAGCCTGTGCGAGAATGACACTATTTGTGTCAGCTTTCTAGTGCCAGCACCGTCTCCAGCGGAGACTGGTGCTCAATGCGTCTGTATAATTAGTTCCACCACCACAAAAAACTGACCTACGCTGCAGTCTGCCGTTTTATACGTTCCGGGATTTACCCGAGCCAATTTCCGTTCTCTGAAGACGGCACCCCGCACGTCGTCTACGCTGCATTGTCAAATGCCGCCCAAGGGCTCAATGCTCGTCAGTGATCTGATCTAAGATAGCAATATTTCGCCAGACAACGAGGAGCTAGCGCCGAGTCCCTGCATCCCAGCAGACATGTCGGGTCTGTACACATTGTATTTTCTGCGCTACGGCCCCTCAAGTCGACATATCGGGATGCTGCGTCAAATAGCGAGAGCCCACTTACATACGCTAGCGTGTCCATCTAAATTAACCTCAACAGCGTCGCACACGGTCCACACAGACAACGTCCTGCCCCTAGCGGCAAGTCAGCACAACAGCGACATGGAGGCTCAGGACCGGCACGGACGACCGGAATGTACGACGATGGGTAGGCCGCCAGGACACACCACAGGGCGCTCCGCTAAAAGCCGGCTCTGCCGCCGCCGCCCGGCGCGAAAATAAAACCGCTCGGGACGCCTTCGTTGCGCGCAAGCCGCAAAACGATACACCGAACAGCAGGCGAGTCTCAAATACGTACATCTAGAGGTAAAATACGTCTCGAGTAGCTGTCACGCTAGGGCAGTCATCCGCGCGCCCCACACGCGCTGGCGCAGGCTCGCCGCGGCACCCGCACGCTCCGATGTCAGCGGTCCGAGCCCGGTGGTGGTGCCGGCCGGCCGGCGGGCGAGCGGGCCGCGGCGCCCCGCCCGACCGAAAGCGTCCCGGCGCGGCACAGTATCACAGGGCGGCCCCCGGCCGGCCGCCGCCGGTCCGCGCGCCGCCGCTCTTTGGCTCAACGCGGCGCCGGCGCCGCTCAGACGGGCGTGTCGGTCGGCGCCGCACCGTTGGTGCCGTTCTTGTGCTCGTCGGCGTCGGCGGCGGCCGGCGCCTTCTGCTCGTGCGCGGCGTTGTCCAGCCCGCCCTTGTCGCCGGCCTCGGCGTCAACGGACGCCTCCTGGCGCCGGCTGCCCTCGGGCGCTGAAAGCGCGAAACAGCACGATAAGGCGTCAGGCGCGGCCGCCAGCCCGCGACGGCCGCCGCTACGTTAACCCCGGACGTTAACCGGCTACGTTAAGGGGCCGGTGAGGCGAGGGGCCGGCCCGGCCCGCCGCCCCGCCCCCTCCCGGCCGCCGGCAGGACGGCGCCGGGCGAGGCGGCGCGGGCACACAGGACTCGGCGGACCAACAGACTCGAGAAAAGGGAGACCGACACCACCGACGCCTTATCGTGTTATTTCCGCTCTCCAGTGCAGCGGGAAGTACAGCGCGCGGCGGGAAGACGCTGCGCCGCAGCTCCGGCGCGCAGACGGCCACGCCCGTCTAGAGGCATGCTCGGTCTCGCCAATGGGTGGGCAAGACGATTTAACTACACTGGCTCTTCGTCCTTTTCAGAGAGTGAGGAACCTAAAACCACGCGTCCAATGCGAGGAGGCTCAAAAGAGAGGAGAGAGAAAGAGGAGCAACGAAAGCGCCTGCCAGCTGCCAGTCGCAGCCATCATATCTGTCAGCGTTATCATTAGCCAGCTCCATAAAGCCGAAGCCGGTTGTACCTACGGTTGGGTTAGGCGTTGCTGCGTTGCGCATGCGCACGGTCTGGCCCGCTCATGCCTCCGCGCTGCGCGTCCATGCCGTGCTTGGTCGCTGTCGTAAGCCATGCACGCCCGGCTGTGAGGCTCGTGTTAGTACCTCCGGCCGGCCACCGGGGCCATCACCTCATGCACCTCATCCATCAGTCCTGTCAGGATCTCTGGGATACGCACGAAACGGCAGAGATACCCATTTTATTTACCACGCGATGTGTAAAACAAATTGATCAGGTGGCCATCAATGAAAATCATGCCGTGCACATATGAAATCAGAGCGCAAACCGAACTAAACGATGACGTTGAACTAAACGTTGTTTCAAGAAAAGAAAAATACAAAATGAAAAACGGCCATGGGCGTCTTGAACACATCGGTCCTTCACCACAGCCACCCTCCGCATGCGCCATCACTCGTCCATGCATTCACAGCGTCATGCGGCGCCTGTTCGGCGCTTCCGCAGTAAGCTAGCCTACGTCTACTGCGCCGCACTACGGCATGCCAGGCCTCCAGGAGGCAGCTTACGGTTAGTCTACAAGAGAGCGTGAAACAGAAGAGCCTCTGTAAACACGGATCACGCCGAGAGTAGACGGTAGTGGCGCGAGCCGCGGTCGCACATGCTACAAAATCGACCGCCATCGCCTCACGGCCTCGCACACTTCGCCGGCAACGCGCTGTACAGGACCGCATACGTGAATCGTCTTGCATTCGTCGAGGGCGCACCTCGAGAGAACTGGCCCTGTTCCTGGCCTCAGCGACACGCTGTCCAGGCCACTCGGTTTCTATCTTGAGTTTTGGTGGCGGGACGACGAGCGCGCGATTTCACGTACGGCTGACGGCACTCGATCATCAGCACAGCCCCGCACCCACAGCACGCCGGCATCCCCGGCCTCACACGCTCAGGCCGTCCAGCGTGCGACCTTTCAGTCCGCTCTGGACCCAGTCGCCACCAGTCGCTCCCGCACGCCCTGTCTGCACTGACGGCTCGTGCGCGGGCGCGGTTGCACCGAAGTTGCTCTACCGTTCACGCCGTCCGTCGCTGCGCCCGTCCCTCGCAGCGTCGCCCTCTCGCGACAATCTCTGCACTGATATGTCTCGCCTTCGCACAGGCCGCTCATTCCCAAACCGTCCCTTGAGTAACCTTAAGGGCACCGTCCTTCCAGTAACGCTAGGCCGCCTCTCCCGAAACGGAGAGGCGGTCTGGGTTGAAAGTCTCCGAGCAAGCCACTCCGCCCTGCCGGCCGGCCCTGGCGCCGCGGCCCGGCAGACTACACGGTGGCAGCCGGCAGGTCCGAGGCAAGCATGGGAGAGGAGGGGAAGCGCGACTGCAGCTCCGACTGCAGCGACGCCGGCACGATGCGCGTGGCGCCGGCCGGCAGCATCGACTGCGGCCGTGCCTTGGGCGGCAGCGGCGGCGGCGCCGGGTACGGAATGCCCAGCTCCTCGCGCGAGCCCGTCGGCGGCAGGTCGACGGACAGTCCCGCCATCGTGTAGCGCGACCGATCCGCCGACGGCGGCAGCGGCGCGCGCTGGCCGGCCGCCGGCGGCTGCCACGGCTGCGCCCAGGGCTGCGCCGGCTGCGCGCTGGTCGGGAACAGGATCGGTGAGACGGGCTCGGGCGGCGTCTGGGGCAGAAGGCTCAGGTCCAGCGCCGGCTCGGCGCGCCTGGCGGCGGCGCTGGCCGCCAACGAGCGCGGCGGCGCCTCCAGCTGCGGGATGTCCACCGGGCTGGTGTCGGCCGACTCGGGGAACGAGGCCACGGAGGACGGCGGAGGGTTGGTCGGAAGGCTGGTCGGAGGGCTGGCCGGCTCGGCGGCCGGTCCGCTCGCCGTCTCGCCGGCGCGCGTCTGCCGGGCCTCGGTGGCCAGCTGGGCCGGCTGCGGCGACTGGTTGGAGTAGGTGACCTCCTGCTGCCCCTCCCCGCCGTCGGTCACGTCCAGACGCTCCCTGTTCGGCCGCGCGCGCAAGCTCTCCTTCAGCTGCTGGTAGCTCATCGGCATGCCGAACAGCCCGGACCTGGGCCGGGCCCGCGGCCGGCCGCCGTCGACGCTAGCGCCGCCGGTGGACGGGCGGCGAACTTTGGCCGGCCGAGGCGGCGCCGCCGCCACCTGGCGTGCCCCCTTACCTGCGAAGCACCACTTGCCGCGGCTGCGTCCGAAGGCGACCAGGCCGATGATGAGCAGCAGCACGAGCACGGCCACCACGATGCCTGCGATTTCGGCGCCTCCCACCGCTGTCGGGACAGGGCGGCCGGTCAGGCGTCAGCGGCCGGCGCTGGGACTCACGGCTCCGAGCCCGTGAGTCCCGGCGGACTCACCACCTGACTGGATAACGGCTCGCGCGGTTACTGGCGGCTCCGCCAATTGAGCCAGGCGCTCGAGGCGCTGAAGAATGAAAACGTTATGCTGCTTATCAGGCTGTTGATTACTGCGTCAAAAGTACCTTGATCGTGAATTCCAAACCGATCCGGCATAGGTCATTACTAAGAACTACCAGAGAAAAAAATGCGTAGACTGCGTAAGCAGTAGGAATCATCAGCAATAAAAGAATAATCGGTTCTAACTAAAACATAGGACAGCACGCAGACAAAAGCTTACTCAGAGTCGCACACACGCATACACACGCAGAGCCGAATGGCAAGAATGATAACTAAACTGAGGGGTAAAGGGAAAGTTCAAGCACCAACAGCGCAAAGAAGGCGACCGACGTCTCGTCGATCCGAGCCCGGGCACCCGATAAGTGGTCACCGGGCGAATTTCGCCCGCCGCGCAGCCCGGCAGGCAGGGTCGCCACACCAGAGCCCGGACCAGCAGGCACGAGCGGCGGCCGCTCCGGCCGGCGGGCGTGCGGGGCGAGCGCCGGCCGGCCGGCCGCCAGCGTTAGTGAGCACCACACCCCGTTAGTGGGCGCCGCAGCCCGGTCGGGTCGCGCCCGGTCGGGTCGCGCCGGGAACTCATCCTTGCCATTGGGCGCGGGTGCGGCGGGCGGAGGGCCGAGGTCGCCGGCCGCCGCGGCCGCCGTGTTACCTGGCGGCGGCGGCGCCGCGCCCGTCCCGATCGTGAACTCGAGCGCCGCCTGGCCGGCAGAGTTCTCCAGCAGCAGCTGGAACTTCTTCGACTGGTCCTCCAGCAGCACCGGGTTGATCGTCAGCGATAGCGAGTACTTGCCCGTCGCGGCGTCTCTCTGCAGAACAAGACGTCGCTTTGAAAAATCACATATGTTAAAGCACATACTTGTTATCAGCCCTCAGATATCAGTACAATTATCACACACGGAGTTTCTATACATTCTATATATATGGTATCGCATGGAATTTCTCATGAGCTGTCCAGTGCATATTTTTTCCGGAAAAAAACTGGGATTGCGATCAGGGATTTCTGGCGTCTGCGCTACACGCTTTATGGCACAAAAAAATCATTCTCCAGACCAATGCCGCAGAATCTTTTGTTGAATTTGCGGAAGGAAGCCAGGGTAAATTGATCTCTTCTATCCTGAATCACTACTGGCTTTACTGTAATCGGTCGTCAACCAGGTAAACGTCTTCCACCTGAAACCACTCCCCGATTTGTAGATCGCCACCCATTCTACCAATGCTTGACCGTGTGGTATAGCAAAGCAAAGGTTTCATGGCACAAGACAGCCAATTAGCTCCGCAGAATTTCCGCCCGACACGCCCCGCAATCGTTCCCTGAGTCGCGCGTGGTGCCGGCGGGACATCGCGCGCTCCGGTCCGCCGGGCAGCGCGACCCGCCACGGCGCGTTATCGCGTGTTTCACTGGCGGCGATAACGCCCCTCGGTCCGGCGGCCCGGCTGTGATTCACGAGCGCCAATCGAAATCGTCCGTCAGATAAGACCAGCGCACCGGAGCCGAGACAGTGCACCCATGACAGGTGGACAAAGGCCGTCCGCGCGGCGACGCGGCCGCCAAGAAGGCGATATGTCGTCATTCCGGCCATTAGCTGTCTCCCCTTGTGGCACGTGCTATATCTCGGCATCAGCCGCAGGATTCCCGTTACGCCGAGTGAATGGGCAAAATACAACCGTGCCCAGATTTTCGAACGTAAGCCCAAAACCTATTTCCACCATAAACAGACAAGAACATGGCGTAAACAATGTCCATATTTCAGCCTGATGGTTGGCGGACAATTTACAGAGCAGTGTTGCTCTGCACATTCAGCACGTCAGCCCCGCTGACTGCACTCAAGTCTGGTTCGATTCTCCACCCTGACCGCTGGGCCAGACGCCGCCGCCAGGGCCGGCGTCTCGCGCTCCGAACGCACCGTTTCCAAGGGGCCGGCCCTGAAGCGTTTGTCCAGCGACTCGCCGTTGACCGGCACCCGGGTTCTGTCGCCGACCTTCCACGACATGACGGTGGGCTGCGGGTTGGCCGTGAAGTTGACCGTAATCTGGCCCTCCTGCCCGGCCGTGAAGCCGTAGATCTTGCCGATGTTGTTGCCCTCCGGCCGGTACGGAGGGTCTGCAGTCAGGAGCGATCGTCATGGCACGCGGCGGCGGCGGGCGACTGGCGACGATGGCGGTGTCGCGAGTCGCCAGGTGGATCTCGGAAGAGCATGGCCACACGACGGTAAGAGTTTGGGTCGTGCAGAACGCCACGGGTGACTTAGAAACTTTTAGCTCGAACGACGGCACGGTCGAATTCCAGTTCCCGCTGGAATCCGTCCCTGTTCGGCGACACGCGAGACACGCTCAGCTGTGAGGAAATATTCAGTCTCTCAACACGTCGCTCGACTCAAATACCACATTCTGTCGTAAAGGGAACCAAGCAGTCACACCGAGCCGCTGGCCCCTTTCGCGAGAGACCACAGCAACCTCGCCGTCCGCGGCCCGCCCGACGCGGCGTCCACTCACATTCGACGTTGAGCGAGACGGCCACCTCTCGGTTGTCGTCCTCGTCGTAGCCGACGTGGTTGGCCACGCAGCGCAGCCTTTTGCCGTGATCCTCCTTGTGGAACTGGTACGTCAGCGTGGAGCGACTGGTCACCGCCTGCGAGTCGGGGTCCGTCTCGTCCTCGACCTGGATGTCCTTGTAGACCTGCGTGTTGTCCAGGTACCACTCGAGCGTGGCCTTTGGCCGCGCGCCGCCGGCCTCGCACGTGACCGACGTGGGCTCCTCGGCCGACGCCGGCAGGTCGAAGCCGCCGGCCGCGTCGCCGACGAACCGCACCTGGCTCGGCTTCTCTGCGGGACGGCGGCCGGTCGTCAGGGCGCGGCCGGGACCGAGCCGAATGCTCCGGAGGCGGACGCACCACCCTTCAGCGCCGCCGCCGCCGTCCATCGCTGGCGAACGGCGTACGACGAGAAGAGGTGGGGAATGATGCGGACCAAACAACTCGGAGGAGCCCAGACCCAGACCAGACCAGACCAGACCAGACCCAGAGACCAGAGAGGGGATCGCAGTGCTTTCACGGGCTCATTATTTAGGCTGCCACGTCCACAGCAGCCTTCGCCATCGCGATTATCAACACCACTAGTCACGGCGATGCCCTTTGTCACAGTAACCTCCACCAACATCATTATCACATCCCCGTTTCCTAACACGGCTGGACCACTACAAAAGAACGATGACATAGCTTAGTCGCAAAGACGGAGCTGGGAATCAGCATTTTCTTCGTGGTCATAAAGCACGCCCGGCGGCAGCGGACGCGACTGGCACGTGAGCAGGACAGTCCAGACATCCCGGGCACTTCCTTCGCGGCAGCTGGCCGACGCGACCTACACGTCTCAGGTCGAGGTCATGGTCAAGGTCATCACTCACGGGCTATGATGACCTCGGCTGCCGACGAGTCCTCCTGGGCCCCACTGTTCGCGTACGGCGAGCATGTGTATTTGCCGTTGTATCGGCTGTCCACGTTGTTGAGTGTAATGGTGCAGTCCCTCTTGCTGGTTGGGTCTCGCGCTGTAATGTCGAGGCTCTGTGGGATCTGGAACACAAGGCATTAATGGGCATTAATTTTCAGTTGAGTAAACAAACACCATGCAAAGCATTTCCTGGTCTTTCATGTCAAATATGTTTTGGCGGAATCACAACAGGAAAGTTTCACTGGCCTCTGCCAGCATTTTTTTTAAGTCAATCGACGTCCAACTTTCTTCGAGCCACTAACAACGAAACCTAATATTCTAGTATTTGTCATTGGTCGGGGTGGTACCTACAACAAAAGGCACGGTTTTGATGCCTATTCTTGTGGGGTGCCGCACGAGGACACAACTTCATCATTTTTCATTTTTAGTAAGCTTAAGAAAATTGGCGCTTACCTCTGTTAACATCTAATGCGAACTTTTCGTCGAATTTCGCACGGATAAAAGTTTTTTTATCATACTCATTTGACAGCGAGCCAATCAAACGTCATCCGCACGTGCCGGGTCCGATTATGCGGTGTCGAGGACCCAGAGAATTCCATCCAAATCCACTGATCCCGGCATTCAAATTTTAGTCATTCTATTACAGACCTCAAACGTTACAGCAATACCATGCAGTCAACAGCGCTTCACCCACAGCCATCGCAAGCGGCACAAACAGTCGCCGCGGAGTTTCTACGAGAGCACCTACCGCAGTGTTCATGAAGCCGGTGCCACTCAGCTCGGGGGCGGCCAGCTTCCAGCCGCAGATGACGTCCTCCCTGGTGATGCACTCGAGCGTCACCGCTTCGCCGCGACGCACCACAGACAGCGCCTGCGGCTCCACGCTGAACATCTGCCCGCTCACGCCTGCCGCCAGAGGGCGCCCGTCAGGTCACCGGGGTCAACGGGGATCACCGGTCATCGGCCGGTCATCGGCGGGTCGCCGGGCAGGTCAGGCACCGGGTCAACGGGCGGCCGCGGCGCGGGCCGGGCCGAGCCACGGGTCGTCAGACGGGTCACTGAAAGGGCCGCTGGACTGCGGACGCCGGTCCCCGAAACTGTTTGTTGGCTAGAGCGGACTTGGAGCCATTCTTTCCTGTTTGCGCCCGTCTGGATCCATTCCATTCCATGCGTCTAGTTTAGATATCGAAACAATGGTGGCCGACAGCATACAAACCGACATCCACTGCGCATGTCACGACTGATCAACCGCATGCACGGCGACTAAAATTCCTGACGACACCCAGTTTGACGCATCTTGCTCTGAGGCGACGCCGATCAAATGGTCCAACTGGCGACAAACCTCCAGAGCACGAACCAGCAACAAGAACGAAGAAATGTGTTTACAAATGATATGCCTGTCTCTGTTGATGACAAAGTTCCGGAAGGCTCTTCACCACCTTCCCGACGTTCATTTCAGGATGCACTGTCATAGAAACCTGGTCGTAGGTGGTTGAATCTATTTCTCGCGGCGGCGTTGCACCGCCAGTACAAACCGCTTCTTCTCGGATGGCTTTTTGCCGCAGGAGCGTGGGCCAGCGCTGCGCGTATCCTTACATTCACGTCCACAGCGGCCCCCAAGTCACTGTCATATGGCTGCTGTGGCTACTTAGCCTTGCGACAGCCTGTCTCGCTGCATATTCAACGTCTAGACGCGGAAACTTGCGGGAAAATTGCGATGCCGCTGGGCTCAAACAGGTGACCAGCGAAGTACCACGGCGACCAGCACTTTGACGCGTTCTGACCGCCAGGGCCCGTTTGTTTGTCAGGGGGCGCAGCCCGAATGCGACCGCCCACCTGCACCCCATCGTCGTCTGTCCTCCGCGCCGAGCGAATCGACTCGGGATCGGAACTGGCCCCATCCGGGGTCAGGTCGGACCGGAGCTCGACTTCTGGTAAGAGTGGCGACCTTACATGGTCGGCGTGCAACCCTATGTCGGCCAAACCGCCAGGGCCGACGGACGGAGAGTGGCCTCTACCGGTACCGCGAGGCCCCGGACGCCACTGCTTCCGGACAAAGCTGGCGACCGAATGTGTTCAGGGTCATGCAACTTCCAGTTCCTCTCATTATCGAAACCCCAACAAACCTGTCGTGTTGCAGGCAACACACTATCTTCATGATACAGAAAAGGGTGATAAAAATTTCGGCTTACAAAACGAACAGTTTCTTTCGGAGGGTCGTCGGAGGTAAACATCCTGTGTAACAGATCTATCTGCATGACCCATCAGCAGGAGAATGGCAGGGGAGTCAGTCATTTCTATTGAGAGTATATGCGGAATCAGAGCAGAGTAACTGACCAGCGACAAAGTATTCCATGTCTGATACAAATAAACATAATAGCTATAAGAAGGGGAATTGTCCATCATAATAACTGAACAAAAATTGATAAATTTTTAGGTTCACACCTGTTTGTGAAATGGCTTAACAACTGAACTTGTTACTGCGACGTGCCAATGCCGGGCTGCCACTTTTTACTGTAACTGTTACTCCCAGCGCGCTCAAGTCATCTTGCAAGACCCGCACGTTGCCAACCCACGTCCCGGATTCCAGTAACAGCTCAGACCGTCCACCGAGGCCTTCGGCCCGCCCAAACGCCAGAAAGGCGCCTCCCGGCTCGAAGGGCACGGCCAGAACCCTAAACCGCTCCCCGCGTCCGTCACACTCTCCACCGGCCCACCTCCGCGGACGGCGGCGGCGCCGCTGCCGGCACCCGTTCCCACGGCGCGCGCCTGAGACGCTCCCACGGCCCCCGGCGCGGCGGCGCGCGGCCGGCCGCGTCGCGCCGGTCTGTTTGCTCGGCGCGGCCCGGCCCGCCGCCCCGGCGCCGTCCCACGCCGCCCCGGGGCCGCTCGAGCCGCGCCGTCGGCCGCCGTCGCCGACACGCGCCGGCCAGCTGACATGGAAACGCCCCGCTCCGGGCCGCGACAGGCGGGGGACGAGGCACATGAGGACGGCCCGTGACTCCGGGCGTCCCGTGTCACGGCCGGCAGACGTGGTGTCACGCCTGTGTCTGCTCCGTACCGGAAACAAGACGTTTGGCCGGTCCCCTGGTGACCGTCGACGCCGACGCGCGGTTCGGCCCGGAAAACGTCGCTTCTCGTCGCGGCGGCCGCCGGCTGGTGCCTATGACGCGGCCACCAGGCCTCGGCGCTGACATCGCAGCGAACTGATTCCGCCCCGCCGCGACGGGCGGCTCATTACCGGGGGACAACACCGTTCGCTGATTAATGACGTCACACGTTCGCTATAACCGCAGGCGAACGTCGAGCCACACGTCGTCTAATTATAGAACAATATGACTAGCGAGCACAAGAGTAACGCATACCGCGCGGCAAATGCATGCGTAGTAGTGCTAGCACGTAAGACGGTGAACCGACGATGATAAAATCCGTTAGCAGACACCTCACTGGCGGCGAGAGGGGTCGGACGTCAGACATACGAGGACGTCAACATAGCGCGTGACCGTCAGTCGTCGCGACGACCCAGCAGAGACCGCACGGGGGAGACGGGACATCCGCTGAGCGGGGGCTGCAAGGACGCGCCGAAACAACACACGAGCTGTGACGTCAGCGCCGCGGGCCCGGAGCCGCGGACCGCCCGAGCCGGCGCGATGACAAACAGAGCACCGGCCGATCGCGACCTCCCGCCGAGCGCGCTTTGTACGTCAGTCGCCGGGAGACGCCGCCAGGGCGGCGGCACCGTCGCCGGCCGGCGCGCACGGCGGCCGACGCGTGTAATGGTTGCCGGCCGGCGTCATTACGAGAGGAGCGGAGCGAGGCGACCCGGCCAGTTGGTTCCGGCGCCGCCGCCCCAGTCACTGACGTCACCAAACCAGTGACGCCACGCGTCAGGTAACGGCCAACGTTCGCGAGACAGATGGCGCCTCAATCGATAACCGCTGCCAGATCGCTTTAAAAGTGGACAGAAATAACCAAAATCTACCGCGTTGCTTCTGCTCATCAACATCATGCACGGGAAACGTACCGCTCCAGGGCCCACAAGAACTGATCATAGCGGTGGCGTGCCCACCAGCTCTCGCCCATCACAGATAAGCAACGACAGGCAGTCATTACCCCACTCTTTCGGCCCTCCCCGGAGCAGGAGCAGCGGCAGCCGTCCCCCGAGATGCAACGCAACGCGATTCCGCCTCCAGGGAGCAGCGTAACGTCTCCCCGGCCGGCTCCTGGGAGTCCGGCAGCCGCCGGGCCCGCCGCCCGCGCCGCCGGCGGTCCATCGCGTCGGCGGCGGCGTCCGGCAGCAGCAGACGGCACGGCCGCAGTCGGGCGCCCCGCGCCGCCCGTGCCAGACGCCTAACCAGGAAGCCGTTAGCATAACGGGCGCCGGCGCCGGCGCCATTTCGAACGCAAGTGCGCTGGAGGCGGCCGGTCCAATGGGCATTAAAACTGGTGGCGCCGAGCGGCGCCTCGCCGCGTAGCGTCCGTCAGTGACGTCATGGATGCTGCTGCTGAGGTCATGGGCGCAGGTCGGCCCGGCGAGGTTCGCCGAGCTCGACGGGAGGCTTTCGGCTTCCATGGAACCCTGTAATGACCAAAGTGACCATGGGTGGGCCTTAAATGAAGCCAGCGGAAAATAAGCATTACATTTACGGCATTACGTGGAACGAATTACGCTCATATGGCTTGCGGAAGTCCCGATAATTTCGGAAAAGTTCCTCTTCTCGTCATGACAAGAGCGTGAGAAGGATTACGCTGGCTGTTCTGCAAAAGAAGTTGCACAATTCTTGCTCCAATCTCTACCTCCGGACCAGGGACGCAGCCAAGGGGGCATGGGGGCCACGCCCCCCCCCCCCGATCAAATCGGTCTACAGTAGATACATAGCGATTTCGCACGAATACGGAATAATGATCATATATATGTTCCAAAAGCAAACATTATATGTATTCTTGTGGGTTGAATATGAGGCCAGTAACATATAATTGCTGCTTTTTCCTGTAAATTTCGCCATATGCCAGTGACAAATGACAAAATTTGACAATTGTCACCCCCCTTGGAGACAGTCTTGGCTACGTGTCTGCTCCGGGCTACAACGGCAGGTGAGGTCGATCACGCCGCCCTAATTTCACGGGACGTCGTTGACCGGCATGACCGCGCCACCTTTGTCTCACCTTTGTGCTACGGTTGCGCTAGCGCCGTGCTAGGGCAGCACCACGGACGTTTCAGGTCGTTTTCACCTTTTGTGAAGTCTGTACCTTGTTTGTGTCAACCCTGTGCCAGATATGTGCCAATTCTGTGACGCCTCGGGACAGATCTGCACCACACCTATATCAGGTTTCTTTCGGACATGCTTCATGTTTGTACCGAGCGTGCGGCAGATGTGTGCCGGTATGTGCCATGCCTGCGCCAACCTGCACGAGTCATGTGCCAAGTTTTTGTTAGTAAATGTAGTTTCTCTGTTAGAACCGCTGGGGTCCGCCATTTTGTTCCCCTTTTTAAGTAACCTCTAAGCCGTTTCAAGATATCAAGCCGAAAACTTTGTATGCCTTTCATTAACTCCTGATGCATGTTCTCTCAAATGTTCAGGTCAAGTTCACGGACGGTCACGGAGCAGGTCGGGTTGAAGTTGAGGCCCGAGAGCCAGTCTGCGCCGCGCCTGCGTCGGCCGCAGCGGGCGGGCTCGGCGGGCTCAGCGGGCTCGGTGGGCTCCGCCGCCGATCGGTCCGTCCGCCGCCGGAAATCCAATCACGCGGCACGGCGGCTCCGGCGCCTCCCAGCCCGTGGACGGAGATCAGCGCGCTGAAAGGTTCCGGGACGCGCCGCCATCACCGGCGACGGGCACGTGCCGGCCGGACCGCCGCCGCAGATGGACACGGCCGACGGACAGCCGGCGCCCGGGGGCGGCTGCGACCCAGCGTTGCGAGGCAGAGGCCAGGTTTCGGACGCCAGAGGTCGCCGTCAGACCGGAGTGGAGACTCCTCGCAGTCAGTGACGTATGAGCGTGGGAGCTCTGCATTTTATATGTCCTTCAGGCGCAATGATTCATGGAACGCAAACGATTTCTAGGCACTGGTCTTGGTGTCCCTTCATTTCCGACGCTGTGATAAATAATTCAGAGCATGGCACCTAAAAACAGTGGAACAGCACGGCATCTGTCAAGAGTCAATGCCAAACTCCAGAAAAAAAACGTTACAATGCGTCATCCTGAAATCCTTGTGCACCGGTCTTCAACAGTAATGTCATTAACAGGTCTTAAACAGCAATGAAATGCCACTCACGGAACGAAACAGCCATCACGCACCGAGGACGACTGCTAGCGGTAACACACTGTCATCACAAAACAGCAAACATTGTGAGCCAGATAAAATCTGCAACTGCCATTTCAATAATTCATGATTTCCTCGACCTCGGAGACAGTTCTTTAGGAAGAGAGAAGAATGTGTCACTTCCACATGAGCGCAAAAATCATAGCAATGCACTTCTTTGGTTCTTATTTCCAGTGCTGGACAAGTCAAGCCGGTCAGTTTCCGCCAAAGCGAGGTCAAGTTCGTTAAGTAAGCTTGTTCAATGTTTGGCGCCACAAGGGAAATCAAAGGTTGAAAGATCGCGGCCAGGGTACAAGTATCGTGGCACAGGGGAGTCGCTTTCCGCCAGACTTATGATCAATTCCATCGGAATCTGAATTAACTTCGGAATCGATTCCGCTCCGGCCAGCCAAAATCGGAATCGACTGTAATGAGCCGGCATCAACGTCGGAATTGAATCATGCAGTTGTCTACGGAATAAGAACCGTAATGCATTCCAATGGCCTAATCCAACCGAATGGACCCCTGTAGAATAAGTCCGGAATCGATCCAATTCATTTTACTTCAGAATCGGAATCGGTTCAGTTTCGGGAAACGGCGCTGTGCCAGAATCAGAATCGATTCAGCAAGCCGTGAGTCGGATTGTGAACTGAATCCCCGAAGTGTAGTTGCCACAGCACCCAAAAAAATGGCATCAGCTGGATTTTGGTAGTTTGAAAGGATCACCCGATATCGACGACTGTGGAAATCGTTTACGCACCACCACGGATGGCCGCAGTACACCACAGGCTTACTGGCATGACTCAGACCCTATGACACGGTATCGGCCTTTATGACTCGCACCACGTGGTGTGATTGCACCACGTGACATCCGCTTACCAGTCGCAAGCAAAAAAGAGCCGCTTAGCCCCCGTCGATAGCTGTATTATAGGTAGAAGGCGAAACCCAGTTTAATCAAACAGCCAGGTAGACGTGCTCTCATTCCGTATTTGTTCGTCGTCTACGTCATTTATGCTCCTGAATGTCTTTACTAAATGTTGTGATTTTATCGTAGTCGATTTTATGGCTTTGAAGTAGGGATTACCGGTTTCTTTTGGAAGTAACCGTTTTTTTCTTCTTTGTTTACTAGGACTGCCAAGTCAGGCAGAACAACTGTCGGCGTGGGACGCTGGTCCTCGCGTGCAGCGCGTGCCGTACCCACCCCGCCCACCCGCCGCGCGCCAGCTCAAACAACAACAGCATTGTTTCAGCCGGCCACGCCACCGGAGCGCATCTGAGCCAAACTTCGACCCGCGTGACCCCAGGCAATACAGCCCGCCCGCTCCCCGTTCAACAGGCGACAGCAGCTGGGCCGTTTTGACGTCCCCGTCGGCATGTTTTTGCCGGCCGAGACTTCGAGGAACATCGGCGCTGGCGGCGCGCGCCTCCCAACCAACTCCACCGGGCGGGTGAGACCGCCCGCCGTCGCCGGCGACGGCAAAAACGGCCGCCGGCGCCGCGGACTGCCGGCGCCCACACGCCGACTCGGCAGGGAGGCGGCTGCGGCCGGCCCCGACCGGCGGGACACGCCAGCGGCGACCTCCGCGGCCGGCCGGCACGCGACGCCGCCGCTCCGCGCGGCAGACGGCGTGTCAACAGCCGGCCGGCGGGGCGCGGGCTGTGCTCTGGCCGACGGCGGCCGCGCTCGCACGGCCGGCGCGACGGCAGCGGACCAGACATTACCGCACCCGCCCGGCTCAGACATCTGTGACGGGACAAGAGCCGCCGCCACGGCAGGTCACGCCGTTGGCACGCGCCAGACGCCGCCTTTTTCGCGCCTGACCGCGACTTCAGCGGCCGCCGCGGTGCCACCAGCACCGCCGGCGCCCGTCTGAGATGACACGCCCCGGCTGAGTGGCTGAGTGGAGTGGCGGAGTGGAGTGGCGCGTCGTGTGGGGGTCGCGAGACTAGCCCGGCAGGAACGCATGCGGGACTTGCCGGAACGCACAGGCGCGGCGTCCTGTGCGTGACCGCGGTACTTCGCCTCCGCCTCCCCCCACTCCCCAGCAGGCTGGCCGTGTCGTCGCTGACGACGTGACTACCGGCTCAGACCGGGCGTCTCGACCTGCCGCGTCCGGAACGACCGCGGCGGCCGCGGACGCGGACAACCGGGTCGACGAGGTCGACGGGCCGGCCGGCGCGCTCCCGGCGGCGGCGGCGCAGCTGTCCCGGCCGCGGCCGTCTATTGAGGGCGCGTCCGGCCGACCGAGCCGAGCTCGATTGGTTCCGAGAACGGCCTACCCCCCGAGCGGCTGTTGCCCGGACTGCTTCCCGCGGCGGATCGGACGGCCGGCGGCGACCGACGGGGCGAGGTCGCCGGCTCCGGTCGGCTGACTGGATAACGCCGGCAAAACGAGCCGTGTGCCGATGAAGCGGTCACCGAGGCCGTGTGCCGATGAAGCGGTCACCGAGGCCGTGTGCCGATGAAGCGGTCACCGAGGCCGATCTCCGGCGGCGCCGAAACAGGCGCGGCGCCGGCCCAATCATTCTAATCAGCTAAAAAGGCCCGAGCCTGGTTATGCAGATACCGACCCCGATACACTTAAGATCGATATGGCTGCGGAAACTCCTGGCAGCTAATGCCTAAATGGCTAAAGATGGATTTAGCCGGCAACTGGCTGAGGCGCTGTAGGACACCAAAAGTCGTAAATCTGTACATTTTCACAACTGAATTAAGGTTGTCCACTGTCCACTACAAATCCAACACGAACACTTTTGGTGAGAACAAAACCTGAACGTTCCCGATAAACACGAAGCAAAAATTTGCTCCTGAGCGCGACAGTCATGGATATGGCAGGTCAGCGGAACATTTTAACATGCTGGTTGAAGTGCTGCATCAAATAAATTATCCAACAGTGTCTCTGACAGTTTAAGAACGTTCCTACGCTCCAACCGAATCCCACAGAGTCAGGCCTCCTGCAGACCCTGACCCAGAGTGAGAAGTGGGGGCTGACGTCCACAGACACATCCCCGTCCGGCTCCCGTGCCTGCCGTCCGGCCAGCCCCGCCCCCGTCCTCGGCCACCGTCCCAGGACACGCCCCCGGCCGGCGGCACGCTCTTGGCGGCGGCGCGGCCGTCTCGGCAGCGCCGCCGCCGCCGCCGCGCGAGAAACCCGTCCCGATCAATACGGCCGGCCGCCGTCTTCGCGGCGCCCGCGCTCGCCACTATCGACGCGCCGCCGCTGGCCTAGATGTGCGCCGCGCGCGGCCGCCGACCGCGTCCGTTACTACGAGCTGCGCCCGCGCGCGGCCGCGCACGGCGCCGCGCCCGCAGGGGCGCCGCCAGCGCCGGGCCGGGCGCTGGGCGCGGGCTCTCCGGCCGGGCGTGGAGGCTGTTCTGCCGCGTCCGCCGGCCGCCGCCGGCTGACCGGCGGTTCTGCGTAGCGCCGCCGCCCCGGGCGCCGCCCGCGGCCATTGATCGTCCGTGACGTCACCGCTCGATACGCGGTCCTGCGTGCGGCCGAGAGAGAGCGAGAGAGACAGAGGGAGGCTGCAGCATCCGGGCCGCCAGGAGCGGGTTCCACCGGCGGTGCGCCGGCGCGGGCGTGCGAGAGCGGGACGCTACGGAACGGCGACGCACCGTTCAAAACAAAAACAAACTGACGGACGTTGTGGGGGATGTTTTTAAGATCGACGCACACCGACGCGTGGAACAAGATCGTGCTCGAGCCGACGAACGCGTCGAGTGCGCGCCCAGAATAACAAATGGCAGGCGTCTATTGAAACCGCTCTGCAGCGCTCTCCAGTGGCGTCAACACACGGCCAACGCCCACCAAACACTGGCCTGCTACCGAGCCCTGCGGATGGCCAAACTGCGCGCCGACGCGCTCCAATCCGGCGCCGTTCGACCGATCGGCAGGGCGGCCTGGCACCAGCCGGCGGCTGGCCCCGGCTGGACTCATCACGGCCGATTTATGCACCATCAGCCGGCTCCGTCCGCCGACGGGGCCTCCCCGGGCCCGCATCAAGGGCGGCGGCGGAGGCTGGCGCGTAGCCGGCCGGCCGGCTCGCGTCGCAGACGCTCAGCGGCGCTCCGAAACAGCGGAGCCTGCCGGACCGGCAGAGCTTCCGTGGCGCCGTCTGGCGTCGGCTCAGCGAGACGCAGGTCTCGCTGAGCAGACTGAGCTGAGCTGAGTCAGGCCGGCGACATTCGCAACTGACTCACGCCCGTTTGTCCTGGCTAGATCAGTGGCAGTCCGCGGCGCGATGTCTCGACGTAACGCCTAAGCGACAGCGGCGTGAGTTTGGTCTGGCGGCAGCGGCGTGGGACTGCTCCGGCGGTAACATCCGCCGCGCGCGCCACACTGCGTCCGACGCGAGCGGCGGCGCGCCGACGGCGGCCGGTCGGCCCAAGCAGCCGGCACGGGCGTCCGGCCGGTCCGGTGACACCCCGTCTGCGCGGCACCGACCGGCAGGCGCGTGACCGGCGCCCGCCTGACACACCGTGCCGGGCGACAGGACGTGCTGCCGGCGGAGCGGCGTCGGCCGCGGCTCGGTCACGTTCCGTCGCCTCCTCCCCGGGGACGGCCTGCGCTCGCCGCGGGAGCATCGCCGCCTGTCGCCACCTGATCCACCGCCCGGCGGCGCGGCGTGCGGGGAGGGTCCCCCGGGCCCCGGCACCTGCAACGGCACGCGGTGCCGGCGGCGGTTGGTGCAAGGGATCCGGCCTCCAGCGATCTGTCCTTGCTCTACTCGTGTCCAGAATCGCTAGGTAGAGTCTTACACTCTTCTAAACACCCGTAAAGAGTCCTACACTCTCCTATACGCACCAGCCGCAACACCCCACAAATCCGCCGCATCACGGAGTCTACCGACCACCATCTTATCACCATCTCACCGCCATCATCATCCCGGCCCCGGCAGGACCCGAATCAGTGTCACAGGCGGCTCTTCCCCTCGTCTCCGCCCCACCACTGCCGACAGCAACAGGCGGCCGTCGCCGGCCCACATGGTGCGGAGGGTGCGTGACGGACGATCGTCAGAACATCGTCGACAGCGACGGACTCCTTCGGTGTAACACGCAGACGGCTAGTAACCTCAGTGTATCCCGCTGCAATAAAATACCGACGACGGAAAATTCGTCCAGCAGACTAGTCAACCTGAACGCGAAAGCAGCAAGCCAATGCTTGAACAGCATGTTCCTTACTGGCATGAGAGTGCTGAAATAGCTGCAAATGTCCACTCGTCTCATTTACAATGTAGACAAATGGCTCCTGTCACTGTCCTAATTCGGCGACACTTTTGCGACACATTTGTTAACCAAGCCGATGTTGCGTGCCTCGGGCCGGTCCCTCGTGACCGACCTCACAAAACGACCGCGTTCGCGGCCACACGCATGACTGCGTGCCTGCGTCACTTGTTCTGCATGTGTGAGCTCGGCGATGTCGTGACTGCGCGGGCGACCTCGCCTGCGGGGCTGCTCAGGTCAGGTCACGGCGCCCTGCGACCGAGAGCAGCGTTTGCGGCCCGACTGGCCAACCGTGTGATTTGACGATTGCCAGAGCGCCGAGGACGGCTCCGTTCGGCCGAACTGGGCCCTCGGCTGCTCCTAGTCGACCAACGCCACAGAGGGTACACGGAAACACCGCTCAAACAGCTCGCTCCAGGAACATTTGCAAGGCGAGATGGAATCTCGCACACGGAAAAAAAAGACGGGAAAAGGAAACCTGGACTGGAAACTAGTCCGCGTTATTGCCTCGGTCGATGGTCAATTAAACGATGACGGATATTCAGAGCCTGACTGGTTTGTGGCCAATGAAAGCGTCAAATAACGGAGTTCTGTGTTAGTGGCTCCAGCTATACCATGGTCGTCGGACTATTACCGAATGCAGGCACCAATCAGGACGCATCTGAAGCGAAGCTAAATGGATAAAAGGCGCTGGACCGGCACTAACAGATCCACAGGAGCGCTGGGATCCACATAACGGGGAAGAGATTAATCGAAAAGAGACACCACTGGCCGGTTCCCGGCACGTGACTCGACTGAAACGGGTCCTCCAGTCACTAATTTGAGCTGCATACAGGAGCCATTTCGGAGCCCTCGCCCGAATTAATTAGCCAGCTGGCCGGCCATCCAATCCCGCAGGCTTAGCATTCCAGAGATGCGCCCGAGGGACGACGTGCGGTCTCGGCGAGCCTAGATCATGCAATTTCTTCCGTGGGCAGAGCTGAGCGACAGGCGAGACCGGCAGCTGGCGCCCGTCACCGCAACACGGCGTCATACTTTATGAACCGCGCCGGAAGGAGACGTTTTCTGGTGTAGCTCAGGACGGCTTTCATCTCCAATCTGCACTTTATTGGGGCTAACAAAGAGCACTTCACCGGGCTCCCGGAGAGGCTTTTTGCCGTTTTTACAGTTTCTTGGGCCGTCCATTCCCAAGTTAAGAGCGAACAGTCAGCCGGGTGCAGTAAATAAAGCCGTTACTGCCACCCTCAGTGTTCCGTCTGCTCCCCGCCGTTCTCCCCAGGGGCCAATTAACACGCGGCCGCACACAGAGGGGCAACACCAGCGCCGTGCAGCAAGGCGACAGGCACCTCGCAGCAGCGAATCGTCCGCGTCGCTGCCGCGCCTCCGGACAGATAGGCCGACAGTCGCAATCTCCGAGAACAAAGGCAGGCTCGCGATCGGGCCGACACGTCGCCGTTCACACAGCTTCCGAGCGGCGCGGGCGGCGGCGGCGGGCCAAAACAAGGCCCGGTTCGGCCGGCCGCGTCGGAACACACCGGGCGGGGCAGCACAGGCCCCGGCGCACTCCTGCCCGCCTCCCGCCACAAAAGGCTGACGTCACGACCGGTGCTCGCGCGGCGTGACGGCGGCGCCCGACCGGCGCGTCACGGCCCGCGCCAGCGCCGCCGCTGGATGTGGTCACCGTCACGGCGGCGGCGGCGTCACGAGCGCCTGCGCGGCGCGCCTCCGTTGCCGCGGGTCGGGCCGCCGGGAAGTCGGTCGCAGTACAGCCTCTCTGGCGGACCATTCGAAGATTCAACGACCCACTCGAGGATTCGACGACGGCGGGACGAGGTCCAGACGGCAGAGAGAAGATCGGACGGAAGTGAGCTGCGGGACGGCCGGTCGGACTCCGCTTTCCGCGGATCCTGCAGACGGTCGTCCAGAAGCCGTCTCACTGATACACCCATTTCAGAGGACAGTTGTGCGACATCAGCAACGGCCAGCAAGCATGCACATCCGGTACAAATGCAAACCAAGGACGTGGTATCCATGTCGACCACGGGTCTCTTGTCTGCCAGGCGCGACAGGATACGCCGTTTGACAGCAATCCAACGACGCACCGGACGGCAGCACAGCTCAAATCACACCCGTCCGCAGGAGCGCGACACCGACTCAATATCATGGTGATAAAACGGGGGAAAAACCCGCACCACCCGACCTTTTCACAAAGCCGCATCGCAGCGAGAATCCGCCGCCTCCGGGCGCCTGCGGCCGCGCAGCGTGCCCTCACACCCCGCACTTGAGCCCAATTGAGCTTCATCAGTCACCGACGCCAACAGGCGGGAGCGCGAGACGTCTTGCAGCCGCGGACGGGAAGTGATTCCCGGCTCGAGCTCGCGCGAGACCGGCGCGAGCCGAGGACGCCGCCGTCCGGCCCGGTCGCGGCCGACCCCGCCCGAGCGACGCTGCCCCTCCCGCTGCCGCGGCGTCGCCTCGAGAGGAGCCCGGCCGGCCGTCCCAGTTCACAGTATTGATTCGGCCGCGGCCGGCCGGCCGGCGCGTCTTTGTATTTGGGCCAGCGATCGGAGCGTGGCCTGCGGACGCGGCGCGCGCCGGGCGGCGTCAGCGCCGGCGCCGCGCGACGGCAGCCGGCCCGGCGCCGGATGTGGTCCGCTTCCGGCGTGGAGGACCGCCGCCGGCGGAGGCGCCGCGCCGCGTCAGGATCGCCGCGCCGGCCGCTGGGCCGCGGCGCCGCCGGCGGCGGCCGGCCGGCCGTCCCACGCAGCCGCCACGAAGTGGGCTGATGAGCCTGGGATTCGCCACTTCCTGGCGGCTGTCCGGCCGCAGAGCGGGCCGTTCGGCCCCGCCAACAGCGCACAGCCAGCCGCGCAGCCACCATGTACGTGGGTAGGAGGCGACCTCCCACACACGCATAAATCGTGGCGGCGGCCAAGAGGTTCGATCCACATTCGGTCATCATATATTTTCATGCTTGTCCATAAAGCGTTATTTTGGGCATCGCGCGCCAACTAGGCAGTCTATTATTTGCGCTAGCTGGATCTTCAATGAACCAAAGCAGACGTCATTTCCTCTCTGCTAAAGTGGTCGATGACGCACGACAAGCCGCCGTCGGCGCCCATCCCAGCGCGAGCGTGACGCGCGCGCCTCCGGGCTGCCATCGTCACCCGGGAATCTAATAAACCCCCGCTTCACCGAGCCGGGCGCTCCTCGCCGTCCGCCGGCCGGCGACGGGCCGGTCACAGATGCCGGCGCCGGCGGCCGGACGGCGACTTCCCCTGGCCGTTTCGTTCAGCCGGCGTGGGAGGTGACGGCCGACCAGCACGGTCGATACCGGTCCGGCAGGCCGCCGCGTCGCGGAGGCTCGCGCCGGCTCTCGAGCAGCCCCCGCCCGCCGACCGCCGCCGGGCACGCCAGCGTCGCCACACTCCATGGAAGAGTCGGCTACGAAGGCGTGAGCAGTTGCCGCCCGCAGCCGGGGCAGCGGCGAGACGGCTCAAAAACGCCGCCGCCGGATGAGGTGAAGAGGTTCATCTTACAGGGGCCTGCGTCGCCAGCTGAGGTGGTCGTTTGCAGATACCACCGGAGTCCCGCACCGACCCTTCGTTGAATGTTTTGCCGTTGCCAAGGCTGACGATGCATGCAAAATGCAATGCCGGGCGGACACCGTGAAAACGGCACACACATCCAACACTGTAAATATATTTCGAAATGTCGCTGCGATATCACTGACCGCACGCGAGAATGGCATGTACCAATACCGACAATTGCAAAATATTATTCATGCATATCCCTGAACTCTAAAGTCACGCAGGTGTCTGCAATAACGGAAGACACGCAAGCTTCCCCGCCTTTTATAACGCAATGCGCTGGCCTCCACGACGATTGGAAACAGTGACCTTTGGGAAGAATGCAGTCGCCATTTGAGAAGCGCAGACGTCGAGGATGCGCTTGAAAATCAAACGTCCCACAGCGTGGTCCCATAAAAGCGGCGATACAATAACAGTGCGGTATCACCCGGCAATGGCAGTGGCTGCCTGGACCAATCGATGACAAACAGCCGAACAACATGGAGTCGATACTTATGGCGGCCCGTCCCAATTTCTCTTCCGTCTCAGAGGTCACCCTGCAGAGTCCGAGCCTCCGGACGTTTGCAGCGGGACGGCCAAGGACGCGCCTGGACGGCCAATTGAAGGAGCATGACTGGACGCCGCGACCTCCACGAGCCGCCTGCCGCAACGGCGTCCGACGAGTCCCGAGCAGCGATCACTGGGTCCTGAGCGCTGCAAACTCCCAGAGGAAAGCAAAAAGAAAGTCTGCAGGGCAATATCCTCAGTGTAAACGCTACGTGACTTAATGTGAACGTCAGTCTTTTTGACTGGAATACTTGTGCTCTCGGAGAAAGTTTTTTTTTCGGTCGCGCCGTCCCATCCCCGGAGAACGTCCTGCATCGCTCGCACGACGTCCGAGCGGCGACAAACAGCTCGTCGACGTCGTCCGGACGCGCCGACCCACCGACCTATCGCGCCCCGACACGCGGCCGCCCGGCCCGCCACGGAGCGGGGCATCCGTCACGTGCCGCGTCACGGGCACACGCCGGCCGCCGGTCAGGCGGCGGCCGGGCGGGCCGGCGCGGGTCAGGGGGGTGCCGCCGGCGGCCGACCCGGCCGAGGGCGGGTCAATCGGGGCAGATCCGTCCGCCGACACGCTTCCCCGCGCCGGCCGAGACGGATGGGTTCGGACGGCCGACGCGGCGGGCCAAGTCGCTCGGAGCGGCGGCGCCTGATGGGCCGCCGTCACGCGAGACGCGCCGGCGGCGGGAAACGGACGGCAAAGAAGCGCGCCAGTGACCCGGCAGGATGGCCCGCGGCGCCGCCGGTGGCGGGACAGCGGGGATGTCGGTCAGTTTTTTGGTGACCTGCTGGGTGTGCTCCCGACCCAGCCGCCAGCGACCTTCTGGACGGGTGCTACTTTACACCGTCTGAACTTTGCAGTCAGTTGGGCAGATACATATTTACCCCATAACTCGGAGCTCGGGTACGCAGTGACAAAAATGGAAAACATTTATGACCGTTCCGATGACCTTCCCCTCCAAATTTGAGCTCGACCTCGAATGCAACATCTGGGGCTCAACACTACACTCCATATCAGTGCAAAGAAGGCTGCAGCTGAACAGCCATCTAACGGTGCCAACAACGCCCTCAAACGAAAAAAAACTGCACAGATGGTGTGGCGGACGTGCCCGTTTCAGTGAGAAAAAGTGGCACCTGAAGCCTGAAGCCGCGTGGCCCTGAAAAAGCTCGAGAGGCACAAGGCTGCGGATGGAGAAACCGCTGCGACGTCGTTCGCTCGGCAGTTCAGCCTTTGTTCCGGGGCTGGCTGCCGAGATGGTATCGATCGCGCTGCGACGCAGGGGTTTGTTTTGGATCGTCCGTGACCTCCATCGGGTTCAGCTGCATCAACAGCAGCTGCAGTCGGAGACAACACTCTGGGGACGCGGCGAGCAGTTGATTCAATTCCCCACCACGGAAACTTCATTGAGATAAGATGCAATGAGAGTGGCCGTTCACACAAATGATTAATGGTCGCCATTGTCGTTGTGATAACATGCTGACAGAGAAGATGGTGAATAGCTATACCCATAAATACTAGTGGTGCCGATAACTTGGAGCCTGGGATTCTATGGTCTGGACACAAATAAACAAAGCAACTGACACGGCACTGCCAGGAACGGCACTGTTTCTACACTAAGTCTGTCTGGACCGTTGAACCCAAAGGACTTAACCTTTCGGCCGGCTCGGCATTGCACAACCGCTGCGGCAATGTTGCGTTTCCAGCCCAATGACAACATTAATTTCCTCAACTCAGCCTACGCACAGCGTTCCACCCTCCAAAACAGCTATTAAACGCCTCCTAGGCTCAGAGCCATACTCGGCCACCCAGTGTGACGGGCGGTGGCGGCGGCGTGGGCGCGCGTGCGCAGCTGGCGCAGCTCCAGTGAAGCCCGGCTGGATCAAGCGCGCGCTCGTACTCGCCGGCGGCAAAAAACGGCGCACGTAAACACGGCGGCGCGATCGACCCGGCGGCCGCGTTCCGCCGCTGCAAGACGGACGGGGACACGGCCGACGCGGGCAAAAACGACGCAGCCCGCGCACCGCGGCCGCCGCGCTGACGGGCCGACACCTTCGGCGGCGCGCGCGGCCAAAAACGGCACCGACGAGGTGCGAAGTCGGCTCGGTATCAGCAGGTGCGGCGGCGAGCGTCCGCTGCAGGCGCATTCGCCCGCCAAGGTAATGAAGTTGTCCCGGCGGCGGCGATAAATCACGCGCCGGAGGAGACAGAGCTCAGGGAGGCCCGGCGGAGACCGGAGGGCGAGGCGAGACCCTCGCCAGACCAGCCGCCGCCCGCAGAGTCCGCCGCGATCGATCACGAACGCGACAAGAACGTCAAACACGTCACGTCGCCCGCGCGGCGGGCTCGAGCGCCGCCGGGCGGCCACTTCTCGGCGATCGGAGAAACTGCCGGAAACGGCCACTCGCGGCCCAGGAGCCGTCCGACGGCCCGCGAGCCGCCCGCCGACGGGCCGCGAGCCGCCCGCCGACGGCCGAGCCGGCCGCGCGCCGGTCACTTTCGCCGGCGGAGATCCGCGTCCGGAAAGTGGGGCGGTCCCGGCCGTGTGTATCACCTGTCGGCGCGTCCCGGCTCGCAGAGTCGACCGCCACCAAACACCGCACCCGAAACCGCACCCGTCCGCCCCGGAGGGCTGTTTGTTATTTTTGCGCGCGCCGGGGCCGGCAGCTCCAACCAGAGACTGCCGGAGCTGACTGCGGCTACCGTAGCCCGTGCGGGGTCTCTAAAGCCGACTGACAGTCCCGGAGCCGGTTAAACGGCGCCCGTGCCCGTTCAGGAGGCGCGATTGGCCCCCAGTGTCCACGGGCGCAGCACGGCCCTATAACCGACCAGGAATCCGTCGAAGCGATCCGAGGCAGCCGAATCGGGTCGGACGTCTGACGGGAATTGATCGCAGCCGACAGAGTTCGGGTACCCGGGTACCCACCGGAGCCGGGTAGTCCGGGTCCGACCCGGCGCCGCGGCGCGCTCTTACCAAGTCGGGGCGGGCGGGGCCGGCCGGCCCGGTGTCTGGTTCTCACCTGGAACGGAGGGCGACCGGGTCAGGTTTCCGCCGAGGCCGGGCTCGTGCGCGGGGCGTCGGCGGGCGGCGGCCGTCGGCCTTGACGAGGTGGATCCGGCGGGCACGTGCCCAACCGGCCGGCACGCTCGTCACTGGGTACACAGCCGGAGGGACGCGCCCCCTCACATTCCTCCTCAGAGCTGCGCAGCAGACAACTCGAGCCGTGTTGACTTGCAGGCAGGGAGCCGTCTGCAGACTTCTGGCAGCGTTCCCTGTAGTACGCTGGCAGCTTATGAGGGGACCGCGTGATGTGCGAAGGAGGAAAACTCCCGTCAAGTTGACATTGATCGCTTTCCTCCCTCCTGGCCAGCCGGCAAGAGAAAGAGAGCTCAAGGTCATTTTCCATTACGCCTGCAGATCGCACGTACAACATTCCATAAAGAATCTTGGCCATTGAACAGCTGTGTGAGATGATGAGCTCAAGCATCACATGTGCTCCTGTCCAAGGCACGACTAGCGGATCTGCACGTTTTCCACGCAGAGCGTAAAAGATTACATGCGCGCGAACAAATTTCGATTAAAACTGGCTAACTGAATTGTTCAAACCTATCACAGCGGCCGACCTGACCTACACTGGCCGTTCAAAGGCCTGTTAACAGTTATCATCAGATGACATGTTCAGCACTCAGCAGCATGTATCTGAGCTGGCTGGACGGCAAAGGCCGAGGGACTTTGCCGGATGGGCACCGCTCCAAAAAGATAAACAAATGGGTCATGCTGGTGTTTACTGAGAGGTTCTTGCACGCTACACTTAGCCTGGAACGGGCCAAGTTGATGGCGACGGAAAGTGAACAAGTGTTATGGGTATTAACCTTGCCCTGGTTATATTTAGGTGAATCAAGAAAGGAGCGCGCATCCTCAAATAGCTACGGCCTGGCATCGCTGGCAGGTTGTGAATTGCTAGAGCTCGAAATAGGTCATTTACAGTACGATCTATTTCAGCTCAAAGATCCCATATATTGAGCACACTCGGCCCTCAGACATGCCTTAATTGTATGACCCTGGTGGGCTTTACTGTGTGTGCCAACTTTCCGAACAGGTTTCTTAAAGCTTTGCAACATTTCCAAACACCAAGTCGTGGCCAACCTAAAGCCATCAATTCGCGCGGTACGTCGTCACAACCCTCGTCAATCAGCGCTCTGACGCCGCCGCTGCCATGTACCCTTATCAAAAGCAAACACGGCCAATCTTATCGGTGACCAACGGCCAAACGTGGCCGCCGGTGTTGATTCACCGGTCGCCCGCAGTTCGTCTCGGCGCGCCAGAACTCGCCGCCTTGGCGGGCCACGCCACTGCGAGACCCGCTCAGAGAGGAGCCGCTGATACGGGCTCCTGCTGGCTGTGATGAGGACTGGGGGACGGCTCCAGTGGACAGATGAGGACCGGGAAGCCAGCTCGGGCCCCGACTCTGCTCGCGGGCTCGCGGGAGCGGCTCTACAGCCGCCGACGGCCGGCGGCAGTCGGTCCCGGCCCGCTGCTCGGAAAATCACCGCGTTCGAGGCGTTCAACTAACGGACGCGGTCAAGGCGGCGAGACATCGCGCGCGCACCGCCTGGTAACGGGCCGGCGGCGCGCGGCGCGCGGCGCGCGGCGAAACAGCCGCCGACGGAGATGGCGCGCCGCCGACGCGTCATAATGGCTGGAAGATGACTGATGGCGCTTTTTGCCGGGCCGTGTAAAACACTGCCGGTCGCGGCCGTAAATGATGAAGACGGCCGGCCTGCGGCGCCAGCGGACGACACACGTTGCCGGCCTCTCCCCGCCGCCTGGCTCGGACGAGAAGCCAGGGTCTGGCGCCGCCGCTCGAGCTCCCGCCCGCGTCACAATTCGGCAGGAACAAGGCCAGGACGGCCCAGGTCGTCGTGCGCCGCGAGGCAAAACTGCGGTCGGCAACGAGTTGGGCATACGCCATCCTGGCGAGCGTTTAAACTGATAGGCGTGCCCCAGGCGTGGTTCACCGCACAGACCCGCCATGTGCGTTTCTGGGTCGGCTCGGGCGCCAGACAGTCCTGGTCGCCAGCGCACCAATGAAACGCGGCTAACTGGAGGAAGACCGGTGCCTGCTGTTCGCGTCTGCGGCAAGCCTATTTGTAACAGACGTCAGTGCCAGACATCCACGTCTCACGTCTGCGGCTTACGCTCGCGTCTGACACCTGCAGCTGACGTTCACAGCTGACGTCAAGGCTGACATGCGGGCTCATATTAATATCCGGTTGCGGGTGCATGACTTGAGAGAGGGGCTGACAATCGGCTGTGGTACGCAGTGTCTCGACCACCGCTCAGCCGATCATCGGCTACCAACAGCCAGCCGGCAGTCAATGCAGTCACCAGTGTGGGTGGAATCAACAATCCTCATCCTGGATCCGCGCCTCTTAAACGAACCCCAACGAACATCGACAGCTCACGCGCGTAGTGACGTCCGGAGATGACATTCGGGGACGACGTCAGACAATGGCATCCGTTGATGACGTCAGTCACTAGTGTCTTTGGATGGCAACCTTGCTATCGGTGTAACATTATCCGCTTTCGGCCGAAAGCATAGTCTGTAGGACCGGACCTCGGCGCCACATTCTCCGCTCCTCGGCGGAGCGCCAGTTTTCCCCGTCCGTAAATGGGGGCGCCGGGTGCGCCGCGCCCTCGCCCGCGTCGCGCCGAGCGCGCCAGATTATTTACCTGTCCGCATGACGGGCGGCGCCACCGCAGTCGGCGGTGACCCGTCCCGACCCCACCGCAGCCGGCCCGGTCCCGGCCCCTGCCCCCGCTCCGGCCTCGGCTCCAGCCCCGGCTCCGGCTCCGGCTCCGGCTCCGGCTCCGGCTCCGGCTCCGGCTCCGGCTCGGCGAGCGCGACCGCCGGCGACCGTGCCGCGCCGTCGGCAAAAACGTCCGTCCGACTCACGAGGAGTTACGGTTACGGCGCCGGCCCGCGTCGCCGGCGCATCGGCCGCCGGCGTTCACTAATAAACTCCGGCGGCAACAAACACGCGCGGCAAAAACGGCGCGCGGCGATTAGCGCGCCGCTGCTCGTCGCGGACGGCGCGGCGAGGCCCGAACGCGCGCCACCTGGCCGCCTCGCTGGGCGCCGGTTCGACGGCCAAAACAAACACCGCCGGACTGCCCCAACAAAAAGGCGGCCGCCGGCGGCCGCCCGGCCGCGCAGGGTTCGCCGCGTTAGCGCCACGATCGGAGCGGAGTTCACGGCGAGCGCCGGACAGCCTGGGTGAGGCGTGTTATTGGCAGCAGATAAATTCCGGACAGGATCATCCCGATCCCGCCTCGGAGGAAATGAATAAGCGCATTGGAAACGCCACGGGAGACTGCATCTCCCGCGGTCACTGTGCCGACACTGCATCGGCTTACCAGCGGGTACTCTCGAGAACTATCAGTCCAAAATTCGGCCAGTTTGTCCACTGCAACGGGTGGATACATCTCGACCGGTGTCGGGGAGTCCCGGTAACAAATGGATCGCACGGAAAAGTCAGCGAGGCAAGGTATCGCAAAAATGGGGTTTGCGGTAGTAAACCAACGCACGATAAAACGTTGTGGAGGAATAAAGAACGTTGTTTGAGGCGTCCTGTCACGAAATCCATCAGTGAACGTGTTATATACCATAATGTGTTGTACCATTTTTGTTTGCTTTCATTTCTCCGTGTCCCAGGCCTGGACACTTTTTCAGATATTTTAGGAATTCCTGGGGAAATTAGGGTCTAGCGCACATTTTTGAGATGAGATACATACTATTTCTGTCCAAAATAAATATGCCTTATATTTTCAATGTTACGTTTGCTGTGTAGAGCTTTTGAAAAGTGTACTCTGCGACTGCAAATTTTGTCTTCCGTACAATAATAGAACAACACTTTTCTATATCTCTTTTACAACTGCCTTAACCCTATTCCCGGAGGGCTAGACGGTATGGTCGATTCCCGGTAGGGGGGGGATTCGGCCCCCCTGAGATCTTGAGAACTACACATCCGATTTCATCGCAACCAACGGCAATCGATTTGCCATGACGTGAACTACATTTTTATAACAAGAAATTTTGAAAATTTTGAAATGTGTGGATACAGAGGGGCAAAAATGTCAAAATGGGGGTACTTTGGACTTCTTATAACTCCGTTGTTTATTGATCGATTTCGATGGAACTGGCATGAATCGAGAGATTATGGATGGGGCTTTTACCATAGGTACACAAATCTGAAATTTTGAGAAAATTCATGGGCGTTCACAGGGTTTCAAAAATAGGATTAGTTTTCTAACAAATGAATGACCCAAAGATGCAAAAACACTTTTTTGGCTTCTGCTATTCATGTTATGCTAAAGAAGTACAAATCGCATCACAGTGTTTGTATAATGTTAGCAAAGGCGGTGCCAGGGACATGAAAAAGGGGAAAAGATCATGGTCACACGTTCTTCAGATTAACTTGTGACCTTTCACCTTAAATGACCTCCAGTGACCTTGGGGTCACTTGGAATGACCTCGTTTAAATTTAATATTATCTGTAAACGTTTTCAATCATTTGAATCCACTCTATCTCAAAAATCTCATTTTATGGCTATTGCGACACAGGGTACGCTCACTGACTTTTTTAGGTCATAGCTCCGTCACCCGACCTGATATGAAGCTGAAACTTGATCTACAAGTAGAGGACACCGTTCGACGTCATATATATTCCGGGTTTGGCATTTAAAAAAACGGCGCCGAAATGATTGCAAAAATCGAATTTTGACTTTTGACCTTGACCTGACCTTGTAAAGTGACCTAAGATGACCAAAATTACATCTGCACATTACCCAACTATTTAGCTATACATCCATATAAAGTTTTAAGTTCTGTCTTAAAAACTCTGTTTTCGGCAGACATTTTCCTTTTACCCTCAACATGGCCAAAAATGGCCTGAGGTGCCTCCCAAAAACGTTGCCTGGCTCCGCCCGAGCAAAATAGAATTTTGAAATTTTGTCACGGCGCGTAAAAAGAATAGCTAGGAAAAGTCACCACGTTTCGTGAAGCTGCACTAAAAAGCCTGGAATTGGCAAGCAAAAAACCCGAGGGGGGCGGATTCAGCCCCCTGCCGGGAATAGGGTTAAGCACAAAGAAATGCATTAATTACACAAAATACCAGACACAGAAGGTACTTCTCCGCGCACGCCGAGAGCCGATCACAAGTGCCTCCTTGTCGGCAGCGGAACGGACAGATCAGCTTCTGCGTCCGTCGTTAAATGACGGCGCGTCGACGGGCGCTCAGCGTCAATTTGTGTAATGAGGCTGCGTTATTTCGGGTTTCGTCAGCCCCTGCGGTGGACCGTTGTACCGCCTTTCCCACGGCCGGCGCCGCTTCCCCTGAGAACGGCCCGGCGTCCGTCCGAGCGCCTAATAACCGACTCGGAGCCCTCGCCGGGCTCACGCGCCGCTGACAGCGCTTCCGGCGGGGACAGCGCCGGCGGGCGGCACAATTTTCCAGTTGTCGAGGTGCATTTGAATGCCGAAGGCGACCCCCGCCAGCGACGAGCAGATCAGGGCTTGCGAAAGGTCAACGGATGCACATAACTTCACAGTCTGAACGAATATGTGGGGGCACGACGGGCTCGTGAGCATACTGGTGCAATTTAGCCCGGTGCCGGCTCATCCAGCTTACCAGCTCACCAGCTCACACGCTCCCGCAGCAATTGCGTCCTCTGCCGGGACAGGCAGAGGTCGCGCAACAGCCGCTGACGTCAGCGGCCGCTGCGCCCGCCGCCTGTCCCGGCAGCTCGTTGAAGCCCCGCGACCGTCGGTGACCGCGCTATATTGGGACCAGGGTCAGTCGAATCAAGTTCACCGTGGCCGGCCGGCCGGGCGGGACTCCGCGTCCGGCCGTCACCATGACGACGCAACCCGGCCGGCAGAGCACGCCGCTCTGACTCATCCGGATACGACCCCCGCTCACCTGGCCGGCGCGTTCCCGGCGGGGGGCGCGGCCGGCGGGGGAAGGGGGCAGGCGAGGCTCGGGGGCGGCCGCCGGTCGCCGGGGAGCGGCGAGCATTTCCTGCCCTGCCCGGCCTGCCCCGGCGGCGGCCCTCACGACCAGCGGCCCGGTAATTTCGTCCGCGTCCTCCGGCCCGGCCGCCCGCACCGATCGGTCCCAGCCGGCCCGCTGACAGCCGGGCCACGGTTTGGCGGCCGACCACAAAGGCAGCAGCCGGCGCGGGTCGGACGCGGTCCGCGCCGGCCGCCGGCGCCGCTTTGTCCGGCCGCGCGCGCCCCTGAACGGGCCGCGCTTCCCGGCGAGCCGTCATTTGCGCCGCGGCCGGCCGGCCGGCCCGCCGCCGACCCTGCCTTTGAGCCGGCCGACGCTAAAGGATGGCTCGTCCGTCACCGGATCTGTCGGCGTCCGGCGGCCGGCGGCACTCCCCGCCCAGTCGCGGCCGCCGCTCCCGCGCGAGGACGCCCTCCCGCCGTCTCGGCGGCCCACCTCAGCGCGCAGCTGTACGGGAGCTGCCGCCGGCCGGGCCGGGCCGGGCCGGCTGCAGGTGGGCCGGCGGCGTCGCCGCGGGCGCCGCGGCCCGCACCTGTCGCACGCACGGCCCGACCGGAGCCGGCGCGCGGCGTCTCCGAGCGGCCGGAACACCTGGCCATCCGCCACCTGGGGCCGGGCACCCGCCCACTTCCGGCCGCCCTCAGCAGCGCCGGGAGACGTCTGGGAAACTTTCAAATCAGCGGCGTCGCTCGCCGGTCCCGCCGGAGCATTTAAACCGGGGCACAATCAGCTAGATGGAGTGCATCTATAAGGCACGGCGAGCGAGGTAGCCTGCATGTCAGCTGCACACAGCCAGCCATGTTCTACGGGTAACAGTCTGAGGACATCACACCACAAACACAACCCGAACACCAATGCAAAACAAATACTCAACCGCATCAACAATCTTAGAACCTCGGTACAAACATTCGGTCCGTCTCCTCGAACTACTAACGTCCAGCCTCTCCGAGCCCGCGTTCGATCAGCCTCCATTGCGATGCACCATCGGTTTCCGCCGATCGCCGAACTGCCGCGGCGCCGCCCGGAGACCTCCCGTGGCGGGCGGCCGACCGGGCGCACCGAGCACCTCATCAGAGACGGCGACCTCGTCCGGTATGCGCGCGTCGCGCCGGCCGGCCCCGCGGGGCGAGGGCCGCACGCCGGCAGATTGGTCCGGGAGATCATTAGCCGCGCCGGCGGGAGGGGACGACACGGCCGGATCGGCGCCGCCGGTGCTCGGCCGCCGGCGCTGAGCTGAGCTGAGCTGAGCCGGGCCTTGGGCGGAACCGCCGGCGCATTCCGCCAGCAGGACGCACCCGATCAGATATGCAGCTGCGGCGGGCAACGGCTCTCGAACACGCGCTAATCCTAACGATCTCCGGTGAGCACGATGCCGGAGGAATTCGTCAGAATTCTGACCGGCCGCCTGTGAAAAGCGAGCCGGGCAGGTCACGCGGACGCGAGAATTTATCAGCGACGAGAGATCCCGGCCGGCGTGGGGAAGAGAAGGACGAAATATTTCCGTCGTGTTCATTCAGAGACACGGCGTCTTTTCAGCGGAGCGTCGTATTTCCAGCTCGGAAACGAATGAATGGTCCCTAGCCATGCCTTGACTGAAAGGAATGCCTCGCAACGCTGAAAAATTGCGTCCAGCCACAATTCTCCGGAGGCGTACGACATTCCTGCCCGACTCGTTCCGTTTCGTTACGGGGAAAACGGGAGAAATCATTTTTCTGCATTTCAACAAGGAGCACTTAGACCCCATCCTCGGAGACGGACGGCATCATCCAGCACTGTTTCCAGGGTGATGAATCTTGAGCCATGAGCGCGGAGATTGTGCCGACCGCGGCGCTCGCCTGCCGTCCGCTATTTACGCGCCGTGTTTGCACACTTGTTGGCTTTCCCACGCGACAAAGTGGAGCGAGGCGCCCAAGATAACACGGCGAGGAGCGGGCCCGCGACAGAACGGGCAGAACGACCGCCCAGTCGTGTCGCACCGTCTCGCCTCGGGACCCCAAAGCGATGTCGCGCTTTTACCGGTGTCCTCCCTCGCCTCCCTCCCCCTCTCCAGGCCAAAGTTCCCGCCTCTCTCTCATCTCCCGCTCTCTGATGGCTCCGGCCCGGCGCATCGAAAGCGCGAGAGGAACGCCAGGGGCGCCGGAGTGGCTGCCCTCGCGAGCGGCACGTTTTTTACCAGCTGGCCCGGTTCGTTACCGCTCGCTCCCCCGGCGTGACGGACGGCCAACTGTGGCCGCCGGCCCGACCCGGCCCGGGCGGGGGCGGGGGCGGGGGCGGGGGCGGTTGCTGCGCAGCGTCATTACGCTCCGGACGGCGGCGCGCCGCAAAAGAGGTCGTCACGCCAGCTGGGGCCGCATTGCCGCCAGCCAGCCGAGCCGGGCCGGGCCGGGCCGGGCCGGGCTGGGACGGGCCGATCCGCTCGGCGGGGCGGCAGCAGCGGCGGCTTCTGTGTTGCCGCGGCCCGCCGGAACTTGCCGACGGCTGGCGTGCTACCGGAGCCCGGCCCGGGCATGCAGATCTGCCCTCGGCCGTTCGCTGAATATTTCACGAGTTATGGGGAATTGCACTGGCTGTGCATACTAGACAGCATTTTAATGTTGCAATTAATCTTCATGACATGTAGTTTTATCACGAACTGGAGATCAAAGTTTCAAGAAATTATTCGCCCCAGGCGCCAAACAAACTTAACGTGCCACTTCCAACAAGAACGCTTAAATATTAATGCGCTGCAAGCGGCAATATTCCTCCAAATTTGAATATTTCAAGCGAGTTCTTCCTTCTCCAAGACGGTACATAAAGCAAGCGAGATTCACCCATGCCGGGGCTTTCCCTTGGGATACTTAGTTGAAAAAAAAACAGGAGATATAAACCTCCCTTACATGGAGACACACCTGCACAGCAAAGGCGATGCCCTGTCAAATTTCAACCATTTTATGTAGCGAATTTGTTCAAAATAAAACTAATAAAATACCGTAGCATCATAAGGATGTATATCAGTCTTGGGAATGCGTGCCGCCGTGCCAGCAACGGAGTTCATGGCTTCGAATCCCGTAAATCTGTTTGCATTCATTCCGCAATGAAAAGTATCCATAACTTCTCTAGCTTCGATGGGAGCATGGTTACCAGGCAGTCACGCACCACTGGCCAGTAACGTTTGGTAACTGTTAAGAATGTTGCTCAAAATGGCAGGACAGTTTCTGCTGATTTGAGACCAAAACGGTACCCGACCCCCAACCCCTGCACACAGTCTCAGGGCAGACAGGGGCAGATCCAGTGGCCCCTCTGGGGGGACCAGAAGTTGCTGGGAATGAATGGTAGGTAAGCGAGTCAGCAACCTGGGGTGGGGCCAGGGGGGGAGGGGGTGGAAGACGCCGGCCGTGGGTTCGGAGCGCCCAGCAACTTCAGCGACTAGGTATGGATGGCAGGTCAGCGAGTCAGCGACCGGGAGGGGGGATGGAAACGCTGGCCGTGGGTCTGGGGTGTCCAGACACTTCAAACTCTGGTGGTGCAGTAATAGCCAAGTGTTTTCTTTGGGGGGGGGGGGCAAATGGCCATTTGTCCCCAGTCGCGGTTGGGGGCCATGGCCGGGGTGGCCCCCGGGGTCCGCCGGTGGGAGCAGAGGCCCCTGACCCCACACCGGACCCTCCGCGCTCGGTTCTGCCGCCGTTCTGGCCATTCCGCGCGGGCAGAACATCGGGACGGCGGCGCGGCCAGCGACCCTGCGAGGGAGGACGCGTCCCCGGGGAGGCGGCGACCGCAGGCAAACACGCCGCTCCGGACACGTCTGTTTACCCGTCACCGAGAGCCGGCCGCCTCCGCCCCGTCCCCGCGCGGCGGACGGGCCGGACGCGGGGGCGGCTGCAATCCGAGACAGCCGGTGCGCGCAATTAGCACACCGTGCGCGGGTCCTATTGCCGGCCGGCACGTGCCGCCGGCCGGGGTGAAGACCTCTCCCTTCCCCTCCGCGGCCGCAGCACCGCTCCGTCAGAGACCGTCATGTAAAATCGGGGAACGCGGGGGAGCGGGGCGCGAGCGCACGTGGCGCCGCGTCGGCCGGCCGGCGGCCGCCGCTGCAGCGGCTGCCAGCTGCCGGCGGCCGAGTTACGCGGCTGTTTGCAGCGCCGGCCGGCGTTTATCACCGGCGCCGCCTCCAGCGGCTCGCCGTAACCGGCCGGCGGCGGCCACAACACGACCGACAAAAACGCGCGGCCGCCGGCGGCGCGGCGTCTCCGGCAGCCGTCCGGCCCCCGCTGTCGCCCCGGCGCCGGCCGCGCCGCCGCCGGCGACGACGCTCGCACGCGCGCTCCCGAGCGTCGTTGCCGCCCAATCAGCGGCCATTCAGGCGATTCCGGTTCGATTCCCGGCGGGCGCGCGCGGCTCCGGGCGGCGCCGCTGACCCAATTCGACCAATGACGGCCGCCGGGACTAACGAGACGAGTGCCCCGCTTCCTGGCGGCCGGCGGCGCGCACGCACTTCCTGCGCGCCGTCGGCGGCCGGCCCGGAGGCCGCGCTGGGTTCGTGACCCCGGCCGTCGCCCCGGAGACAGATCAGCAGGTCGGGAGAGGTCGGAGCGGACCGGCGGGTGACGCCTCGCTGACAGACGGCGATGGCCCGGCCGTCTTGCGGCGGGACCGCGGCACTCGCCACCCACGGGTCATCCCGGTAACGGTCCCGCACGCGGCGGCCTGCCCAGACAAAGGGTTCATTCGGCCCGGCTGTGGCTGGCGTCGGACGAAGGAAGGTGGATTGGATTGGGCCGCGTTTTTGCTGCCTCCTGGCCGCTCATCAACATGGAACGAATCGGCGGCGGCCGGCGCTGGTGTGAGAACGCCGCCCGCCCGACTGTTGGGCTGCAGGTCGCTGCCGCTGCAATGAGCGCCTGCCCAGCCTCCAGCGGCCGGCGCGCCCACGGCACGCCAGCAAAAAGGACGAATCACATCCTCTGAATACCGCGTTTGCCGGTATCTCTTCCTGTCAGCCGCCGCTCGAGGCCTGTGCACCAAAACACCATCTCTGCAACGGGTCCCTGCGTGCAGTTGGTAGTCCAAATTGGCCGGAAAGCACGACTGAAACGGCCGTTGTTCGTTAACAGCATGCTGCGCCGCCATGCAGACTGCGCCGTGTGCGGCGTCGCAGTCTCCGCGGCGCAGTCAGCGCGGTCAGGTGACGACGCCCGACACTCGAGTACTCGCATCCGTCACCGAGCGGGCGGCGGCCGCCGGCGAGGCGCTGATTAGTCCTTATCTGATCACTCGGCTGAGTGGCACAGATCGTTCGCGCCTGCAGCGGCCGGCAGGGGCAGGGGTGTAGGATACGGGGCGCGGTGGCATGTGGTAGAATTTGCAGTACCGCAGCGCCAGCCATCTTTTGGCCCGCATGTGAGAAGTAGGCGCACGCAAACGGGAAAAGGCGGGTCGTGTGCCGGTCGTGCAGGCTACAGGATCGCCGCTGGAACCGGTTCTTCCCGCGGAGGTGGAGCCCACGCCGATGGCCTTGTCGACAATGCGGATTGAACGCGCTCTTCGGATGGGCTGCACGAGCGGCTTGAACAACACCTCACACAAATACTCGTGCGACTTCAAAACATCTGCACTAAGGCGATGATGGATAGTCATTCTCCTCGCTGAGGTTGTAAGCACGCACAGACGAATTTGAAAGGAGCTCGAAAAGACCCGAACACAGGAAACATCACAATGCCAGCAATCAGGAGGGTTGCTGCAGTTTTCGCAGTAAAACACGGACATAGGAAAAAATGACTACGTGCACTGAAACCGATATGCTCTTATTTCCCCTTGATATCAGGCGTCCATACTTGAACAAGCACATGATCAAATTTCGAAAACAGCTTTCAAACTGTTCCAACTGTGGTGTAGTTTCAGTTAACTGTGGTGCACAGTCATCATAGGGGGACCGTTGAACCCCCAGATCCACCGCCCCGTTACTCCCGTTGAAAGGCTCCCCTCCGTTTAATTCAAACCATTCACTGCTCTTTGGCGCCGGAATGGCTGGATCGATGACGACCGAGCCCGGCCCTTCCTCCAACGACCGAGAGGGTGCCTGGCCCGCCCCGGCCAGCGCCGGCTCCTGTAGCGTAACGACGCCGGCCCGAGGCATGCACGTCTTTTACGAGCTGGGTAGCAGCCACACGCGGGAGTTATGGCCCCGAACGCCACAGTCCCTATTGACCGCGCCGCGGGCTATTTCACTTCAGCGGCGTAACCCAGTCCCCGGCCTTGGCGGGCGGTGGGTTTTACCGGGCCAAGCGGCCGCCGCAAATCGCCCGGGGCGAAGGCCGGAGCACGGCAGCCGGTGACCTTTGACCGGTCGCTTTCGCGACCGTCCGCCGAGGTCAGCGGGGCGGCGCCGCCCCGCCCGGGGGCATGGATCCGACCGGCCGCCCGACCGCGGCGACGGCCGGCCGGGGACCGAGCGCCGGACGGAGCCGGGTCGTGTCGACGCGACGCGTCCAGGCTGCGCCGGCCGACCTGAAGCCGTATCGATCCGACCGTCGTCCGTCCTTCGCCGCCGCCGACCGCCGCCGAGAGAAGCTCCTCGAGCGGCCGGCCGCGGCCCGAGCGATCACGGCGCCCCGCCGCGCCGGGCAGTCGGCCGTTTGAGGGCTTCTGCGTGCCCCGTGACGAACGCCTGGCGTTCCGCGCGCTCGGGTCGGTCCGGGCGCAGCGCTGGACGCGTTTGAAAACGAGGCGCGACCTTCCGGCGGCAACCGGGGCAAGTCCGACGCGAGGGTCGCCGCTTACCTTGCACTATGACGGGGAGTAAGAGACACAGCAACCTCATCTTGGCAGTCCGTGCAGTGCGTCCAGTGCCAGCCCACAGTCCACGGATAAAACCGGACGCGACTGCGCGTGTTCCCACCACCACGAGCGTGCACACACTGACGGTGGCGCTGCGGTGGCCGATCCGATAACTACGCAGTTACATGTGACGTCAGAAGTCTGGCGGCCGGCTCCACAGAGCTCGAGTTGATCGTTCACAGAAGTGCGGCGGAAGACACTACGTGACGGTGAGAATGCTCAGAAAGTTCTTCCGTGCGGTTCCGCAGGAACAATAATGCTCGTTTAGCCTATCCGGTTTTTCGCGACTTTAGTCCTTGCCGGTACATGAGGTCTTCGCAAGTTCTCTTGCAATGGTTGTTCCAACCGCTCCAAAATTTTGCGTAACTGGGTTTAAAATTGTTTTATGTACTCTCCAAAAATTTCAGATTAAAGCCGTCCTAAAAAATTAATATATGACCTATTGCTCGAGAGCATGCCAGGGGATCATAGTACCACTGCAGTCCTCATCGGCTGGGGAAACTTTGAAATGTCTTGCGGTACTAAGTGTCGCTCATTGTTCCGTGTGGGTGCCATCAAAAGTGTCAGTAGCCTTTAACACCGGCCATTACTTACATCAAGGCCGTCCTTTGTCCAGACTGTGAACTGGGATCGCCGACCTTTTTGAACTTTTATTTGTTTCGAAGCAGTCACGCAGCAATCAGAAGTAACTGATGTGCATAACACCGGTCTTAGCCCTCATTTATTGTCAGAAGTCGTTCTGGGTCCGTCAGAGTCGTCCCATACGTTATCCAATGGAATCCAAGACTTACAAGAATTTACTGATATGATCCCCCTTGAGGCCATCTGTAAGGTTGCAATTGGTTGCAGTATTTTCAGATGATGGGTTGTTAGAAGGCAGATCAAGCTATATATCCGTAAGTCAGGTGAGCTATTTAGTGCGCGCAGTGGAAGGGGTTTCGCGCTAACGCGCACTGGAAGCGGGGCACTTTTGTGTCCCCCTCGATTTCAGAAGCGAAAAGAGGTAGAGATGAAGTTTTTAGGACAAGGTGAAGTCATTAAGAGTTACATTATGTGCTGTTTTCATGGTCCAAGGTATCCGGGATCAAATGAGGTCGAAAAGGTTGAAGTTAGACACTTCCTCGGCCCGTGCAGGCCCTTCCATACGGCTTTGGGACGAAAAAAGAAGAGGACGCGTGTTAGTGCGTTCGTTACAACCTCACTGTCTGTGTCAAAGGCTTTCTCTTCATCAGAATCCAGCGGCTCAAGAAGTTGCGCTGCCTGTATCGCACTCAGCTGACGGAAAGCCCTCGACATGGTCCGTATTCCTTGCAGCTTCCACCTCTCATTGATCAGGCGTCAGACCAGCAATGCTTAACCCTATTCCCGGGGGGCTGGGCGGTATGGCCGATTCCCGTCAGGGGGGCGGATTCGGCCCCCCCCCCTGAGATCTCGAGAACTACTCATCCGATTTCATTGCAACAAACGGCAATCGGTTCGCCATGGCGTAAACCGCATTTGTATCAAAAGAAACCTTCAGAACTTTGAAAAGGGTGGACATAGGGGGGCAAAAAGGTCAAAATTAGGAATATTTTTCGACTCCTTATAACCCCGTGGTTTATGAACCGATTTTCATGAAATTGGCATGAATCGAGAGATTATGGACGGGACTTTTACCATTGGTCCATACATCTGAAATTTTGAAAAACTCATAGGCGTTCACAGGATTTCTAAAATAGGACTAGTTTTCCAACAGCTGAATGAACAAAAGAGTCAAAAGCACCTTTTCGGCTTCTGCTGGTCATGTTATGCTAAAGAAGTACAAATCATATTACAATGTTTGTATAACGTTAACATAGGTGGTGCCAGGGACATGAAAAGGGGGGAACTGTCATGGTCACACGCTCTTCAGATCAACTTGTGACCTTTCACCTTAAATGATCTCCAGTGACCTTGAAGTCACTTGGAATGATCTCGCGTGCATTTAATATTATCTGTAAATGTTTTCAGTCATTTGAATTTACTCTATTTCTAAAATTTCATCTTACGAGTACTGTGACATAGGGTACGCGCACTGACATTTTAGGTCATGGCTCCGTGACCCGACCTGATATCAGACTGAAACTTGATACAAGTAGAGGGCACCCTTCTACGTCATATGTATCCAGGATTTGGCATTTAAAAAATAGCCCCGAAATTATTATTATAAAACCAAATGTTGACTTTTGACCTAGACCTGGCCTTGTTAAGTGACCTCAAATAAACAAAATTATACTTGCACGTTGCCCAACTATTTAGCTATGCATCAATATAAAGTTTTAAGTGCTATCTTAAAAACGCTAGTTTTGGCAGTCATTTTCCTGTTACCCTCAACATGGCCAAAAATGGCATGAGATGCTCCCAAAAACGTTGCCTGGCTTCGACTCTGAGCAAAATAAAATTTCGAAATTTTCTCACAGTACGTAGAAAGAATGGCTAGGAAAAGTTACAAAGTTTCGTAAAGCTGCGCCAAAAAGCCTGGAATTGGCAAGCAAAAAACCTGAGGGGGCGGATTCAGCCCCCCTGCAGGGAATAGGGTTAAAGGACTGAGGATAAAAAGCACGTGTCCTAATTCGGCACAATCTATGACGTCATGTCGCAAGTGCACCCGTGCGCAATCGTATTTGTTTTAGGTTCTTTGATTACGTATTTCATATAAATCGGCATGTCGCAAAGCAAACTTGGATCAGGTCAGACGCTGTTTGACCTTGACCTGCGATTACCTTGACTTACCCTGATTTCGTTCTTGATATAGGGGCATGCAGCTGAAATGGTCGTGACTAGAGTCTGGTCTGTTTTGGTCCATAACTTGTGTTCTGTTTCGTTTGTGGTGCCGAGATGTAATTTTACAATACAGTTTTGTGAAACCGTTTGAATAGCATTCATCACAACAATGACACATTTCACTGTAGAAAAACATCACCGAAGACCCGTTTTAGAGGCTCCGTGGCGGGGTAACATGCTAATATCTTGGTATCGCCTCTGCCAGTACGATCCTCGCTGCGAGGGAAGGCCGGTCACGTGATTGGGTCCTATGCACGTGGTACAAAATGACTTCGCAAAGGATTCATACGAGGTGGATGGACTGGGCCTGCACTGGTCATGAGTGCGAGTTTCCAAATTGGTTTTGCTGGGTTTATGGCATGTATTATTTGGAGTGGATGAGGAGCCGTTTCCGTCTTATACAGTTGCCTTCAGTGCCAATTACGAGACATGCGCCGAACGATTTAGTGAATTTTACGATTGCTCTTAACCCAAAATCAAACGCCATTTTGTTGAACCAGCAATAAATAGTCGGAAAAACAAACAGACGGTAGTTCGTTCTATGCCATGAGTCCGTACGCTTTTCTTCAAATGCATACAATGAAATTATCGAAATCTGACGATGAATCACATTGGATATGTTGCAGGGAGACCTGACGCAAAAGGCGAAAGGCAAGGCAGCTTTGGGGAAGGCCAAGAGACCCGTTCTTTTAGACAAACACCTGTAACAGAGCCCTTGTTACCGGCACCCGGCCGCCAGAGGAGATCTCCCTATCGGCTGACGTTTTCTTTGACAGTAACATATAATCTCTCCATCGGCTGACGTTTTCTTTATCATTACTCTCATCACAAAATGTCATCATTCACATCACAAAAATACTTCATCATTCGTACGGTGGATGTCGATTGGAATCTACTAGCATCGATTGGGCTGTTCAGGAACGTTGGAGCCTCTGTTGAAATGTTTTTTTTCCTCGTTTCTTCCCATGTAACGCCGTAGGGCAAATGTTACTTGTTGCCGAAAGCTGAGGGAGGGGGCGCAGCTGCCCCTGACCCCCCCCCCGGTTCCAACGCCCCTGCAATTGTCCTTGAGACCTGCTAATCTGTTGGGCCAGGTTTGTCAGAACTAGGGATCAGACGAATCTTTGTAGTCTGAACTGACGTTTAGCTGAAACAGACCTTGCCATAGCATTAGAAACGTCACAGGAAAACAAGAAAGTTGGCATATAACACATTTCTGTTTCCGAGCACGCAGAGCTCAGATTCCCAGTTTGGATTTCCATCCCTCATTCTGTCGCTTAGCCGCAAAAAAATCATCAGAAACTGTATGGCTCCGTAATGGCGTTTTACTCGGTTGGTCAATGATTAACATACCCCGACGGGGAGGGGGACGGTTGACCACCCCCTTGGGGTTTTTCCGAGATTGCGAGAGGAAGAACAAACACAGCGCCACGAAACTCTGTCTATCTTTTGCTTGATCATTTTTACACCTTGCATCCAATTTTTGACCTCAGGTCAAGTAAGGTGTCTGACCTAGATCAGGTCAAGTGCACCTATGTCCAAAAAAGTTTAGCGCCCTGTAACTTTTTTGAAAAACATGATGTCACAGTAAAACTTTCAAAGGTTAGAGATTTTGATGAATTCAACAAATCTGCTTTCTCGGGTTTTCGGAAATGTCCGGGTCATTGACCTAAGATCAAACCAGTTTTCAACATCAGTCGGCGTTTTTTCGAAACTTCACGGATTTTTTTATAGCAATTTGAGTGTGGGGAGATCCAGGTATCCAGTTTCCGTCAATGGACAAAGTTCCAATGACCTGTGGCCACTGACCTGAGGTCAGGTCACGAATAGCTGTTATGAGTGAAAATGCATATCAAAATCGACGATGAATGACTCAAATCGCGTGGAAAATAGTAGAACTCGCTGGCACAGTTGCGACTAATACCAAGAAGCTCAAAGAGTTTCAAAAATTGCATATTTTGGAAATAAACAGACTTTTGCGAATAAAGCCCCACCCGTTGTGTAGATTGATAACTAATAAATTTTTCCAAAATTTAAGCATGATAAATCATCACAAGAACCACACAGAACCACTAGTGTCAAGAAGCAGCACTTCAGATGGTTTATTTTACGAAAATGAAAGAACGCTGAAATTAGTTCCCCTTAATTTTATACCGCATTCCTCTATCGCGCCCCTCGTGCAGCGGTGCGAAAATCGCTGTGTCTTTAACTCAACGTTTCCGAGTACGTGTTAAACAGATCAGAGAAATTAGACGTGTATCGGCGTCTGCGGACTTTCACCTGTTCGCTGGTGCCTTTATCTATACTTTTTTATTCACAGTCCTTGAGATCCAGGCCGTTTCTTGGTGTCATGCAGGCGGCTACGAGAAGAAATATATAGGGCCTAATTGGCTTACATATTATCCGTAACTAAAAATACGACCAGTTTCGAGCTCTACTCGTCACGAACTTTGGAATGGTGTGGTTATTTTTATCGTGCAACCAACCGTTCCTAAGTCAGAGGGGGAGCGCTCAACCCCCCAGTCAGGTGTGCATGGCGCCGACCGACAGTCGGGCGCGGGTTAAGTTTGTTAGAAGTAAACGTGTATGCAATGCTCGTTTTATGCTGTGATATCCCGTACGTCAGGATAAATTGGTGATAAAGAAAGCTCATGAAAATAAAATGCAACTCCAAATTGGATGCATATACTTTTGAGTGAGAACAGTGGTAAGAAACCCTCACTTACTAATATTTTCTTAGGATTCTTACTAAGGGTTTCTTACTAACGTTTTCTTACTAATGTTATGTGTCTCAAAAGCAGATATCAACAGAGGGCAGCGTACCATCAGGGAGAGAGACTTGAGATTGTGGTGTGTGATATAAAACCAAATATAAAAGCAAGAAAAACATTTTTTTGCGCCAGCAAGACCCGTGTTTTTTTATTTCGAAATGTATTCAGGCCTCAACATACAAACTTTTGTGTTGACTATGTGTGCTTTGGCCTTACACAAGTTATGCATGGTTAACCGATATCAGTCGCATAACTTCTATGTGCGGGGATTTATGAGGCTGGAAAACTCTCTAACCCATGGGGGTAACTGTTTGGAATGATTCACAAAAGACTAAAGGTGGTGAGATCGGGTTGAATCAGGTCTTGCTAAGTCAGACAAAAACGGTTTTACAAGCATTGGCTAAAAACAAGGCGTCAGTGGGATCAGTAACCCCGCTAACAAAGGAAGGCTTGTGCCAAAGCAAGGTTGTTTTGTAACATTTAACGACCCATTATAGATACAAGCGCTTTAGAGTCATGTGAGATGAGTCATTAATGCAATTTATTGCAATGACGTGCTCAGACGTGATCTCAGGTCACTAATGGTGAGTCTCAGAGAACTCCAGGCAACATTGTAGAGAAATAAAGCAAGAGATATTTCTTTTCACTGGTATACAGGAATGGTTTTTAAGTGAAAAAATAAGCATGCATCCTGCGAATAGCCAAACAATGTCATCTTAGGCGGAATGGCGTAAGTTAGACGAAGGAAAGTTAGGCCAAAACTGGGTCTAATTCCATTCAAAGGCAGAAATTCTGCAGATTAACGTAACGCTGTCGTAATCAGTCACCTGAGGATTAGATAAAAAATAATAATGTAACGTGTAGCCCGGCCCCTGTTTACATACCATTTTCGACTATGTGTTGTCTATATATACGTCGTATTATGTATGGATTCCCATATTTCAGTTTCATAGGAGCAGAAGCAGGCCCAAAATGTTGGCGATCAGCGCAAAAAGTTGATCCAGGTGATGCATACGCTTAACTTTTCGTAAAGGCATACACAGAGATACCTTTATATACATTTCGAGACGACAGAATCATTGGGTCTCTCATAATTGGTCATGGTTTTGTGTAATCTAAACTCATGTAACGCATACAATTCCAAGACCCTTGTATCATGAGACATGGCGCCTTTGATGCTAAAATTAAATGTAATTTCAGAATTTCAGATTGTCATTTTTAGCTTAGGCGCCAGCCTTTTTCATCTTCTTTTGCATGCTCGTTTATAGTTAAAAAAAGAACGGGAAAAGAGAAAAAAGTTCTGTTCTCAAAAAAGGGTTTGTTGCCCTAAGTGAAAAGAGCGTGGTCCCTCCTGATCATAAAGTCATTCTGGATTAAATGCTTCATGAGACTTTGAATTGTTATCACCCACGAATGCGTTGCGTCAAAACAGATGTGCTCTTCTGTCGAAATTGAAAGTAGATGACACATTGTTTTAGACAACATGATTGTACAGTCTTGAAATGTTTGAGAGGGATATGAAAGCCACAGCTCCCAGTCAAATTGAGATTCATCATCGTCACTGGATTGTAGGTATAATGACAGTTACGTTGCATTTATTACCTGACGTCATAATCCACCGATTTAACAGTCACGTGGTTATTAATGGACCTTAAACTGTCACATTTGACAGTGTAGAAAACTCCGAAAGGTGCTTCTGAATTTTAATAAACCGTTTTCGTTTTTATCTCAGAGTCTTTCTCGGGCCATGTACAAAACAACCATAAGCAAGAACGAAGTCAAACCAGACTTTGCAGTTTTACAAACCGTTAATCATTAGCATATCACCGATTATCAACGCCACGGGCAGTTGTGTTGACGAACCAGGACGTTTTGAAAATGATCCCAAACAAAACAAGAAAGTATGATTCACTTGACACCTAAGCAATTATTTCGCAATCATCAACGGGCGTATAACTTTAAACGTGTCTAGCCGGTCTTGAAAGATCATGAAATAATACCGAAAATTTTGGGCCATAGTTTCCATGAGTCCCTTAAGAAAGGAAAATGCCTTAACCCTATTCCCTGAGGGATAAACGGTTTATCCAATTCCCGGCACGGAGGGCGGATTTGCCCCCCCCCCCCAAGATCGCGAGAGCTACTCGTCTGATTTCATTGCAACAAATGACAATCGATTCGCCATGACGTACACTGCATTTTATAACAGAAGGTTTTTAAGTCTTGAGAGGATTGGATGCGCTGGGTAAACAAGCTGAAAAGGATGGGAGGGGGATTTTTTGACTGGTTTTAACTCCGCTGTCTATTGACCGATTTTGATGCAATTGGCATCAGTCGAGAGCTTATGGACAGGAATTTTACCATCGGTTTATAACTGTAGAATTTTCAGAAGAGTTATATGTGTTCGCGGGGCTTCGGAAATGGGAGAACTATTTTTGCAAATATTGAATTAACAAAAAGTTGAAACCACTTATTAGTTTTTGCTAGTCATGCTATACTGAAGAAGAACAAATCGCATTACAAAGTTTGTATAAGGTTAGGATAGGCTGCTCCAGGGACATGAAAAACGGGGAACCATCATGGTCACATGTTCATCAGGTCACCTTACGACCTTTGACCTAAATGACCACGAATGACCTCAGATTCACATGGATTGACCTAGAGTACATTCCATATTGGTTGAAAACGTTGTCAGTCATGTGCATTGACTCTTGCTAAAATCCCAGTTTATGGTTTAGGGTATGGTTTAGGGTATGGTTTATGGTATAGGGCACTGACATTTTAGGTCGTACCTCCGTGACCCGACCTGATATTCAGCTGAAACTTGGTGCACAGGTAGAGGGCGTTTTTTTAAGTCAGATGTATTCCGGGTTTTGCATTTTGAAAATAAACGCCAAATTTCATAACATAGAACCATGTTTTGAGTCTTTATCTTGACCTGACTCCATGGACCGGTCTGAGATTAACAAAACTATTTTTTCTTGTCCAGCTGTTTAAAAATGCACCCATTTAATGTTTTAGGTTTTATCCTAAAAACCCTATTTTTGGTAGTCATTTTTCTTTTAAATCTAACAAAACCAAAAAGGCCTTAGTGGCCTCCTAGAAATGTCGCCTGCCTCCACCCCTGAGCAAAATATAGTTAAGAAATTTTGACGCAGCACGAAAGGAGAATAGTTAAGAAAGGTGACCGAATTTCGTGGATTTGCTTCAAAAATCCTGGAATTAGCGAGGAAAAAACAGGAGGGTCAGGTTCAGCCCCTCGCCGGGAATAGGGTTAAACGTTCTAATACAAGTTTTTTTAAGTTGTGTAGCAAGCCTACTCAGGCACGATGTTTTACAACCTATTGCTGTATTCTAAGCGTCTTGGGAGACCATGTTTGTGTACCTTATCTAGTTTCGTAAACCACATTTACTTGTCAAGGGCCAGCAGCTGATGAGGTCAGCATAACTCCTTCGTCAGTCTTTATGAAAAAATGTCAGTGGACAAGTTTTGAATATGACTGCAATCAACCACTCATTGAACAAACCTGATCCAGAATGTTTGGTTTCATATTCCGAAAAAGCTGCAGTGTGGCCAACATAAACACAATATTTATCTCGCCTCATGTTTCTTAAAGCCACCAGAGTTACATTTATTCATCGCATATAGTTCTGAAAGCCGATGTTTGTTTATTGAAGTAAGTTTTGTTAGCTGCATATACTCGTCACGGGCCAAGAGATCGACATCGTTCCTTTATCAGGCTTTGTAAGATAGCATAATTGGTCATATAAGTAAAGTTTCAAGAATGATTGCAATGATTCGCTCGCTGAAAGTCTTACATAGAATGTTCCGTTTTGTCACCTTTTGAATCGTACAGTAAAGACTACACAGACACGTTTCTGCCCGAACTCACAGTCGCCAAAGAGATCACATGTCTGCTGAGTTGAGCCTTGTAAGCCGTGTTTGCTTATGTTGGATGCAGATGCTGGCTTCCTTCCTTCCTCACCGACCTGCAGAAGCGTAAGAAGCCCAGAAAAGTGGGGAAGGGGCGCTGTCAAATGTTAAGCCAATTACGTTGAGGCATCGCTTTTTCCAGTAATAAGGTGAAACATAGATATGGATATTGTGGTTGATGATCTCTAGGTTCAGCATTTTTACGTCTATGCCTGCCTGGTCGTCACCTCGGGACATTAATGCCGCGTGCACCCGAATTAAACGGCTGACACCCCGTCTTGGAAAGGGTCGTATTTGCAGAGGTGATACCAGGTTTTCGGTAGTGTGCCTCGCCATGGAGAATCAAAAATTGGTTTATGGTAACGTTTTGCTACATCGATACGTGCCAATGTTGTGATCTATCCCAATCGAACTGTCTCCCTGAAACACATCCGATGGACCTCATTTTACGGCAAAGAAGTACAAAGTACACAGGTTACGGTAAAAAAAAAAGGCCCACCCCCCGTCATGAGCATTTCAGCTGCTGGCCCCCGAGCATTCATCATCCTCAGTTGTCCCCGAATAATTTCGCCTGGTAATGTTCAAATGGTAATCTTACGTAGAATATTTGCTTTCTCGCAGAATTCTCATTTGTCTGTGACCAGCGTTATTTTCTTGATGTGTGTTGGACTTAAATGTTTCTAACCTCAAAAATTTCGGGCCGATTTCCGGTATCTTTGCGTCAATAGACGAGTTACTGAATCGTCGTAAGTGTCACGAAGCAGCAGCGGCCAGCTCCAATCCGTTCGTCGCATTTTCAAGAAAAACAGGTGAGAGAAAGGGGCGCAAAAATTTTCCCTTTCCAATGCGCGTATTGGGACACATGAGTTTTCCCATCCCAAGCAAGGAAGGAGGCTCGTGTTACAATCTACAAACATCTCGTGCTTAATACCATTCATTTTCAAAGTCATAGCCTTTGAAGTTCACCAGACGTTTAATGGGTGACCGTGCTACGTCCGGTTTCATGCGTCTTATTCGAATGCATTGGAAACAGCAAACTTCCACATTTCTTTTGGGTGATGATCTCATAACGACTCTAATCGGGGCGTGTACGAATGCCACAGCTGAAGCTTGTAAGCATTGTCTAGCGGTTTTCAACAATGCCATAAGCACAATACTATTAATTTACAGCACGTCGCGACATTTTTTCTTTTGCAATTTTAATGCTTAGGCGTCGTTTTCAACGTCAGTTTTAACTGTCGTGTGTTGATCAGAAATGGCATTAAAATCCGGGGGACAAGGGGAAGGAGACAAGCTAGGTGTCGGGTGCGTTAGTCGGAAACAGTGAAAACGTTCTCTCAACATCTGATCTTTCGGGAGCTATTCCAGAGAAACACCAGGTGGTGGTCGTGTACGCCCCTTTTTAGGCATAGGTAGAATCCAGAAACGCGTCATTTCGAGCCTTCATGCATATGTGGAAATGCCTTAAAATCAATGTCACTTCATTGCCATCAGCTATCCCCGGGATCGCAGATGGAAGCGGGAGAATGCGTGAGTATGCAATTTCCGTGCTGCGGCGGACACAGATTCAGAACTCGTGATGCAGCTGAACTTCCTCGGAGCCGCGCGCCCACAGCCCGACTCCCGGCATCCGGTGCCATGCGCTCGGCCGCCGGCCACCGGAAGTGCGGGGGGGGGGGGCTGACAGCGAGCTCTGCTCTGGTCGCACGTCACACCGATTACACCGGCGGTGCAGAGGGAGGCCTTCTCAGAACGGTGACCTTGGTCGCCTTCGCGTACGGCCGACGCTGTGGTGGCGGCACGCACGAGGCGGCTCTGTTCGGGCCGGCGGCCCACCGTGGCCCGTCCGCAGCTGCGGTGAGTAGTGCATCCCGTCTGCAGGCACCTGTGCCGGCCGTGCGGTGTTTGAGTTGTTTGGCAGGCCACTCGAGCAGTTTTCCGTGCTGCTGTTTCGTCGGAGCCGTGGCATTCAGGGAGTCAGGAGAAGACATTCTCTCTGAATAATTTGCATGACCATCTTTTCTTCAAGACGGGGTGGAAGGACCGGCACGCTGTGCTTATCTGTACCACGACTGGCCACCCAAAGCCTCAAATACCAGGCTTTTCTGATTAACGTGCCGGAAGGATCACGAGACTAGAGATCAGACTGGTCTTGACACCAGGTGCTGGGCCAGATTAGTCTGACCACCACACTGGATCTAATTCTGTTTCGCTGGACGGACCAGGTCGGTGTTACCACCAGACTGGACCGGACCGGCCAAGCTCGGGACCTGGCCGAACCGGACCGGACCAAGCTCGGGACCTGGCCGAACCGGACCGGACCAAGCTCGGGACCTGGCCGAACCGGACCGGCCAAGCTCGGGACCTGGCCGAACCGGACCGGACCAAGCTCGGGACCTGGCCGAACCGGACCGGACCAAGCTCGGGACCTGGCCGAACCGGACCGGACCAAGCTCGGGACCTGGCCGAACCGGACCGGACCAAGCTCGGGACTTGGTCGGACCGGAGCGGACCAAGTTCGAGATCTGGCCGGACTTGACCGGACCAAGTTGCGGACCTGGCCTGACCGGACCGGGCGGGCCTGTCGCTGGCGGGGCCGAGGCGCCTCCACCGTCTGGCCCTAGTAACACGATTAATTTCGCGATGGCGCCGTGGGAAATGAGGCTTCCATTCGGGGAAGCCGGCCGGCACTTTAAAAATTGGGACTGTGTGTCGTCCGCACACAATGCCCCTCACCGCCGCTGGCCGCAGCTCGACACTAAAACCGCCTGGTACCAGACTAAACCTCACAGGCCTTGACACAGGAAGTAAGGGACCGTGTCTACAGTCACAAATTGTCAAGGTCATATCCGCGGTAATGCATGGAACGAACTGTCTCAGAATCTACCAGTGCTCGTCCGCCATGTTTGCTTAGTGGGAATGGCATCTTTACGGTCGTAAAATGCCGATGTCTTCAAGTTCTTCCATTTTGTGACATGTGCATACAGCCAACTGACAATAGTCTGCTTCATCTTGTCTACTAATGCGAGTTCCTTATCAGGGGAGGATCCAGCGTCTCGGTTGGGGGGGGGGGCGCCGAACCATAATTTCCTGGGTATGGACTACTGTGGTAGGTCAGTGAGTCAGTGACCAGAAGGGGGGGGGATAGAAGACGCTGTAGGTTCGGAGTGTCCAGCGACTTCAGACTGGTTGGGTTGCGTTGGGTGCTGGTACTCAGGTTGGGTAGTAATAGCCATGCGTTTTGGAGACCAAAAGGCTATCTGCCCCCTCTCAAATGCGGGTGCGGGACCATGGCCGAGATGGCCGCTCTGGATCCGTCAGGGTACCTTATCTTTTTTAAATGTTTGTATTGTCTAGTGTAATTCATGCGTATACTGTTTGTACTGCTCAAGAATATTGGGCTGTATCTCCTGTAGTTAGTTTGTGGAAGAAGTGCATTGTTTTCACATCTTTACGGTCATGTATGTTCAGGTGTCTGATATGTGCACATATCAAGTCAGGTGTGGTGATGTCGAGGTACGTATAAACCTTCGACTGGCTGTGCTGAAAACCGACTTTTTAACCAGATATGATAAAGGAATAGAGCGATATGAAAACAGTTCGATGTGTTGGCTAATATTCGTAAGATACGTCCAAAACTTTGCCATAACTTAGAAGTTATTTTGAATCGCCGTGTAGTGCACTTGAGCACTTTTCAAGTCTACCAGGTCTAGAACTTTCAGCTGCGTATGTCGTATACTCTATAGTGGTCATAGTGGCTACTCAATGTTCCAGATTAAACGTAAAATTCCCGTAAATAAAATTTCCGTCGTATGGATAAAGTTACTACACCGTGTGGCGTGAGAAGTGCGTAGTGCACATGCAAGTGCAAATGAGTAGTGCACATGTCCTTCAAATGCCATTTGATTTTCCGAACTTTTCACTGGGCGAAGTTTCCTTTTTCTAGCCTGCCACGTCACAATCCAAGGCCCACATTTCATGCTGTCAGTCCTATAGTGCCACCAGCTTCCTGCTGGACAAATGACAAAACAATAGCTACTCTGCGCAGGCGTCTGCGTTGCCGATAAGCAAGAGTAATCCCCACAATAAACGAGCGCAAATAAAAGCTGTCCGATTCCCGTGTCATAGACCGAACAGGTGCCTGTCGTCGAGCCGATGACGGTCCCGGCACCAGGTGCTGCGCTACCTGGCACACCCGACAAACAGCGCGCGTGCCGCCGTTCCGCGAACTTCAGGCCGCGTTTCGAGCCTTCGACCGGCGGCCGAGCGAGACTCATCGATCGCGACCCGTCGACGCCGACGGCGGCCGGCCAGTTGCCATGCGCGCCGCCTCGGCACTGACTCGCCGTGACGGGGGACAGGGGCTCGTTCCGAGGACCGCGGAACGCTCGAGGCCGCCGGCGCCGCGGCCGAATACCGAACCGGTGACGCCGCGGCAGCTTTAGGAAACTGCCGCCGACTCTTCCGAGGCTGTTAGGTTTCTAGAGGCGTAAAGGTGGAGGTGAGTGTGAGGTAGACGCTTTATGGAGCGACTGCATGCCAACGAGGACAGGACAGCTTCAGAGAGACGAATGATTTTGGCTCTCTTATTTCGTTGTTTTTCTTTAGTTGATTTTCATTCCTTTATGTACAGCCGTGTCGAACAATGGATTATACGCTATTCAGAACGTCAGGAAAAATCTAACCTATAATTCACGAAGCATCATTCTATGCCGAGGTTGGCGCTGAGCCAAAAAAAAGAACGAAAACGTGATCTCAACGACCCCACTATTTTGCTCTGCGAGCAGCGCAATGCGTCACCTTCATCGCAACAGAGGCCAATGCCGACACGACCAGATGACGCTCGCACGTGACGTCACCAGATGACTCACCGCCCGCTGTGACTCAGAGGAATGACATTGATTGTGTTGCAATCTCTTTCCCAAGTTATCTTGGATCCAATGTCCAGTGTTTGCGCCCCGACCTTATGGACGTGTTTCGTCTTTGTCTGTTTACCCGGGCCAGGTCATCCAATACTGTGGCATCGCGTTTCACAAGTCGCAGCATTGATCGCTTCCTCGAAAACCAAACATTCCTCGCGCTAACAACGACGTATCGTGCCGCTGATCCTGACGAGTCGGTGGATAAATTCCTCGGATGGCTTCGGCGCTAGGCTCAGGTATTGAGGCATTAAGAAACGTAACTGTGTCGGAACCGCTTTCAAAGCTTTGTCATTGGAGTGTTTGAGATATTATGGAGAGAATGGCTGACCTCATTCTGCCGCCCCGGAAATTGCCTTGTTGCTTGTCGGCTTGCTTTACTTAATCCGGGCCCTTTGTGCAACGAGGCACAAGGAAAATTCCAACAACATCCGCGGCACTTCAGGACCATTTAATCAATCCTGAGGCTTTGATAGAGGCGTCTTGCGATGACATCATAAGACATACCTTGAATTTATTGTACACATTATGAATCGAAATGTGTGCTGTTCAGCACGCACTAGCACTGGAAAATGTTATCTAAAAATGCTAAATGTAGCCTACAAAGTCATTCGCCCTCGTTCACCAAGTTCATACCACTATGTACACACTCGGCATCATTCACGGAGACTTCGACGCAGACAGACGTCCTGATAAAAAGTCTGCATACTCAAATGTTGATTAGGGAATACGTATGAAACATGAAAGGACCTACGCGAAGCTTTCACCTCAAGCAATGCCTTCACTTAATAAAGAATAAAGTCTTTACGGATAAATACGAAAGCAATGACGCAACTTTCACCCGACTCTCTCACGTAGTCCACGGAGCCCCAGGTATGATCAAATAACGACATGAGTTAGATGATGTGCACAGTATGCTGGAGCGGCAAGACGGTAAGACGCTTTGGTGAGTGCAAGCCGAATGAAATAAGTGTTCGCCAGCACAACGCTTAGAACCTAATCCACAGCTCAAAAGAAACACACAGCACGAGGCGAAATCGCCCTACAGCCGCCCAGCCCTCGCAGCGGCCCACACTCGGCACGGGACGACCTCGCTTCAGCGGCGTCCACGCACACACCCCGGTTCTCCCGGCGCGCCGCGGACACCGCCGCGTCAGGTCACCGCCGCTCCGTCTGCCGGCTGGTCGATGACGGACGCCTCCGGTCCGGTCCGGCGCCATTCCGGCCGCTGACGGCCGTCACCCGCTCGCGCCCCCGCCGGGCGAGCGAGGTCGAGCGGTCACACTGGCCGCCCGGCCGGCGGTTACGAGAGGCGCGGCGGGGTGCCGGCAACGGCTGCTGAGGCTCGGCGGCGGGCGGGGGTCCGGCGACCGAGTCAGTGGTGCCGACGGCAGTGGGGCGAATTCTCGGCGACAGGGCGGCTGTCGCGGCAGGGACAAGATCCGGTGGCCGGGAATGAGCTCGCTTCAGTCTTCTCGCTGTGCGCCGCGCCAGTTTCAGCGCAGTTTCGACGCGGTTTGAGCACGGAGTGAGCGCGGATTGAGCGCGGCTTGAGCGCGAGTTCGGGTACACTGAGCACGGGTCGTTGCCTGCCGTTCCGCTTCGAGATGTGGAGACAAATTTTGACGGCGTCCCACCCGGGCAGCTCGCTCTGCAACACAGCACAAGAGGTCAGAGACTAAGCGTCATGCATCACTACAACGAGCAGCAGCGCTCATTTTCAGGGGATTCCAGCCGGTGAGCTGACTGATGCACGCCCGTGACTGTCGCCGAGACACGGTTTATCTGGTTATGCCAGAACGAATTCCCCGACGAACAGCCGGTTATCCTGTTTGCTGATCACTGTAGTTTGAGGACGCCCTGGACTGATAGCAATCCAGGACGCCGAGTACAAACAAAGCTGTCGCTCAACAAGTGGGTAATATCGAGAGCGTGCTGACCGCGCCACAGATGAAGGCCACAGATAGCACACAGCCCAGTTCAATCCCAAAATCCGTACAGGAAGGCCCTCCTAAGCCCCAGTCAAATGCGCAATAGACTGTGCTTTGTTCGGCGCATGAACTCTGACACCACCAACACTAAAGCAAATGACGCTATCATGTTCACTCGTGCGATTAATATCCGATACCGCAAACAAATGTTTTGGCATTACATCCCAAATGACGGCTGCGATCACAGGGTGTTAACGCCGTCACCAGGAATTCTGGTCTTTGTCTGCAACGTCTCAGCAATATCACTCTGGCTCTCCAATAAACCGGCGCTTTGAAAATTTTCTAGAATACTGAACATACATCCACGCATGAGACTCAGCTTCGTGGCAACGGAAGCTGGATCAATCTACAAAAAAATGTAACTGGTTTTAAGGCAGACATTAGTATGTGAAACACTTGCTGTACTGAACCAATTTTACTCGTTTACGGTCGGCGCAAAATGCAGCCGTGATATCAGTGCTCAAAACTACGGTATTAGGTGGATAATACAAAAATGACATCTTGAAAGTGCAAAACTACCACATTATTACATTATCATAAACATCATGTTACATTACAACGATACTGTACGAATATGGGCCGTGTTTTACCAACCAGACAAGTCGTTTTCGAAACATAAGCGGGAACTGGAGACGGAAGAGACGTTAAGAGATACGTTCAGGTAAATTACATTTCCCGTTTGCAAACTGCAGTTTAGAGTCCTAAACGCAGTGGCACAGAATGGCAGCGTCTAAAAACGGGCCACGGGTATCCCCAATGAGAAATATAAACTCCACATAATTATGATAAAACCTCTCGTTGGGATTAGCGAATGATGGGATGACTATGCACCATGACGCCAAAGGTATGTGCTATCGTAAGGTGTTAACACCGGGATGGAACTACAAAGAGATTTTGGATTTAGCCCGGGCCTAGCAGGAACGCTATAATGTAGACTTTATTTATTTTCGCACCACTTATTTCTGTCAGTGAAAATAACGCATCACGAATAGTACGCACTTAGGCAGAAATATCGTCTCTGCGAATCCCTTTCGCGTCGAAACACGTCGTGCAATTTCGCCACCAAGCCATTTCTATCCCCAGGCCATGAAAACTGGCCTGGGATCAGACGCTTTGATCCCTCTTCAAAGCCAACCACCTCTGGACATTAGAGAGCTGAATGGAGAAGAATTATCTAAATCCCCACGTACCAGCGTCGGGCGGCCGAGAAGGCGACGAAGGCTGCCAGGACGGCTGAGGCGGCCAGAGCGCTGCTGAGCAGGAGGCTGCCAGCCCCACTGGCGTTGCACGCCGGCGGACACACCGGCGAATACGTCTCTGCGGGGGCAGGGGGCAGATTTTGGTGACACGCGGGTGCTGTCTCAGCAGGTTTAATGTTTCACAAAGGTGACGTCATCTCTGCTGGGCGGAAGTCAGGTCGTCAGAGGTTGTAAGAAAATCAGAAACAGTGACGATCGCCTGCGACTACTGCTTCAGTTTTAGAGTGTTTTGAGTACGCTCCGAAGTTTCAGACCCATGAGGCAAAGTATCAAGCCGCGTTCCAATTGATTTCAGTAGTTTGGAGATCGCTTTTGGATGCACGAAACTGCTCATCAGAGCAGCACTGCCAATTACAACGGACCGGAGCTGGAACGAGTTTAGCTCTGGTGTCAGTATGCCACGTGGCAGTGGGGCTGCTAGCCAATTCATGAGGGCACCGCGCAACGCCCGATAAAGTCTATTCCGAAGAAATTCATGTGAGATTTAGCAGCACCCTACCACCACCGCAATCATCCAGAATATACTCCCTAATAACACAGGGCACAGAGTTAGGGGTATACAGCGACCCAATAACAAGAAGTGCAAATTCCCAGGCTTCTTCTGCCTCCATTCAAGCGCACATTTACGGTGAATAGGCGCTGTTGCAGCGCCCCTTAGCAGACCTGACGGTGGGGCAGCTCTCACCGATCAGTTCCACCTTGGCCTCGGCGATGCCCAGCCGGTTGGAAGCTCGGCACACGTACGAGCCGTACTGTTTCCGCTCGATGGAGAGCACGCGCAGGCTGCTGTCAGTCGTCTGGTCGGTGGTGGTGAACGTGGACATCCTGTGAAATGGGGAGAGACGGATTAAAAGTTTTCTCGTGGCGATGACAATCGGAACATTGTTTCTGCGCCTTTTTCGGTACGCGTGCGTGGAATTTCCCAAATCCCGGTTTTGGGACCGAATCGCAACTGGCAATAACTCGCGGAACTCAAGCCTGGCAAAGAGTACCATTAGCATTCAAGCCATGCACCAGGTTTCGAATTTCAACAGAATAAAAGCTTTCATGTCAAAGAAAACTGTCTATGACAGCAGTCAAAAGGATGCAACGTTTCGCATAAAGGGATGCCATTCTAAGTCCCGTTACAATTTCGGGAGACGTCGCCGTTTAAATGGTGAATCATTTCACACAGATCCCCTAGCTTCATTGTGAAATGCCACATATAACCCGGAACTACTTCTAACCCTTCAGAACATCGCTTTTTAACGTGTGTTCCTTTTGGTAAGGCACACACAACGAAAGACAAAGAAATAGCGACGTGTTGACGTACTTGTTGTGCTGGTTGTTATTGAGCACGATGTCATCCTTCAGCCAGGTGATGCGGGGTGGAGGGTACGCCTCCACGAGGCACTCCAGGTCCATATCGTACTGAAGGGCCTGTGACAAACCCAATGACGTCATGTCTCACCGAGGAACATGACAGGGATCTCCTAAAGCGGACAAAAACTCTAATCTTTAATCTTGGGCACGAAGACACATCCGCCAATGTCATGGCTGACACATCAATTCCACAGCCAGGTTAACAAGCAAGGAAACAGACCCTTACATCCTCTGTCTGAGACGGAAACAGGCCATGGGCGTTTGTGGTCATTTGTGTCTGGCTACAGATGAGGCATGACGCCCATTATCAGGCACAGATTCACCCGTCTCCAGGGCAGAAGCGGACGTTTCACTACGTTGCAGAAACACACAGCGGCGTCCTGCGTGCTCAAAGACGCCGGAGTATCACTCCACGTGCAGACCCAGGAAGAGTGATTCGGAAAACGGGAGTTCTGTTGGTTTCTTTTCAGCCAATGCATCTGGGCTGCGAGTTAAAGTATCCATAGCAGGGGTCCCACATGTTGTGATCTTAGACGATGGCGCAGACTGTATCGTTCTCTTCACAGATACAGACAAGACGTGGACGCAGACATCTTCTACCTCACAAGGACCGCGATTTTCTTTTCAGTAACGCATGTACCGAAAATGGCACGGCGCCAAAGAAATCCTTCCCCCAGGGAAAGACGCCAGGGATGTCGGAAGCAGGAGGGGGAGGGGGAGGCGAGCGTGGATGGCGTCAAGTATCATTTGGGGAAAATATAGCACTGCCCTTTAATGTAAAGTATAAATCTAAAGAGTATAAATGAAACAATATATCAACTACTTAAATCATCATTAAAAACATCATCTCTAAAATTATCAAATTATTTTAAAAAATGCACATAACAATTAGCACAAAATACCGAAAATATAGCGAGATATTTCATGGAAAGATTTCATGTAAATGTTTTTTGCCATCTCCCCTGGCCTCTGAAAACGTTCCGCCCTATGTTCAAGAGGAGGACCCACGCATGCCGTTTACCGACGACATTCATTCCCTTGAACTTTGGCAAGCGTGTGCGGCACTGATTACAGCTCTGAACTCCGTCTTGACGGTTTGATATTGAACACAGAGAATTTAGAGCGTCTATTCGGGGTCAGCCCGTCGACGGTGCCTCTCGATAGCTGAACGCGTGGGCGGACAGTGACTTTCCCGGTGGATTTTCCGAGGAAAACTGTTCTCATCCGCGCTGCTAGCCAGCGCCGACACGTTTAGTTCGGAACGTTTATCGACCCACTGGAGATGAAACGCTTCTCTGGTTTGAATGAATATTTTATCTTGAAGAATGTTGGGACGCTGCATAAAATACGAAATCAGTTTCAAACACAACGCAGACTAAGTCGATAAACGCATCGATCTTATATATACAAGCTTCATACGAAATAATCATGTCCATCGTGAAGAAAACATATAACTTCGTAGGTACAAAAAATGGCAAATGTCTTGTAGGCGAACAGTGCGTCATTGGCGTATTCAAGTTACGTACACCCACCGGCTACACTTTAGATTCAGGCACTCCGTATGAACCCACCGGGTCAAGGTTCTCCGCATGCACTCACCTGGTACACTTTAGGCCGAGGTACTGTGATCACAGGCGGGAACTCCACCTCCACGGCAACGTTACGCTTGGAGCCCTTGCTGACGCCATTGGTGGCCACGCAGTAGTATATGCCACGATCCTCCTTCTTGATGTTGTGGATGACGAGAACGTTTCCGCTACACAACAGACAGAACAAACAGGTTCTAAGCAAACACACGCGCGGCACATTCAAAGGGTATTGAGAGATGTATGTAAGGCAATTTACAACATTTAAACACGTTGCTGGTGTACTCGTTGCTGCGTGACGGTATATGCTGATTCAAGGACGTAACAACTAACTAAAATGCTGTCAACAACAGTGGTCTGCAGATCTAGATATAAACTGAACGTAGAAACCCAGCTAATTCTATTACGAAACGCATTTCATGGACTTCAATTAACACAGTATCACGGTAGTGATAACTCAGTCGTGATGATGAAAGCTCCCAGAACAAGGGCGTATCCAGCCAGTCACCTTGAGAATGTTATACCTTTAAGGACAGAACAAATGTTTTGATGGGCACCATAAGTTTTTTAACTTGACGTTGCGTTACCAATTGTGGGTGTCCACACGTTCAGCAACGCATTTTTGGTACTGACCATCTAGCAAGAAACAATACACATCTTATACATAGAATGCTTTAGGAATCTTGTCAGCTGGAAACGCATGACGTTCCTCTCTATCTTCTGGATGCGCCTCTGTCCCCAAAACCATTTGTGTCGATTTCCGCCCATGCGACAGAACCGCATCACGACACCAAAGCGCGAGTTGCTCAGCCCACCGATAGATGGCACTGCCGGTAGGCAGCAGGGCGTTGTTGTCCCGTCTCCAGGTGATCTCCGGTTTCGGGAAGCCGGTGGCGTAACAAGAGAGAACGACTCGCTCCCCCTCCGCGGCAATCACAGATCTGCGGCACAGGCACCGGGGAGGTAGGAAACGAAGAGGAATACGAGCACAGCCAACCGAGCTGATTGTGCGAATGACGCTTAAATGTTTATGAACCATCCAGTTTCCTAGGAACATCCCATGGCCTTGGTTCTTATCTTGTGAGAGTTCTACCGAGAAAATATATCAACTCGATATGCAGCGTGTTATCGCATCGCAAAGCCAAAAGATTATAAAACGCCACCTTCACAGCATAACATTAAGCAAGACCTGTTTACCGCTATCAAACACGCCTGCTCTGATCGGGAAGCACGCCGCCACACCTGAACGATACGCCGATCTCAGTAGAACGCGACCGCTGCCGGCCTGAGAAGCCTCGGGCCCCCTCACCTGGTCGAATTGTCTGAGATGACGGGCGGCAGGCGCACGCTCAGCCGGGCCGTGGCGCTGATGGACGTCTGCAGGTTGATCTGACAGCGGCACTCGTAGGTCGCCTGGTCCGTCTCCTGGATGTCGCTGATCTGCGGAGAGGCGGCGCTACCCACGTCAGTATAGGTGGCAGCAAGATCGGCGGCCGACTCGTGGAGCCGCTGTTCATGCCTTTCAGTTACCGAAACACCCTTGCTACAAGCTCGCTTCCTTCTTTACTTGTCGCGCAAAAACATTCGCGTTGAATTCTATGCGAAATGTGTGAGATCTGATTGATCACTTCGTGTCAAAAATGCAAGTGCATTACTTAAATCACTTCATTTCAGTTTAGTTCAGTTTATAACCGAATCCTTTCAAACGCTTGGAATAATCTTTGATTCGAGTCGTCTTCATTGTGAAAATGTCCGAAAAAAGTGCTGTAAACAAGCGGCGTGACACAAACGCAGCAGTCATACAGACAGAACTAGGCAGAGTCAGATGCGTCAAGGTATAGGAGAAAGCTCGTTAAGTTTTCGTACAAGTTTTCTGCGGGTTCGAGAGGAGGTGATGGCCGGCGGCAGGCGGTATAACGCGGCCTGCCGGCGTTAACGTGACCTGGCGGATACGATAATACGAAAAACCCTTCGGGCCTCAGACATACGGAAGATCGGTGGCTCCAAGGCATCGGCCGCCGACGCCCAGGTGACACGCTGGGACACAGCGGTACGTGGAATGAACAGGGGCCGGACCGCCACTGGAGCACGCGAGTCGTTCAGGGCTCGGAAGACACCAATGCTGTCGCGCCTCGCAAGTAGATCCTGTACGGCGCGCCAGCCTAGCGCCGCAACGGTCGCCGACACCGAATCTCGCTTACAAGCCCCGGAGACGATCCTGGCCCCAAAGCTCACCGCCTTCTGGACTCTGCTAAGGTGGCACGACGCGGCCCCGCCCCAGACCGAAAGACAGCAAAGCATATCGGGGAAAGCGTGTGACTGGATTAGGAGTGTCCGGACCTCGGGCGTAACGTGATGACGTATCTTATACAAACAGAGCAGAACCGGGTTGCACTTCTCGGTAACCATGGACATGTGCTCCTCCCAGGACAAGGAGTTGTCGATACTGACACCCAGCATCTTCAAGGGCGGAGGATAGGTTAGTACATGACCGGCAAAGTCAAAATGGAAGTATGCAGTCTTCCTGAGGTTATGGACTGTGCCAACAACGAACTGGGCAGTTTTGGATGGATTCATGTTCAAGGAGTTGGATGTAAAGTAGGATCTGACGGCAAGTAGAGTCTCTTCTTGCCGGGACTCTAGGAGGAATAAATGATCTGGATGTACGTGGTCTGGCAGCTGGGTGTCATCAGCACGGTATACTGGACGTCCGTGGGGACGTCGCAAATCGCAAAGAGAACGTAAAACGCGTTCCATCTAAGCCATTCCCTCTCGTCAAGAAAACGTTTTACCCTGCAGTCGGGCCCAAAGCCCCAATGTGTTTTCTCCGTGCCACGTCACAGCAGTGACCTCTCGACTGACCTGCAGCGTGTAGGTGGAACTCTCCGGGTCGTGGCGCAGGGCGAAGCGGCTCTCCCGGGCCAGCAGGATCGAGTTGGTGGAGATGAGCACGTCCTTGTCGTTGCCTCCGCTGCCCGTCGGTCCAGCCTTCTTGATCCACATCACGGCGAAGTCTCCGGCGAACTGCGGCAAGAATCATGCTCGTTTTCTTCCTTAAAGCATTCAGACTTATCTGCAGCTCCAAAAAATCCAGCGAAATGTTTTTTCACGATTCCACTGTTTTTTTTTGTCAAAAATATTTACTTCGTCTTTGGGGAATAAAAGTCTACTAAACATTGTCTCTAAAATCATTTTTATGAATTGTACACTATTTTACACATTATATTCTTATATTATTATATTATATAGTACACCATTATACACATTACCTTCTATTTAAAGTCGTATGCGGTATGTGAGCACTATGTGATGACGTACATGTCATCTCATAGTGCTCACATACCACATATGGTATCATATCACATTTGGTATGGCATGGTACCACATATCGTACCAAACATTTATGGTACCATCAGTGGTAAATGATGGTATGTGATCGCTCTACCCAACAACAAAGTTACACAATCCGTGGTCGGCAGCTCAGTTGGTTAGAGAGCTGGTCTTCCCGTCCGAGCAAGGCTGAATGGAGTCGCCTGTCTGTCCCGCTGGGCCGCTGGCAACTGGCCAACACAGTGTCATGTTGACCACCGCACGGTCGTGACGCACCCTTGGCGGCACGTCACAGTTCCGCCACAAAATCGGCCGTCACCTGGAATTGTTCGACCAGGTGCAGGGATCGGAGTTCGTGCAGCAAGCTACGCCATCACTAGACCCGATCCCTAGCATCAGCCCAGCAACCATTTGGATCCAAGTTACATAAAAATCTCGTCCGAGTGGCGTACCTGAACGGAGCATTTCAGCTCGGCAGTGCCACCGATATCAGCTGCAGTCTCCTTGCTGATGTAAGAGATCTCGGGATTCCGCTGGGCGGAAGCTGCAACGAATAAATCGCATCATGAGTACAAATCGCATTTCAGCGACGCTTTGAGACATATACAATAATTTCCATCATACCTTTCACGCTCGATTCCTGACCCGAAATAACAGAGAGCGAAGGTGAGCAGATGAACCGACAAATAACGGTATCAGGGCCGGCGAAATCGTGGCAATCAGTAGCGATGCGCCATAACGGGACGCACAAAAGCAATAAAAAAAAACTGTGCGAGCAGCTGGCTTTCATCTCAAACATCTCCTTTCAACCAAAGAGGACGTCTTTTGTGTTTTGCCAACTACCGTAGCCCCGGCCTTGACGGTGCTTTGTTCGCATCAGAAGCGGAGTTTAACCGCAACACCTGAGCAGGCCCCCCTGGAGTGCGTGAAATCCGACATAAATCACGCTTAGCAGAATTCGATTTCGGAACGCGCTAGTCACCTTCGGCGACACGAGAAACGGCGACAATTTGTCGCCGTCGCGATCAGCCGGCAGGCTTTTTGGACCCGCCGCCCACGTGATCAATCTCGCCGCAGCGCCGCCGCCGGCTGAAAGCCGCACCAGGTGGCGCAGCGCGCCACGCCAGCTGCGGCGAGCGCGGCACGGTGGCGGACGCGGCGCGGCGCCGGAGGGGCGGCCCGCGGCGCGGCGCGCGCGTCACCCTTTGTGGCGGCGGTCTTATTAGGTCGTCTGACGGACGTGTCAGCGCGCCGCTGCGGCCGGTCTCGCCACGTTATCGCCGCCGCCGGCCGCGGCGACCCCCCGGGAGCGCCTTTTGTCCGCCGCGCGCCGCTCGAGGGGCCCGGAAATGATTAAAATATAAAAACACGGCCGGCGCGGAAGCGGTTCGCCGCGCGGCCCGACAGGCAAGGGCCGATCGGCCGACGGGGATGATCGATTGGCGGCAGCGGCGGAAGGGGAAGCGACTCGTCTTATCGGTCGTCTCCGGCGCGCGGATATGCTAATCACCCGGGGACCACCCCGGCTCTGTTTGCCTGGCCTGGGTACACGGCGCATTCCGGGCATATTGGACAGGCAGTCAGAGTGTGAGCGCGGTGACGTCCCTCCGGCGCCTGAAGGCACGGGACGGTGGACCAGCACCCCGGTCCCCGCCAGCGCTCTCCCCCAGCACTCTCCTTGGGTAAAGGGGGCATCGGAGCACGCTGGGCGTTGAATTTCAAAAGGAATGCTTGGTGTGATTCATACGCGTTTTGACGGCGCGTGAAATTGAAACCGACTTGTGCCGCTGGTGGCATGGAGGGAAAATCAGTTTCAAAGGGAATTTCAAGAGGATTACATGGATGCAGTCACGCTCGGTTCAGGCAAACGACATTTTGACAGCAGGGGCAGAATCAGATTTGCATTGGGATGGACAACAAAAATCAGGCTTTATTGGTTGTGCATTACGAAATTTGAATCAGATATAAAGGAAGCGCCAGACTGATTCAAGGTACACACTAATGCACTTCATACCGGGGTAGGAAATTTGGTTTTTGTTCTTGGTGTCAGAGTATAACTTTTGTTTTTAAATAAGAAATTTCACAAACATTAGTACTGGTTCAAGTTGGTGTTCTTGGTGAAGTCCGTCATGATATCATAGCTGCTTCTTACTGAATGGAAACGGTCATTTATCTTCTGCCTGCAGAGCTAGAAATTTGTCAAGATAGTTAAAGTGCAGGTTTTTGGTGAAGGCACAACATCAGTATAAATGTTTTTGGAGCACATAGTTTCTGGCGTTCTTCAACACCAAAAAAACGCTGCCTTTAGCAATCTTGCTTCATAAAGAATCAATCGTATTAGGAATGGGCGTTCGCGAACACTACATTTAATATCACTGAAGTCCTACGCAACTCTTAAAAAGAATACGTTCTGAGTCTTGCATGCCGTGGACAGGCACACAGCCAGGATTTTCCTCGGAAGAGGGAGGGCAAATGTCAAGTTTTTTCATATGCCACTGGCAGATAACAAAATTTGTGGGAAAAGCAGCAATTTTATGTAATTTACCTCATATTTAGCACAAAGGAAAACATAAAATGTTCGCCTTTGCAACATATATATGATCAATATTCCAAATTCGTGCGAAATTTCCATGTATCTAATGAAGACCGCTTAGCTCGGGGGCATGGTCCCCATTGCTCCCCCTGGGCTACGTCCCTAGCCGTGGAAAAACGTCATAATTCCTAATAGTTTAACTTGTACTAAAGTTCGTCATCAAGCCCCTTACGTATAGGCATCGCAGCAGACATGGTATGCCCCGTTTCGGCGACCGAGCCTTCCGGTAAGAGCGCCCCCCCCCTCGGCAGCCGAGCTGTCGGCGAGCTCCGGTCAACTCCCGCCGAGCGGGGTCGACACGCAAACAGCCGATTAGCTGAGAGCGGCGCGCACGGCCGCGGCCGCGCCATTGTCGGCCGGGCGACGCTCCGGCGCGCCAGAATGGCCGCGACAAGATAAGCCCTCGCTGATGGGGAGAGGGGCGCCGGTGGTCCGGTAATCGCCGACCGAAACAGAGCCACCCCGCCCGGATCACGGCCGCCGCTTCACCCCGTCCTGCCGCGATCCTCTGTCCGCCCCTTCCTCCCCTGGCCCACCTCTCCATTTCTTGTGCATTTCACTTCTCTCATTCGCTTTCCCTTTCACCGGTTTCCTTCCTCTGGTCCCAGCTTGATTTCCTCCTTTGCAATGCTGTTTCACTTTTCCATTCTGGTGTTACAAAACATTTCAGTAACCCGTTTTGAATTATAGCTGGAAGGTATGAACTTGTCGCCATAAAGAAATGACGAAGTATCAAAAATATATCCCGACAGTGGGCACAATTTATCATCTTAATAAATTTTCGATACTATTTTTCTCCGAATAAAATGATTCAGAGACCAGTGGCCGGATTGTTCTCCCACACTCAAAGGGGGCTCACAGATCCTGGCTCAAACCGGGATTCAATTGGTGCCACCATAACTCACATGCCCATCCAACCACGCAAAGCTACCCATGCGTCATCGAAGGGGAGGCAGAGTGATAAAAATATCACAACATATTGTCACGCATGCACTGCCCCTTGTTATGATATAAAATACGACCGACGTCCATTCCAGCCCGGTCGTGACGTCACGTTTCGTCACGCATGCTGCCCCTGTCTGGTTTTCCCCTTTCGACAACAATGTCCGCCCCAGAACCGGACGGACCGACGCTGAAAGGAGTCTGATTATATTGTCCTGATAAATTTGACAGGGATTTTCGGGCCGCTTTTTCAGCAGACACCCGTGAACATCAGGCGGACGTGCGGCTCGTGGTATTGTACGGAGGGTTCTCCCGCTCCAGCGATACCAGTGAGCGCCGCTACCGTTCGCCACCAATGTATGGCCGCTGTTTGGGATAATGTGTTTTCCTGGCGGAGTTTTAGGCTTTCTCAGTTGCTCTGGGTCCAGTTGGAAATGGAATGCAAACGGAACAGTCAGAAGCTTTCAATCCACGGTTGCCGGCGGTGCCATTACACTTCCGTACACCCGAAACATCGTATAATCGCTCAACAGACAGAACTCAATTATAAATCATATAATCGCCCAACAGACAGAAGCCATTTATAAATCATTTGTCCCGAGGTGTGCCGGCATAATGCCCGACGTCTCCCCGAATGATGTGTTTACTAATCAGCTTGTCAAAATTTGTTTTGGACGTTTCGAAACATCTCAGCGCCGCAGAACGTTTGGCGGCGACCGACGGTCGTTTCGTGCTTCGGCACCATGACGGTCCATGCCGACTGCGTGGTCTGCGCCGATAGCTCGGACTGCCCAACGCCCGGCGAACGGCGCGACTGCGGAAAAGACACGAACAGAGAAACCCCGCGGCGACCCCTCCGCAAACCCCTATACGGATACACGGGACAGAAATTCTGCATCAGGGGCAAGCGGTGTTTCAACGCTCGCTGACGCGTCCAGACGGCGACGTTCCGACAGTTCTGCATGCCGGCGTGAATACTCCGCGTTCACCGCGGAAATATCCGGTCACGGCGGCACGGGCCCGTCAGCGCCGAGCACGGGGCACGTGTTACGGCGCTGTACGTGCCGGTGTTGTCCTCACGTGTTGTGACGCCGTGTGACGCCACAGGTCACGGCCAAGGGTGTGGACGGCGGATGAATCATCAATAAGCCATGGCCGTTCTAATTACAATGGTGAGGCTCCCAGAGATAAACGTATCGCATTTGGCTCCAGGTGACGTCTTAGTCACGGAAGCAAGGGAGAATGAGCTGGCAAGAACAGGGACAGTAGGTTCTCGGCCAACAGATAAGATCGCCGCTTACAAATAAGCAAGATGTGAGAAGGTTTTCGGGATGTAAGCGGCGGACATTAGCAAGGCGGACATAAAACGCACAAGAATGTATGCGTCAAACTCAGCAGCAGAGGAGCTTGTGGCAGCAGCAGATGATGCCGCGCGGCGGCAGTGTCGTTTTAACTCTTGCAAAGGCAGCAGAAACATGGCCAAATATTATGCCAGTATACGCAGTGTTTCGGAAGTTCCCTGTCGACTCATCTTGTCGTTTCTTCTCAGCTACGGGAATCGAGCTGCCTCGACGTCATCGAAAATTCAATGGATCCAGACACATTAAAGACAGACTGCCACCAAGCATCTAATCATTTCAGCCGACTCACTTTTGCCGAAGACACGCACACACCAAAGTTTCCCCCAGTTCCGTGCGAGACCGGCGCAGCCTAAAACCATCCCACCGCCACGGGAACGACGTCAGTAAAGTCGTTCTGGTCGTCCGCCACCCCGGAAAAGTCAGCTCGCGGCGTTCCGTAAGCAGACCACACGACCGCCGCCGCCGCCGCCGCCGCCGCACCCGCCGGCCGGTGTGCAGGGTATAGACCAAACTTTCCGGTCACACTGAATCCGAGTCCAGCCATTGTGACGCTATTGATTGCCGGCGGCGGATAGGACGGACAGTTGTTTGCCGCCACCCGTACTGTACATAGCCCCGACAAAGGTAGCGGGGAGAATAAATCTGTCGGCCGATAAAGGGGGAGGTTACGGCCGTCGGCAGAAGGGAAGCGGGGGGGGGGGGGCAGGGGAGAGGGGCGAGCGGCATCACTGATCTGGAACGGTGAAAAGCGGCCCAAAACACAACCGGAGCAGGGGTGCGGACGCCACGGGCGTCATTCGGAACTGGGCGGCTGGTCTTGGTTGGTCAGATTCGGTCGGTCAGGTGGGAGAGCTTACAATTTCCATCTACTTCACTGTAACTGAAGTTCCATTGCACACAGAATGAAGGGATCTGTTAGTATGTGGCATGGAAATCGATTATATTTTTTTCGCACGACTCGTAGAAAATCGAGGGGCTTTGAACATTCGTTCAGCCGGTACATACGTGGTATCAGCTGAAAGGCAATGACAAACTTACGTCTAAAGCAATTAAAGATCCCAATGACTTTTCAAACGGCAAGGCTGTCATTCATGACGAAGAACGGGGTATTTTGTTATCCACAGTTATGATTCCATATTCCATAATAACATGCAGCTATCATCTGGAGACGGTGGCATGCATGTTCAACATTTGGGCCTGTATGCGATTGCACGCGTGGCGTAAAGAAGCCTCACGTGTTCTTCAAGCCATAACATCATGAAGCGCACGTCTGCACATCGCCACAACTTCCGGCAATGTTTGTTTCATAAGATGGCCGGATGCCAAGACTTGAGTGAAAGTATTCTTGGAGGAGATGCGTAGTCCTAAAATGCCACAAACTTTCACCGACCGCAGGATTTTATTTGCAGAACGAGGTGGCCCGGACCCAAAACCATTCAAGGCTCCCTGAAAAATACACCATTTTGAACGTTGCGTTCATGATTGTTGATTATTGGGAATCGGCCTTGCCGTCGCCTGCGGATTCTGAGCTAGTGAGATTCTAACGCTGCGAGACGGTTCCCGCATCGGCCCCCCGGCCCCACGCCAACCTTTGCTTGCTCTGCACGTTACCAGATCCAGGCATCGCCTGGCACTGCTTCACCATGACGTCACCTCCACACGGGAGTGGCAGAAGCGTTCAGCTGGCTGCGCAGCTGCTGCACCGCGAGCAGGACACATCACGCAGGACGAGTGTCCTGTCCGGTGACTCATCGGAGATCGGCGAGTCGTGTATCCGCATCAACACTGTCCGTTGGAATGCAGAAGCAACCCAAAATCGACCGACATTCTGAATCACAATCAGAACACCTAGGCGTCCCCCGCAACCACGTGACGCGATGGTGGAGACATTTCTTCCTGTCGGATGAGACAGGGTAAAAAAAAAACGAACAAAAACAAACAAGGTGACACCAGAAGTGTCGGGAGATGAATTTCTACTCCTCTCTTGCCGAATGGCTCTCCTGTTTGAAGGCAAGGGTGACTAGTTGAGGTGACGTCGGTTGGTTGACTTCACAAAGGTCACTTGCGAATTTCTTTCAGCGCAATTTCAAAGGATTTCAAAAGAGCGAAGCGCGTCAGCCGGCCGCTAGGTTCTCCAGTCTGACATGAGGCACCCAGGCGACCTACTCGGCAGGAGGAATCCCACCCCGCTCGGCGGCCGGAGCCAGGTGACTGATCCCAGCAGCCCTCAATCACCGCCGGAGCGCCGCCGGGGCCGGCCGACGCGCCCGAAAAGCGGCCGTCGTCGCCCCGTGAGCGCGGGCACAGAGAGGGGTGGCCTCCCCTTCCCCGGCCGGCTCTTTGGAGCGATCTAATCACCTGCAATCGGGCCGCGGCTGGAGCAAAACATTTCGGCCGGCCAGAATGCGGCGGCTCTCCGGCGACAAACAGCCATTGTGCGCCGTGTCAATGTTGTCTTTCACGTGTGGCGGTTGGAGGATTTTTGTGTGGGGCCGCGGCGGCCGCGCGCGGCGGCCGCCCGCGGGCGGCGGAACCCGCGGCGGAGATTAGCCTTCCGCCGCCGCCGCCGCCGCCGCCGCCCGGGGCATTTCGAGCCCGGTAACGAGGAGCTATGAGCCGGGGACGCGGCCGGAGCGGGGTCGGAATTGAATTAGCGCGACACAACCCGGCGCAGGAGGGACGTCTCCTGGAATTGACTCAAGAGGGTGTCGCGATAGAGACCTGTCGGGAGCGCCAGGTTGTGAGCGGATGGCGCTTGTAGATGGCTATTCGTGGACTTACAGACATAGAGAGCAATGAGCAGTAGATGCCGGAAATTAACGGCAGGAGGTACATTCATGCCTCATGAATGAGTACGACCAGACGATATAGTGGTAAAACAATGCTGCTTGATGTCTCGTCATTAAACATAGGCGGGGGGTATCTGGATTATCAGTGACGACTCGTAGCAGGTTTGGGTCGAAACTTAGATGAATTGCAGTTCCGGTCGTCAATATTATGACAAGAAGGAAGCCAAAACTGTAACGCAGAGAAACATATTTGCCCCACGAAAACGCCAATACCTACGCAGAGACGTGCTGGAATTGAACAGGAAAATTATCACCAGCTCGCAATGAACTGAATCTCACAGCACCAGTGTGGATGGGTTGGACTGAATCTGAACGAGCTACAGGACATTTTTGATTGACGTTCCATTAAATCGGCAAAGTTTCCGACGGATTCGACAAAGCGGCGAATCGGGACGCGCATGCCGTCCATGAGGCTTCCCACCAGCAGCTGCGCGCCTAATCTGCCTATCTCTGTCATCGGCCATATACGGTTTCACTTTTAATCGTTTGGCAAAGCGAAACAAACAATGGCACTGATCTGTGGACGTCAGGGAGTGCATCACGTAAGCCCTGGAGCAATGGTTTCCCTGGCGTCCCCCCACTGGCTGCATCCGGTCACGCGGGTCAGGTCAGGGGACACAATGACAGGATGTCGGACGGAAAACAAAAGGAAACGCAACGCCGCGGGGTACGGAAGCCAGCGCAACGCAGTGCATTGTTGGAGAGGCGCGAGGTGTCGCATAGCGCTAAGACAAATCCGTGCTGATAAGACGCGCAGGTGGCCTGTCGAACCAGCACGTTGTCAGTATGCAAATTGAAGGCAGCTCCAGTAATCGGTGTTAGTTTCTCAACAAACACAGCAAACAATGAATTATAGCTGCCAAAACAAACAAATAGTGTGACGGGAAAGCAGTAGCATGCGGCCAGCTGCGTTAAACGTCTAGCATTTGGCTCCATTCTGGGGACAAGAAGGCCCAGACACAACATCACCACACAACTCTACGGAAGAGAAACCAGAAGACCCACAACACACTCCACCACGGTTGGCACTGTAGCCCCGCGCGAATTTTGTACAGCTCGACATCAGCCTCACGCAGCTGCCGAACACTACAGCTGACGGAGAGACAGACGTGCAAACCATCCCAAATTGGATCTGTCGACGGCCGCAAAAACCCTCCGCCATTAGTCGCAGCGTGTCGCGTGCAATTAGCCCACCCCAGCGACGCTGTATCTCAGTCGGTATCTACCCCTTCGACAGTATCGACCGCCTGAGCACTGCGGCGAGGCGACGAGAGCGACAGTATGGAAATGCTCGCGCAATTTATGAGCGGATTGAATCGCCGTTCGGTGGGGGTTTTTCGCAAGCCATAAAGCGGAGAAACGGCGTGCTAACTATCGGCGAGCTGTCTGCTGCGAGGCAATGGCCGCTGCCGATCTTATCTGTTTTATCTGGGGGAGACAATGGGTGGGGAGAATCAATCCCCACAGGGTCGTGGATGCCAGCACGAGACAATGGGAAGTTTGCTGTTGGACAGAAGCTCGGCCAGCACTTCGGCTGGAACGTCAAATGTTGTTAATGAGTAAGGACAATTCATCGTTTTCGCGACAGTCCAGACAAAGGCGATTTCCGCACGTTTTCTCCTGCTATAGACATTTTTTCCACTTCTTCTGAACGGATGCCGAGGTGATGTTAGGGATACAAGTTTTTAGGGATGGAACTGAGCATTTTCGTCATCCTCCTCTTAAACATTCAAGGCAGCGTGTGTGCTCTGCGCATCAGCTATAAAAACTATTGAAAAACGCACCAGTCACTGAAAAAAGATCCAAAGTCTGAACGACGAAACGTCAACACAGCCCCGCCCGGAGCCGATCCCTCGTACGAGGCGACCCTCCGCCAGGGGTCTGGTTACCGCCCTGGTCGGGCACGCACCCTAATGGCCCCTGACAAGGGTCAGCGGCGGCCGCGGCAGCTCGTGGGCAACAACACCATACATCATCGGCCGGCCGGCGGCGGCGGAGACGGACCGACGCCGACCGGACTGGTCCCTCTGCTCGGCCAGACCCGGACGGTCCTCTCTGTCCCCAAGGCGGCCCCGCTGGCACTGGCGGCCCGCTGCTTTGAGACTCTTGACGGCAAGCTTGACGCGGTGCACGGTAATACTCCGGCGGCGGTTCCAGTGACCAACTACGGGAACTTACCGCTCAGGTAAATTCCCTCGTCTGGATGACGTCGGGATGACGGGCTGCAGCCCAGCTCAGCCGTCACAGGCGGTGAAAACACGACCGCGCGGGAGCCGCTGCGGGTCGGCCGGCGCGGCGCCACAGCCGGCCGGCGCTGCGGCGCTGTTTCCGGTCCGGGCACGGTCCGGCGCCGAGCTCCGGCGATCCGTCAGAGCAATTAGCGCCGCGCAGGCAGCCCGCCGCCGAACGGCGCCCTGTCGGACCCCATTTGCGTATTGGGCGGCCGCGTGTGAGCAGAATGGCGGGTCCCCGCCGCCGCCGGCAGCAGCGGCGCAGCCGATCGCACGCCCGGCGCTGAGGCCGCAGAAGAGGAAAATCTGCCCAGGGGTGCGCACACTACCGGCGGACGTTAGCTGGCGTGTCAGGTGCAGGCTGGCGACCCTGATCAAAGCCGCCTGCGTGCGAGCCAGGCAGGCGAGTCATCTCTGACAACAGGCGGGCGTGTTCGACGTTCGACCGGTGGCGTTACCATCGTTTCCATTCGGCCAAAGAGACAGCAATTCACCTGATACGCCACTCCAAAGCCGCCTCCCGCCGGTACAAATGACCCGCTCCGTTGCGTGTCGCGCGTCACTGCCGGTTTATGGCCGATATTAGTTTTCCCTGCACCCCTTCACTCCCCCGACGTGCCTTTTTCATTTCAGCTCGTAGATATTCATTACCTGTCCGGCGCGCCGCGAAACACAACTCCGACGCGGAACACGCTCGAATTAAACGGGAACCAAACCCGCACGTGGAAAAAAGACTGCCACAGCGCGGCCCAAGACAGATTCGACAGAGGGGAGCGCTGGCAGGCGACTCCCTGCGTCTCGCCAAAACGGATGTCCGCCGGAGAAGCCGCGGGCCCAATCGGCCCTATAAATTTCGCCTTTAGGGGAGTCTTAGCGGATAATCACCGAGATTGGCTCGTCGACTCCGGCGGGGTATTTTTCGGCGCAGAGTCGCGCGCGCGCCGAGCCCCGTCACTGACCCCTTTGTTCCGGTAATCGGATGTCATTGGCGGTGAGGGTGCCGCCAAGACGCGCCGCGATTGTCAAACTTTGCACGGAGCGGCGGCCGCGGTGCCGCGCGCCGGAAAAACAGCCAATTCGACAATAATGCGTTCATTACTGCGGCCAGCAGACGGCCAGGGGCAGCGCTGGGGGGTAGGGAGGACGGGGGGCTTGGCAGCTGATAAATTGCCGGAGGGGACGCCCTGGCTCGGGGATGAAAATATCAAGTCGGCTTGACGCCAAGGTAGCAGGTGATAAACTAGACTCCGGAGACTGCATCTCCGGAGTTGGTGTATTTCAGGAATGTTCTAGAGGTGGATTAGATTAGCTCAACGAATTTAAGAATCGAGAAGCTTTGCGGCTCCACATTCAGCACAGACTGAGCGGGGAAGGCAACCAAAATTTCTTTGTTGCATCATTTCAATCGCAGTGCCTGAACGTCACGAACGAAACATGTCCATTTCATCTGTATTGCTTTTGACGGATCCAGTCCCATCCGAGCGATTCTGCCCCTGCTCATGCCGACTGTTGTGCCAATATCGATACCACCAACGGTTCATTAATAATTCTTTTCCAATCAGCCCGCGGGGAGGGCGTAATGGCTGGAATCACTTAGGGAGAATCAAACTGGCTCTCCGGGGTGTCTCGGGTGGCCAATACGCCAGGCTCTGACGGATGGTGTTGCCGTGCGCCAGCGACCGGCGTCAATTTACACCCTCCGCCGGCCGGCGCGGCACCATTTACCACCGTCATGAGCAGACGCCGCCGCCGGCCGGGACGCTGTTGCACGACCCGCCGCGTAATCAGCTGATCGCCTCCTCCCGCCCGGCGGTGACCAATGATGACGCCCCGTCTCGGGGCGATCTGAGCTGCGGTTATGTACGTCAATAGACGCTGTCATCAGGGCAGACCTACGGAGGAGGGTGGCGAGAGAGACAGTGCGCCTGAGGTTTGGTAAATACTCATATATATATATATATATATATATATATATATATATATATATATATATATATATATATATAGCCATCAACGCCAGGAACTAACAAGTAAATTATAATCCTCCAGACGCAGACGATCTAGAAATGGTGTCTGTTATGTCTCCAATACTGAGCTTTCCGCATGTAATGCTGAGCAACAGAAAGCGATCAAAATGAAGGTAAATGATCGAACAATAAACCGACGAAGCGGTAGTCGATTCATAAAGTATTAACAAACTTAGTTCTAAGTGTTGTTCATTCAAATGTTGTCAGACCGTACAGAGAATTGTGTAGTATTTGGTCACAATAATGCCCAGGGCACATCCAAGCCTCCTTATTTAAGAACCTGTCCTTCCCACCGGCTGTCACATGAAGAGAAGGACCGCCTTCAGAAACTAACCTGATCGCTTACCACGAAGCCTTAACCCTGTTCCCGGAGGGCTAGACGGCATGGTCGATTCCCGGCAGGGGGCGAATTCGGCCCCCTCCTGAGATCTCGAGAACTACTCGTCCGATTTCATCGCAACAAAAGACAATCGATTTGCCGTGACGTGAACTACATTTTTATAAAAAGAAATTCTCAAAATTTTGAAATGTGTGGATACAGGGGGCAAAAATGTCAAAATGGGGGGTACTTTTGGACTTGTTATAACTCCGTTGTTTATGGACCGATTTCAATGAAGCTGGCATGAATCGAGAGATTATGGATGGGGCTTTTACCATGAGTCCACAAATCTGAAATGTTGAGAAAATTCATGGGCGTTCACAGGGTTTCAAAAATAGGAGGACTGGTTTTCTAACAGCTGAATGAACAAAAGAGGCAAAAACACTTTTTTGGCTTCTGCTAGTCATGCTATGCTAAAGAAGTACAAATCGCATTACAATGTTTGTATAATGTTAGCATAGGCGGTGCCAGGGACATGAAAAAGGGGGAACTGTCATGGTCACGCGTTCTTCAGACCAACTTGTGACCTTTGACCTTAACTGACCTCCAGTGACTTTGGGGTCACCTGGAATGATCTCGTGTGCATGTGACATCATCTGTAAACGTTTTCAATCATTTGAATTCACTCTATTCCAAAAATTTCATTTTATGGCTATTGCGATATAGGGTACACGCACTGACATTTTAGGTCATAGTTCCGTGACCCGACCTGATATCAAGCTGGAACTTGGTACACAAGTAGAGGGCACCATTCTACGTCATATATATTCCGGGTTTGACATTTGCGAAAATGCCGCAAAAATTATTGCAAAAAAAACAAATTTTGACTTTTGACCTTGACCTGACCTTGTAATATGACCTCAGATAAACAAAAATTTGTGTGCACATTGCCCAACTATTTAGCTATGCATGCATATAAAGTTTTAAGTTTTATCTTAAAAACTCTGTTTTTGGCAGCCATTTTCCTTTTACCCTCAACACGGCCAAAAATGGCCTGAGGTGCCTCCCAAAAACGTTGCCTGGCTCCGCTCCTGAGCAAAGTAAAATTGTGAAATTTTGTCACAGCGCGAAGAAAGAATAGCTAGGAAAAATGACTAAGTTTCGTAAAGCTGCGTTAAAAAGCCTGGAATTGGCAAACAAAAAACCCGAGGGGGGCGGATTCAGCCCCCCCCCCTGCCGGGAGTAGGCTTAATGCTCCAAAACATCACTATCGAGCAAGGCAAGACGACACTACTAGACCTAGATCTTCAAGCTTCCCTTGGTAATGCGTCGTGAAAAACAATGGAGGCCTGGTACCGTTGGTCTCCTTTTAACACATCGGAGATACGAGGAAAAGTGTGCAGTGAGGTACAGCAAGATGTGCTCTTAGTCATAATTCATCATGAAAGCACCACGGAGGGATGTCTGAACTGTAACCCACGACACGCTGCACTAACTACCGCCTTTGACGGGTTAAAGTTGAACGACCGGCCGTTCGCGAACGGTCGGCCATTAACCGGGCAGACCCTTCATCATTCCACATGAAAAATTAAATACCGACTTATGAAATCGTCTCCCACAATGCTGGGTGTGCGTTACACGCCAGAAGGACGTTCCGGCTCTCCATTTCCGTCACGCGCGCGGCGGCCGTAACGAGCGGACCGCGTGCCGCGACCATAACGCTAACGCCCCAACAATGGCCGCGGCCGGCGGATCTCCCCCGCGGCATTACCGGCGCGGGGGAGCGCCCGAGGCGGCGCGCACGCGCTTTGTTCCACGCAGGAGACGCCGAAATGGACGCCAGCGGATTTCTTGCCGCTGGCGCGTGATGGACGGGCGGCGGCCGATCTATGGGGCGCAATGCGGGCGCATTCACAATGATTTGCCGTGGGAACTCGGACAGAGGCCGCGGCGAATGGCGGCGCAGGAGTCGATGTGGCGGCGAGCGCGGCGAACGCGGCGCGTGACCCGTCGGCAGCTGGACAGGGGAGCATCTGCCGCGGGCGAGCGACGCGGGTGGCGAAAGGTGCGACGTCTGCGGCGAGAGGCTGAGAGCGGAGGAGGCGGTCAGTGACCTGAAGGGTGGACTAAGCGCAGTTCGGAGGATGCGACGATACACGGATGTATGCGATTAGGAAACGAGGTTGGGTGAACGAACGAAATGAAAGGTTGCCCTCTTACAGGGACAAGTTCAGCAGCTGTGTAAAAAACAAAATAGACCCGGTTAAACGGCAAAGGCCATTTGAAATAAGCATGGGCGTTTTGTCTTAATATTCCAAGATTTGATTGATGCTGTTTGCCAAAACCACTTCAGTAAAATTTTGTGTTCTTTCACAACACAATTTGCTCCCAACATTTGACATTAAGACTGAGATAGTGACCACATCTGACACGGTAAAGAAAAAGATGAGCCATGACTTACCAACGACCGATGCATGTCACTTAACGAACGACCGTCGCTCGTAATAGTTCTAAATATGCCACAACACCCAACCATCGACTGATGAAGGTGTTCAGACCACCGAATTAAAAAAAAAAACGGCGGAAAGACGTGAAATGATATGACAGTCGTATCATGGCGGACATGACGACTTCATGAACATGCTTGGAGATGCAGGTATGACATCCGCACCCTTATGGTCACTACGTTCACAACACTCGCCAACAACCTTGTCTCAAGTATACGTTTGAAATGCTTGAATATTTGACTCCGTTCGAAAACACCTAAAATAATAACTTTGCTTCTTAAGATTCAAAAGATATTTCAATGTGACACATCAGAAAACTCCACCTGAAGGCCCACATGAAAAACAAACAAGGATTCCGCTGGCTACCAACATTGGACACTCACCTATAATAAAATAATATGGGAAAATTAGTCAGGTCATAAAATGCCAAAATGCAAACCTTATTACGACAAAACAACAATCTGAAGATGTTTCGGTACAAAGTACTAACCAAGAACATCAAACAACCATTCGACACGAACCCTGCGCCACAACAATGGCCTGACAGAAAACAAATGTGAGCCCGATTAATTTCAGCCAGTTAAAGCCGTGAGTAGATCCTCTGCGGCACAGTTCTGAGTATTCAATCCAAATAAAACATCCTTTTTGTAAGCATGAAGTGGGAGACGGTCACGTCATGTCTCGGCCCCGATGCAAGCTGCTTTTCTGGATAAAGCAGAAAACCTGCGGAATTTGAATAGGCGTTTCACACAGGAATTACTACATTGTTCTATTCACGACCCAATGTGTTTATAGCACCAAAGTAAGGACCACAGAACCAAGGGCGTAGTAAAAGTAAGCGTAATGTGCAAATGCTCAGTTATCTTATCTAAAAACGTGCTCAATGGCCTGTAACATACCGTAACGTAAATATAACATCGTGAAAACACGCCGGCTTTTGCGGTTTATCTTTGCGTCTAATCAATCCCGTTAGTTTCGGTTTTGGTTTGGCGTTATGGGTTCTTCTACATGATTTGGACACTTGCGATGATGAAAAATGAGCCCTACTCCGCAATTCTGTGCATTTTTTTCATAACGAAAGCTGTGCTGCACGGACTACTGTTTGCTGTGTCGATATACAAATAAAATGAGGCTCGCGGCCAACTCTTTGCATATGTACTGTACTGTATTGACTTGAATCAAACAATAATCCATGCGGTGGAAAGATTCGAAATAAACTGAACATAAACATGAACATGAACATGAACTCTGAGCCTCGGGTTTGGACTACCTGGTCCGATCTTTTGGCAGACAGCAAGGCTACATCGTACACAGAAATTAGTTTGAACTGACCACTGACTTGAAACTAATCTTACCCTCGTAACCCCGGTGATATTTGGCATCAGAAAAAAAATCAGCATGGACAAAGACAAACTAAGAACCACCATACCGAAATCCCGAATTTTCCATACCCGATTCCAAACGCGTTGATAAATGAAAATAGTGTGAGGTGAAACTAAGAGCGGTGCCTTCAAGAAAAAAGAACTGTGAGCACCTTGACACTTATTTCAGAAGAAAAACACTGAATGACACATTTCATTCAAGTAACTTCAATGGCGTATTTTGAACCAGACTGGTTGCAGTTATTAACTAATTATTCTCGATGTTACAGTAACAGAATCGTCAATAATCATTCGTTAACTGATACGTCTACGAAACTCAGACGGTATAAACAGCGAAATTCTGTTGGAACCGGCAAGCTTAATCAGCAACTTTTTATGGGCACGTCAATTGTTATCGTAACGCCGCTGGCAGTCTACGTAATCAAAGATCAGTAATTCATAGCAGTCAAATGAGCTCTTCTATAGATGTCTCGTCCGCAAATGTGCTCTTTGCGGACAACTAGACGACGTCTCTTAGCATCACTTTTGCCATCAAATCAGATAAGAAATATTTTTTGGGAAGAGGAACCAATTTCTACAGTCATGGAAGATGACTCTTCAGAACGATATTCCTTACAAAGAACTTGCAGTCAAGTAGACCAGCGGGCAACAACTAAATAAATATGTAAAGCCGTGGTCGTGCTGCGCCAACAAAACACGTGAGCTGCAGGACACTCGTGGCGTATCCGGCGTCCTCGCCGGGGGCATCCAACCGTCATTTCCCGGCGAAAACCGCGCGCGGACACGCCCTTCCTGACCGCCAACCTTTGCCGACTCACCTAGCGTCGTCGCCACAAGCAGGAAACCGCACACGCTCCAGGCCATCGCGCCGGTGTGTCTGTGACGTCACGACTCGTCGGCTCCGACGCGCGTCCTCCCCGTCCCAGCACCGGCCGAGTTCTGGCGGCCGGTCCCGCCGCCGCTGCGCCGCTGCCGCCGTCCGGCCGCTCGACACCACGTATCACCAGACAGCAGCTGGAGGCCGCTGCGGACCAAGTGCGGCGCAGTACGGAGAGACGCAGAACACGCGGTCTGTCGCACGTCCGCAGCTGGTGTGCTCACCGCGTGGCCTGTACAGAAAACCTGGTTCAACGTGGACCGGCGAGCGCGCCGCACTTTCAAACCAGCGAAGACTGTCCGTGTGGGTGTGGGCTGCCAGGTATGGTCGAGGTGATCAGGGGCGTTTTCAGGGATGTCGGAGTTTGGAATGGATCCATTCGCCAGGCCCGGACCGCCTTTACTGACATGTCGTCGCCCTTACTAGTGAAGACAAAAAAATGGATTCAATTACACCTTTTGACGGAGGTACGCCCCAGGCCTATGACTGTTGCCGCCTCTGAAGGTAGGTGACTAACGACGCTGGATACCTGACGGCATCGAACGGCGTGGCAACTTATGACCTGGTGGTAAGTTCAAAAGTGATAGTTTTAGTTTAGCCGCTAGATGTCAGGCAATTCGGAGACTTCGATGTGGACAAGATAGCAGCACTCTCCGGCAGGTTTGAATTTTGGAACTTCGTGGTGCAGCGATTTCCGAACTAGCTGAAATTGTTTTCGCCATTTTGACGCTGAACATAGGCAGTGGAAGTGGTGGGTGAATTCCGCCCTCGCAGTTTTTCAGAAGGGCTGATTTGCCCGCCCCCAAGTTCTTAAGGCATCAAATGGGAATTTTTTTTATCAGCGACACAATTTCGTGAACTCTGGAATCTAACAAAAGGGATGTCAACCGTAGTTTGTGATGTAACCCCCGAAAAAGGTGATTTTAACCCCTTGCGCTACCTATTCTTGGTGGACTGCAGCCACTTTGTCCCCCCTCCCCATTTCTGGGTCACGGCTCCACCCACGTCAATAGCTCGCAAACGTAGCGCTGGGAGTCGGTCCAGTTTTTGGTATACCTGTATGCGAATACCTTCCCGCAGTAATTAGCACACACTGGCCGATCTAGGGAAGGTCCATCGGGTCAATTCCCGTCCCGTTTTATCGGAAAAACCAGGGCCAGCATGTCTTTTTGCACCGTGATCCAACGGAGACGGAAAGAAATATATTTCCAGAATACGAACTTCATGCTATGCTATTGTTCGAAAACGGTGAAACCGATTGACAGAAATCCAATGAGAATAAGTATATCGGGGTAGATTAGATTATACAAACGAAGGCTCGGTCTCCTTTAATTCATGGCCCGGAGGTGTTTGCAGGGCTGTCGATTTGTATTCTTTTGAGAGGGCCCTGGCCTCTCGTAATGCTGATCTGGGAACGCAATGTTAGTTCGTCCCCCTCCCAATTTTTTCTGCCGTTTTTAAAGGGAAATGAGTACTAATGGCAAAAGGAACGGCCGCAAGAGATGACTGATAGGCAGAAAGTAAAGAATAAAGTCTAAAACAATGTATCTATATGTCTTTCTATTTTACACATACACACACACACCTATATATATATATATATATATATATATATATATATATATATACAGTGATATAAATTAGGATAATGCAAATTTTCATTTAATGAGTAGTAACAAAAAACTTATAACTTTCCGTTAATCAAAATAAAGTGGGCTAAATCCGTTGAGAAACACGCATTTCCGGGTCAGGTTAGGTTGTTGGGCCATCGGTTCGGCCCTCCACCAACCATTTACAGAAATCGACACCCCTGGCCACTAGTGTAAGAGCATTTCTATGTTCCAAATTATAGACATCAAGGTCAGGATCGTTAGCGAACTTAACCGTCGCCGGACGTAATGATTTTCATTTACGCCTCAGTTACGTTGACGTGATGGTTGCCGAAAGCGTGACATCCGAATAACAGACACGGTGACCATGGTGACATTGGTAGGCATTTCAGCCACTTTTATCTTGATGTGTTGTGTTCATTCCCCTTTAACATTTTGGTCTACTGATTGCAACTACGTGAAATTTTGCACACATTACCTCTGTAACCTTAACTCAGCTAGTTAAGCTTTTTTTTGTTGTCAACAGTGCTTGAAACAGAATGTTGGTATCGAGGTTTATATTTACGCCATTCTATTTCCGCGTGCGAAAGAAAACGCACCACGCCTTTCTCACAAAGCACATTTTCCTCTCAAATGATCTGGTTTTAGTGCCAATAGACGCACATTGCGACGATGATTGCTCATGCAAGAAACGACAGTGACTGCTTTTCTCGTTCAAGCCAGGGGCTAACCAGCGGGCCATGAACGATTCCCTTGGGGGTGGGAGTGGGGGGTTGGGGGGTAAAAATCCAACGCTTCTTTGCGAACCAAAAAAGAAGCATATATAAAAAGTTGCGGAATTTGTAAATAAGGCGTCAGAAATCCGAGAATTTTATTTTTATTAGGGGGCTAGGTCTTTCCTGGCCCCCTCTCTGCCCAAATCCTGGCGACGCCCACCGTGCTTTAAGCACAATTGGGATACCGAGAATACTTGAAAACAAATCGGAAACGGGCTTATCTGGCTTGTTGGAATAGGCATAAAAGATAGCTTCGCCCCCAGATGATACCTGATCCTTCAGTACTCGGTAAAGGTAAATATTTTGTGGGAAATATTGCCTGTTTTCCTGAAAAAACGAAATATGACACAAGGCCTCTGGTATCATTTTGCCCCATGATTGGGGTAGGCTTCACGGAGAAAAGGTTTAATGGATACAATGCCTGCTACACAAAAATTGCCACCGGGAAAAATAATGAAACATGAAACAAAATAACACCGTAGAATAACTTAAAACCTGACTAATATAGCCATACCAGAGAAGACGCAAACTGTTGGCTCAAAGTGCAGCAGTGCACTTAAATAGCAATGGTGTGATTTGTGCTAGTGATGTTTTTCTTGAAAGGTTATGTAAAGGTCTTCACCTTAAACAAATACTCAATCGGGTCATTGTTTAGCGAAAACGGTGCGTAATGATTTTTTAGATTTACACATAAATCCAACAAATGCCTCTAGATTTTAAAATGTTTTTCAGAGCTACTGTGAGCCAAAGTTAGTTATTAACCATTGTTCAACGCAGTGTTCAGTGCAGTGGTGACAGTGTTCATATTACGAAGGTGGTGGACGTTTGTGTCCACATCACGTTAGGTCATTGTAGGTAAGGCGTGGAAAGTGTGGTGAGGGTAGTTTTAGGTATTGCTTTGCAATAATTGCGCCATAGATGCGTGTCATGGATAACTTTGCCCTGGATCCCAGTTATGAAGGGATTTATATGCTATGCTAACATTATACAAACAATGAAGTGCGATTTGTAGCTCTGAAGAACGAGAAGAAAACGACTAGTACCTTGCAGCAAAAGAAAAAAATTCAAAGTTTGATATCATTTTATTTAAAAAAAATGTTGACCTTGTTTTCCAGGCCAGATGACATCATCAAAACTCCAAACATGTGCACCAAGGAGAAACGTTCCTTTGATTAGCTCTAAATTCATGCCATTTGCATCAAAATCGGTACATAAACAGCAAAGCTGTAGCATCTAGAAAAAGATCTGACGTTTTGACGCATCTGACATTTTTGCCCTCTGTATATATCCCTTGCAAAAAAATTGGAAACTTCTTTGTCTAAAAATGTAGTTCAGGTCATGGCCCATCGACTGCCGTTTTTACATTCAAATCGGACGGGTAGTTCTCGGAATCCCGCGGGGGAGGGACCGAATAAGCCCCCTCCCATACGAGAATCCGTCCCGTCTTGTCCTGCGTCGTTCCTGGGATCCTCCTTCCGTCATATGGGCTTAGAGTACCGTGCATGGGTGTTATCCACGGTGTTAGTGACCTCCGCATTAGAGGCTTGCGTGGGTCACATTTATCTTGTCAAATTATGAATTGGGGTCGATTGCTCTTTGAAGCCTTTTACTGGCCTCGGAAGTGCCATGAAGTACTTAATTTAAAACTCCAATTTGTGTAGCAAAGGTAATTTTAGTTCCTATTCATCGCTGAAAGCCGTGCTGGGTCCATGACAAAACTTAAGGACCAGGATTCACTGATCCATGGGCAATTTTTTTGTCGAAAGGCTGGTTATTTTGTTCAGGTAAAGATATTGAAAACGTGGGGTCCCCACATGACTTTTGTCATTCAGAAGCTGTGCCAGAAAACCAAGGGGGCGAAAACAACCACCAGTAACATGCTGGCTTAAAGTGTCACCCGGAGTATCACCATGTAGCCAGAGGACCAAGGTAAACACTCGTTCTTTGTTTTACTGCTCTGTCACGTCAGATCAGGAAATATCTGTGGTCGTAACCCCTCCCTTGCGCTGTCGAAGGTAGATCAGATGACGATCACAGGCGTGTTTTGCCAAAGATCTTGTTAAGATAAGCTTTGGGTGAAGTTCTGACCCTGGCCTCATATCAATATTTCTAGTATCGTTTTAGGCCCTGGTCCGAATTTTGCAAGTCATAGCGACTAACTAGTCGAGGTGCCAGCGACACTTTACTTAAGGCCATTGATTCGGCAGTGGTCACCATGTGACCTTCGACTCGGATTTAGGATGTGTCGCCTGGCCATCACTTGAGGTCAAGGTCAGTTCATGGCCTAGGGCGGAGTTTGTGTCCCAAACAACACTTGAAATCGGGACAGAGGCTTTCGTTGAAGTTGTGCTTCATGTTTTATGTTCAGTAGTGAGGCGTTCTGCCGCTGTCGTGAAAAGTCCAATGAATATCTTAGCAACATGCAAGAATAACTACTGCCAGTTAAGGCTAGATACAAGATGACCTATGGTCGCAAAAATTAACAAATGATCTTTAGGACTCGGGCTTTGATAAAAGGTCGCCATCGGACGAAAAATCGGTGCCTGAGATTCTCACCAGAAGCCATAGCCACCAGAAGCTTACTTTGAAAAGCCATATGTCAGTGACCTTTTGGCACCCTACTTTTTATTTCAGCGGGCAGCGACAACTGCGAAAGTCGACATGAAGGTGAAGACCTGAGATTTTGACCGAAGCTCAACGTGAAACTGATATCTTTGCTGTAGCGAAGCCCTTGCGTCTGAATGATCTCTAGTGCCCTAGTTTTCATGTGATCGGTCCGCAAGGAAACAACCCGAAAAAGGTTCTCATCGAGACCCAAAAAAGTCCCCAAGTATTTGTAGCCAATATCAAACAACGACGTCCATGACGAGGTCAAAATATTTGCGTACCTACATTGTCTTCGGCACTATAGCCTTCATGCAACAGTGTCTCGACGATTCGCAAAAGCCTAGATGAGGGCATAAAACGTGATCTGCTGTGTTGACCTGAGATCAAGAGCATGACCTGGAATAGAATTCCAGTCCCACTCAATGCCTGGTCTTGGCAAGATCTTTCGTTTTGATGTTTGTTTCCATGCCTTTTACCTTGTATGCCCGATAGATACGTTGTACGTTGTGAGTTTCAACTGTTGTACGTTGAGTACTGCACAGTTTGGGGCTTTGGCTTTCGCTGCCCTGTGGGTGTCGTCACACGTGCTGTGGCAGTTCTGCAGGCAGTGCGCGAGAGTCGGCCGGCGCATGCTACCAATGTTCGTCTCACGCCAGGGCGTCAGGGACACGGCGCCAAACTGAAGCTGCTCCATTACAGCTCAACTGGCGATGAATGCATGCGGACCCGGAGGACGAAGACAATGGCTAGCAACCGACGGCGTCGCCGAAAGAAAAACGAAGGAACAAAACGCGGGATCGACGCCTCACGCTGATCAATGTTGCCCTCTCGGGCGACGACGGTGCCAGTCGTCGTCTCCGCGCGGACGCCAACGGGCCACCTGCGCGGGCGTTGGCCAGGACACGTCACGACATGTGGCGAGCCGATTCGCATGCCCGGCTGGGACGCTCGCAGACGCGCCCTGCGTTAGGCTGGCGCGTTATCGACGGTGTCTATGTCTGCGTCCCGCTACTAACTGATGCTGCTTAACATTTCAGGAAAATGCCTATACACTACCAAAGAAAAAAAGGGTTATGTGGAGGTGCCACACGAAGTTATGCGCCCGGCAGTTGACGAAGTAGCGGGCTTACTATAACACAAAACACGAAGACCCACGCCGTGAGCAGAAGTCGTCTGGCACGTCATGTGAAGAAGTACTAAGGAGGCCCGAAAGCTGACTGGAACCAAACTAAACTCATGCTAAGATTTTCAGCGCAACTGAAGAAACAACGTTTGCAAACTGCCCCTTCACCTGTTCGGAGATGTTATGCGGGTTCACCACGAAGCAGGCGTGTGAGGTTGCATCCCAAATGGCTGAACACGATGGGAAGCAAGTGCCAGCCACTTGAAGGGATAATGACAGAGGGGGAGTGGTCCTCTGCGTTCTTGCAGTGGCAAGGCAATCTCTCATTTCGAATTCCTAAGGTATCACCGTTGGCTCCTGCTGCCGCATTTAACACGCATAACTTGAACATGTTTTTCGAAAACATGGAGATCTTAAAGCAGACTGGCGTGAGTGCATCACGAGTGCATCCTTAATCTGAACGGAACTGGATTTGCCACAGTCCAGAAAGTTCCCGAACTGGTCGCACAGAAAGGGGCGGAAACAAGTCGACCAGGTCACATGGACCGAGAGAAGTCAGCTGGAGATGTGCGCCGTCATCACTGGAGCGGGAAGTTTTCTGCCCCCTACGTGCATGTTCCCAGGAAAATCTTCCGAGGCATGTTGATGACGGGTGCTCCTGAAGGCTGCCTTGGGCTTGTGCATGAAAGCGGCTGGATGACGCCAAACAACTTGGAAAAGGTCCTTGACCACATCATCCGCCACACCAGGAGGCCTCTGCAGGAACCCCATTGTTGTGGTCCTCGACAGCCCCATCAGCTGACTTGCTCTGTAGACCTTGGAGAAGGCAAAAAACAATGGAGTTCCTATGGTGACTCTCAGAGCCTATTTTAAGAGCGCATTTCTGGGGGGGGGGGATTTTGGCCAGTCAAATTATGGGAGAACATAAGTAGGAAATTTGGGTATTTTGCCGACCTTGTTTTGTTTGACCACGTCGGAGGTCGTTTTGGACAGGCTGGTATGGCGAGACTAGCGGTCGCAAGTGGCTGAAACTTGGCCGTCTCAGGGACTTGGTGGCACGATGCATTATGCTAGATTTTCGGTTTTCGGGACGCCGGGGTGGCGAAATCCGACACATTTTCGAAAAAAGTTAGACGCACGCCGCTGCTGACACCGACTGGGACAGACAGTGCGAGCGATCTTCACAGTGTGTGTCTGACGGAGTCTGAGTCTGTGAAAACTGACGAAGTTGGGAATATATGTAAAAACAGCATTTTGTGCCTGTTCAGCCTGGGAACTTGGGAAAGTGGAAACAGAAGAGGAATGTGGCCGTGGCTACTTTATGCGTCAGGGCGCTGCATGAAGGGAAATTGGTTGATGATAGCTGTGGAAAAAGATTCTGATTGGAGCGTTCTGCGTTCTTTCACATGACGTCTGATACAGACCTTCACCGATAGGTTCACCGTGCTCAAAGCGAGCTTGTGTCCGAGCGGGAAGTGTGAGGGTTTACGGGCAGACGTACCAGGCAAGGGACGTCCCTTTCCATGGAGGCTCGCAGCGCGATTGTAGAATAGTACTGCTGGCAGCTTGGTCAACCGTTCAACAAGAGCCACACTGAAGTGCACAGCGTGGCTGTGAAACGGTGCTGGAGTGCTGGTGTGAGGATTTTGCGGAGACTGTCGACGTTTGCTTCAACGAACGGAAGCCGTTTGTTGGCATTGAAACGTGCAATACGATCCTTGGACGGTCCTGGGGTCAATTCCATCAGCTTTTTGACCAAAACTGGATTCGAATGTAAAATTCGTACACGCAAAGGGTTTCAAACATGCGGCGAGGCAAGCAGCCCGAAAAGGCCGGTGCGTCCAAGAAACGCATGCGCCTTGTGGCATAACCGGAACCTACGGGGTCGCATTTTGGGGTTTACATGGGTGGGGCAAGCCGGCCAAAGACCCTTTGTTCGCATTTATCTATGGGCCCGCCAGTGGGATTCGCCGGATATTTGCGTGAATTTTTTACCTCGCTAGCGGCCGCAGCAATTTATGAGACTGAAGCTGGCAGAACGGAATTCAGCAGAATCGTCTCAAGCATGAAAACACTTATTGGTGATATCCTTGTCATAACCTTTGCGCTTAACTATTGCAATGAAGGTTTAGGTAACGGGATTTGAAACCTGTCCGACGTTAAAAAAACTGCTTAAATTTTCCATTTTCTTCTCCTTTATTTACGAATCGATGCCTCACCATGGCGTTAGGAGTCATCAGCGGACATCGACCGTGGCGCTGACTATGGGCCACTTATGGGGCTACCAATAATCGCAGATATTCTATAAGGGTATTTGTTGTTCCGAGAGTTTGGGGACGCAACAAAAGGTACATGTTGATTTGAATAAACTACATTAGACACTAAGCTATGCAAAACGATAGTGGAAAACTTTATAATGCTTCCGCTTAAGCGGCTGTTAGCTTGCAAAGCTGGCAACGTTGAAAGAAAAATTGGACATGCGCTCTTATAATCGACGCATAACGAATGAGAAACAAATGCGCCGCAAGGTGTTCAGTGTTAATATACAGCCCCACTCTTTTGCAGATATATTCCGAATAAAGAAAACAAAATTTAAAAGGTTTTGGAACCGGCGTTTTGCACGTCAAACTAAGTTTATATGCATCGAAGTGTACGCTTTGGGGCATTCATGGCGCGCTGTGTCCGAATGACAGTTGCAGCGCCAGTTGTCCAACTCTAATATTGAACATCAGAGTATTGTGACTACATCAGATCCAAAACACGAGGGATTTACACATTTCCGGAACCGGCATTTTGGGTCCGAAAGTAAGATTATATTTTGCACGAATAACATTTCCGAGTTTTCATGGCGCAGTATGTCCGAGTGACAGGTGCGGCGCGAGTTGTTCAACTTTAATATGAAACCTCATCGTACTGTGACTGCGTCCTACCCAAAACGCAAGGATTTTTGGAAGCGGCATTTTGAGCCCGAAAGTAACGCTATATTTTGCACGAATGGCATTTCCGAGCCTTCATGGCGCGGTATGTCCGGATGACGGGTGCGGCGCAAATTGTTACACTTTAACAATAAACTTCATAGTGCTGTGATTGGATCGAACCCAACACGCTAGGAATGTTACATTTTTTAACGTGCATTTTGCGTTCCAAAGTTAAGTTATTTTTGGCGCGAATGACATTTTTGAGCAATCATGACGCGCTGTTTTTAATGACACATAGTGTGCTGGTTGCGCGATTTAAGTGCACAGTCTCATAACTGCAAACGACCCGAAATTAATGGGATTCGGGACTTTTCACTCCCCGAGCCGCAGTGACTGCTCTGGCCTGACGCCAAAGCATGGTCACGCCCCTGATGATCAAATACAAGACGCTGAATATTTCGAAGTTCGCATACCAGCTGCTTACATTGTCCAGGATCGTATTTTACGAAATGCCAAGAGGAAAAAATGAGTTCTGCACAGGCTTGAAATAGAAACTAACCCGATACATTTTCTTGCTATTGGCCTCCGGCAAACAAATATAATGTCGAAATTCCGGAATGGAATATATATATATATATGCCATATATATGCCATGTATAATATATATGGCAATGGAATATATCGGATATATTTCATTGGCAGTTTCTACCTGAAGGGTATCAAAGACCTGAACGGGTGTGTGCTGCTGGCAAAACAACGCTTGCACTGGGGGGGATTTCGCTATGTGCTTGGGGGATAAGGCGGTCACTGATGGGAGTTCCCCCCTGTTTTTTTTTTACTTTTTATCAATTAAAAATGTATTTGTTCCCATTATATATATATATATATATATATATATATATATATATATATATATATATGTATATACATATATATGTATATGTGTGTGTGTGTGTGTGTGTGTGTGTGTGTGTTTGTGTTTCTTTAAAAAGGACAGCATGTTCCTCATTTACTAGTTCTTTGATCTATTGTATCATTAAAATTACACATCAGATGTATAAAATTACTCATTTATTGCAGCACTAACGTTTCGAGGTACTTATCTCATCTTCATAGCGGCGAAAAGTTGGCACAAGTAACTATCTGAAAACTGTTTGCGGTGCACCAGGTTTACATATAACATATGCCGTCAGTAGGGAAATAAGTACGTGGATAAGAAAACTAATCGAAGTGTTGGATTCAAAGGCTAACGCCCTGCTCCCAGTAGTTTAAGGTGATACAAGAATTTAGTGGTTTGTTTCCCAAACAACTGAAAAAGGCTAACTGTGACGAGGCGACATCCTGTTTTTACTGCGGCATACAGTGCAGGCTCAGCTACGAAGACTGGATCCAATGCACCATGTGCCGCTTTTGGGCATGCATGTCATTCGCCGATGTCACTGAATGACAGAGGAACTTCCAGTGTGGGAAGTGCCGCGGCGGCTCTTAATGATGCGCTGAGTATCGTGAGTTTATTAGTATTATCAGTATGCTTATTAGTAAGCATGTTAGTAAGCTATTAGTAGTGTTAGTAACTTTACGAGTAAGTAAGCTTTATTAGTAACCACTGAGTGATGCTTTGTGTTCATGTTCACCTCCATTTTCATTAGGGGTAGATTTTTTGTTTATTTAACGTGCAGGGCACAAGTCTACGTAGCTAGGCTACTGACATAATCACAATTCTAAGGGCCTGTGGTCAGATTTTTTTCGGACTTCTGCTGGAGCGTGGACTTGGCGGCAGTGATTTCTGACTAGCTAGGCATGACAACCTGAAATCTGAATTGTCTTGCAGTTTTAGGAACCGTGCAACTGCGCTATGAGGGAGCTGCATCAATGAACATGTCGTATGGAAAGAGGTGCTTCAGTGATCCGACTTGGGTTTGTTGACAGTAACGTGCGTGAAGGAGCAATATTATATTTATAATACAATTAGCGCTTGGAGGGGGAGGGCGCAGTGGGTTGTCTGTACGTCTTCCTGCAGTGCAGATGCGTCCTTCCAAGTGGCGTGTAACCAATGGGGGTTTTAGACTGTTTAACACGCACACCGAAGGGGGAGGGGGCATTTTTTTGTCCCTCCACATGTTTTCCTTGAAAATCTCGAGAACGGATCGAGGCTGGTTGCTGCTATTTTGTGATGTTCATGGCGATTGAATAACGCGTCGATTGACGCAGAAAAATCGAAAATCGGCAAGAAATTTTTGAAGTTTCAAGAATCTGAAGTCAGGAAAACATAACGAAAGCAACGGTTGTCGCAGACAAATGGGAACTTTGTGTAAGGACTAGCATTCTCCCTAAGATTACCGTTTAAACACAATCATGCGACGTCATCCGGGCGTAAAAGATGGATGCACCAAGACCAAAGACAGGGCCAATAAGGATTCAAGGATATGCAAGGTCAAGGTCAACCAGCTTGTGACCTGATCCAGGTTTGCTTTGCAACATGTCGGTTTGTATCAAATATGCATTCATAGACCCCAATAAAAACACGTGTGCGCACATTTATACGTTTACAGATACCAGGTTCAGTGAAGGAAGTGAAATATGCATTCAAAAACCTTAATAAAAACATGTATGCGCACATGGATACGCTTACATATACCAGGCTCAGTGAAGGTCAAAGTCATCAAAGGTCAAATATCTTGCGACCTGGTCCAGATTTTCTTTGCGATATGTTGATCTGTATGAAACATGCATTCAAAGACCCTAATAAAAACACGTTCCGCACATTGATGCTGACATATATATATTTTTTTTTTTTTTTTTATTTTTTTTTATATATATATATTTTTTTTTTTTTTTTTTTTTTTTTTTTTTTTTTTTTATATTTTTGTATTGCGTATATGTATGTATGCGCGATACGCATATATCGCATATATGCGTATAATATAATATAATATATCGCAATATATTTATACATCGGTATGCGTGTATACGCATATATATATATGCGTATACACGCATACATATATAAATATAAACGTTGGAAGTGATCAAATGTACCGATGTTGGCTACCTTCACTGAAAAATGCCAAAAGATGCGTGCAGCGCCCTAATTTACACTTAGGCCTTTCCGTGCTGCTCGAAATCTAATCTGTAAAAGATGAAAAAATGACGGCCTAGGTCAATGAACATACATGACCTCGACCCGAAATCCTCAGTCAAGACGCCAAATGAATGCGAATTGTCGTATACCACGTTTAAACGCTCAAACAAACATCCTTTCCCGTTTCGTTCGAAAAGTCATACGGAATGGCTTATAAGGATCAAGAAAGTGTCGAAAGTTGACCTTTTTGATCCCATTTGACCTTCAAGATATTGACGAAGGGTCATGAAAATTGCACACAATGTAAATTGCTATAGCCCCACCCTTTCGACAAAATGTTATGTTTCTAGCTCTTTTCGTCTCCGAGATCGGAGTGTGTTCGTGTGCGTTAGCGCGAAACTTCCTTCCGAAACTCTGCGGGTTAACTCACGACATGGGTGGCGCCGTTAGCGTGTTTTCTTATTGTGTCCCAATGCTCCTTCCACTGTCCCAGTTCTCCTTTATGCGTGTTCTAATTCTTCTGCAAGTTACCCAGTTCTCCTATTGAGCTGGCTCTTTATTTCTCTTTTTAAACAAAAATATAGGAGACAACTATTCTTAAAGTTTTGCTTATCATGTGTAACCTCTACTCTGTGCAGTACTAGTACCCGTGTTGTAATCACCGGTGAATGCAGCAATACAAAAACTGCCAAAGTTTTGTCATATCTGGTGTCCCAGTTCCCCCCTTTATCCCCTAAACCAATTATAGAGGAATTTCACCCTGACCGTTGTTTATACCCAATATCTACACTGACAATTATTCACCTTTACAAAGCGATGGCATTTGTTATGTGCTACTGAAGCATACCTACCTATGGGTCAGGCCCAGACACAGGCGCAGCCAGGAGGGGCGGGGGGCCCGGCCACCACCTCCGTTAGGCCCGCAATTTTGCGGAAACCATTGCACATCGTCTTTCCTGGAGGCGGTTTTCGTATGATTTCAGTTTACACTGAGCTCCGGCCTCCCCCTTAAGAATATCCTGGCTTCGCCCCTTGGCCCAGGGGCAGGTTATATAATCCTGAGGAAATCCTTGGACAACATGATCAAATTTGGTCGTAGCGCCGTGAAGCACAAGTAGTTTGAATGGTGCTGACCGTACATTTCACCTTTGCAATTTTCAGAGTTTTTGAGATGCGGGATATAGCTACCGGTGGATGAAATAAAGTTATATCCAGTGATATCACTAGTAGGGATTTAAGGAAACAGATACTTTGCTCAGTGCAGACCAAAAGCCTTACGCATGAAATCCCCACATGATTTGGTGTTGTTGGGCACCCTCATCCCTAGCCCTATTCCCGGAGGGCTAGACGGTATGGTCGATTCCCGGCAGGGGGGGGGCGGGTTCGTCCCCCCCCTAAGATCTCAAGAACTACACATCCGATTTCATTGCAACAAACGGCAATCGATTGGCCATGACGTGAACTACATTTTTATACGAGAATAAAAATTTTGAAAAGTGTGGATACAGGGAGGCAAAAATGTCAAAATGCGGGGTATTTCTGGACTTCTTATAAGTCGGTTGTTTTTTGAACCGATTTCGATGAAACTGGCATGAATCGAGAGATGATGGATAGGACTTTCACCATTGGTACACACAACTGAAATTTTAGGAAAATTCATTGGCGTTCACAGGGTTTCAAAAATAGGACGATTGGTTTTTTAACAACTGAATGAACAAAAAAGGTAAAAACACTTTTTTGGCTTCTGCTAGTCATGTTACGCTAAAGAACTACAAATCGCATTACAATGCTTGTATAATGTTAGCATAGGCGGTGCCAGGGACATGAAAAATGGGGAACTGTCATGGTCACACGTTCTTCAGATCAGCTTGTGACCTTTGACCTTGAATGACATCCAGTGACCCTAGAATGATCTCGTGTGCATTTAATATTATCTGTAAACGTTTTCAATCATTTGAATTCACTCTGTTTCAAAAATTTCATTTTATGACTATTGCGACATAGGGTGTGCGCACTGACATTTTAGGTCATAGCTCCGTGAACCGACCTGATATCAAGCTAAAACTTGATACACAAGTAGAGGGCACCTTTTTGCGTCATATACATTCCGGGTTTGGCATTTGAAAAAAACGACGCCTGAAATAATTGCAAAAAAAAAAAAATTTTGACTTTTGACGTTGACTTGACCTTGTAAAGTGACCTCAGATAAACAAAATTACATCTGCACATAGCCCAACTATTTAGCTATTCATCCATGTAAAGTTTTAAGTTCTATCTTAAAAACGTTGTTTTTGGCAGACGTTTTCCTTTTACCCTCAACATGGCCAAAATGGCCTGAGGTGCCTCCCAAAAACGTTGCTTGGCTCCGCCCCTGATCAAAACAGAATTTTGAAATTTCGTCACAGCACGTGAAAAGAATAGGTAGGAAAAGTCACCAAGTTTCGTGAAGCTGCGTTAAAAAGCCTGGAATTGGCAAACAAAAAACCCGAGGGGGGGGCGAACTTCAGCCCCCTGTCGGGACTAGGGTTAACGATACAGAAAAATAAGTACCAAGTACCCTCTAAGGCTCTAGCCATGAGTCTCTGCAGTGTTCAAGGGGCTTCCTCAGTGTTTGGGGCCGCCTCAGTCTCTAGGACCTCCCCCCCCCCGAAAAAAACCTGGCTTCGCCACTGAGCCGACGTAAAAAATGCGCGAAATGTTGGCAGGCTGTGCCTCTTTCCCCGTGTTTGATTCCTCGCTATTTACCTTTTCTCCTGCAAAGGAAGGACAGAGACCATGGTCCATCCATGCAAGCACCGTTCCAAGCAAGGTCAGCGGGGCAAAAGGCTTTTTGTAATCCACGCATCGCCATGGGGAAAATGACGAATCTCTCCGCGCTAAGATGGCATCGGAGATTGACTGGGGTTGCTCACTTGTGGGTGGCGTTGCAAGCAAGGGCAGCGGGACCAGAGACATTTTCTAAACCTTTTTCCACGTATCGCCAGAGGCACAGCCAAGGGGGTCCCGGGGGGCCCGCTCCCACCCCCAGGCCAACATTTTTGTGGAAACCATTGCACATCGTCTTCCCAGCAGGCGGTTTTCGTATGACTTCAATTCACTCTGAGATCCCGCTCCCCCTCGTTAAGAAAATCCTGGCTGCGCCCCTGCGCATTGCCGTGGGAAAAATGACGAATTTTCCTGCGTTAGGGGATGAGATGAAATTGACCGGGTTATTTTTCATCGGTTATTTTTGGGGCTTCAGATTTCGTGGGTGTTCACCTCTTATGGCTTCATGTCAAATTTACAAAAAGACGGGAGTGCACGACCAACATTATGAATACCAAACTACCCACAGCAGAATAGGAAACCATACCCATAGGATGTCAGTGTTCATCAAGATCTCGGCTTTTTTTGGAAAAATTGATTGCGTCGCTGACATAGATAATGCAGCCTCTCACCAGTCACCAATTACTGCTTGGTGAATGGTTGCAATTCACAATAATGTTGAGTGAACCCGTGCGTTAAGAAATTTAGCTGTCTCTTTCCCCCACAACTTCCAGAGACTTCTGGGACGAGCCGGCCGTGCCACGAACGGTGAAGCACCGCCCTGTCTTGAAATTGGTCGTAGCGTATCGACGTTCGAGAAACGAGCGTGGGTAAGCATAGAGGAAGGTGTCGACCGGCGCACGTCCTAGGCATCTCGCGTGGACGGAAGATTTCGGTGGCGGATTAAGCACATCTGGTGAGTTGCTGGAAAGCATGCGACATAGCCTTGCAGTTAGCGCTATCCCTTGGACCGAGGTATTTTTTGCCCATGGGTCTGGTAGGTGTGGAAGCCCATGGGATAGCAAGAGGTCTAGTGAGAGTTTTGGGTTCCTGTGCCTTTGATGTAGCAATGGTGGTCATTAAGCTGGAGTTGATGCATGCTGATTTGTTACTGGTACTGGGTGGTTGGCAGGCCAAATATGGCTGGAGGTTTCCAAATATTGTTTCTGTTCATTGCCATGGGCCTACTGAGGAAAGTGCAGAATATTGGGGTGGTTTTGACCTCCCCCATCTCTCTGGGGTTGCCAGTCATGCCATATATGAAATGCCAGAATGGTTAATTTGCCCTGCAGGGGTGGGAAGACTGGCATTTTATGTCAGTAAACTAACACTGACATTGTTGCAAGACAACAAACATTTAACCTCTTCACAGACCACTGCATAGGTACATTATGATGACCATTCAAACTGTGTGACAAAATGAAAAATTGGTGATGTTACTAGTTTTGTTTCAAAGGAAAATTAAGTCATATTGCACTGTGTATGCATAACTTTCAGTGCCATTTTGTTTACACTGACAGCTCCAAGTAGTGGTTAGAAAGTGTCCACTTGCCCATAGGCAGGGGAGACTTATCTCTACATATGTCCCTAATGAAAAGAGACCAAAAGGCCTCAATTCTTAATGTTCTGTGAACTGTTTCATTCTGTGAAATGTCTGCCAAAATTAAATTACAATGATTGCATCTGTGAGTGAATGAGGTAGGATTTAGTGATCTAGTTTTTCTTCAATAATGCTGTGGGGTGACAGTTTGTGGGCAATTTGTGGGCCTATTTAGAGTCTCCTAGTTTTTATGAGGGGTCAGTTTGATGTAGCTTCCAAAATGCTTCTCAACTCTTAATGCACTGTCCCCTTGACAAAAAAATTGCCAGCTGACTGGTAGGATAAACCAATCCATCCAAGCCTTATATGATTTCATGTAAGTCATAAGCAAATATTACATATATGTTCATGCTTGTTTGAACAGTTATTTGTTTTACACTGTATAAACAATTTTATGTATGTTTCTAACTGACATGATGTACAGTGCAAAAAAAGTAGTGAATTAAAAATTATTGGTGCCATCACAATCATCCTGACCAGCTTTATCTCTGCCAAAATGATGCAGCATTGCCTTGAAATGTGTCGTGATTGCATTGGGCATTGGTCATTGGTAGTGTCAGTTCTGTTGTGCCTGCAAGTGTTGAGTAGCAGAGGTGGTGGCTGAGATTTGGTCTTATTTGCATATAATATTTTACAGTCATGACCAGTTTATTTGCTGTATCCTGCTGCAAGGTGTTGTGTGGATATGATGGACTTGGTCTGCCTGTTCAGCTAAAAACTTAGTTTTGGTGCTGTAGACAAGTGCGAGTGTTGGCCGACAGGTGAGTACTTTGAGGTATGTTGATGAGACATATTTTAAAGTAGAGACTTGCTCAAAGTCTAGATGAGACTGGAGAACAAGACATATTTCCAAATGCTCCTTGATTCCAAACACTTTTTTCATGATGAGGAGGGAATTTAACTAGTTTTGATCTGCCCCTGTGGCTAGAATCTTCATTCATGTATATTGACCAGACATACCTATTATGAAACAGACACTACTAAGGTTAAGATTAAGACATTGAGACATTAAGATTAAGACACAGATTAAGTGTAATGCCATTATCAGATTAAGAAACAGACACCTAGGTTAAGTGTGATGCTATAAGCTTCAAGAGACACATGGGACCAAATGTATTTTGTGGGAGACTGAACAATCTTTTTGTAATCTCTGGGTCCACAGATGTCCTTTGTACTTCATCAAATGTGATAACACAATTGGTCTAATAATTTTTTGCATTATAATGTATTTTCATTATTTGGTACATTATTGTATATTAGTTTCATTATTGTTACATGAGTGATTACATTCTTAATTACATAATCAAATTAAATTATGATGGTATCATAAGGTCTGAAGTACCTTAGCCTTGGAAGTTACCTGTTTCCATTTCAGTACAGGGGAATCCAAACAGAATCCAAACAGACCAGTTGTGTGGCGGTCCGTAGGAGATGGAGTGATGATATTTTGCTGCATTTTTTCACATTCTTCATGTTTGAATGGCATGTGACAGTGTACGTTTTGCTGCATTTTTTCACATTCTTCATGTTTGAATGGCATGTGACAGTGTACGAAAGGTGTATTTTGTAATAATGTCTGTTGTATGATTTTTACATGTTTACCATGTTTTGTTGTGAAATGAATGTTTGGTAGAAGTCTGTTTCACAACCAAGGGCTTTGCGTTATGGTGCGGCAGACGTCAGTTCACACTATCATCCGTCACCCGTGACAGTGGAGTCTCAGATGGAGGCTGGGGAAAACATGAAATGGTTCATGCTTTAGTGCAGTGAACTTGCACCATTGGTGGGTTAAAAAGGGGATAGGGCAGCCGTGCACTATCTTGAGCAACCCAGGAATGGTAACTGGATCATGGTTCATAAGTCAAAGGCTCATATGGGAAAAGGTTAGTAGCCGAAGGTTCGTAAACATAAGCTGCGTATCGGAGAAGGTCGGTGTCGGGTTTGAGTTGGTGGACATTATGTAGGACACTATATAGGACACCGAAGGCCTGCGGCCTCCAGTATCCTGTACCGCACTGAAGGCGCGGTATGGGACACTGGAGACAGCAGGCCGACAAAAAGCGTGCGGTGGGACTTGGTTTGCTTCAACAAAGAGGTACCGTTACGTTAGGCTATGCTGGATCACTATTTTAGGTCCGTTCGTTTTCCGATACGGACCTCAGATTTACGAACTTTTTCTTTACGATCCTTTTCACTTACGAGCTTTTTTTTTTGCACGAACCTTTTCCATTACGAACCTTTTTCGGTACGAACTTTTTCCGACACGAACCATTTATTACCATACGGTCAGCCCAGCACACCGTCCCCATTGAGATATAACCTGATACCGCGCTTCGCGCGACCTAACATCGTTGTTGAATCAAGTCCGATAGCACCCTTGTTGAATCAAGTCCGATAGCACCCTTTCTTCGCCTGCGGCCCCCTAGTATCCTATATTACGCCTTCGTCGCGGCGTTGCAACTGTGGCGCAATATTACGCCCCGTGAACGCCTCCCCGCATTCAGTTAGAACGCGGCGAACACACCATTCAGGTTAGTGTGGAAAGCAAGCCTACAAATCCTCTAGGTTCACGGCCACAGTCCATGGCGCTACTCGCAGGTGACGAGCTATTACGGTGAGTTGACGCCTGCCCGGCCGTTACGAGGCCTATGTGCCCATTACCCGTGTTAGTGCTTACATGTGTTTCTAGGCTTTGAGACCCATGAGGTATCTGGATGCTTCCCGTGGATAGAGGTTCCAGTCATGAAAATGGCAGGCGATTGTGGAGGACTCATTAAACTAGATATGGGCATCTGAAAAAAGTCACTTAATATTTTTTAGGTCCCAAAATCTAATTGCAAAACACGGCAGGTTTTCAGGCAAGGTATCGCATGTCCACCGGCTTTCGATACGATTTAAAGCAAAAGTTCGTATCGCAGAAGTTCGTAGGACGAAAGTTCATTGGACTGAAATTCGTCAGACAAAAGTTTCTTCATGCAGAAGTCCGTCGTGAAAAAGTTCGTCGAGGGCAGAAGTTCGTCTAGGGCAAAAGTTCGTCGAGGATAAAAGTTCGTCTAGGACAAAAGGTCGTCTTACAGATGTTCATGTGGGGCAAAAGTTCGTATAGGGCAAAGGTTCATCTGAGACAAAAGTTCTCGCAGAAGGTCATCTATGACAAAAGCTCGTAAAGGGCAACAGTTTGTAGAAGACAAGCTTGCCTCGCTCATGGAAAAGGTTTGTACTGCAAAAGGTTCGTATGTATCCAGTGCTTCGTAAACTAAGTTTCATGACGGTAAAGGTTCGCATCGGAAAAGGTTCGTGTCGGAAAAAGAACGGACCAAAAATAGTAACCTAACCTCTGTTGGACCGAACCAAATCCGATCGCACCCTTTATCGGCCTGCGATCTGTAATATCCTGCGGTCTAGTGTACTTCTAGTGTACTGCGCCTTCAATGCAAATCTGAAACGAGCATTTTTTGATACGAACTCTGTCGGATGCAAACCTTTTCCAGTACGAACATATGTTTACGAATCTTTCCCATACGAACCTTTTCATTTCGAACTTTTTTTCGCCACGAACCCTCCTTGATACGAAGCTTTTAGCATACGAATCTTTCACCATACGAACCTTGTGCATGCAAACCTTTGATCACGAACCTTTAGCTGCGAACCTTTTCCTATACGAACCCTGGACTTACGAACCTTGGTCCGGTTATGCACTCTCTTGTGACCCGGGCAGGTCAGTGTGGTGCACAGTGGCTAAAGTTGGATATGCACGGGTTGGAACGTGATCGGTTCTTCATGCGGCCATGGGGAAACAGTTGTCATTTTTTCCTGACAACACATATGTTGCCCGTAAGGACTTCCGTGCGAGAACCGTATGACACGGACAGGTTTTTTTATGGACGGATTTTTGCCCTTGACGAACTTTTGTCCCAGATAAACATTTGTCGTAGACGAATATCTGCGAGACGGACTCTTGTCCTGGACGAACTCTTGTCCTAGACGAACATATGTCCCACACGAACTTTTGCTGAACGAATTTTTGTCGTACCGTTGTAAAGCGAGACGAACTTTTGTTCTAGACGAACTTTGTCCGTACGAACTTTCGCGAGGCGAAATTTTGCCCTTGACGAATTTTTGTCCGAAAACGAACTATTACCCGACAAACTATTACCCTGCGAATTTTAATCCGACGAAGTTCTGCCCGAAAACCTCTCGATACACCAGGACGCAATGTGGTTGTAAAACGTAGATTGTGAAAAAATGCTTATGAAAGGCCTTATTAATATTTATTGTTATTAATGTCAGGTTATTGAATGATTTAAACGTGCCAAATTTTATCAGTTTCAGTGACATATAAATTGTACCAAATCTAAATGATACCAAGAAAACGCGGAAGATACCAAATGGCCGGCGATGAATATCAGACTTTTTTTGAAATAAATGAAAGCCTTTCATTTGTACCCCCCGCTCCGACCACTGACGCAGTCGTTACTGCGTTTGAGATGTATGTGAGATCAGACTGTTATGCCATTGCGAGTTATAATTTTACTAGTCTTAGTTTATGAGGGAAAAAAAACAATGAAACTGTAGTGAAACGGCAAGGCAGTGACGGAGTAAATTCGGTGAGACAGTAAAATTGTACGAGCCGATAATTACTGTCCTCAAAAATTGGGTAGAACTACCGAAATTGTAGCAGCACAGCCAGCTCTAGGGTAGCAGATTGGATTATGGTTCAGGTTAATGTACTAGTGTTCGTAAATAATTTTCAGTAAAACGGGGAGCGATGGTGCCATTGCGCCATATTTGTTTCGTGTGTGAAAATGTGGTATTTTGTGTAAGCAAATCACAATAAGAATTTTACTCAAATTTTTGGGGATTATGAAATAGAGTAATCAAAATTTGGGGAACAACCACATTTCGGTGAGGGGCTAGATTCATGCATTCTCCCAAAATGGGTTAGCTGACAGTGCCATTTGGGGCAGACCTCAGGCTGTCCCAAAGATGTTGTTGACCCCTGGGACGTTATTTCTTCATCTTGGTGTAACATTGCATTCCAACCAGTGGTCGGTTGAAACACCAAGACATGTCTCTGGTAAAGCTAAACAACTTGCCAGGCATTCATGGACTAATTTTTGTGTGCATACTGCAGCAATTTGAACCTTTTGCTTCATGACTTGCTGGGTGGTCGTGAGCTGATGAGATGTAGGTTTGCTGCAGATGCAGGCATATCTCAAGGCCAGCTGGCTGATATAGACATGTTTTCATGGTTCAAGGCATTGTCTGTTTTTCGTTTCTGGGAAATGTTTAATTTGCATTTTTTGCTCCAGGTTCAGTAATTCAGAACCAGACAACTGTTTGGAAAGGCAACCAGTTACACTCTTGGTACTTGGGAAGATTTACCAAGATTGAGCTACAACTGCCAGCATGACAGACAAGGCAAAGGTTAGAACTGTAGCTTTGTGCATTTTGTTTGTCCGTTTTCTTTTGTGGTTTGTGTGATTCGCTTACAGTGTTCATTGACGTAGGTAATGACTCGAGCTTGCTCTGCTTTGACTGACTTGTTTGTGTTGTAATCTCTACATTGCATGATATCTGCTGCTTGCATATTGTCCCCAAAGTTGCTGGCTTAATGCAGCCTTTTTTGTCACAGTTCTGTGGTGATTTGAAGTAGCCTGCGCTGTTTGTGGATGGATCTTTCTCATTCTGTCTCACTGCTAGTGTATGATTGGTGAAAGAAATATGTACTTTATAGTTCATGCAGCACTGAGCAGTCATATGAGTTGACTTATTGAGCGATAGACGTTTTATTTCGCATCACATCGGGAAGCTGCGGCGGTCGCAGCTCCGCACTGGCGGCGCGCTGTGATGCTCGCGTCCGCCACAGGCCGAGGAGCTCAAAGCCAAAGGGAACGCGGCCACGGCGGCCGGCAAGCATGAGGAAGCCGTGCAGCTCTACTCGGAGGCGATCGAAGCCGACCCGGCCAACCACGTGCTCTGGAGCAACCGGTCGGCCGCCTACGCCAAGCTGGAGAAGTACGCCGAGGCGCTGAGCGACGCCGAGAAGGCGATCCAGTGCCGGCCCGACTGGTCCAAGGTGGGAGAGCGGCCGGCGCGAGGGGCGGCCGCCGCTGCCTTGTGGTTCTTGCCGGGTCGCGCGGGCGGGGAGTGGAGTTGGTGTCTGGCGCGAGAGACAAGTTCCCGGTGCCAGCGATTTGACTTAAAATATTGTTGAACTTTTCCATGCTTTGCATGGGTGCTGGGAACACTGAGATGATGCAGCTTTGTCAAAACCGCAAGTTTTGTCAGATATCTTTGCGATTTGTGCGTCAGTGGTGAGAAATTGCACTGTGATGCCATGGTGGTGTGAGGCGCTACAAATGTTAACAAACGTGATCCAAAGTGACACTGGTCGTTTGTTTCTGGTGGAAAACTGGGTGTATCGCGAGGCTGTTGTCCTGGGGTCTGACGGCCGCCTTCGCGTTCTCCAGGGCTACTCGCGGAAGGGTCTGGCGCTGACGTACCTGAAGCGGTTCGATGACGCCGTGAAGGCGTACGAGGAGGGTCTGAAGGTTGACCCGGACAACAGCACGCTGAAGGACGGCCTGCGGGACGCGAAGGCCGCGCAGGCGAGGCAATCAGGCGGTACGTGCGGACTCAGGCAGTCAGGCGGTACGTGCGGACTCAGGCAATCAGGCGGTACGTGCGGACTCAGGCAATCAGGCAGTGCGTGCGGACTCGGCGCCCATTGTGTCGCTCGGTGGGACGGACCCCTGGCGGCACGTGGCTCCGTGGTGCTCTGTGCCGCTCGGCGGACAGGGGCCTGGTGGTATGCGCTCCCGTGGTGTTCCGTGTGTCTCTCGGTTGGCCAGGGACCCTGGTGGCTCCTGGCCCTGTGGTACTCGTCGTCGGGCTGCTCAGCGGAATAGGGTGACGGGAACCCGGCCAGTGAAGTGCTCTGTCTGCGAAGTTTAAGGTTGTTCTTTATCGTTAGTGTTACGGGGAGGTCAGAGTTGCGAATGATATGATTCATTCCATTGTGCCCGGGATTTATTTATGTTTTATAATTTTAATAATATTTTCATTGCATGTTGTAGAATGGCTGCTATTTTTAGCAAATCAACAATATTGCAAACAATGCAGAACTACAGCGTAAGTGTCCTCGTATTTACATTCACGCATTGTTTTGCAAATGCACAAATGGTCCGGATATAGATATACTTATTGGCTGGGAATAGCGTGTTTTCCCGCGACACTGTGTGACTTCCTGATGTGTTTGTTTTTGTCATACGCTGTAACGTCACTTGGAATAAGATCACATTACTCAGTTTTTCACGGAACATCTTGGAGTACGTAATTTCCCGTTCCGCTTGGGAACAAAAATGCCAGAGTTTCGACACAGTGCGTGACACCATTGAAAACTTCGTTGAGTTGAGAGCTTCGTTCTCTGACCGCGGCCGCGGTCTGTGAAAAGAAGCGTCTGCCGTTTGTCCGGTGCTGCAGTGCGATTGGGCCTTGACACCGATTGCTCGCAGGGCCCGGCGGAGCGTTCCCGAACCCCTTCGCTGACCCGATGCTGGTACCGAAGCTGATGGCCAACCCCAAGACGAAGCACCTCGTAGACGACGCTGATTTTATGGCCAAGCTGAAGTTGCTGCAGGCCAACCCGTCGATGCTGTCCAGCTGTTTGCAGGATCAGCGCATCATGCTAGCTCTCAGTGCGCTGATGGGTGAGGATGTTCTTTAAGATCAAGGTACCAGGGTCTGGTGGTCTCCCTTTCCTTTCTTGCCATTGTTCGTGGGTATAGGACCTAGTGGACCGATGTTATATGCAGTATGCGTGTGTGTTGTTTTTTATGTCCATGGGGTGTTTGAGCACTGGAGGATTATGTACATGGAATTCGTGTTTCTGTATGTGACACTGTCAGAATAGGGCATTGAATTCGAGACTGGAACCCAGGCTCGTATCGTAATCGCACTGTTCTTCAGCTGGTGAAATGTTCCATTATGCTCCGTGACGCTGAACCACCAGTAGCCATTGTAGCACGACTGGTCCCGGCCAAGCATCTGTAGCATCTGTGGTCGGAGGAATGGGAGGGCTGGCACTGGGGTTTTGTGGGTGCAGCTGTCGGCCCGGGGTTCTGTGGTCGCTGCTGTCGGTCGGGGGCGGGTACTGGGATACCCTGGGCGCCTCTGTCGGTCGGCGGGCGCTGTGGCTACCTCTGTGGGTCGGGGTGCTGTGCTCTGCTGACACTGCCGCTGCTGACCGGACGGTACCTCTGTGGGTCGGGGTGCTGTGCTCTGCTGACCGGACAGTACCTCTGTTGGTCGGGGTGCTGTGCTCTGCTGGCCGGACGGTACCTCTGTTGGTCGGGGTGCTGCGCCCTGCTGACCCCGCCGCTGCTGACCGGACGCCTCGCGGCCCCTCAGGCGTCGACCTGCAGATGGCCGGCGACGAGATGGACCGGGACGACTCGCCGCCGCCGGCCGCCCAGCCGCAGCGGCCGTCGCCCGGCCGGTCAGCGCCCGCCGACGAGGAGAAGATGGACACCTCGACTCCGGAGCAGCGGCAGGTGGGCGGGATAGGCGCACGACCGAGACGTACGGCGTGCCGTCCGGGCCTGACGCCTGTGATGTTGGCGTGACGGATTCAGGACCTGTGTTTGTTGTTCTGTGGTAGCTGTTTTTACTCAGAGTTGTGATTAACGCACTGGAATGTGGTATAGTCATTACTATTTCCTTGGATGGTGTTTTGTCGGCTTTTCAGTTTCCGGGGCCAAGGATCGTAACAGGTACTGAAAATGGTTGTGCTTACAGGCAAAGGAACAGAAGGAACTGGGCAATGCCGCCTACAAAAAGAAGGATTTCGATGCGGCGATAAGTCATTACGAAAAGGCCATTGAACTTGACCCAACGGATATGACCTTCCTGCTCAACCTGGCAGGTTAGTGAGATCTGCTGTCATTACCATTCGTCACATTTGCTTTATCGCAATCGTTTCTGTGCTGGAGCACGTTTGACCCACACGCTGTGAGGCGTTTTGCATTTGGCTATACCAAACAGAAGTTTGCCTTGTGGTTGGGCCTCTTTGAGCTCTTTAACCTGTTCCCGGCGAGGGGTCTGAATCCGCCTCCCCTCGGGTTCTTTGCTTGCCATTTCCAGGGTTTTTGACGCAGCTTCACAAAACTTGCTGACTTCCCCTAATTTTTTCTTCTACATACTGTAACAGAATTTTGTAATCCTGTTTTGGGGGAGCGGAGCCAGACAACGTTTTAAGGAGGCACCTCAGGCCATTTGTGGCCGTGTTGAGGGTGAAAGGAAAATGGCTGCCAAAAAAGTTTTTAAAAGACAATTTGAAACGTGATATGATGTGTAGGTAAGTATTTCGGCAACATACAGATAAGTTTTGTTCATCTCAGGTCACTTTACAAGATCAGGTCAACGTCAGAAGTCAGAGTTTGATTTCATAGTAATAATTTTGGCGGTATTTTTTAAATGCCAAATCTGGAATATGTATGACATAGAAGGGTGCCATTTACTTTTGTTCCAAGTTTCAGCTTGATATCAGGTCGGTCACGGTGTTTGTCAGTGCGCGCACCCTGTATCACAACAGCCGTAAAATGGAATTTTAGAAATAGAGTGGATTCAGATGCTTGGAAACATTTTCATATAATACGAAATGCACGCGAGATTATTCTAAGTGACCCTAAGGTCATTGGAGGTCGTTTAAGGCCAAAGGTCGTAGGTTGATCTGAAGAACATGTGACCATTGACAGTTGCCATTTTTTCATGTTCCAGGCACTACCTATGCTAACAGCATGCAAACATTGTAATACGATGTGTACCGCTTGAACATAGCCTGACTAGTAGAGGCTGAAAAGTGCCTTTCTGTTAATAAAGTTTCCGAAAAAAAAACTTTTCCTATTTTTAGAACCCTGGGAACGTCTATGAATTTTGTCGAAATACGAAACGTATGGATCAGTGGTAAAAGTCTCATCCATAATCTCTCGGTTCATTCCATTTTCATGACAGTCGATCCATAAACAACAGAGTTATAATAAGTCCAAAAATATCCCCCATTTTGGCGTTTATTCCCACTGTATCCACCCCTTTCAAAATTTTGATTTTTGAAATGTAATTAAGTCACGGCAAATCGATTGCCGTTTGTTGCAATGAAATCGGACGTGTAGTTCCCGAAATCTCGGGGCCGAATCCCCCCCAGCAGGAATCGGCCATGTCGTCTAGCCCTCCGGGAATAGGTTAAGGGCCGATCGGAATCACTGCACTCTTTTATTTTGGCTCGCATGCACTGGTGCAAAGGCTGGCAAAATGATTTCATTGACTGTTCCTGAGTGCGATTTTTTTAAGTTTCGTTAAAGAAAGTACGAAAATCGCCAGAAGGCAGTGTACAAAATCGCTCCGTTTTACAATATGCAATATCTTGAAAATGCACCTAGTTGCATAATAATGTGTAATACTGTATTGAGGCTGCTTTATTGTCATCTGTCGTTTTGGATAGCTCCTGCTTTCGTCTTGCCAACTTACATAATTTCCTGTTCCTCTTTCAGTCCAGAAATATGATTGTTCCAACACGGGCGCTAGCATATGTTTTTAGCTTCTGCTGGAATGCATTTATCATTGAGCAGATGTTTTTAGCTTCTGACATAATGTATTTGTCATTAAAACAGGCTGTGGAACACATTTGGATGTTATCCGTGGTAATGAACTAGCCCAGAAGAGATGCAGATGGACGTAGAATAATGGCAAATCCATAAATTCACGAGATTTAAAATGCATTCGTTTTTACTCTCAGCTTTTAAACATTAACAGCTGTAATGGATGACACTGTTGAATGAAAGTGTTCTCATTCGATAGCTATACCGTTTTGGTTTTTGTTTTTAATTCTGTCCTTTGTCCTACCGTTCCCGTCACCCCGTACCCTGCCTGCCCGTGGTGCGAGATTGACGGGCCGGCGCGTTGCAGCCGTGTACCTGGAGCAGGGCGAGTATCAGAAGTGTATCGACACCTCGCTCAAGGCGGTCGAGCTGGGCCGCGAGAACCGGGCCGACTACAAGCTGATCGCCAAGGCGTTCTCGCGCTGCGCGCTGGCTTACACCAAGCTGGAGGTGAGCGGCCGGTGGTCCCACCGCCCTGCGCTCCCCGGCGGAACGCGGCGACGCCCCGCCCTCATTTGGTGGCGGTTGGTCCCTCGTGGGATCCGCGTCAGCAGCACGGACGTGTTCGTTAGGGGCCTTTCGCTCGATGGCCTAAAGCGCTGTGGTATTTGCCCTTTTAAGACGTCTTGCTCTGGAACGTTCCGCATTTTCCCGTCCCACCCTCCCTTCATTTGGCACTTGAAACTTAGTTCCAAAAACTTAGTTTTTAGCCGTCAGTGTGAGTCCTGTACTCGTCTAGACGCCTTGCATAATTGAAACTTAGTTCCAAAAACGTAGTTTTTAGCCGTCAGTGTGAGTCCTGTACTCGTCTAGACGCCTTGCATAATTTATGGAAGATTGAAATCGACAGGGACGCGGGACTGAAAGCAGCATGAAGGAGCGTTTACCGCCGTATTTCTGTTCATTCATCGCCCATCGAGCTGAACCCGTCCCGGTATGACAAAAGCCGCATGGGTTTGTGACAATCCATGATTGGCGTCACAGACGTCAATCATGAAATTTGAAATTTGCTGCATTACATTGCAGTAAATTTCAAATGGCTACAGTACAGAAATGAAATATTGTTCCTTACCGGTACTGTAGTACGGCTTGGGCCCCGCTTCTGAAGCTGTTAGCTCGCCTGAAGGCTCTGTTCTCCCTGTTGACCTGGGAGCAGGGTTGGAAAAGATGCTCTTTTCTGGTGTTGCAAAGCACCAGAAATGTGTGCACCTAAAAACATTTTATATTCCAAAAACCTGTTCCTGTGTCTCCCTTGAAAAACTGCATTATAAACATGTTACCAAATCTACAGCTTTGGAGGTAAAGGATTCTGTCTCCATTCAGTACGGACGTATGATGCCAAAACTGAGTGACACCAAGAACGCCAACTTAAACCAGTACTGCTTTTTCTAACATGTTGTACTCCAACACAAAAATATGCTCTGATACCAAGAACAAAAACCAAAGCTCCGACCCTGCCTGGGAGCCCCAGTTCTGACGCCGGTCATCCGGTCCGCAGGACTATCAGCAGGCCAAGAACTACTACGAGAAGTCGCTGTCGGAACACCGCATCCCCGAGACGCGCTCAAAGCTCTCGCAGGTCGAAAAGAAAATGAAGGAGATTAAGGAGGCAGCTTACCGGGACCCGGAAAAGGCTGAGGAGGAGCGGGAACGGGGAAACGAACTCTTTAAGCAGGGTGCGTCGACCGGAGGGTAGACCTCGTCAAGTCTGCGCGGTAACGGCCTGTATCCGCTTTCCGGGGAGCATTGGTGGGCGTTGCGGGGCATCCGTATTTCGGGGTATTTCGTTTCAAAGGGAAAAGTACGACATAGTATGCTGTGTGCCAGCGTGTGATTTAGATTATCTGAGGTTGCGTTTCAGTGCTTTGGTAATCCTACATTTCACTGGATGTCAGTTAGAAAAGGGGATGTAAGGGGTCGTTGAAAAATGGGATGTAAGGGGCCGTTGAAACTTTCTTGCTGTGTCGGCAGGGAAGTACTCTGATGCCGTCAAGGCGTACACAGAAGCGATCCTTCGGAACCCGGACGACCCGAAGACGTACAGCAACCGTGCGGCCTGCTACACCAAGCTGGCCGCCTTCGACCTCGGATTGAAGGACTGTGACATGTGCATCAAACTGGACCCCACCTTCAGTGAGTCTCCGGCAGCTGTTGTTTCGGACGAAAACGGCCGACCGGTGTTTGCTGACTGTCACACGTCTGTCGTTGTTCTCGATGGTATTTACGGATTGATGTAGCAGACTGGTTCACGTGCAGTGGCGTTTTTTCGTGGTTGTGTTGAGATTTTTAGAGGAAAGATGATTTGGAGTATAATTGTGTGTGTGTTTACTTATCGATCTCGGCCAGTCCTGCTGTTGCCGACGGTGGTTGGCGTTTGGTCCCGAATCTTCGTCTGTGCTAATATCAGGTGTGCCGTGCGTCGGCGGGATGCGTTTCGATGTTTGCAGCACGTTGTCCTTTTACAGTTAAGGGCCACATCCGGAAAGGCATGCTGCTGAAGGGAATGCAGCAGTTCGACAAAGCCATACCGGCCTTCCAGAGGGCCCTTGAACTGGACGAAAACAATACGGTGAGTCTTCGCTCCGCGCAGAAGGGCCACTGTAGTTACGCCGTTCTCCGCGACGTTGCGTATTCGCCAAATGATGGCGTTGATGTTGAGCCGGCGAGCCACTACAGGGGCCGGGTAAATGTCGACCTGACGCGGTGCGTTGGCTGCCGTGAGGACCTGTCACGTGACGGGTGGCGGCTCCGTGATGGAGTTGGCGGATCGGCCTCTGGGTAGTCGCGACTGGTCGGGGCGTGAGCCCCACGCGCCGCCGTCCACCTCGTGTCTGGCCTGCGGGCCGGAGATGACGTTGGCAGTTGCTCTGCAGTAGGCGAGCTGAGCTGAGACAGTGTACCGCGTGCTGTGGCTTGTTTGGAGTTTGCGATGTTAAAGTGATCGGATGTTGCACGCCTAACATGGATGTTTGGCTGTCATTTCGCGTGCCGCTCTATAGTGAGACGCGTTGAAGCGGTACTAACCGGGTGACTTCTCGCGACAGGAAGCTTTGAACGGCTACCGCGAGTGCATGGTGTCGTTGGACGACAACCCGGACCAGGTGAAGAAGCGAGCCCTCTCCGACCCGGAGGTGCAGAAAATCCTGAGCGACCCCGGCATGCGACTCATCCTGGAGCAGATGCAGAACACACCCGACGCCGCCCGAGAGTACGTGAGGCGCCGCCATGTCCGGCCCGGCCGGCAGAGGTCATGTGAAAGCTGTGAATAATGGTAATGTGGTGTTCTGCGTGCCACTGCCTGTTGTAGCATTTGCGCAATGTGCATAGGGCGTCATGAAACAAGTGTCGTGGCTGAATTGTTTGAAGACAGTCAAAATCAAGTTTGTCCGAATTGGCCTCGTATACATTGATCAGCTACGACACCGTTTGCACTTTGTCGGTTTCTCTATGTTTGTCTGCGTGCCTGTCCGTGCGTGTGTCCCCATCTCATGTGTCTACGTCCATCGCCTGCTCCGTCACGAAGGAGGCGTCCGATTGGGCACTTCGTGTGGCGGTGCTCGACGAGCGCGGACGCCTGTGAGCCGTCCTGGTAACCCCGTGTCGCGGTCTGGCAGGCACATGCAGAACCCGGAGATCGCCACCAAGATCCAGAAGCTGGTGCAGTGCGGCCTGGTGGCGTTCCGCTGAGCGGTGCACGGTGCTCGGCTGTGCCGTGTGGGACTGGCCCGCTCCCCCGACGCCCCGGCGGCGGCGCTAGCGGACCGCGCGGAACAAGGCTTGTGTTTTACACAATATTATTCGCACCTTGGTTAACGCGCGCGTCGACAGCGTTGTGTTCGTTCCCTTCGAGAAGGGCTGGCGGCTGCCAGAGAGGGCCCGTCGGCCACTGACCAGCTTGTTGGCGCCCCACTGGCGCGACCCAGCGGCGCAGCACGCGAAACAGCAGCGAGGGAAGGCTGAGCGGTGCAGTGCAGGTGTCTCCTGTTCGTAATATACAGCCATGCGTTGAGCTGTGTTTGACAGCGAAGGGCTGAGCTTGCCTGGTGACAAGAATGTCCGTCTTATGAAAGTCGTATGAAATGAGATTATCATTTGTGATGTCGAGGTGTGCAGCATGCAAAATATGGTCTGTCATGATCTTGAAGGCCTAGGATGATAAATTGAGTCAATCGGGAAACTCTACTAAGGATGGCCTGATCAGAGTGGAATTTCAGTTTTGTATCATGCTAAGACATTTCTGAGCGTTTTGCCGAATTTGGTGACTTCTTGAGGACTTCTTCGGAATCTGCAAGACCGTATCCAATCCGCCCATGGCTAGAGACCATAGACTGAAGTTACTTGGTCCTACAATCCTTCAAGATGTGAACACGGCCAATAAGAGGGTGAAACACTGAAAGGTGACTGCGACTGGTGTTAGTCTCATCTCCAATCCCATTAGCTCCCGATGTCATGGGAAGAGCAGTCAAATGCGGAAACCATGGCTAAGAAAATGCCTATTACGGACCCATTTGCAAGCTATACCGAATTTTCTAACAACAGGCCGGGACACTGCATGCAGTGTTATCCTCCACTTGCAAATCTGTTATATCTGGCAAACAAATAACGCATGAAAAGAGCGTTGGTCGATAAACTGCATTATCTGAGCTTGTGTGAAGCCCGCTGTAACTAACGAAATATCGTTTTGAGTTGAGTGGCCTATCAGCCCGGTTTTGCCTCGTGCGCCAACCGAGGCTAGTTGCAGTGATGACAGCAGAAGTGTTAGACATAGGACCTCAAAAACTGTTTGAGTATTTAATTTTATCGTTCACAGTTTAAACGCCCGACCAAAGCCTAACCATCTCGCCAAGTTCCAAGCGCCCATGTCGGCCATTTGAGTTCAGACCTTTGAAAGGGCACATCAATGAAATGCTGCTCGATTTCACCAGCAAAATATCGCATGTCCATTGCAGCTTCCCGATTATGTCCTTCCTATTCCTTGTCATTCCGGAGGTATTTAAGTCCGAGAGGTCCGTTTCATCAGCGAAGATCGCAAATGGCGATGGTTAATTGGACAGGATCTAGAACAATCATGTGCGTTGCCAGGATTTTCTTCACGGGGGAGCAAATGTCAAGTTGTTGTCATATGGCGATGTCATATGACAAAATTCATAGGAAAAAAAGCAACAACAGTATGAATTGGTCTCATGTTTAACGTACAGGGAAAACATGTTTGCGTTTGTAGCCTATATCTGATCACCATTCCGTACTCTTGCGAAATCGCTAAATATCAAGTTCAAACCGCTTGGCTCCGGGCGGGGCGGGGATGGCATGATCCCGTTGCTCCCCTCTTGGCTACGTCCCTGGGAACGAAGCTAAGTTTCGTTTGTCATTAGAAATGCAGAACTTTCTCGTAAGAGTTTACCGATAGAACACGCATTGCAATAAATGAATGAAACGCAATCGCGTAGCAAGGTTGGCCTGGGCGCGCAACGAGTGCAGATCGAAACGGGATCCAGCTAAGCAAAAAACAACGATCTGTCAGACCAAATGTCGTCATGTGATTCAGATTCAAAATATCCTGACTGTCCACCATCTGTCATACACAACATCGCAGCAACGAAAAAACGGAACTAGATCGCTATGTGCCGCATTCTGAGGTCTGCGTATTTTTTCGAAGCTGAGAGCATATTAGAGCCATCCACAGCCGCCTGCCATGAGAGCATTGAACACTGGTGTTGCCAGTAAGAGCACTTTGCTCTTTGGATAAATCCGCGGGGTGGACTGGACCGGACCAGGAAATTCAAGCGAGATATGAATTAGGATCGGACCAGGTTTTAGAATTTGCCAAGCCACAAAGACTGAACAAACTGGAAATCAATTACATTCCAAAAGACGGTCACTGGACACAGTTTTTTGCAACCAGTCAAAAGACAATGAATTTGTTAAAAGGGAACAGTTAGACATGCTTAGATATGCCACATTTGTGCATTTATGATGACAAGCAAAACCTTGAATACAGATTGTCGCGGATTTTTAATAAATATATTTTTGCTCTTAAACATTGCACTGGACCGGATTCAAGAAGTTTGGAAATGTGGATTGCGGGTTGGAAAGGTGGATTGCAGGTGGCATGAATCTTAGATTTCACGGACTGAATTGAACTGGATCTTGAAAATTTCATCCGCGAAGTGCTCTATTTGCCGGTATTGTCATAAAAGGGGTGGAAGAGGACAGTGGGACAGCGTCTAAAAAGCGTGTGAGCGCTGAAGAATGTGTGTCTTATGTTGGGTTTTAAAGCGTACCACAACCTACTAGACATTACGCGCCGCCTCTAAAGTCTGGGTGAGTTACGTTACTAGAGAGTGTGTGCAGGGACACGGGAATTGCTCCTCAGTGGGGGGGGGGACCGTAAAGCATTCTGGATCATTTCCTTCCAGTGAACGCCCATAGCGTTAAATTTCAAAAAAAGTTGGGGGCCAAAGCCCCCTTCGCCCCATGGCTCCCGCGCCTATGAGTGTGAACGATGAGTTTTTGCAAAACATCCAGTTTACTCTGGAGCTCGAACAAAATGGGCAAGAGCCATTCGTGGATACCCTGGTACATCGAGCTGACCAGCAAGCTAAAAACAAAGGTATGCAAAAAACAACACTGAACTCATTCTTAAAATATGAATCAAACCACCCAACAGCCATCGAGATCTGCCTTATAAAATGCCATGGGATCGAGAATCATAACATCTACCGATAGAAGGATCGGCAGCTCAGTTGGTAGAACGCTAGTCTCCTCTTCCTAGCAAGACGGGTTCAAGTCGCCTCGGCGTTCGATATTTGGCCCTCAGGTCAGCTGGCAGCTGGGAAAAAGAGTGTCAAGCTGGCTATCACACGGTCGTTTCGCACCCTTGGCGGCACGTTAGACTTTCGCTGTCGTTCAGTCGTGACAATGAATTGCTCGGTCGGTTGTAGGGGTTGGAGTCTGTGCAGCAAGATATGCATAGCACGGGCTCCGATTCCTAGTATCACCACAGTAAACATTTGGACCAAACTCATCAAAGTAAGTCGAAAAGACATGAAAGGTATGGGAGAAGAACACACTGACATCAGAAACGCCTCCCTATCTTGCGGGTATCCTAGAACAATGTATACAACGGTTAATATTACGAAAGACACCTCTACTGGCACCAGTCTCATGTCCTACCGACGCAACAAAAACACCGAACGCAACAAGACGAATGTACATACACCTCCATTCCGTACGTCAAAGGGAGGATTGAAACTTTAGGCAGACACGTACGGCCTAATGGCATACCGGTGGCACACCATACCAGCAGTAGGCGCTTTCGATACCTCAGGCCTAAGGGCCCCTTGTCTCGAGGAGAGGTAGAGCGCTGTGTGCAAGTTTTCTCGCCAGTGCGGCGCCAGCTACGTTGGTAAGACAGGCCGGCCTCTCAACGTCCGCCTGAAAGACAATCCTGCAGACTGAAGGTTCGGATGCATGGAGATCTCAACCCGAGCTGTTAGTGAATTCCTTACTGGCTTTATTGCAATGGGATATGTAGTCGTGCACTTTTGAATGGGTCAATATTTCCAAGCTGTTTATGACGCAAATAGTAAAAAGTTTACACTTTAGCCATTTTTAACCCGAGGACGACCGTCGGTCAGTTACGATGATGCGCGACTGGGGGTAGTTGGCCGTCCCCTCTAACTCACGAACGGTTGGTCGCACGATAAAAATAAGCACACTGTTGGAAAGCTCATGACGAGTAGAGCTCGAAACTGGCCTCATCTTTAGTTTTAGATAATGTAAGCAATTTGATATGATAATGATATGTAAGCAATTTGTCCTATAAATGTTTTCTCATAGCCGACTGCATGAGACTGAGAAACGGTCTGAATCTCAAGGGCTATGACTAAATAACGCGTAGTTAAAGGCACCAGGGCACAAGTAAAGGTCCGCAAATGCCGATACGTACATCTAATTTCTAGGATCTGGGCAGCATATACCCCGAAACGTTGAGTTAAAGACACTCGAATTTTCGCGCCGGCTGTTGGCGTGCGGCGCAGCCGTATGCAGTAAGAAATTGACGGGAACTTATTTTAGCGTTTCTTTTATTTTCGCAAGAAAAGCCTATCCATGCACATTTTATTGATCTTAGTGGTTCTCATGATGGTTTTTCATGCTTAAATTTTGGAAAAAGTCATTAGTTATTAATGTACAAAATTGGCGGAGCCTTATTCGCGAGAGCCTGTTTATTTCCAAAATAAACAGGCTCTTACTACTTACTTTTACTTTACTTTTTCAAACTTTTTGATGTTCCTGATACTACTTACGTCTGTGCAAGCCAGTTTTGTCAATTTCTACCCATTCTGAGTAATTCATCGCTGGTTTTGACGGTGGTACATTTTGGCTCACAACAGTTATTCGTGACCTGACCTCAGGTCAATGGCTGGAAGTTATTGGTACTTTGCCCAATGACGGTAACCAGATGTCTGCTTCATTTCACACTAAAAATGTTAGGAAATATTCCGCCAATTTCGGAAAAAACGACGATATACCTTAAAAATGGGCTTGACCTTAGGTCAATGACCCGGAAAATTCCAAAAAATCCGAGATAGCAGATTTGTTACATCTATTAAGATCACTAATCCCTGAAAGTATTATTGTGATATCTTGTTTTTCGAAAAAGTTACAGGGCACTTAAATTTCTTGGACACAGGTTTGTTTGACCTGACCTGACCTGACCTGAGGTCAACAAATTTACACAAGGTGTAAAAATGATGAAACAAAAGGTATACAAAGCTTTGTAACTCTGTGTTTGTTCGTTCTCTCGCAATCCTAGAAAAACCTCAGGGAGGGGGCAGTCAACCGTCCCCCCAAGTCGGGGACGGGTTGATGCTTCAACGACACTGATTCGCCAGAGTAATTTTGTGGCCAAGAATACAAAAAATGTCGAACAAAATTAGCACAGTCAACGACCACCTCTGGACAATGCAGATAACCTGTATGAGCCCGGCATTGAATGTCGTTAATTTCAGGCCAAGGAGCAGCTACGAAGCAGATACATGGCGCATCGCTAGGATCAGTTTTATTAACATAACGTTCACAGCTAATTTCATGTATCTAACAGGTGTTTGCCTGTCCCTTTCATTTCCTCAAAAAAACTTAATCTGCGCAATATTTTTTAAAGCACACATTCTGCTGAACACTTGTCATATCTCAGTTTATTACATGGCACAACTGTAGGATCGGTAAGCACTGTCGCGTATTAAATGCCTCTCACGACGTCAGCTACATGTCATGTATACCTCAACCACATAGCACTTGTATGTACGTACCATTTATCGCGCACTTATTTTTGAACTGTCGCCTTTTGCATGCTCGTCAATCGCTGATCCCACTGACGAAAGCATGTCACCCTGTGCCGCAATATTTGGGTTGTAGTCCGTCTCGACTGTGGGTTGACCGCCCCGCTGAGGTTCTTCCAAGATTACGAGAGAGCAATCAAACGCAACGCCACAAGACTCCGTGTACGTTTTAAATATTCATTTTTACACCTTATGCCAAAATTTTAACCTCAGGTCAAGTCAGGTGTCGGACTTAGGTCAGGTCAAGTAGACCAAACAGTTAAGCGTCCTGTAACTTTTTGGAAAACATGATATCACAATAAAACTTTCAGGAATTAGAGATCTTGACAGATTCAACAAATCTGTTATTTCAGATTTTTTGGTAATTTTCCGGGTCATTGACCTCAGGTCAAGACCATTTTCAAGACGTCGTTTTTGGGGAAATTGACGATTTTTTTAAAATAATGTTTTTAGTGTGGAGTGATGCAGTCATTCAGTTGATGTCAATGGGGAAAATATCAATGACTTCTAGCCATGAACCTGAGGTCAGGTGACGAATAAGTATTACGAGCTAAATTCGCCGCCGCCAAATCGGTGATGAGTTATTCAGAACGGGTAGGAAATGGCAGAACTGGTTCGTACAGCTGCAAGTAATACCGAAAAGCTCAAAAAGTTGGAAATTGCATGTTTTGGAAATAAACGGACCCTCGCGAACAAAGCTAAGTAGCAGTGCAAAGCAAAGCAAAGTAGTGCAGAATGATAATTTCTGATTTTTTTCTGAAATTTAAGCATGAGAGATCACCACAAGAATCACTAGAATCAAAAAATATTACATGGAAAGGCTTCTATCGCGAAAACAAAGAAACGTTAAAATTAGCTCCCATTTATTTAATACCGCATCGGCTACGTGCCATGCTCGCACACCACACACACACACACACACACACACACACACACACCACGCACGCACGCACGCACGCACGCACGCACACCACACACACACGCACACATACCCATTTGGCAGTCGGCGCGAACAATCGCCGTGTCATTAACTCAACATTTCCACGTATATATTAAACGAATCAAAAACATTAGACGTAAATCAGTATTTTTACCTGTTCGATGGTACCTTTAACTAGACTTCACTAATCACAGCCCTCAGGCACAAATTCAAGATTTTCCTCGGGAGGGGGCAAATGTCAAATTTTGTGATAGGCTGCTGGCATATGACGAAATTTATAGGAAAAGCAGCAATTTTATGTAATTTACTTCATGTTTAAGGCACAGCAAAACATATAATGTTTGCTTTTGCAACATACATTTGGCCATTATTTCGTATTTCTGCGAAATCGCTTTATATCTAGTTTAGACCATTTGGCTTGGGGGGATATGGTCCCCATGACCCCCCCACCCTGGCTACGTCCCAAACAGCCCTTGAGAGTCAGGCCGCTTCTCGGTTTCATGCAATCGGCTGTGAGAAAACATATATGGAGCGTCAATGGCTTACACATTATCTGAAACCAAAAATGAGATCAGTTTCGAGCTCTGCTTGTCACCAGCTTTCCAACGGTGTGCTTATTTTTATCGTGTGACCAACTGTTCGTGAGGCCGAGGGGACGGTCAACCGCCCTCCCCTCAGTCGGGCGTGGTTGGCGTCGATTGCCAGTGCGACGCGGGTTAGTAACATCAGACCCATTACACTCGCTTTTAATCAGAAAAATAAACCTCATCAGTTCGACTCTGTGTCACCTGCAGCCATCGGTCGAGCCTTTTCGCAGACTAAGAATGAAAACTGAGAAGCGTCTACCTTGTTGATGTCTTCCGATGTCTTTCATTTATTCATGGAAGCCGGCAGGATCGGCTGATGACGTTTCATTTCTCTGTCAATGCAATCGCTACAAGCAAACGTGACAATCAGAACAAAACGTTTACCCGTTGGCTTTTCTGCAGACGAAGAGTCTGCAGTTTGCGTTGACCGCTTCGTTTACAAATGCTTCGTTTTCCTTCACCTGCTTCGCATCGACTTTCAATTTTGGTTTGTCCTTGTTCTGTGTGCTGTTCATTTTCCATTGAAGGCCTAGTTTTTGTTCTTATTTTCATTCTTGAATAGTCAAACTATCTTGTAACAATGGCGAAATGGCAAATACACATATTACATATCCTCACTGTTGAAAAAGTTGTTAAAAAGTAAAAAAAAGTTGTAAAAAAGTTACATATCCACACTGTTGGAAACGTTGAACGGCTGCACCCCCCAATTTGAAGCCCGCCTCCCTGGTCCCAACGCTCCCGCGACCCTTGCCTTGCACCATTGGTTTTAGCAGGATGAAAAGCTGGTGGCAGTGGGATAACTATATAGATAGCTAGACCATGCGATCCCCACCCACAGCGCCGCTGGCAAGCCATTCTGCAAAGCACGGCTATCAGCGAGCTCTGCAAATAGCCGCGCTGTGTCATTCAAGATAGCAAACTTCCGTGGCGTCCTGCGGCGTAACCGTAGCCCCGCCGCGCCAGCCGGGTGTGAACCTGTGGTGGCACCAGTCTGCGGAGGGTGTGCCGCGCCCTCGTTTTCCAGAGGCGGCCCGCACCGTTTGGACGTGGTCAGTTCGGTCGGGGTGTGCACCTGGTCACGGTAAGCATAGGCTCATCTCGGTTTTCTTGTTCGTTTGTGGGCGCTTTGCACTCCGATTGTTGATCGGGTTCCCGCGAGACGAACACCCACAAAAAGATTCCCATTCCACTAAGATAACGTGTAAGTGGGCACGCTCAGTCCATTTCAAAAGTCACATTCCATATTTTACCCGTTTTACCGACGGCTGCTAACAGAGACTCGTTTAAGAGATTTTGAGTGTGTGTGTGGGAGGGCGATTAGGAGGCCTAGGGTCGGACCCGGTCGGACCAATACCACGAAGAACTTCTCGAATTTAGTCTACTGTGTTTTGGGATTCGCACTCCATGTCAGTCTTAGTTCCACAAGTTTACTACAGAAATAAGTGTAATGACAAATGCCTCAGTCCCCCCCCCCCCCACCTTCTGCATTGTTTTGCAAGACTGACGAGCATCGTCAACTCCCATCTTCGGGAAAACGGATTGCTTGAACCTCTTACACAGTGTTTAACTTGATGAAAACGAACGGGAGTACACAATTCATGTCATGCTGCCACACATTCCAAATCCTCGTCCGCAATAAAAGATACAGAGCGAAACTTGCCAAGTAACGCATAAATTCCTTTAAAAATGTCCTTTAGCCCTCGCCGCTACACGGGAATCTACGTAACACGGACATATGAGGGAAGGTGGTATGACCCGCCACTCCCCCCCCCCCAGCCAATTCCAAACCGTGCACGTTAGAGCCTCGTGGAAAATATTTGCGTGATGCGCGCGACGAGATCTCGCCATTGGTGCCCAGTTTTGTGATGTCGTGTTTCCATGTTCACGGTCCGGTGCGGTCAAGCTTCACGTTCCCAGGTCGACCAAAAATCAAACCTGGGCAAAAATGCTACTTTTTTATCCAAGTTTGGCGTGACGTAAAACTGGAGTGTTTTTTTGGGAGGGGGGATTAATTTTGAGTCTACTGCGTTGTGTCCACCACGTACAAAAAAGGCAAAAAAACTGCATAACGTAGTCCCCAAAAACTGTCTGCCAATCAAGCCGGACAACAAAATCAAACTAGCCATCTAGCACAAAAGCCCCAGAGTCTCATAAAAAAACGATCTTGCTCAAGACACAGCTGCCCTGAAAACGACCGGGGTCGCATACGAGTTTTGATGCCTCACTGGTGACTCTGCGCGCCGCTCTAAATCTGATATATCTAATTTCGTTGCATAATGAGCTGCTAAGCCTAATGAGTTTGTATTCAGTACTGTCCGAGCTCCATTAAAGACGACTTTTTGTCACCGACATGAGACAGCAGGCCCTAGTATGTAACTAACGCGAATATAAGTGTTACGGGGGTGGCGAGATGAGGGAGGGGGGTTTCGGCCTGGAATCTGGATGAATCCATGACGAGGTATACGGGCTTTTTCATGAACTAAGTGCATTATGGACCAATTTGGGCTAAGAATCACATAACTTTCCTTCGTAATCTGTTGCACATTTTTCATGGTGAAAAAAACCGTGCTAACCTGGATTCGAACCAGCCATGTTCCTTCCCAGCTAGTTCGGAGCAAACCAAGAACTAGTACGGGAAGTCGCTATCGGCACACCGTATCCCTAAGACACGCTCGGAGCTCTCGCAGAAGAATAAGAAGATCAATGAGATGCAGGAGGCGTCCAACCGGAACCAGGCCAAGGCCGAGGAGGAGCGAAGACGAGGAGACAAACTCTTCACGCAGGGTGTGTAAACGGGAGGGTCAAGTCCTCCGCGGTAACAGCTTATGTCTCTGGGAGCATTGGTGGGCGTTGCGGTGCATGCGTATTTCTGGGTATTTTGTTTCAAAAACAGAATTATGACAAGCATATCATTCTCCCGTATGAACGCCTCCCGATCTGCCCCTTCGTATCTTCTCCCCCTGTGTGCCCGTTGCCAGGGCTGCCAGCATCACGCCCTGTGCAGTGTGGCAAAAGTGCGGGCAAAGACCTAACAGCGGCATGTGAGGCGACAACACTGCAGTGCGTGGCCACGCGGTAACGGACAGAGCGTGCCCGACGTGGCACGATCGGTTCAAAATCAACCGCATCATGGTACCTGAAGGTGCCTCCCTGTCAGAGGCAGCAGTTCGGCTCCGTCGGAGGTCTACGGCGGCCCGAGAGGACCCAGCGGAGGTCCCGCGGGGGAGGCTCCCCCTTCCTCTGGGTGTGGCGGTCCCACTGGCGAGTCCGCCTCTGGGGACGTTCAGACAGCGAACCCAGCCGGTCCAGCCCAGGCCGGCTGATCCCGGCCTCCAGCCGCTGGCCGAGTTCTCAGGAGACCTCCCTGCCCAGTCCCCCTCGCCCGGCGATGGTGGTTGGCGGGTGGTGGGTGGGCGTGCCGGGGCCCCCTGACGTCAAACCGCTGGGCTGCTCTGGTGGACCCTGCCCCGGACAGAGTGGAGGATGTGAGTCAGAAGCGGATGGCCAGCCCACTGAGCGAGCAGCGGTCTCACTGAGCTGCCAGACCCTGGCTCAGCCCCTCCGTCCACGACGAGGCACGGCCGATGTGGTATGCCAGACTGTCTCCCTAACTGCCGGCGCCAGCTGTCAGACAAACGTCTGGCATCCATTGCTAAGCCAGTCGGTTGAAGCCGCACCGTCAGTGACCGGGCCTGGCCTGTCATAAGAAACCCAGGCTCAGGGGCCCAGTCGCGGCCTCGAGGCGTCATTGTCTGATTTTGGCTACGGGAACCAGATTGGCCGCCAGTCTTCCGGACAGACCACCACCTCCGTCGTGGTGGTTGGCCCGCCCCACCCGCCCCGAGCACGACCTGCGATCCCGTGGGCCGGAATGGGAGCAGGTCGGCTGGACAACCCGGTCCCTCAGATGGAGACCCATCATCTGCCCCGGTCATACCGATACCGGTCCTCGACCCGGTATCGGTATGGTACCTGGTTCGAGGACCATGATATAATGACCATGACATAAAGACCATATGATACCCGGCGGACCATCCTGAGTGTCCGTTAGCAGTACAGTGTGTCCCCCGCCTGTGAGCCATGTCCCATTTTCCTCTCAAACGAATCGATTCCCTCCCGAGAGTCTGCGCTTCGTTCCCGGGGACCCTCGGACACAGACATAGAGTCGAGGCGCTCCGGGACTAGTGTCTCCCTGTCCAACTGGTCAACATCCCTATCGCCATCCAGCTGCTAATCCCGAACTTTCCCCGGCGGTCACCTCATCGCAGCCCGCCGACGTCATCTCCGCGACCCTGCCGTCCGTTGCCTTATCCTCGGCATAATTTCCTTCCGGGTTCACCCTGGACCCCCCGGCGAGCCGACGTTCCGAGGCCCGCTGACGCCTCCCCTGTTCCTCCAAACTTCTCCTGCACCGGAACGTCCGTGGTCTCATTTCAAAATGTCACGATTTCAAACGTTATCTCACCAGGTCTTCCCCGTTCATTGTATCCATACAAGAAACTCGCTTCAGAGACGACGACGTCTACAACTTCTCTGTTCCCAGCTACTCCTTCTTCATCCACAACATGAACACAGGCTCACGTCATGGTGGCGTGAGCCTTTACATTTCGGACGCTCTCATCCACCGCACTTCTCTCTCTCTCATCATCTCTGAACTCCGTCGCCACGGAGGTCATTTGAAATAGCCAAACCGCCATCGTCCTCTCGGTGTATATCTCTCCTAAGGCAGAAAATTTCGACTTTTCAGAATTCAGCGCTCTACTTCACCATGCATCCTCCCATAGTCCACTCCTCCTCTTAGGAAACCTCAGCGTCTATCATCCACTTTGGGGCTCGGATTCCGCCAATCTCCGAGGCCCTGATATTAACTCCCTCCTGTCGGATCTGGACTTAGTCTCCTTAAACGTCGGCTCTCCGACGTATCCCTCCTCCTCTCATCAAACGTTTTCTGCAGTTGATCTGGCTGCCGTCACTCCCCATCTGGCCACATGGCTCCAATTTTCGGTTGACTCTGACCCAGTTTTTAGCAATCATTTCCCAGTCCAATTATTCCAAGCATATATCCAAGCTCTTCCTTTCCCCCCCCCCAACCCCCCGTATTCGGTCCTGGTCCTTCAAGATCGCAGACTGGGACAAGTTGAAGGAGATCGTCCAGCGAGATGCGGACAAGATGTCCTACCGCGTATTTTCCACCCTCCTGTCCATCATCTCTCAAGCTGCCAAATCTTCCGTCCCTATTTCTCGCCCTACCCGGCGTAAGCACGCCACACCATTGGTGGTGTGGCATTTCAGAGGACCACACGTGGTCCTCTGAGTGTGTCCATGCGGTAACAAAGCTGAAACAAGCTCTTCGAATCTATCAGAAATTCATTTCGCCCGAATCTCGTCTTTCTTACCTAGTGGCCAGCCGCCAATGTTGGGCTGTACTTCTCCGAGCCAAAAAGGCTTCTTGGCGTGGCTTTATCTCTATGTTTAATAATTCCACTCCTCTGGGCCATATCTGGCGGATCATTAAATAGTTCACAAACAGACGCGATCCCATCCGTGCTTTCCCCATATTTAACCGTAAATGACACTACTGCCCGGAGCCAGAAGACGTGGTTCGTATCTCCGCTGACCACTTCGCACTCTCCTCCTCCATCCACAGTGACTCCTCGGTGCAACCTCACCGCTTCCCCATTTTTTTCATTCGTGCGATTTGTCCCTTAGCTCTGAGGAGGACTACAACCGGCCCCTCGCTCTTCCTGAACTGACAAGGGCGATCTCTAAATCCGTGCATGTCTCTGTAGGACCTGACAGCATTCACCATGACTTCCTTCGACACCGGCCTTCTTGACCTCTACGACATCTCCTCGAAAGCTTTAATCTTAAACTCTCGCCCAGGCCTGGGCGAAAGGCGATTTTCCTAAAGATTGGCCAAAATCATACACGATCCCACTTCTTCAACCAGGAAAGCCACGGAGTATAGCAGCAAGTTACCGTCCTATCTCTTTAACGAGCTGTGAAGGAGAGTTGTACCGGCCTTTTGGCTAATTAAGGATCGGTGTACGGTTCAGAAAATCCTTTTATTTACGTAGAAACCTGCAATCATGGGCAATCAATCAATCAAAAGAGAAAACAGCTGCAACAGTTAGATTTTAGTCACAAAGAAAATTATATAGTTACATTTTCCGGAGTGGTGCCGGCCTCCCAGTCAGGAACAAAGTGACACTCAAAGACAAACGTTAGACAAGGTCGCCGCAAACGGCGCAGTTACATCATCAACCAAACAAAAACAAAATGATCACCGCGGACTGCGGTAACATGGCTCCTCTAAATTCTGCAACACGAATTTACATTTCAGAACGAGTCGGATACGGCACGACCACCGCTCGTGGCACCGCCCTACTCACACTGAAGCCCCACGTGGCTCCCCGTGAACGCACATTCCACTGTCCTTACAGCCAGGTCCCAAACGGTTCTCCTGGGCGCCAGGCGGCCTGCCTGAGTATGGTCATCATGTCCAAAGAGCGCACCAGCCGCATCCTCCGCGGCGGTCACCGACCACTATACAGAGTATCTGCCACCACGACGGGGACGGAATATCACGGTACACGTCGCGTTCACCACACCGAGCATCAGTCCGTAGCCACGCGCCCACGTGGCTCCCCATGAGGAGCATTATGAGCTTCCAGGAGAACGATCAGCTTGTGCACGGGCCGGACGAGCCTCGACTCGCCAACCTGCACAGTTACCGTGCGGATCAGGCCGTCCGCACTCGGGGCGGTCGAGACGACGCGCCCCATCTTCCAGCTGCCGCGTGGAACGTCAGGATCCATCACAAGGACGACGTCGCCATCCCGCAGGTCCGGCAGACGCCGCGCCCACTTGCGCCGCTGCTGAAGTGTAGGCAAAAACTCCGCTCTCCAACGGCTCCAGAAGATGTCCGCCAGATGCTGAACACGCCGCCATCGCCGACGGCTGTATAGGTCCGGGCTCTGAAACTTGCCTGGGGGAGGAAGCACTACACGCGACTTTTGAGTTAGTAGTTGGTTAGGGGTCAGTGGTTCTAGCTTATCTACAGGATTCATCCCGCAGGTCGTCAATGGTCGACCATTGATAACAGCCTCGACTTCTGCCAAAAATGTGCGCAGCAGCTCGTCATCTAGCTGTTCGTGATGCGCCGCCAACAAAGCAGCCAGGACCGACTTGGCAGTTCGAATCATCCTCTCCCATACACCACCCATGTGGCTTCCACTAGGTGGGTTCATGCGAAACTCTACGAGGTCGCAGTTTTCTTTGAGCAGTTCTTGTCGAATTCTACCATCGCCCATTTCTTCTAGTGCGGCCTCCAGGGCTCGTTTGCCACCGATAAAGTTGGTCCCTTGGTCCGATCGGAGCTGCCGAACCGGTCCTCTCCGTGCCACAAATCGGCGATACGCGTTGAGGAACGCGTCTGTGGTAAGAGTATTTGCAGTCTCAATATGCACCGCTCGCGATGACATACACGTGAACAGCACTCCCCATCGCTTTACGAGACTTCTTCGTTCTTTCACGAGAAAGGGTCCGAAGTAATCCACAGCACTGTAGGTGAACGGTGGTACCTCTTCCAGTCTATCACTGGGTAAATCAGACATCTTCTGGACAACGGGATGTCCTCGGATCTTCTTGCAAAGGACACATTTTAGAATGTGACTTCCTACTGCGCTCCTTCCAGCGATGACCCAGTATCCAGAAGTCCGAAGTTCACTGAGTGTCATACCTCGCCCGGAATGGTGGGTTTTTCGGTGGCTCTGATCGATAATCAATCCAGTAATATGGCTCTTACGAGGCAGAATGACTGGATGCCGCAGGTCCACAGACAAACTGGCTCTGGACAGTCTTCCGCCCACGCACAGGATGCCATCTTTCCTCAGACAGGGGTCTAGCCTATACAGAGGACTCCCCTTTGCCGACGCTCTGGTCTGTCGTCGGTTCATCCGCTTGCGGCATGCTTCAGCAGCCGTTTCTGTCCTGAGAGTTTTGAATTCCTCTGCGAACGCCTCACGTTGCACAGCAGTAAGGATAACAACCTCAGCTTTGCGAATCTCTTCTACAGAGATAGGATCGCTGTCGCGGGGAAAGGCTTTGTCAGATGACACATGTCGCCTCAGGATCTCCACGTACCTGCGACATATCGCTACGGCTCTTTTTGCACGATGCCAATCAGAAAAGTACTGTAGTCTCTCCAGCAGACTAGCGAATTTCCCCTTTTGCGTCGCTGCTGTGGTGAAGACCGATCTTGTCTTCATTTCTCCTGATCTTTTGATTTCAGGGTCTCCAGGGTCAATCGATGTCTGCAGCTCCTGTTCAGGGATAGGAGCAGCATCTGAGAGGATTGGTGGGCCTTTCCACCAGAGGTCGTTGCTGACGAGCTGGGTCGCCGTCAGGCCTCGTGATGCAGCATCCGCCGGATTGGAGTTCGTGTCGATATACCTCCACTGACTCGGCATGGTCTGGTCTCTAATCTGCTGCACCCTATTGGCAACAAAGATGTGAAATCTGCGCGCCTCGTTCGAGATATACCCCAGCACAACTCTGCTGTCAGTCCAGAAGTACTCTTCAAGGTTCTCGATCTTCAGTTCTCTGCGCAGGAAGCAGCTCACCTGCACAGAGAGCAGTGCTGCTGTGAGTTCAAGTCTGGGAATTGTCACTGACTTTGACGGAGCGACCCTAGCCTTACTCATTACGAGTCGTGAGACGGCTTGTCCACCATCGTCGATGAGACGCAGATAGCTGCACTGCCCGTACCCCACGAGACTGGCGTCTGAGAAGTGATGCAGTTCGGCGGACATGATGGAGCAGAAGCCCTCCGGTGTGAAACATCTTGGTATCTTAATCTTCGCGAGCAGAGGAAGATCGGAGAACCACTCGTTCCACCGATCTGCAACTGTCTCCGGCACGTCCTCGTCCCAGCCATAACCCTGTTGACAGAGTTCTTTCAAGATGCACTTCCCTGTCAGAATGAAGGGCGAGATAAACCCTAGCGGGTCAAAGACGGAACTAACAGTTGAGAGAATGCCACGTCTACTGACCTTCCTGTCCTTACGAGTGACGCTGAATTGGAACACATCAGCGTCTGTGTCCCATTCAACGCCCAAGGTCCGCTGAACAGGTAAGTCACTGCGACCTACATCCAAATTTTGCAGCCCTGCACAGCGAAGGTCAAGAGGGATGGATTTCACTACATCACGACTGCTGGAAACGAACTTCTGGAGCTTGAATCCACCATGCTCGCACATCTTCCGAACATTGTCGATCAACCGAATGGCCTTCTCCGGATCGCTGACCGACGTGAGCCCATCATCTATGTAAAAGTCGTTTCTCACGAAATCAGCTGCTTCCTTCCCAAAAATGTCTTCATGGTCGTCCGCTGCCTTTCTCAGCGCAAACATGGCACAGGCAGGTGAGGAAGTTGCACCGAAGAGATGCGCTGTCATGCGGTATTCACTTGGCTCCTGCTCCAAGCACCCATCTTTCCACCACAGGAACCGAAGGTAGTTCCGGTCTTCGATGTTTACACCAACTTGGTTAAACATCCCTTCTATGTCGCAGGTGAATGCTACCGGATTTTTTCGGAAGCGACACAGTATGCCGGTCAGACTGTTCGTCATGTCCGGACCTTGAAGTAGGTTCGAGTTCAACACGTGGCCACGGTACTCGGCGCTGCAGTCGAACACAACTCTCAGCTTGTCAGGTTTCTGGGGATGGTATACTCCGTGGTGAGGAATGTACCACACTCGAGCTTTCTCTGACTCTCCAGGAGGTACAGGCTCTGCGTACCCTTTATCCAGAGTGGCTTTCATGGCTGACAGGTAGTGACACCTGTAGACACCGTTACGGACGAGCTTCGACTTCAACCCTTGCAAACGTTTCAACGCCATGGTCCTGTTATTCGGTAGAGTCGCTCTGCAATCCTTCATTGGGAGTGGCATCTCATAATGCCCATCGGGTCGACGGTGGATTCCCTCTTTCATCTTCATCAAGAAGGTTTGGTCCTCGACGGAAAGCGCCTTTACTGGAGCCGTGTCTGTAAAGTCAGCCTCCAGCAAGCGCGATATCTGCATGGGAGTGACATGCACTTGCGTCTTAAACGCAAAGTGACACAATTTGCGCTGACCCTGGCCGGTATCAACGAACCGACAGGGACCTGTGCCTGCTTCAGAGCCTCCCACAGGCCCTACAATACCCCATCCTAGGGCAGTTTTCACCGCCCACGGGTCGTCTTCATGTCCCGGAATCACCTCCCGGGGCTTGATTGCTCTTGCACAGTTTGTGCCGATCAACAGTCCAATTTCTGCCGACGGAAAGTACGGTGGGAGATGGTCCGCTAAGACTGCCAGGTGAGTCCACTGCTGGGCAGCATGCTTTCTCGGGATGGAACATCTGTCCGCTGGGATCTCATCTCGGACATAACATGCAGGGAGCTGGATTTCTTCCTCGCTGCCGACTGCCTGTACTACCAGACCATCGATCACTGCGCTCTTCACTGCCGAACGCCCCGTGATGGTCTTCAGTTCCAGTAACACTGATCCTCCATCCGCCTTCAGGGTCTTACGGACGGACTCAGAGATGAAACATGCATCGGACTGAGGGTCCAGCACGGCGTACACCAGCATCTTACGCTCTGGACGGTTCCTCACATGCAGCTCCACAGGAACTATCATGGAATGGGAACATGACGAGGTTGGGTTTGCATTGTCATCCGAGGTCACATGCAAGGACGTAGCCTGAGGAAGGCTGGAGTCCTTGCTGGGAATGTCAGGACCAAGGACTGGTTCCGGACTTCTCAAGAAAGCACTATGCGAGAAAGCATCATCATGAAGGGAAGTTGGATGAAGTCGCCCACACTTACCGCATTCTTGCTTCCTCTGACACATCCTCCAGATGTGTCCCCTTTTCAAGCATCCACGACAAAGGCCGTGCTTCCTGACGACGGCTTGCCTTTCGGATAGCGTCATCCTGAGGTATGCCTCGCACTTGTCGATGAAGTGACTGCCAGAACAAAGGAAGCATTCATGTCGAGAGGCTTGCATTGAATGCTGTGTATTGCTCTGTTTGGATGATCTTGGGCCTTCTGCTTTCACTCCTGCTATTGATGTGAATGTTCTAGCTTTGCCGGTAAATGTTCTTCCTCTGTCAGACACATCCTTCACAGTGGTCACCTCAGCTTCTTGAATATTCACTGGGCTGCATGCGATGCGAGCTTCTTTGCTAAGGAACTTCACAAATGCAGAGAATGGTGGATATCTGTTTGGTGAGTCGGGTCCACCTTGACACTCATAGAGCCACTCATCAACAACACGTTTCCAACGATCCACAAGGTGCTTTGGCAGCTTCTTCAGCATCATGGCATTTTCATGAGGATCATCCAGAACTTTCAGATGGCACACAGCACTCGATGCTACGAGACACTGTTCGAGAAAGTCTGAAAAGTTCCTCAATGCTTTCCCATCTCCTGGTCTGATGACAGGCCAATCTCTGATTCGCTGCCGGTATGAGCTGCTCATGATGAACTCGTTTCCATACCTTTCCAGCAACTTTTCTTTTGCCTTGTTATAGGCATCATCTGTCCTCAGGTGAAGGAAGCCTACTATGGCATCTCTAGCTTCTCCTCCTGTATACTTGTTCAAGAAATGAAGACGCTCAACTGGAGATGATGTTTGTCTTTCTATATACGTCTCAAACGACTTCATCCATAGAGAAAACCTCCCCACATCTCCTCTGAATATTTCTGGTTCGAGTGTAGGCAGATGGGCACGTTTCATCTGAGCACTAATCAGAACTGTGAGGCCCTCCAGGACTTCATTTTCAGATCCTCCTTGAACACATGGTCTTGCACTAGTTTGTTGCATGAAGCTTTGAGAATAATCCTTTTCTTCTTCCTCTTTCTGTTTCTCTGCATTTTGGTTTGCTGTTTGCTTTTCAAACTGATCGAGTGCTCTTGTTTTTGCTTTACTTATGGCCATTGCCGTCTTTAACCCATAATGTTCTTCTTCAAACTTGAGCTCAAGCTTCTTTATATCCAGCTGCTGCCTTCTCTTCTGCAGTTCAGCCTTCATCTCTTTCTGTGACAAGCTTGAATACTTTTCAGCATGACCAATATCTTCCTTCACTTCAGAGGCATCTGAACAAGAATCCAGTGCAAGCTGGTTCTCCTCCATCTGTAATTCCAATCTTTGTTTCTCCAACTGGTGTCTCTCATTCAATGCTTCAGCTTTTGCTGTCAGTTCTGCTTGTCTCTGGACTTCATCAAGCCTCAACATGCCAACCTTGGTTTCCACTGAGCTTGATCCCTGACTCACTCTTGATACAATGTCACAGTTTGAGACACTTTCAAATGGTTCAACATTTGATGCTTCATCTGATTCCCTCAGTAGATCAACATACTTCTCAACAGTCATCTCAATTTCATTCAGGCTTTGCATGTGAGCTGAATGTTTGGTCTTGTGATCCTTCAGATCTGATTCTGGCAACAGATCACTCACCTCCTTGTTCATCTGGGTGAACTCCTTGAAAATTTCCCTCCATTCTTCAAACTTGACTTTCACAACCTCCAAAGCATCTTCTTGAAGTTATTGTACACAAAATACTACCCTTTCTCGAAGAACATCCAGAGAGTCTTTCGAAAAACTAGTGAACATACGCCTTCGCTTCTTCCTAGAAACAAATGCTAAAATGGATCCATTTCAATCTGGCTTCTGAAGGGGCCCAAACACAGCCGAAAACCTACTTCGTCTTACCAACATTATGCATCGCGGCTTTAAACACAAACAACATACAGTTGCGCTGTTTCTAGACCTTGTTGCCGCTTACGACCAAGTTCACCCTTACTCTCAACGCTACCAGGTACATCAGATCGGATCTCGCGGCAACTTGGCAATCTTCATCAAAAGCTTTCTTCAACCTTGAACTGTCCGGGTACGCTATCATACCTACCTCTCTCCATCCACCGAAAAGTTTTATGGTCTTCCCCAGGAAAGCGTGACGGCAGCCACCCTCTCCCTAATTGTGATTAACCAAAGTGCTTCAAGTGTCCCTTCTTTCCCCTTATACTCCTTCCACTCCGTCTTCGCTGACGATGTCGCAGTATGGTGCAGCCACCCATCACTGGACAGAGCCGCCCAAGGCACACAGCTGGCTCTCTCAAACATTGCTAATTGGTGCCAGAAATGGGGGCTGGACATATCCATCCCTAAATCCCCCTGTGTTGTCTTCACAAGGGCCCTCTTCCCGTGCCTCGTGACGCCCATCCCCTCCGCATCAACGGCGAGCCCATCCCAGAGCACGCTGCCACTCCTTCCTCGGTATTACACTTGACTGTCGCCTTTCCTACCGGGCCCATTCCGCACGGACCATGATCTGTGGGCAGCATCATCCAAACTTTCTTCGGGTCATAACAGCCACACAGTGGGGAGGCTATCGAAAGACCCTTCTCCAGCTTTACACTAACTTGCTACGCTCCGTGATCAAATACAATGCATTTTAATTCGCCCACATCGCTCCTACAAACCAAAATCGCTTGGAAAAATCCAGAACGCCGCCCTACGAACTGCTGCAAATGCGTTCCGCACGTCACCGGTGGTAGCACTTCTTGCCGACACGAATATGGCCACTCTTTCTATGCGCGCCCATCTTGCCCTCTTTAAATACTATTTCAAAATCCAACCGAAATCAACCACCCAGCCAGAGCGTGTTTTAGTGTCAGCCCCACCGACCTTCGTCCGAGAGCCTACCGATACACCCCCTCCCACTCCGCCGTCGGAGTGCAAGCATCTCGCCTTAGCGAGAGGCATGAACTTGATTTCTCTGACTTCCGTATCGCGGCCAAGCCTCCTCTCTATTCCTTCTGGAGCCACCCACCACCTCGGGTAGACTTGCTGCTCATAGACTCCAAAGCCCAAATTCTCCCCGTAGAAGTCCTTGTCGGCTTTCACGCATATGAATCCGTTCACACGTCTTCAACTTTCTGCTACACGGATGGCTCTAAGTCGGAGCGTGTAGTTCTTAAGAGGGGGGGGGGGCAGAGCTCAGAGTGAACTGAAATCTCACCAAAACCGCCTGGCGGGAAGACGATGTGCGATGGTTTTCACAAAAAATGCAGGCCTAAGGGGGACGGGGGGCCACCCCCCTTGGCTGCGCCTGTGCGGCGCAGCATTCTGGGGGCCTACCCAGAAGGCTTTCCGTCTTCCCTCCTTTTGCTCTATTTTTTCAGCCGGACTTTACACTATCTTACAAGCCCTGCGGCATATAAAATAAAGACGCATTTTGTCGACTGTGGTCCGTTCCGACTCAAAAGTCTCTTCTCGCGATACAAAACACGTCATTCGCTTCAAACAACCTCATCTTTCCTATACAACATCTCCGTTCCATGTCTTCGCAAAACTTTAAAATTCGACTCCTGTGGGTGTCCGCCCACGTCAGCAGCCAGGGAAACACGATGGCCGACGAGCTGGCGAGGACCGGCCAGGCTCTCATAGCGGCCACCCCTCCGGCCGCCTCCCCTGAGGAGGCGACCAGACTGGTGTCCGAGGTCTTCGCCGCTCACGCACGAAGGATATGGGACCGCGATCCCATGGGCCGCCACACCCACACAATAAAACCATTTCTTTGCTCCTGGCCCAGCAGGCACCAGCCCACTTGGCAGAAGGAGATGTTGGCCGGTATGCGGCTGGGACACACATTGTTAACACATGGTCACCTACTATCTCGCGCACCTCAACCGAATCGTGGCATTTGCGGAAGTCATTTATCGGCGAAACTTTTTCTTCTCTCCCGTCTAAAATTCCATCGTCAACGCATCTCACTCCTCCGAAATGCAGCCGTTAATAGATCTCCTCTGTCTCTCCGCAGTCGACTAAAGAACGACCACCATATCCTCGTAAATCGTCTCTTCGATTACCTCGAAAACACACAAATGATATCGCGGCTTTAAACATGTATGTGAGTGCGTGCTGAGTGCTTTTGAACTGAGTAAACGAACGTATCTTCACTACACCTCAGTTTCATCTCCAGGCCAATTTAGCCCTTGTTAAGTGGCCCTGTGTTACAAAACAAGCAGACAATCGGGTGCCGATTACACGTATGCATATACAATGCATACTGCTTATAACTGCAAATGGCTGGTAAGGGACTTGACGCCCATTTAACAACAGCATAACAAGCCACTACTAAAAATTTCTCTTCTGCCGGCAGAGCAATACTCTGATGCCGTCAAGGCCTACACAGAAGCCATACAGTGGAACCCGGACGACCCGAAGGCGTACAGCAACCGCGCGGCCTGCCACACCAAGCTGGCCGCCTTCGAACTCGCATTGGAGGACTGTAAAATGTGCATCAACGTGGACCCCTCCTTCAGTGAGTTTCCAACTGTTATTGTTTCGGCGGGGGGGGGGAGAGGCTGGTGTCGGTTGACTCCCATACGTCTCCTCTTGCTTGTTGGTTCCACTAGAATTTCCCGATTGATGTGACGAACTGGTTCACGTGTGACTTTGCGTTTCTTTTTTGTGCGTGTTTGTGTGGTGGTCTTCTGTAGAGGGAAGTTGATTGGGAGTATCGTTATGTGTCTGTGTTCGTCTGCTAATCGATCTCCGCACAGTCCTGCCGTTCCCGACTATGTGGATGGTGTAAGGATACAGCGTTGTTTCATGAATCAGGATTTGTTCAGATATAACATATTCATTGTGTGTCGACGGAACGTCTTCCGACGTCCGTAACACAAAAGCTGTGTCTTCTTGGGCATCCGTTATGCTGATCAGTGTCCTAAACTGGATCACGCGGGACATGGGAATACCTCGATCCCTGGCACCAAACCCAATGCACATTGGAAATTTCCCAACAAGCTGAACTCAAAACAAAACGCTAAGGTCAATGTGAAAGAAAGCTGTACCTCACTTGTTGTAATGTTTGGGTCATTCCACGTCAAATCGCATAAGAATGGATTTCGATTCTAATGAAATTTGGCACGCTTATGGAACTATAAAAAATGGCCAGTCAGGAATTTTTTGCCCTGGGTGGCCTTTGAGGTCAAAGTTATAGGTGATGCAAGGTCACCTATTTTTACGGACATTGCATGATTTAAATGCCCATAACTCGGTGACAAACTGTCACAGATGGGTACATTTAGCGACATTGGAAAAGGGATGTTCCAACTCTCATACATATCTTCATTTTTTCGGTGACGGGGACAATTTTTCGTCTGACAAGGTCACATGAAATATCTGAAGTCGCAAAAAGTAGCCGATGTGCGCCCAAGTGTCTACAATAAGCGCGAAAACAAAACATTTCTGGGTAGATTAAAACGTATCAGACATCTGTAATTTAATCTTGTCAAGTGGCACTTGTGAAATGTGCCCTGAGGCTATTTGGCGATGATTTATTAATTTCGTGCGTTTTGTTTGTCCGACTGCTTTACAATTTGGTGTTCACAGCATCCTCCGTAACTACTACACACTCAGCTTAGTTTCAAATTGCTTGACCAAAAAGGTGAACGGTCATGACATCCCACCAGCAGTCCACCCCTGTCATCCAGATATTACGTATCTGTTCTTCACATTTCCTCGGAAGTGGGTCTGTCGGGTGCTTTCAGACCTTTAATCCAACTGGGACTATCTTAGTCGAGCATCGGTGCCTTTCAGAAGTCAGCCGAAGTCACTGAGCTCGACTGACCTTGGATAACCTACTAACCTTGGACTGGTCATTACTCTTTAGGACACTGTTTCCGAATTTTACATATATTTTTACATATCCGAGTTTGTACATATCGAAGATCCCATATCAGCTAGAGGGCGATGGCTTTTTGTCATGGCGTCCTCTCCTGAATGTTTGAATGGCTACAAATGAAGTGACAACTTCATGTAGAAGCAGATGGAAGCGATCATTGGGATACGTGCCGAAAAATCAGAAAATCATGCGTTATCTAGGACATGGAATGAACATAAATAACCGTATACGTGCAAAATGGACATGAAATTCTAAACCAGCGCCCTGAAATCCATGAATGATGCGAGGTCAAAACAGTCAATCAAAGATCAACCGATGTCACTGACTTCGGCTGATCTCCCAAGGGCCACGATGCACGACTAGGATTATCTCAGTTGGCTTTAGGCCTAAAAACACCCGATACTCAACTTCGTGGAAACGTGAAGAACGGATTTGTCAGATTTGGACTGCATGTGTAGACTGGTGGTGGGGTGTCATGACCCTTTATTTTTATGGTCAAGCAATTTAAAACTAAGCTGATGTATAGCAGGGACGCTGGACATTGTGCGTACCAAATTTTAGAACAATGGGGCAAACGCAAGGCACGAAACCAATCAGTATTCGTCAAATAGCCCCAGGGCATATTTCTCAATCGTCAGTTGGCAGCATTTAAATGAAGATACCTGAGAAATGTTTATTTTAACTTGCCTACATTTTTTTGCCATAGTTATTGTAGATATTTCAGGACAGCAGACCGAGCTACGGCCTGAATCTCAAGAGCTATGACTAATAACGCATAGGTAAAGGGACCAACGCACAAGTAAAGGTCTGCAGATGCCGATGCACGTCTAATTTCTCAGATTTGTTCAACACATACGCCGGAAAGTTGAATTAAAGACATGACAATTTTCACGTCGGTTGTCGGCGGATGCCGCAGCCGTACGCAGTAAAAAATTAACGGGAACTTATTCTAGTGTTACTTTGTTTTCGCGACATAAGCCCATCCATATAAATTTTATTGACGTTAGTTGTCCTTGTGGTGGTTTTTCATGCTTAAATTTGGGAAAAATTCATTAGTTATCAGTCTACACAATTGGCAGAGCTTTATTTGCGACAGCCTGTTTATTTTCAAGATATGCAATTTCTTCAAACTTTTTGAGGCTCATAAAACTTTCCAAACTTTATTCGCAAGATCCTGTTTATTTCCAAAATATGCAATTTCTTAAAACTTTTAGAGATTAATGGCATTTGGCTCACAACTTACGTCTGTGCAAGTTAGTTCTGCCATTTTCTACCCATTCTGAGTAATTCATCGCTGATTTTGACAGTGGTACATTTTGGCTCACAACAGTTATTCGTGACCTGACCTCAGGTCAATGTCTGGAAGTCATTGTACCAAAATATCAAAAGTTGATATTTTGCCCAATGACGGTAACTAGATGTCTGCTTCACCTCACACCAAAAATGTTGTGACAAATTCCGCCAGTATCCGAAAAAACGACGAAATGTCCTAAAAATGGGTCTGACTTTAGGTCAATGACCCCCAAAATTTCGAAAAATCTAAGATCACGGAATTGTTGCATCCATCAGGATCACTAATCCCTGAAAGTATTATTGTGATAGCTTGTTTTGCGAGAAAGTTACAGGGCGCTAAACTTTTTTGGGCATAGATCCGTTTAACCTGACCTAAGTCAGACACCTGACTTGGCCTGAGGTCAAAATTTTGCCACAAGGTGTAAAAATGGCCAAGCAAAAGGTACACGATGCTTCGTGGCGCTGTGTTTGTTCTTTCTCTCGCAATCCTAGAAAAACCTCAGGAAGGGTGGGCGGTCAACCGTCCCCCCCCTTCGGGGTGAGTTAAAGGCATTTGAATCATGAATTGTCTGTAAAGATCGGTGGCCTTTCATGACCTGTAACTTTGACCTCAAAGGTCAGTCAGGGATAAAACGTTGCGCCTGACCATCTCTCGATAGGTACTACGTCCCTAACAAATTCCACCCACATCGAAAGGGATTGGGTCAGTTGTATGAATTGACGTGTTTGACCCATTTACTTGTCAGCTTCAAAAGGCGTCGAAATGTGTCTGAAACGGAGAAGTGATTCATGCTTGTAATTTATGTGCAATTCGTAGCTTGGTCGTTGAGGATATGGAGTCATTCAATGGAACTGAGCAGCAGTAACTTGATTTGCCTTTTAAGAGACATTTGCTCTAGATATGCGGCTAATCAAGGTGAGAAAAGTATGCATAATTCCCTTTTGGCTCTAGAAGTAACCACCGCACCCATGGTAACAGTAATCGCGATTGCTGACCGCCAAATAGAAAGTTGCTGGGACTAATCCTGATCCAGCATTTTCGTAGACATGTAATAAATGTCTCCTTACAGCCAAGGGGTACGTCCAGAAAGGCATGCTTCTGAAGGAAATGAGGCGGTTCGAAGCAGCCATGGAGGTCTTCCAGGTGGCCCTTGAAGTGTCCGAAGGCAGCGAGGTGGGTATTCGTCTTGCGACAAAAAGCCTTTATTGTCGTTTCGTCCTCGGCGGTTTTGTACGTCCGCCAGATATTGGTTTCGACGCATCTGAGCTGACGGGCCACGAAGACCTTGTTAACGATGACCTGATGCAGTGCGCTTGGTCTCGCCAGAGGTGTCGTTTTGTGTCAATGATTGGATGCATGACGACCTAAACTCTCCAAAGATGAGTTTCTCAACGGATTCAGGCTTCTTTATTCTGAGCGACGTTTTTTTAACCGTCGGCGGGCCGGCCTCCGGCCTCGGAATTCAACTTTTCGCCGGATTCACCAGGGGGTCACGAGAGCCCCCCAAGTCTTGAGAACTGCAAGTCCCAAAGAAAACGCACAAACAGCGCTAGAAAGCCCTGGTGAAAACTAGAAGAAAGCACTTGGATTTTCTTTCAAACATGATCGATATTAAGGTCACCGGAGGCCTTAAGTCACATTACTCTTTTTATGGACGAAGTGGAAAAACAGAGCAGCCTTGGTTATGAGCGTTGTCTGTCAAAACTGTGCACAGTTTTGAGAGAAAATGTTCATAACCAAAGCTTCTTCCTGGGCTAAAAGGGGGTTTAACAATACAAAAAACCTGATTTACCTGTGTGGGGCAGAAAGGGGCATTTGGGGCTGACTTTGCCATTCCAAGGAAAGCGGAAAATGAACGCTAAAATTACCTTTTTGTAAGGGTAGAAGCGTCGTTTTTCAAATGCAGAAGCATTTGTCTTGGCTGGAAAACGTTGCAGATGTGTCTAGAACGCATATGAAGTCAACAACTAATATATTAAAGTCAGATTAGGTCAAACTAGTTGTCGTATCATCGGCTGTATCATCATTGATCAAGCTCGGTTCCTCATAAAATCTTATAACATCGGATAATGTAGAAAATTCATTCTACTTCATGAAACCTGCGCCAAGGTATCTTTGACGTAAGCCACTCAGGTACCGGGCGGTGGACGCGCCCGCAATTTAAAAACTTAATATTGGGCACGAAGTTATTTTCGCGACGTCAAGGAATTTTATTTGGGCGACCAAAAATAAGCATATTGGGGCAGCACAAACTGTTTAGAAGTAATACATGGACATAACCCTTATCATTTGTGGCCATGCAAAATGTGTCACAATGAAAACAAACACGTTGTTACAAAAGGTCAAATCAGGTCAGCAGGGCTCAAATGTGGTTGGGTTATTATTGGAAAATAAGTTCTTATCATATAGTAGTGCCTCCAAAGCACATATGACTACCACCAAACATTCAAAGACTGGAACCAAAGAACTCTACTCGTTTGCTAGACTGAAAATGACGTGGCGTGAGAAGAACCAAGGTATATATTTAAACTTCAGAATCGAAGAACAAGACCCACAATCTCAATAGCAAAGGCAAAAAAGTAGAAAGTTCAGATGACCTGTCAAAGTCACGCTGTGGATCTCTCTTGAAATCCATAAGGCGGCCTGCTCGCCCCCTCCCCTAACCCCAATATCTGCTGATCTGCCGGCCCGATTTTGACGAGACATCAGGGCTCAAACGACAGGCTGTGATCTGAAGCAACTTTTCATATTCGCACGAGCAGTGAAAAAATCAGCTGCGTTTTCATGACAAAAAAGGGGGTAAATGGCCGATTTTCATGGTGTGACATATCAGCAGAAATGTAATGAACAAACGTCACCATGATGAATGATCATGACTAAACGAACGAAAAATGGCCCGACATGTCTTCAGAATTACCTCCTGGGGTGGTGTCTGTTCCATCTTTTTATGTAATGTGTGAAAAGCTGCATAGGAAAAGTGCTAAATTACAGCGTGGTAGTAAAAAACCTTAGTAGCAAGCTTTGACCTCTCAGAAATCTCCAGGCCAAATCAGCCCCAAAACAGTAATAGATAGACAGGGAAAATAACCTTAAACAGATGTTGTTTTCGATAAGTGAAAAAGCTTGTGCGTTTTCGGAAAACACCTCCATTGTTTAAGGGAAAGACGTTCATCGGAAAGCACTTTTGAAATATATTTCACTGGATTCAGTAACGTTCATGCCCCCATCGCACGAAAGAAACATGCCAAAGACAAGACTATCGCGCTACTAGCTAATCCATTTCCGTCCCGTCGTTTAGGTCATAGGTGGAGTTGTTTCGGTGCAGAGGTGTTTTCGGCAGGCTTTTGAAAGATTCGGCGTAACCCATGATTGGATTATGGTAAGAGCTGTAAAAGGCATTATTTGTACACTCTGCATGTCAATGGACGTGGTAAGTTTCTTGGGCAGAACACTGCGACAGGTCATAGGTTACGGTACGCTAAATCAAACCAGATATGTTGGAAAAGAGCGAGGAAACCTTCCTCATTCCGAAACAATTAGGTAACCAATAAACATTGGTGAAAGGGTTTGAGAAATTGCCTTCAGTTTTAGCCCGACATTGCCGGCTCTTTTAGAGCATTTTCGCGGAACGCAGTGCCTTTTCCTAGCTTTCTGTTACGTTATGCGTCCAATTTATTCCTCTAATCATATTTTGTCCAGGGGCGGAGCCGGACCCAAGCTTTTCAGAGGCCCTAAGATCTGCTGAACGTAGGAGAAAAATGATTGCCAAAGATACCTGCAGCCGTGAATCTTATTTGATTCGGATTAAATCTGAAAAACAGCTGCGATTAAAATTCTGATTTGGATCAGAGCGTTGCGATCCCGATTCTGATCCGGATCAACTACAATGTCAATCCGATTCAATGCGATCAAATCATATACGTAAATCAGGGTGGTAAAATAGGATAGCATGCCTATGAAGAATACCTCAACGTAGTAATCCACTAAACCAAATTGCGTTGTTAAAGTGGATGCTAAATGAGCCAGAAACCAACTCCGTTTCACAGCTTCACAAGGTTCAAATGTTCACAGCCCAGTTATTTGAAATGGACGTACCAGTAGCAAGCATACACTACTAAGGAATGATGAAAATCAAGGTGTTCGTAAAGTATGTGATCGTTTTTTGTATAATAAACACTGAAACGCTCTAGACACTTTTACTGATGTCATATTCCCTTAACCGTGTACTGTGTAGGTAGATAGTATGCTCCAGTACATATCCATATTTGGGCAAGTCGATAGGAACAACTGCCCTCGGGGCACCTGCACAATTTCTTAAATTATCGCGTGGCTTACCTTGTGTTATTCAATAGTCATCATGCCACTGGCTCCATTATTTTTGACCAAATAGCCCTTGGGGCCTGCCTATATTGACCTCCGTGTATAAAGCAAAGCATGCGTAGTTATTGTCACCAGTGCACCGTAACTGGGAAAAAAGTGGTGGATAACACCAACTGGCAATCACCTTGCGATCGCCGTTAAAATGCAGTAGCTAGCAACTAAAGATGCTACGTACGAAGACCCGAAATTATGAGTGCGATGCCTATACTTTGATTTTACGTACATACAAATTTTACGTTGCATTTTTGCCTATTTTTAGACTGTTACATTTTTTAAATTTATTTTAGTAAATACGATTACGTTGAGATACGTGTAAATGTGGTCTTCTTCTTAACACACTAAGTCACCTGCAGCTGTATTTTCAGTTTCGGACGGTACACTGACTCGCGCTCCGCTCCGCCCGCGCCGCCCCAACTCAGTCTCAGCGATCCCGGTCCCCGCGACCCGGCGACCCGACCTCGACGCCGCACATCACGCGACATTGGTCTCGACCAATCCGGACCGCACATGTTCGGATTGGGGCCACGCCGGTCAAGGTAACCCGAAAGTCACCGACACCCGCCGGGCGCCGGCACGGACCGGCCCGGCGCCGGCCAGGGCGGCCGACCCCTCATTCACAAAGGAGATAGGCCGCACTACTCCACGCCGTGCAGCCCCCCTACATATAATTCATTTTGTGAATCAGTGGCTGACCCGAACCAACGATGAACTTGCGAATCAATGTTTGATCCTGAACAATCCTTTCAAAATTGATATGAATCACAATTGATTCGGACCAGATTAAAAAAGCCGTGATTCAAATGATGTTCCGGATCAAGTCACTGTGATTCAAATCCTGATCCGGATCACCCAAAAGATTTTGAGCACGAGTCTGACTCCATTGGGATTCAAATACCGTTGTTCGTAACGCAATCGTACCGACCGTTCTCGAGACCTCGGGAAAGATCCGAACAAGCCCCCCCCCGCCATTCAGGAATGCGCCCTTGCGTTATTGGTACCGGAATAGGATGAACCATATGTAACCGGCACCCGACTGACAGTCGTCGCCGATCACGCCCGATTGGGGGGCGACGGTTGGCCGCCCCTTCTAACTCACGAACGGCTGGTCGCACGATAAAAACATGCACACCGATGGAAAGCTCGTGACAAGAAGAACTCGAAACGGGTGTAATTTTTAGTTTTGGATAATATGTAAGCCATTTACGCCCTATCTATGCTTTCTCACTGCCGACGGTGTGACAACAAGAAGCGGTCTGAGTCTCAAGGGCTGAGAGTGATAAAGTCTATGTAAAGGCACCAAGGAACAGGTAAAAGTCCGCAGATGCCGATACACGCCAAATTCTCTGATCTATTTAATATTTACGTCGAAGCGTTGAATTAGACACGGCGATTTGAACGCCGACTGCCGGCGGGCGCCTTAGCCGTACGCGGTATAAAATAAACGGGAGCTAATTTAGCGTTTCTTTATTTTCGCCACAGAGGTATTTCCATGTGATATTTCTTTATTCTAGACTCAAATAACCTCAGGGTTAAATGGAATGGCCTTGAGTTGATTTCATGCTGTTTGCAAAACGGTTCCATTCTTCTGAATTCACCATATTTTGAAAAGTTCTATTTATAGCCTTCGTGATTTAGGGTACGAGAGTGGGTATCTTTGATCATAGCTCCATGACGCGACCTGATATCGGCCTGAAACCTGAATCACAAGTAGAGGAGACTGTGCTGAGTGGCATGTTTTCTGGATTTTGCATTTTGGAAATAAACGCCAACAATATTAACATAAAGTCAAATTGTGATTTTACCTTGATTTTGCTATGTGAAGTGATCCATATCAAGGAAGCTATTGTTGTTTTTTCAGTTAATTGCCTATATACTCACTTAATGTTTTAAGTTTTATCTTAAGAACTCGATTGTTGGCAGCAACTTTTTTTAACTTTAAAATGCAAAAATGTCCCCCAAAACGCTGTCTGGCTATGCCCCTGAGCGAAATGAAATTATAAAAATCTGGCATGATGCCTGAGAATAATAGGTAAGAGCACGCGCTAAGTATTATAATGTTGCTTAAAAATCCTGGAAATGGCGAGCAAAATTCGAGGGAGGAGCGCCTGAAGCTCCCCGTGAAGAAATAGGGTCAAAGATCCCGAAAGAAAACAATTGAGGACATTTGCCTCAAAACGCTTCATCAGTGTTTTTGCGACAGAAGTGCAGCAGGGGAGGGGGCAGTGGTGTGCATGCCCCATCCCGAAATTTTGAAAGGGATATGTTCGACTGCCATGTCACGCGCACTTATTTGTCGTTCTACCGTGTAACGCGTTGAAGCAGGCGATGCTGAGCTGGTGGCTTCGGCTTGCAGCAGGAAGCTCTCAGCGGCTACCGCGAGTGCATGGTGTCGCTGGACAACGACCCGGACCAGATGAAGAAGCAGGCCCTCACCGACCCGGAGGTGCAGAAAATCCTCAGCGATCCCGAAATGCGACGCGTCCTAGACCTACTGCAGAGCACGCCCGAGGCCGCCCGAGAGTACGTGAGGCGCCACCCTGTCCGGCCTAGCCGGCATAGGCCATTTGAGAGAGCTGTGAATAATTGTGCTTTGTGCACCGTTGCGTGATAAGTGTACGTCATGAAGCTTTGTCTTTGTCTGTTTGTGTCCGCTTGTCTATGTCTGTGTACGTCCGTTTGTCTGTGTCTACGTTTCTGTCAACCATTCAGTCAGTCAGTCAGTCAGTCTATTAGCCAGCTAGCTAGTCAGCCATTCATTCATCCATTTATTCATTCGGTCTGTCAGCCAGAGTCACTCAGTCAGTCAGCTGGACAGTCACTCAGGCAGACAGTCAATCAGTCAGCCGGTCAGTCAATCAGTTGGTCAGTCAGTTAGTCAATCAGTCTGTCTGTCTGTCTCTGTCTGTCTGCCTGTCCGTCCGTCCAGGTGGCTGTCTGGCACAAAGCGCAGGCCGGATTGTTTACTTACGGAGACAGGCAGACAGACCACGTTGCTCGACTGGCGCGGGTCCCTGTGAGCCCTCCTGGTAGCTGCGCTTAGTCAACCAACAGATTCAAAATCAGTCGCGTATTGTGGCGCAATGAAACATTGCTGTCCCATCTCTCCCCAAGCTACTTATTAACTGGCATAGACGATTTTGGAGGTTATGCAGGTTATGCTAGTTTTCTGGCACACAACCACTTACTGCGACTTAACAAATAACTATAAGCGCCCAGTAAATGTTTTGTAATGAGATTTCCGAATTTTAGTGGAAAGTAAATAGCTGGTGTCTGGTTTGATTCTTAAAATCCTGCACGCAGAGCTGTGTCAGCCCAGTTTATCTTTCACTCCCTCTCAAAATCCCCGACCATGGGTATTTGATTACCAATTTTGAAACGTTTTGTAATTGTATGCGGACGGCGGACGAGCAGAGACGTAGCCGGGGGCGAAGTGGGTCACAATCCCCATGGAGTTGAAAAATTTGCGTTCCTTTACGTATCAAACGTGAAAACAAATGCAGCTTTTCCGGAATTCGAAAATAAAGTGACCGAAATCAGAAAAGCTCTCAGTTTTGGAGAAGTAAGTTTTTCTTGGCACCTCCTTGGTGAAATCCAGGATGACTAATGGTGAAATACCTTTGCAAGGCAATTGTCTGTCATGCAGCATTATCTGGTTTACTACGGAATGCTTTGATATTGTATGGATTGCCGTCACACCCTTGAGACGGTAGCCACTCTACCGCCCTTGAGTTTTCCGTAGCAAACGATTTTTTTAGCTTAAGCTGGAAACCCATAATTGCGAAACACTATTCAGTCCATTTCCCTATGCAGCCATGGCAAGCCTTCCAGCCACTCAAGATGCAATGATCTGCCTATTAGCTCTCGCGATGCCCCCAGTTACGTACGTGCCAATCGACAGGGTGTTAAAAAGGTGCTGCTGCTCTTTCTCAAAAATACAGAAAGTTGAGAAAGGCGTGAACTAGTGCCCACTAACTGCTTGGATTTACCTACCTGTCGGAGTCCGATTTAAAACTGTGTTACATGCGATTTACTTCGGCAACGCTACCTCATTTTGATGGCCACCTGCATAGGCGGCGGAAACCCCGGTGGGCACCGTGTCCCCCCCCCCCCTAAATGGCGAAATTTAGCATTAACCCGTCTTACAAAAGTGCTCCATGGCGTTGCATGGAACGAAATTGTTCGAACCGTTACTGTATCTGGTATTCTGTGTGCAGACACCAGTTTTTTAACTGAATACTTCGTTGACGGCCAGAGTGACATACGCAGGCGCACATCCAGGTGAACGCCCTAGGTGAACGCTTTTATCGTTAGGCATGAGAATTTGCACAGAGGGAAATCAGTCTACTAATTTACATAAACGCGCAGGGAACCTGCAACGTGCAGCACGTGAGGCACTGTCAACCACTGGCGCCGTCTCCTCTCCCTCCACCACATCCGTCTTGCAGAAGACCGCTTCACTGGCTCTGGAGTCGGAAGGGTGGAGCGTGGCCAATGTTTCCGGTTTTGAAGGCTTGCAGAGTTTCGACGTGAATACCAAAGCATACTTCACCTGGGCGGACGTCCCAGGCGCACTCCTGACGTGGTCGAGGAAGCGCCTGCTGGTGCTGTGAGCGGGTTGAGGACTGCTGGATGCATATCACAACGATCGCCTACGACCACATCTTTGACTTTTGATTAGAGATGCACGAGAAAGGCTTTTGGTTGTTCAGGTATGAGACAACTTAATGCTGGGGAAAAAATGCAGATCAATGCGCACCTGAAAGCCATATCATAGACATGGGAATCCATGATAGAAGTTATGGCACTGGCTGTGGAATGAAGGGAATGTTGAACCGGACTTCTCTCCAGGTGCGGGTATGTGTTCACACCTTTGTAATGGTGTTGTGAATTAATAACAGCAGACCAATTCACGTCACAACAGCAAAATTGAAAGGTCATAAGCAAATGAGACATAAATGACAGGAAGTACGCTTGCCAATAAAACAACGTAAAAACATAAATCAAACAAAGGACTTGCTCCGGAAACGACTCCGAGGATCACAGCCGTGTAAGGATAACTGCCCTCGGAGGCCCTACCACCACCGAGCTGAGCCGCACTCAACAAAAACAAACATATCCATGAAGACTGAACACACAAAGTAGATCAGGAAAGCAGAAGGTCTCATCAACGACGGGCACGGTTCGCGGCAGCTTGGGCATTTTAACGAACAAACTCCTGGCCCGAGCCGGCCCGCCACGCATCCCAGTCTCGGCTCGCGGTGTATCCCGCTGTGCAGCTTGATTTCGTACCACCTGTCCTACACTCTTGGAAGAAAACGTGTTACAAAGTGCGGAGTATGGGTATCCAGGCGTTCAGGCAGCCCAGCGGCTTGTTGTCCGACGTTTCTACTACTTACGACTATTCTGGCCAAAAAATTGCTGCAAAGGTTCCTATGGCAAGTCATCGTATTACACAAAAGCTGCAACATGGGGTAAAGCATGCACATTAAATCAAGCCAAAATACCTGTTTTTTAACCCTATTCCCGGAGGGCTCGACGGTATGGCCGATTCCCGGCAGGGGGGGCGGATTCGGCCCCCCCCTGAGATCTCGAGAACTACACATCCGATTTCATCGCAACAAATGGCAATCGATTTGCCGTGACGTGAACTACATTTTTATAAAAATAAATTTTCAAAATTTTGACATTTGTGGATACAGGGGGGCAAAAATGTCAAAATGGTGGGTACTTTTTGACTTCTTATAACTCCGTTGTTTATGAACCGATTTCGATGAAACTGGCATCAATCGAGAGATTATGGATAGGGCTTTTACCATGGGTATGCAAATTTGAAAGTTTGAGAAAATTCATGGGCGTTCACAGGGTTTCAAAAATAGGGGGATTAGTTTTCCAATAACGGAATGAACAAAAGAGGCCAAAACACTTTTTTAGCTTCTGCTAGTCATGTTATGCTAAAGAAGTACAAATCGCATTACAATGTTTGTATAATGTTAGCATAGGCGGTGCCAGGGACATAAAAAAGGGGGAACTGTCATGGTCACACGTTTCTCAGATCAACTTGTGACCTTTGACCTTAAATGACCTCCAGTGACCTTGGGGTCACCTGGAATGATGTTGTGTGCATTCAATATTATCTGTAAACGTTTTTAATCGATTAAATTCACTCTATTCCAAAAAATTCATTTTTTGGCTTTTGCGATATAGGGTACGTGCACTGACATTTTAGGTCATAGCTCCGTGACCTGACCTGATATCAAGCTGAAACTTGGTACACAAGTAGAGAGCATCTTTCTACGTCATATATGTTCCGGGTTTGGCATTTGAAAAAACGGCGCCGAAATTATTGCGAAAAAACAAATTTTGACTTTTGACCTTGACTTGACCTTGTAAAGTGACCTCAGATAAACAAAATTACATATGCACATTTCCCAACTATTTAGCTATATATTCATATAAAGTTTTAAGTTCTATCTTAAAAACTCTGTTTTTGGCAGACATTTTCCTTTTACCCTCAACATGGCCAAAAATGACCTGAGGTGCCTCCCAAAAACGTTGCATGGCTCCGCCCCTGAGCAAAATAGAATTTCGAAATTTTGTCACGGCGCGTAGAAGAAATAGCTAGGAAAAGTCACCAAGTTTCGTGAAGCTGCGTCAAAAAGCCTGGAATTGGCAAGCAAAAAACCCGAGGGGGGGGCGGATTCCGCCCCCCCTGCCGGGAATAGGGTTAAGGCATCAACATCGTTTTATGTCTTGTGCATTCGAAGTGTTTAAACACAGTAAGTAACATTATTCAGCTGATAACTGATGCAACAAGCCAGGGTAATAATTGTCAGGAAAAACGTAAATAACATGTGGAAATGTGGCATACTGCGAAGACTGCCATGGCAGCACAGATGCCGTCATCTATTCTTTGGGCAAGTTTCTCCTCAGTCACAAGTTCCAGGATACTGGAGATCTGAAACGAAACAAAAATTACGTTTACCCATTTCAACATTAATTGTAAATTATGAGTATGGCCGCGGTATGATGCAGTCACCTTGATCTCAAAAAAAAACTATCTCAAAACTTAGTAGCCATTTGGAGGTTACTGTACCCGTCTGACTAAATGGAAAAGAAAAATCCGTAAAAATTACAGTAATTCTTTTCATTGTCATGCGATGAATTTCACAATGGCTTCATAACATTTGTTTTTCTCAAACTTCAAATCGCAATCTCTGAAACACGTAAAAACTGGACACAGAAAATAAGAAATTAGCTACAAAAGTATTCGTTCCATAGCTTACACACACGAGCGATATAACGGAGCCTCAAAGTTAGTGTAACGGTGCACATAAAATGTGGTGTGAGCACCAAAGCATTAAAATTGCTTTCCTCCTACATATTTAATTCATGCATCTATCCTGCTTGTTGAATTTTAATCCCAATTCTTATATATTGGCGCAGTACTATTCACAGAACCCACAGCCCCCTGACATGGATCATTTGGAATTTAATTCTGCAGTTTATTCCAGCCGAATGTATTTTGTCCATTTTTAATCCTATTGTCATTGTAACACGGCAAAAGCGACTCCGAGGTGATCGGCACGCAAAATAAAGGCAATGGCTGCTCGCTAGAAATGGCAAACACATACTCGCAAAAAATACACACACACATGCAGTTCAGAAAAAGGAAAACGATTCCCACGACTTAAGGATATTCACCAGGGAAGCCCAGCACCTGGTAAGCACTGGTTGCCTGAAACTTGAATTCCGCGCTCCAGAACCAGTCCTACTGCCGCGTCATGAACAGGCACGTAGCCAGGATTTTCTTCGGGGGATGTCGAATTTTGTCATATGTCATTGGCATATGACAACATTGATAGGAAAGAGCAACAATTTTATGTAACTGACCTCGTTTCATGCACAGGAAAACATACAATGTTTGTTTTACATCATACATATGATCACTATTTCAATTTGCTGCGAAATTGCTGTACTGTAGACCGTTTAGTTAGGGGGTCATGGCCCCCATGACCCCCCACCGGCTACGTGCCTGGTCATCAGTAAATTGCCTGTGCCAGCATCCGCAGGATTTTGAAACTTGCTGGTTGACTAGTCGCAGCCATACCGGTAACCCTCTGCCGTGGTCCCGCAGGCAACTGATGGACCCGGCCATCGCCAGCAAGATCCAGAAGCTGATGCACTCCGGCCTGATTACGTTCGACTGAGCGGTGCACGGTGCTCAGTTATCCTGTCTGAGACTTGCCCGCTCTTCTCTTGCGTTTTTGTGACAGTGGCAAAGGAAAAAAGGATGAACGTCGAAGCAGTTGCAAAATTATAAGTCCAGAAGGGTATACAGATGTATGCAGTATATCACACAGTTATTGTGACAACTAAAGCACGTCATTCTGGCATGGCAGCCAGCCTCCGCCATTCGTTTTCGTACGAATGGCAGAGGCCCAGGCCATGGTAATTCTGTGCGAAATAAAATGAAAGCGGTGTTAGGAACAATATTATTTATATTATTTATACATCGCACACAACACAAACATTAGAACACACCTCACCTGAATGTTGACGTTCCTTATTCGCCAGGACACGATCTACAAGCGCCGCAACGTCCCCGTGACTGAGTCCGAGTCCAGAGAACACAAAACGTTTCGAAACGACCCGACGAAGCAAGTCACCCTTACACCCGTCGTGGTGAAACGTTTCACGCTCCTGAGCAGAGCCAGAAGGCAGGTGCCCAGAATCACAAGTGTTGAATGAAATATGTTATTTAGCTCAAATATGATAATAATCAATGCAAAAAATGACACATTTACAATGGGGAAAAAATTAAACAAAATACTAAAAAAATCAGTTTTTTCGCCAAAAATATAAACTTCAACCTTCTTGAGCGACCTGTAAATATTAATATTTTTCAAAAAAATACATTCGTTGTTTTTGTCAGGGATAGAACAGATCGGCTCACCGTCCCAGTAGAAATTCAAAATGTCGAAAATAAGTGCCACCCTATTGGTCCGCCATTATTGCGGCCATCCCAAACGATCACCCCCGGCTGAAAAACACCCACCGACCACCACGACGTCACGAACCACTGGCTGCGGGATCTTCCGTGGCACCCATGATGGACCCGCTCGACAGAGGCCGGGGAGTAGCTGACAGGACGTTTCACCGTTGTTGCCAAGGACTTTCATGAACGGCTGTCATCGTGTCGTGCACGGCTTTGCCGAGAGATGGAAGTCAACCTCGCGGTCTCGGGATCAAAACATAGGCGATTTCCGTAGTTTTGTCCGTTATCGAGATCACTCTTGTAGCATACCGATTTTCTGGCGAATCTATATTGGACAACAATAATTCCTGACGAATCAAACGCTGCTAAACTTTGTGCTACAAAGAAGCCGGATCGCTAAAATCTTCATACCAGGCCAAAGCTCTACATTTCCCGCGTTCCGAGGTGATTTTCCGCAGTTTTGAGGCGTATCGCAATCGGCTGCGTCTATATACTAGTTGAGTTGCGCGCGGCAAATGCCACGCGCAAACGACGGCAGTGGCAAAAACTGTTTGTGGACGTTTTTCAGGGTTGGGTGCCGTGATGGCGATCCAGAGATCGCAGCGACTCGGAAAGCGCATCTCGGTGTAGCGTCGTGTACCGTCTTTCGTTCGTACTGGCAGCTTAAAGGCTCCTCCTCACGGTTCGGGCGCCACGCCGCCTGGAAGCAGACGATACACTCATTCTCGAACCTCTTATCGATCCCACTTCAATATCGCACATAGACTTCGACTTTTTGGAATGAAAATTACACCGACGTGTAGCCTGTTCTTTTGTGCTCTACATCAACCCCCAAAATCATAGTATTTTATTGTAGCATGTCTGTAATAGGTCGCTTGGTGAAGTCTTGCGAGTCTTAACGCAGATTAATCAAACAAAAGAATGATATGCCGGCTGCATTCGCTGCCTCAATAACAACCTCGAAAAATGAAAGTGCATGTGCGGCTCAAAACCTAGGATCCCCGTAATCAAAGTCAGCGATTTCGTTGCCAATATAGTCTTGCTTTCAGAGGCCTGTCGTGGTCTCCCAAGAACAGTGACTCGAAAAGGGTAACCTCTGAAAAACAGGAAATCACATAGCATCCTGTATGCGTTTAAGAAGAATGCTCATCGGCAAAGGGCAAGATGGCCATTTGCCATGTTTTTCACGTTTTGGGTCGAACATCGATACAGCCATCAAGATCTGATCATTGAAGCCAAATGCAAAATAAGATCAAGTACATTTCGAAACGAGGTCTGTCAAGCACAGTAGCGTCCAGCAACGAGCACGTTATCATTATTCGTGACATTTCATGCCTCAAAGCATACGACTTACCAAGGATTCCTAAGGTCAGATTGCTTTTAAAGATATCATTAGCAACCGGGCAGTCCAGTGTTGATAAACCTTGCTTAACGAAGTAAGCGGCAAGCCCTAATTCTACGCTATTTACAGCTGCTGCGCTACGCCGCGCCGCAGCAGCGAGTGGGCGCCAGGCAGCGAAAGCTTGTTTTCATGGGCTGGAGCCGGCTCTTGTCGCCCCATATCAACGAATGGCTACAGAATATCACGCTTTCAGTTCAGTATGTTTTTTTTAGGTCCCTAGACATTAAAAAGGAGTAATGCAAATTTTCAGGGGCATTTTTCAGATAAGGTAAGTCTAGGTATCGACTACAGTAGAATATCCCATTTAAACCAGTATTAGCTATATCGCATGGGGTTGTTCGCAATCGTGCCGCTTAGTAGCCCGCGATATGGGAATTTGCTCATCGACAAGTATTTCGTCTGTCTCGGCCAAAGCGGAAATCTGAGGGTGCTTCGCAATACGACGCATTTATTTCATTTATTTTATTTGTTTATTTCATTGCTGAGTGGGTATATATCTTAACCTACCTTCTCGAAATCGTAACACGCAAGCCCACAATTTGCACCACTTATGTCGCCAAAGTACGCGTCTAAAAGCATTCCGTGCACACTAATTTACGGATGCGTTAAGCAAGTCCATAAAGCCCCACACAATCGCCCAGCCTCCTAGGACAATAATTTGTCAAATCTTGCAACTTTGCAAGCAAAGAATGGCGTAATACGAAGCACCAGATATGTCCATGCTGCTTCCACGAAATTACGGATGCACCATGTCAGTTCGAAGTTTGTACGGACCATGTCCAGTCTGTTATTTCGAAAAACATTTTCCATTTGTCCGTGTCTGTATGCATGATATATCGCTTAGGAAATCACTTTGAGCGATACATGCATAAATGGTAAATGTACATTAAAACAAGAGCCAAGACCAAGTACACATGGCATCCCGCTGTCTTAATGACAGCGTAACAGGTGCATGGCAATGACCTCCCCAGCCATCGAAACGTCGAAGCGCTGGCCGTGACAAACCACTCTCTGGGGTTGGCACTGACTCGGTTCTGTCCAGCCAGTCGACGGCGGCCGACGGCCGTCCCTCGGGGGCCGCGGCCATCAGCGCGGTCCGCGGCGCCACAGCAGCTCCAGCAGGAAGCAGAGCAGCGCGGCGCCGACGCCGGCCAGCCAGACAACCTGAGCCGCCGCCAGGTCGGCGACGGTGAGCGGGCGGCCGGCGGCGGCGGCGCGGTCCGCCGGCGCGCTGCCGTGCACCTCGCGCCGCAGCCAGCGCTGCACGAGGCCGGCGTGCACCAGCCGGAGCGCGGCGCGGCCGAGCGGCTCCCGCAGGCAGCTGCCGGCCACCGCCGGCCAACCCAGCCCCGTCTCGAACAGGCGCGCCCGCGAGATGTAGTAGCGCTCGGGCCGCGGCCGGCCGCGCACCGCGCGCAGCAGGCTGGTCAGTTCGGCCAGGTAGACGGTGTCCGGCTGCAGAGTCAGGTGGCGCACGCCGCCGTCCTCCTGCGGGTAAAACGAGAGCCGCGCTGCCAGCCGGCTCAGCACTGAGCTCGTGCCGCGGAACCCCTCCAGGTAGGCGTTGACGGCCACGTCGCGCATGCTCTTGACACTCAGCTCCGAGCGCGCCAGCTGGTCGAGCGAGTCGATCGGCGTCGGGAAGACGGGCACGGCCAGCTGCGCCGTCAGCAGCGTCTGGTAGCTGGCGGCCACCACCACGCAGAAGCCCCACCAGGCGAGCACGGCCAGCCGGCTGGCGGAGCGCGCCGGCTCCAGCGGCACCGACTGGTTCAGTAGCGCGCCCCAGATGGGCAGAGCGGCGCGGTCCAGGCGCGCGCGCCAGCCAGCCGCCGGGAAGACGTCCGGCAGGGCGGCCAGCGCCGCCAGGCAGGCCGCGAACGCCGCCGCCACCAGCGCCCACATGACGCCGCTGAAGGGCGAGGCCACCGCCAGCCAGCGCGGCAGCGGCGCCGGTTGCAGCATGAAGAACGACGTCGGCTCCACGTGGAACGGGTAGGTGAAATCGACGACGACACTGCGCGCCAGCGTGACGGAGATGTCGCCGACGGCGAGGTCGGCCTCGCCGCGCACCACCAGGCCGACCACGCCCGTCCAGGAGCCGTTCGGCAACCTTGTGCCGAATAGCCCCGCCTTGCTGCACGGCTGCACCACCGAGTAGCTGAAGCCGTAGGCCGCCGCCATGGCGTTCAGCATCTCGGCCTCCACGCCGGCGAGCGGAGACGAGTCGCCGTCCGGCGGGAAGTAGGCGTAGATGGTGTCGGCGGGGGCGGTCGACGCCACGACCAGGTGCTGGCCGCGTAGGCTCGGCTCGGCGGTCCTCATCAGGGAGTCGTGTCTCGCCGGGAGCCGGCTGTCGTGCAGCAGGACCGGCTCCATCTCGTGCCGCACGCAGTCGATGTCGTAGCCGAACACGCGGTAGGCTCCGCCGGCGTCGACTATCACTACTGAGATGCCCCGGGCGTGGAGGTACGCCGACAGCCTGCCGGCGATCGAGAGGGACACGTTCCGCTCCGTTTCCACGACCACCAGCCAGCGGCAGCGGCCGGCGAGCCTCTCCAGGAGCGCCGCCGGGCCGTCCGGCGCGGCCCGCCGCCAGACAGCGTCCTCCAGCCAGACGAGGCAAGCCTTCGGCGTCTTCTGCGCGTGGCGGCGCGCTTCGGCGGGCGGCTCGGCCACGCTCGCCACCTCCACCGACCTGGCACGCTCGCTCAGCGCCCTCCACAGCGCCTCGGGCGGCTCGGCGGCGATCCCGACCGCCGTCGTGGCGCCGCCGGCGACGACCGTCAGGTCGCGGCCGGCCACCATCTGCCCGAGCAGCGGCGGCAGGTCGGCGCTGGCCAGTGCGGCCAGCAGGCCCGGCAGCACGGCCAGACGGACCAGAGCGCCGCGGGCCATGCTGACCGCGCCGGGCCGCAGCCGACGGTCGACTGGGTCCGATCCGGTCCGCGGCCGGCCGGGCTGGGCCTGGTCCGTTGGCCGGGTGGAGTCCGCCGCGACCCTTCGTCACGTGTGGCCAGCCTGGAACGCGTGACGCGAATCGCTGGTTATACTCGGACGGAGTAAATTACGAGAGAGGCAAATATTTGCTCACTGTGTGTATAAAAGGCTGAACTATGAACATGGCCTTCAACGCAGCTGAAAGCAGGAACAAATGTGAAGAAGTCTCTCTCTCCCTCCCTGTCTCTCTCTATTTCCGCTGGCGCATGGTGGCAGTTCGGACGTCAGCTTGCCCGTCATTACACGTACCAAGGGACGTAGGGGAGGGGCCATGGGGGCCATGGCCTCTTCCTGGGCCAAGCGGTCTGCACTAGATATATAGCAATTTCGCACGCATACGGAATAGTGATCATAGATATCTTACGAAAACAAGCATTATATGTATTGCTGTGGGTTAACTATGGGTCAGTAACGTAAAATTGCTGCTTTTTCCTCGTTTGTCCCCCCCCCCTTTGAAGAAAATCCTGGTTACGTGCCTGCACGTACCTGCCGTAAATGGAACACCCATCCGTAATGCACTCGTCTTCGTGCCTTATCCATCTGGCATGAAGACGTGTGCGTGCAGAGAGACGTGGCAGCAGTTCGTTTAGCGTATTAATCGGTTCTCGTTCATGGTACGAGTAGTGGCAGCGCCATGCAATCAGGTAAGCGGGGGAAAACGTCATTTTGGAGTACTCTGTTTCCATGCATCGCCATGGGGATAATGTTGAATTTTTCTCAACTACGGGAGACAGTTAGTTTTACTGCCCAAAGATAAACCCGGTGGTGCCGCCACTGATTCTGAGTGAAAAAATCAATGTGCCGACGTTTTCAACCCAGTGTTTGACTGAAAGAAACACACGCTGACGCTGACGCCTAATGCTACGTGGATGCGTTCAGGCGATTGAGCAGTTACGTATGCAACATGTGTCTGTCGGCAGCTAGACTGATGGGAGTTTTGTCAATTCCATTTTATTCGGTACCGTGCCTAATTGCATATATATAATTGCCTAATTGCAATAATACCTAATTGCAGCAAATTACAATGGGCGCCGAATGACCCTGCAGTCGGTGCGCCCCTAAGCCCCAATAACCAACCAACCAGCAAATTACAGAAATTAGCAAACTATCAACTATGGGGCAATTACAGTCAGTATCGCCTCACGAAGCGATGAAAAATGACTGACGAGCAGTGCAACCGATGTTTTGCGCAACCGCCAACACTGGTGTCAATTCGGATATATCGAACAAAAACACATATGGCGCCGGGCAAGGCTGGCCAACTAAGCATTCTACCACTCCCTGGCAGAAGCGTAGCCAGGGGAATGGGGGTCCTTGCGCTTCTAGGACCTCCCGAATTATTTTTGACATACAAAGGGGCTCTCTGGCACTTGCCTAAAGGGGTCCCTTGAGGGGGAAAAGCAAACCCACTCCTCCGCAGACCCCGGGCAAAGACCCCTCTGACAGGCTGCTGGATTTGCCTGACTTGGAAAAGTAAGTGAGCCTCTCTGGCACGCGCTTACCGAACGGCGTATGCGAGGACCGGAAAGGATGCTGCTCTGCAAAGGAGCCGCCAGCCAGGAAAGGTCCTCCTGTCATGGGATGGTATCAGTGTGTCGGGAAGAGAACCCCAGTGACGCAGCCAAGCCAAGGGACTTAGGGGTTTCATCATCCCAACTCCAGAAATTCTGAACATGGGGAAGAAATCCCCCGGGCTTGGTTCCCGGCAAGTCCTAAAGGGTCCAAGTGTCCACTGACCTGGAAATGTCATAGACTCGGTTAAGTAAGGGCAGCTCCTGGCAGGAAAGGTACCTCCTCGCTGAAATGGCTGCCGGATGCCGGTGTTGCGCATCGTAATGACGTAGCCAGGCGGTCATCAAGGCTATTCAGTGGAAATGTAAGCAGGTAATTCGCACCTGACAGGTTGGCTACGCATTCAGATCCAGAGAAAGTGAGAGTTCTACCTGCGCTAGAATCAATGGGACCCAGTGGCCAGAGAAGTAAACATAGATAATCCAGGTCAGCGTTTTAGAAAAGGCTTGGTTTCGTGAAGCTGCGTAAAACACCCTGGAATTGGCAAGTAAAAACCCGAGGTGGCCGGTTTCAGCCCCCCTGCCGGGAATAGGGTTCAGGGCTACTGTGCATTGTGCATATAAATTTTGATTTAGCTGGACTGCTTTTGTTGTTCGGCGCGAAGTTCTCCATGAATGCGTCTGCATGTCCAAGACAGCCGGCGAATGTGATCCACTGATGCAGCCAGGGGAAAGGCCCCCCCCCCCCTTAGGCCAGCATTAAGGGATGGGAGGTAGGCCCGCCTCCTTAAGCCGGTATTTTTGTCGATGAAAAACATTGCACATCGTCTTCCCAGCATCGTCTTCCCGGTCTTCGTATGGTTTCAGTTCACACTGAGTTCCTGGCCCCCTTTGGAAAATCCTAGCTGCGCCCCTGGTGTGATGCTTCTGTGCAGTTTGCAGACCAAAAGCGTGTATGATTCTGTGCGTACATTTCCCAGAGGTGTGTGATGTGCAGAGGAATCGTGTTCCAGCGTTGCCGGCGATTTGGTCTGAAACTGAGCACTGTTTCGCATGGAGGATCGATGACAGCAAACGTAAGTAAATTCCGCATGTTGCATTGGAATGATACATGTCCTTGTCCGACAGTCTGTGTAAAACGTACGGTGAACTCGATGGAACTGACGGCAGCGAGGACATAGGTCATTGCGTGTCACCCGCGACATGTTCGGCGTTCGTTACATTGCAACAGGTAGCCAATGGTGTCCATCCATATGCATGGCGGGAAGTCACTCCACTGCACTGGCGGAGACATATGTTTCCAAGCGTAATTATAGTTGGCACAATGATGATACGATGCACGGTCCATTAATCCCCTAATTGGATGCGGTTATGTAAAAATGAATGTTTACAGCAATGGTGCCATAATGTTGGCTGTGCAATAAAAGATAGACTGATACCCATAATCGCTGTCCGGCGTGGGCCGTATTGCCAGTTCCCGCAGGGATCTGCATCAAGTACAAACGGGCCATCAAGCTCCCATGGGTCCTCTTCGCGGAAAGAACATGGCTCCGTTCTCCCGCATCGGTTACAATGCAGCCGGGCGATGCCTACTTTTTCGGTAAACGTGGCGCGTACAAGCCAATAGAACCGTTCGGAAACCGGCAATAAATACGGCAGTTTCGCTGCTGCTTTGTGTGATAGGAAACAGAACTCAGGGAAATGGGGCCCAAGTTTCACGTGGGAAAGGGAGCAGAGCTGCCCACTGGCACGGGAACTCTCTTCAGTTGGGTGGGGGAGGGGGAGAGCATATTGGGTGAATTCTTTCTCATCAACGCCCAAAGGGTCAGTGTTGAATTTCAAGAAAGTTAGGGGCTGAGGCCCTCCACCCCCTGGCCCCATGGCTCCCGCGGCTATGGAGCCTGAGCCACTTTTGAGCCTGCACGCTCTCAAGACGTGGACCGAAAGACTTGTCCGGCTTTTGGTGGACTTTGCTGGCCAGTTTCTGTAGTTCCGTGAGTTTTTTTTGTGGGCTTTCATTTACCAGATATAAAGATCAAATAAGCAACTCATCATAATACGCAAACTGTGTTTACATTCGGCAGTTTTACACATCATTTTGGCCTCAGCACGTCGTTATGGCCTCCCAAAATCTATCCGAAATATCCGCAAAGATTACGTTAGCATCTTTGTATTTATTGATTGATATTGAGTTTTGAGGCGTGCCTCGACCTTTTGGTCAGTTTCATCTGTAGACTTCTTCGGGGTTTTCTCTGAAAATTCCATTTCGGGTGAGAGGGCTTTCAGGTGGTAGCTTTACATGTCAGCGTACGTTTTCCAAACCATTAGAAGTTCCATTTTAAGTATAAACTATCTTTAAAAATTTTGCCCGAATGTTTTGCATGGATGGCCTTGGGCACATTTTAAGTAGAGTTTTTTGCTTGACTCCTAAACCCACCATACGGTAATGCAATTCCAGTTCAGCGGATGATTTTGCCTTCGGCCGTTTTTGCCAGATGCCGTAAACAGGAACTTTTTTGCGTTTTTGTTTTTAGCACCCCGTGCAGTTTTTAACCAATAACTTTTTAGTGACAAGAGATAGAGGACTGTGTTTTGTGTAGTGCACTGAAGTGTAGCTGAGTTTGCAACGTTTATACACCTTGCGTAAAACTTTCATAAGTTTTCATGCAACAAGTTGTTGCCTATGATTTTTGTTGTTATGATTACGGCACTCGTATTTTTAACCAAATCGAACAGTACATTTCCTTTGTTGGAAATTTGATGTTACATTGCTTTGCTAAGTGCTTCTTTCATAACTGTATTCCATTCAGGCGTCAATGACATGATTTTAGTGTATCAGAAGGGTGAGGCCATCAGAGGTCAAGCTAGGTCAAAGATATATATCAGACATTGGCGAGATTTGGCAACCGATTAAAACAAATCAGTGTTTGTTTTTTAAGGGGATGCATTTTAGTCATTACAGTTATTTGTGACCAGACCTCAGGTCAATGTTTAGAAGTCTTTGGTCCTCGTCTCAATGACGGTCTTGGGATGTCTGCGTCGCCTCGCCCTCAGAAAATCATAAAAATTCCGTCACTTTCTGAAAAAAAACGACGACATGTCTTGAAAATGAGTTTGACCTTGGGTTAAGGACCCGGAAGTTTCCAGAAGTATAACGTGTCGGATTTGTTGCATTTGTCAAAATTTCCAATTCCTGAGACTTCTTAACTTTTTAGACATAGGTCCACGTGACCTGACCTAGGCTAGACACCTGACCCTGTATGAGATCAAAACTTTGACACAAAATGTAAAAATGGTCATGTAAAAGCTAAACAAAATTTCGCAGAGTTGCATTTGTTCGTTCTCTCGCAGTTTTTGAAAAACCTCAAGGGGAGATCAAGTTCCCAGACGCGGCCGGGTTAAGCTAAATATTTTCACGTTCAGGTCCACACAGCCATACGTCTGTGGGGTGCCGTACCTAAGGTTAACCTTTTAGTAGCAAATGGCGGCCAAGTCGCCGCTGATTCCCCGATACTCTAATGGCCTGTGATCAATATTCAACGATAGACCATTGTCTCCAGTTTCCCCGTCATGCCTTAACCCTATTCCCGGGAGGGGGGGGGCTGGATCCGCCCCCCTCGGGTTTTTTGCTTGCCAATTCCAGGCTTTTTAACGCAGCTTTACGAAACTTGGTGACTTTTCTTAGCGTTTCTTTCTACGTGCCGTGACAAAATTTCAAAATTCCGTTTTGCACAGGGGCGGAGCCAGGCAACGTTTTTGGCAGGCACCTCAGGCCATTTTTGGCCTGTTGAGGGTAAAAGGAAAACGTCTGCCAAAAACAGAGTTTTTAAGATAGAACTTAAAACTTTATATGGATGTATAGCTTATTAGTTGGGCAATGTGCAGATGTAATTTTGTTTACCTGAGGTCACTTTACAAGGTCAGGTCAAGGTCGAAATTCAAAATTTGTTATTTGCAATAATTTCGGCGCCGTTTTTCAGATTTCAAACCCGAAACATATATGACGTAAAAAGGTGTCCTCTACTTGTGTACCAAGTTTCAGTTTGATATCAGGTCGGGTCACGGAGCTATGACCTAGAATGTCAGTGCGCGTACCCTGTATCGCAATAGCCATAAAATGAAACTTTTGAAATAGAGTAAATTAAAATGATTGAAAACGTTTACAAGTAATATTAAATGCACACGAGATCATTCCAGGTGACCCCAAGGTCACTGGAGGTCATTTAAGGTCAAAGGTCACAAGTTGATCTGAAGAACGTGTGACCATGACAGTTTCCCCTTTTTCATGTCCCTGGCACCGCCTATGCTATTATTACACAAACATTGTGGTGCGATTTGTACTTCTTTAGTATAACACGACTAGCAGAAGCCAAAAAAGTGTTTTTGCCTCTTTTGTTCATTCAGTTGTTAGAAAACTAATCCTTCTATTTTTAAAACGCTGTGAACGTCCATGATTTTCTCAAAATTTCAAATTTGTGTACCCATGGTAAAAGCTTTATCCATAATCCCTCGATTCATGCCAGTTTCATTGAAATCGGTCCGTAAACAACGGAGTTATAAGAAGTCCAAAAATGCCCCTGATTTCGACATTTTTGCCCCCCTGTATACACATTTCAAAATTTTGGAAATTTCTTTTCATAAAAACGTAGTTCACGTCATGGCAAATCGATTGCCGTTTGTTGCAATGAAATCGGACGAGTAGTTCTCGAGATCTCAGGGGGGAGGGGCGAATCCGCCCCCCTGCCGGGAATCGACCATACCGTCTAGCCCTCCGGGAGTAGGGTTAAGTTGACCACACCAAGTTTCGCGCCAAATTATTCAGCGGTTTCTATACAGAAGGTGCGTTCCAACAAGGAGAAATAAGACACCGCGATGGGGCAAAATGTGGGGCTCGTGCAGTAGTGGACATCCCCCTGTTACCCATATACGAAAAGAAGTACCTAAGTTTGAATTGCGTGCCTGAACAATTTGCATTCGCTTACCAAGGCCTGCGACGGGTAACCCATGCCTTGCCAAACTGTGTCACTGCGTCGATGTTGACGATTTGCTGATGTATAGTCGGTAGTCATGTATGCATTTATTGTCCTAGGAGCTCAGAACAATATGTTACCACCTGAATGCCAAAAGGAAATCACGAACAACTGTGTGTAATTTGGTGCACTTGCCTGACCGACTTTAGGAGCATTGGGCCTAAATGCGCACAAAGGCAGTCTCTCAGGCAACGCATCGTGTGACTTCGTGGTGTAAGGTCTTCCGCCTCTCTGCAGTATATGCATATTTGTCTGAAACGCGCGTAGGTTGAGTTTCGCCGCTTTCAGCGTTAAAGTTAGGTTGTTATAGCAAATTAGCCATTACCTGTGCCTAATGGGGCATTCCACCGCAAATCGACAAGGCACTGATCCCACTTCAAACACCGTAATCTCGGGTTTTGATGAAACGTAGTCCTAAGGGGTAACCATAGGCCACGGTTGCAATTCTGCAAGTTTAGATCGATCTAAAGAGGGGCTTTGTGATATAGCACTTTCAGTTTCTTTAAACTTAATTTTTTCACCAAAACTTACTGTACATTTTTTTTTCATAACTTATCAGTCGTTGCTCTGATCTTCAAGTGCTTGACGGCATTTTGATCAGAATAAACTAGCGCAACTTTTGGCGATCTCAAATTCCAAGTATACAGATTTTGAAAAAGTTGACCTCAAAAGCTATTTTCAAAGTCAAATTTTCGAGGGTGGCCGTAAATTCAGATGAATACTATGAAAATGTAGGGCATTTCCCAAAGAGTTTTAAATCGTTTCTTGCCATCGAAGAGCACCTCTTTTTAAGTCGAATACCCAGTATATGTGATGAAGTCTTCAAAATCTGACATTTTTTGTTGGTTGGTACAACTCCTCCTTGGTGAGTGACTCCTAATTATGCTAGAGCCGAGAAACAAAAACGGGCGTTTTGCTCATCATCAGAAAAAGCCAGTGGTTTTCGGTTTTACGGTTTTAGGGTAACCGGTGTCCTCCCAGGCTACGTCAATGACCCAAAAATGGCGAAAATCGCCTTTTTGGACCCTGGAAGACTTGGAATGGTCTTTTGAACGATACGCAGACCAGCCCACAGCTGCTCTTTCTACGCAGCTGTACGCAGACCAGCCCACAACCTATTTCAAACGGAGGTCATCCAAGCCAATGCCAAAGCAAGCTACGTAAATCCGTCAAAAAGGGTGTAGGGTGCAGGTGCAAGCCCACTCTTCACCTGTTCCAGTTTCAGATATACACGGCAAGGACAGCTGTATGCATAAAGGAAGTCTGGGACCAACGACTGCCCGAAGATTCTTGCGAGCAGATAAAACAATCAAATCAAAATCATTCGTGACGCGCACATGCCCCTTGTGCCGAATGTGTCCCAAAGGCAAGTGTAGGCTCATTCTCTGATCGCTTATTGTCATAACTCTGCCAGATGTCACCTGAACCCGTTTTTTATTGTCTTTAGTCATTCAGCTTTCGTACAGGTCTATCATCATGAAGAGAACCTAGGAGACAAAGCCAAAATTCAATTCTTCTATGACGGGGATGACCTAACTGCCATTCTTATGCGGGAACGGAGCGATTTTAGATGGTACCCGCGACCATGAATCAGTTACCCGTACGATACATAAAAGGTATCTTATTAACGACATTAAATGTTACTGCTTACAACACTGTTCAGACATGTTAAGTTTTGGAACTTAACCCGCGCACGACCGTCGGTCCGCTACGATCATGTGCAACTGGGGGGGGGGGCTGTTGGCAGGCCCCCCCTCTAACTCGCGAACGGTTGGTCGCACAATCAAAATAAGCACAACGTTGGAAAGCTTGTGACGAGTAGCGCTCGAAGTAGCTGGTCTCATTTTTAGTTCTAGATAATAAGTGAACAATTTACGCTCTATATATGTTTTCTCACAGCCGACTGCATGAGACCGACAAATGGCCTGAATCTCAAGGGCTGTGACTAATAAGGCATAAATAAAGGCACCAGCGCACAAGTAAAGGTCCGCAAATGTCGATACACATCTTATTTCTCAGATTTGTAAAATATATACGCCGGAACGTCGAATTAAAGACAAGGCAATTCTCGCACCGGCTGTCGGCGTGCGCCGCAGGCGTATGCAGTAAGAAATTGACGGGACTAATTTTAGCGTTCCTTTATTTTCACGAAAAAACCTATCCATGTACATTTTATTGATTTTACTGGTTCTTGTGATGGTTTTCCATGGTTAAATTTTGGGAAAATTCATTAGTTACCAATCTACGGAAATGGCGGGGCTTTATTCGCGAGAGCCTGTTTATTTCCAAGATATGATTTTTTTCGAACATTTTGAGGTTCCTGATATTACTTACGTCTGTGCAAGCTAGTTTTGTCATTTTCTACCCATTCTGAGTAATTCATCGCCCATTTTGACGATAGTACATTTTGGCTCACTACAGTTATTCGTGACCTGACCTCAGGTCAATGGCTGAAAGTCATTGATACTTTGCCCAATGACGGTAACTAGATGTCTGCTTCACTCCACACCAAAAATGTTATGGAATATTCCGTCAATTTCCGAAAAAAAAACGACGACATGTCTTAAAAGTGGGCTTGGCCTTCGGTCAATGACCCGGAAAATTCTGGGCGCCGAATGACCCTGCAGTCGGTGCGCCCCTAAGCCCCAATAACCAACCAACCAACCCGGAAAATTCCGAAAAATCTGAGATAGAAGATTTGTTGCATCTATTAGGATCACTAACCCCTGAAGGTATTATTGAGATATCTTGTTTTGCGACAAATTTACAGGGCGCTAGAGTTTTTTTTGGACATAGGTCCGCTTGACCTTACCTAGGCCAGGCAGCTGACCTGACCTGAGTCCAGAATTTTGACATAAGATGTAAAAATGATGAAGCAAAAGGCACACAAAGGTTCGTGGCTCTGTGTTTGTTTTTTTTTCTCGCAATCCCAGAAAAACTTCGGGGGGGGGTGGCTATCCGCAGCCTTCCAGTCGGGGACGGGTTAAACTGGTCTGTTTTGATATCCAACTGAAATGCTGTCTGTGCTGTTTTTTTTTTGTAGCGTCATTACCAGCTCTAACGGAGAATAAGAATATAAAAACACAGTACATGCAAGCACACTGGGTGTGACAGCTCATACGGCAAGTATGGCAGCCGCCACAGGAGGTCTCGGTAATTTGTAATACTAACCCTATGGTATCGCATGGAAAGAAATAACATTAATATGTTTCTTGTCATACCAACTTTCAGAACGCTCGTACATCGATGAGGACGCTGCAGTTAGCCAATGGCAGCGCATAAGAAACATCTTATAAATTACAAAATGTGTTGCGAAGAGGTGGAGACCCATATTTTGTGTCAGGGGAGTAGCCAAGGGGTTGAGGGGTCAAAGCACCCTTCCTCCTCAGTTGAAGAGTTTCGCATTTCTTTACGCATCAAGAGCGAAAATAAATAACAACTTCCGAAACTCGAAAATGAAGTGGCCAAAATTAGAGAAGCGCGCGGTTTTGGGGAAGGTTTTAGCTTTGCACTGACTATTTCCTTGGCGAAATCCTGGCTACGCCCATGATCGGTGTCCACACGTGGTCATGTATCATGCGTTGCAAGCAGACCCGCACCCGCACGAGCTGTGTTTGTTTCGTATCATTTCTCCGCAACAGGAAAATCAGGGCAAAATACGCATACCGAAGATAGCATTGTCAGTTATCACTGGCCACGCGAGCCGTTATCACGTTTCTGAGCCCTCCAGGACCAAGCCGTATCACCACCTCCGGCAGCCGGCCATACAGCGCGGCTGCCAGGTATGCGATGGATTAACCGGCAGCCGCACGGGTGGCGGGGGGGGGGGGACGCAGCAGGCTGTCCTGGTGCGTGACCTCCTGCAAAGAACGCGCGTCAACAAGGCAGTGCAAGACAGCGGCGAGATTAGGTAGCTCCCTGTTTATTCTGACCCTGTGCACAATGTATGGAACTTGTCCGTCGTACATTTAGGGAGGAGTTCGTGAAGATGCAAGTAATGTCGCATTTCACACTCGTAATCAAATTCACGACGCCTGGAATAGACCTCAGTATAAAACTGGTAATTTTGCGGAGTCGTTTATTGTTCAAAACTGACCCATCAGCATTCACGGAAATTCAGTGTCTATAGCGCGAGAAAACCAGGCCGTGAACCACGGCGAGTAAAGAACTCGGTGTGGCTCATAAGCGGAAAAGCAAGTGTCCTAGGTGGCAAAAACCGATCAGGAGTCGAACACATTTCCGCACCACTTCGCTGACGTGTTCACTCTAATTCGGTGTCGGTCAAAAAGATTGGGAAAATCGGGTCTAGTTATTTCTTCCGCAGCACAGCAATGGCTTTTCCACGCGCTTGGTGTTCCTACAGGTAGCTTCTTGTTATTGTACTACACTATACTCTTCCACTGGAATGTATAATACACTACAGAATTCTGTCAGAATAAAATGTCACCTTCCTGTTAAATCGACCACGGAGTCATTCAGAACATCATTTCTAGTAAAGTGATCAGCGCCGATCAGTCAACCGAGATCAAGTTTGTCGTGTACTACAAGAAAAGAAAAATCCAACACCTACTTTAGGAAAACAACATCGTCAGCAACACCAGCATAATGAAGCGGATAAATGTAGTTTACAAACAATCATGTCCAGAAGATAGGAGTCTTCGCGGAGTGAGCTACATTCGCGACACTTCTACCACGATGTCACGCAGACTCACTATGCACCTACAGGACGGGGCACCGAAACAGCACACACTTCAGGAGCATGCACAACGACTAACTCGAACAGACCTCACAGACAACACAAGAATCTTAAGGTTGGAGTCAAGCAAGAGGCGCCTGAATGTCCTGGGAACCATTTTGATTTCCGAAGAATCGCCGAACCAAAACAGGCAAATCAGATCGTGTGTAACGCTTGACCTCTTCATCCATGCGCAGGGCAACTGAATTCTATGTTGTAAGCGGGAGGATGGCATGCATTTTGGGGCCATTTTCTCTTACTTTACATATCTCATATATCCTTTATTCATCAGTGCAGCAGTGCTGCTTTAATAATCCGCACGTGTTTGGTTAGCACATGTCTGTCTTATATTTCTAGGCCTTATTCACTATACTGTTCTGAGGATCGTCTAAATGACACCGAAACGTTCACTGATATATGAAAAATTCTAGCAAATGGCCTTACCGTCTACCTGTCGACAAAAAAAAAAACGATTCAGACATAGAAGGAACATCGAAAAAGCTCATAGCCATAAGATGTTCCCTGTCTATAATGGCATTTGCACCAGTGAAAATATACTGCGAAAATGCATGATGACATATATATATATATATATATATATATATATATATGCATATAAAATTCATGTAACATTGGCTTCGAATCGATTCCACTACCATGACTGCGTCCATTGGTCACCACAAAGTGAGAGGAAGTAAACGGTTGCATACCAAATGTACTGGGGACGACAATTTCGTGGTAACTCGTTTTGGCAATAAACCGCGCCGTCCAAACACCATTTCCATTCCCGGCGACCCGTGATCAATGCTCGGATCGCTGGTGTGTCGTGATTGGTATTTGACGTTTGCGAGCACGCCAGGCCAGCAGACGCCCCGCCGGCAGGAGGCTCAGTCAGCGTGGCGCGAGCTGACGACGCCGCGTCGGGCGCGGCGGGTGGTCGTCGGAGGGGCCGCGATCGCGTCAGCGCTACGAACGCCCGAAGAGCGCTCTCCTCAGTCTCATCTGACCCTTCCGGTAAGCTCTTTCTGTCTGAGACTGAGCCAGCGCGTGCCGCGCCGCACTGCCCCGAGTCTCCGCCGGAGCCGGACTCTCGCCAGCCGCCTGACGACAGATGGCGCGCAGCAGCGGGCTGAGGCCGGCCGGCGGCCGCGTCCGAGCGCGCTGGCTCGCCGCCGCCGCGGCCGCCGCGCTCTGCCTGCTGCCGTCGCCGGCGCCGGCGCTCGAGTCGCGCCGCTTCTCCCGGGCCGAGCTGTGCCCGGCCGGTGCGCCGGCGCCGCCTCAGCACGCCGCCCGGCTCCGCGCTTGCTGCTTGCGGTGCGCGCGCGCGGCCTCCTGCCACGGGCTGACGTACGGCGAAGACGGCACGTGTCGGCTGTACGGGGCCGTCGCCGGACACCAGGCCTGCGCCGCCGGCACGGCCTCCTACCAGGGCGTCACCGTCCCGACGGCGACTACGGAGAAACCGCCACCTCCGCAGGCTCTCGGAAACGTCGCGACCACGACGACTGGCCCGGCTACCGGCAGCGCCACCTCGACCGTCGCGGCCGAGCAGCACCTGGTTCTGACATCCCCCACCCCCCTCACCTGGTCCTCCGCCCGGGCCCTGTGCACCAACAGAGGGACCGACCTGGTCAGCGTGCACAGCGAACAGGAGCTGGACGCCCTAGCCCAGCTGGGACGGACCCTCCCGCATGAAGCCTGGGTGGGCGTCTGCCGGCACTCCACGGGTATGCCCTGGAAGAACGTGGACGGCACTAGGTACGGGGTCTCGTTGGCCGGCACCGAGAAGAGGTTCCCGCACGGCAGCCCGTTTCCACGCTACATCGTCCTGGACGGCGACGCGCCGGCGAAGGTCCTGAGCGACTACACGGCGCCAGGGGCCATCTGCCAGGCACCGCCGTCGGCCTGAGCGGTCACCGACAGCGGGGACGTGTCTCGGGCACCGCTAGGCACGGCGCTCAGCCAGCGCTGGCGAATCTGCTTTGCCCTGGACCGGTTTGTGGAAGTCACGTGGGGTCTAATGTGTGCAGGCAGTCTGAGTGAGCCTTGCGGATCGTTTTCTCGGCAGGCATCCTGGACACTGGCTGTCGTAGGCCCGCCTGACTTCCACCGTCAGTCGAGTCCCTATGCGCAAGCCCTTTCACCGTTCACTTTCTTTATTTCAATCGAACTCTTGCTCCTCCCAACTTCTGTACGATCCTCTCCCTCCTGTCTCTTAATTACACTTGTCTTAATCTTTTCAGACGTTTTGAGCCGTGCGACTGTCTGCAAGTGGCCGTGTACGGTTGTAGGCAGCCCCATTTCTGGACCCGCTCGAGGAGGGCTGACCGGCAGAGAGCTCGGGCTAGACCACTATCTGCTGTTGCAAGACCTAATCTGCACCTGCATCTGCCTTGTTCCGGATTCCATACATCTGCGGCATGCGCTGTCATTATTTATTTTTCTTTTTTGGGGGGGTTTCGTTCGCCATCTTCGTTCCTCACTTTGATGATTTCTTTTACTTGCCTTCTTAAATTCTGTCCATTTTATTTGTGTCGTGCGGTGTGGTAGGGCTGGCTACCCCGATGAGGCTGCCTGGTGGGCTGGCCAACCGAAGGCTACCTGTTCAGGGAGGATTCCTCACATTTGTTGAATAGTTTTAGTTCGTGTTGGCATGCTTTCATCTATTTACTCCTTCTTCACTGACTTCTCTGTATTGTCACCGTAAGTCGGAGTTGTCTTTCGTGTTCTTCAATAAATCCGTACGGATGAACGTTGTGTGAAACTAACCGGTCAAGGACGAAATCCGTGAGCCGATTGGAATGCAGATCCAGAGTGGTGAGCTGCAGCAGATTCCAAGTGGTCAGCACACGTTGTCATGGCCGGCCCGCCGGAGAGGCACGTTCCTCCGCGCCCAGTTCGAAGCACTTAGTGGCTGACACCCACCGCGGTCTGGAGCAGAGAGAGAGAGAGAGAAAGAGAGAGAGAGAGAGAGAGAGGGAGAGAGACAGTCGGACAGGTAGACACACAGCCAGACGACAGAGGCGCCGCCGTCGATTGGGCGGCACTAATGACGTGGTCAACGGATTCCTTCCGCCCCACAGTTGGCGGGATGTTTCGTCAGCTTGTATTTGCTGGAGGAAAGGGTAGGACTTTATTTTCCCGCTCAGTAGCCCCGAAACAATGGACTGATTCGGGTACTTTAGTCGGTCGTGGACTGCCCTCGAGTGATGCGACCCGGATATGCCACATTTATGGGCCTCACAACAATTTTTTCCAGGTCATAGGTCACGTCAAAGGTGAGCTGAGCGTGTCACCTTCGGCAGACCTGAGCTCTGCTTGCTCTTCCGTACGTCAGAGAATTGTCCTGTGCGATGGCTGCTTGGGCGCGTTTGCGAGCGGCGTGAGCGTGAGCGTGAGCTTGTTGAGTGCAGGAACTTTCCTTGTCTTTACATTCACGAACAGACACTTGTCCATCGTGAACCCATGGAGGATGTTTGATCAATGGTGACGCCCCTTGCCTCAGATAGGCCGTGCTCATGTCAATGCAGCGACGTAACGTGATCGTGAGCGTCACCTTGTTGCACCGGCCTCCGCGACACAAAAGTGACGGCGGTCAGTGCATATTCCATTGTCCTTGAGTCAGAGTTTCAGCGCATGTTTATCGAACCCATCGACCCCAGGCGTACCCCAGCACGCCAACTGTACCCGCGTGGCGAGAACTGTGGCGTGTGAAAGCCTGTATCCCTGCTAGGGATGGTTTGGTGGTGTTTGTATTTGACTTTATGTTCCAAAGATACTTTTTTTCTTACCGAACTTTAAACAGCACCTATTATCGGTATCGACATTATCATCGTTTTCGGCATTGTCTGCGCAAGTGTTGCCAGCGGCCCTGTAATAATACTTCGATGCGGTACTAAGACATTCATTTTTGTCATTACAAATTTCTTCGCGTAGTCATTAGCATTCCGAACTAACGACATAAGCCAGGCACTGATAATGCCATTGTCTTCGTATTTTGACTTACAAAGGGCTGATTGGGATCCAGTGTTCCATTCGGTGAGCCTTTCCGGAAAATGGAAGCCCGTTTTCAAGCATTATGCCCATTTATTGACGTTTAGCTCCTTTACGCAGTAGCAATATACGAGGTCTAACTGTTCTGTCTAACAAGTCAACAGTAAGTTCATCCCCGGTCAACAGTAAGATTTCGACCGAACGCTTACTTCGAAGGAAAATAATCGTAATGGTGGTTGCATAACGCTTGAAATGCAATATTGACACGTACTATTTATGATTTCAGTCAAAAACCCCTGCAACACGTATTATTTCCCCCGGAAGAGATTTCGTTGTCACTGCCGTGCGACGCCAGACGCTCGCGTAGAGATTTTTGACGTTCCTGCGTTAAATGGTTTGTTTACGTAGGCTCTCGATGCTGATTGGTCGTCGGTCGGGCCCATGGTCTGATCAAGAGTAATAAAAAAGGTTCGGAAATAACTAATATACGATATAAATTATCTTTAAAATAAGAAGTTAGTAATAATAATAATGATGATAATAATAATAATAATAATAATAATGATAATAATAATAATGATAAAATTAATAACAATAATAACTGTAATAATGAAAGTGAAAATGCCACAAATATGGAGAAGTGAAGTATAACCTAACCTAACCTGACCTAACCTAGCTTAGCATAACTCATGCTAATGTAATCTTAGGAGTATTACATGTCATAATGTAATAATACTGATATCAGTTGTCCCAACAATTATCGAATACAATAATATAACGACGATAATAATTCAGCAGTTCCTCCAGACTCAATGTGTCGCAACAGAATGGAATTTTCATGTACATAACCTTAACCTTGAGGCACTACATTTTCCGTCGCGAAATAATGTTTTCCGTAAGCCCACTCCAGCACGGTAGTACGGTATGGTACGGTACCGTTACGATTTTGTTGTTATTTTTTAGAAATTCAAGCGGTGGAAAGCGTGATTAGAAACAGGATGATACATTCTTTACATTGGTGGCAACCATACGAAGGATTATTGGGGATTTCGTCGGGCAGAAATTTACCTTTAGCCTGGATGATGCTAAGGACATGATGGCCCACCGTTGTCGTGCCCTCGCAGTGGGCGGAATCAATTAACTATCGGGCCTTGAATGGCATCGCGCGCTCTGCAATGGGGTCGTGCGCGCGCTCGCGTCGCGCGGGTCGCACTGCGCACGCTCTTTGCAATCTGCCTGAGAGGGAATTCGCCGGGCGTATCACGGCGGGGCCGGCGAGCGTCGGGCGAAACTTACGATTTACAACGGTGGGTCGCAAGAAGTCCAGTCAGCAGGTGCTGCCATCTATGTCGAGGCACTGACACCGTCGATGCCACGGTGGGGAAGAGCGGGACAGTGCCCTAAAAAAGGACAACAAAACCAAACAAAGAGACAAAACAGGAAGAGGATTCCCTAAGTTTAACAAGTAAGATTAGGCCAAGAGTTAATTAATCAACAGCTTATTCAATTGTCTGGTTTGGAACCAGGGTCATGTATTCATGTAAAAGCGGCACGTGACAGCAGCACCAATAAAGCAAGGAATACTCTTGCACCCGAACGATTGGCCAAACGTTCGAACGACAGGCCAATCAACGACCTTACGGTACGGCCGCGAACGCCTGCACGGGGTCTGGCAGCCAGCAGCTTGCTAATCGCTCGCCGCACAGCAGAGCCGCTCAACTCCGTTCGTACGCAAAAAATCGTAAGCAAAAAGAATTCCGAGGTTCGAGCCTTTATATGTTATGGGAAGAGCCGACCGATCTTGCGGAAGCGCGCCACAGAATGGAGTGTCATGATCGCATACGGCCATGAAGTTAGACTCACTTTCAGCCTCAATTTAGCCACGCTTTTATTCACCGTCAGAAATGGCAAGATACTCGCATCAGCGGCAACATGAAGCCGCTCTTTACGAATACGGGCATGTTCTCCAAATGTGACTTCATATTCAAGGTCGGATGACTGATATCAGATAATCTCATGACTTAAAAATTTAGAGCATACTTTTGAAAAAGGCAGCAAAAAAGGGAATAAAGGGTAAAATAAAGTTGAAAAAAGGGTCTACATGCAAGTGGCGTTTCTGCTCTGTACCCGTAACGCTTGACCTTGAAGGTCATATTCAATCTCCTACGAAGAGTAGCCTTATAAATCAAAAAGTTCTAAGAGCAGGCCTTGGAAATATTGTCAAAATAAAGGGCATGCCCATATAGGCAGGTGACTTACGTATACATTTTGGTATTACGGTGCTTGATCTTGAAATTTAACTTAAATTAAACTAACTTTTTTAACAATTTAACTTTAGCAATTAACTTCAATTAAAGATCAAACGACGGAAAACCAAAGGTGTCCCCGTCGTCGACCTTCAGTTTGAACTTCCAGGTCAAGTGCCACAGGTTCAGAATGGGGACACACTTTTTCTCGGACACCATTATCTAATTTACTTACGTTTTTTCGAAGTTTTTGGGCTAAAGGTATGAGATTCCCTGTTGTGTGAACCTGACTTTGACCTTCAAGATGGCCTTTCATCGGTTGGTCAGATGTCTCCTTCCTGGTTGGTGCCTGTCTAACGCATAACTTCCAACTACTGACCAGGCTTCAAAGCACGTTCTTCGGTCCATTCCACATGGAAAATGTTGACGTTTGCGCTAACTGTCCGCGGTCACCTTCCCACAAATCACCTTCACCTTCCTCAATTATGATGTGACACGACCAGAAACCGGTAGTCTCTAATCACGTACTTGCATTCAATGCCAAGGAATTACATAATTTTTGTCTTCGGAAAGTCCGTGCCCTTTGTGATATCGTATATTTTCATTCGCACCAAATGATCTGACAAAGCGAAGGTACATTCGGTGCACCATTCGAGCCCTTACAATTGCTGGTGGCGTTCCTGAGGCTGTCCACAACCTTTCCATAACTGTATTCAATGGCCGTAGCTTCAGTTGCGTAGCTCCCTAACCTTGTAGATAGCGAAGATTTTCGGAAGCTGTGGAACGTCAACGGTCAACGAAAATCAACATCAAACACGATCCGTTTCTGCCAGTCGTTTTTTTTGGACCACGATGACCTACTGATCTTGGCCTGCTGCAAACTGCCGTGTTGTTTGTCCCACCCCGTCAAAGGGGCCAATTTGACCCCTTCAGTTAATTTTTCTCAAAAATCTTTACAACGATTCCAGTCATGTTTCTAAGATTCACAGCATCCTTCCAAAAACGACAACTGACCCTAAGACGTCATCATTTCCCAAAACCAACCGGAACTTGCTGAGATATTAAGGTTTAAGTCTGGTCGTCACCGCCGTATCGCGCGTCGAAAGGTGCATAACCACCAGAGAACTGTGACGCGACATGACCTGGGATGCCTTTCAGGTGCCTTTCACTTGACATCGTGTCATATATCTGTCATCTACCCTCTATACGTGTCACATATGAAGAGAGTATCTGGACGTATTCGAGTTGCTAAGACACTCAAAGCTAACGAAACAATAAATGACGGTCGCCAAAGCTACAACATGTGCCGTAACATGCCTTCATTTCACCTGAGCCGACCGAAGATGTAACGCAGTAAGTAGGCCAAACAGGGTAGTTTCAGAAAAAAGCTATGAACGAGTTTATCTAATGGTGTCACTTTCAGTCCTCAACCACCATTAGCATGGATTTTAGTCCGGAACCGCGTGGCGGAGTGTCAAATAGGGCACCCCTCGTCTTTTCTTGAACAACCTCTGAATCGTAAGAGCCAGCCCAACCAAACTTTCAGCACCTGTTCACCAATCAATTTTACATATTTTGGCATCAAAATCATCTTCATGCTAGGTCAGGTCATGGAAATATGACGTCACAAGTGGACCCGTGAATGCATGTTTTCGCCTCTTCGTGCGGGGTGCGGTCATGCTTGTTTGGATTATTCGGATTCACATAAAACACAGTCCCAAAAAGGATATACAACCGTGACACGTAAGCATTAGAGGTCATGCTAGGCCAAACGCATGATGACAATGGGACTGATTTGCAATGTGTGTGATAGAAATGGTTGCCGCTGACCTTCCCCATTGCTCAAGCCAGGTAAGCAAATATATATGCACGTCTTAGAAAGGTTCATCAAATGCAAGGTGAGGTCATGTCAGGCCACGTCATAGGGAGATGTCAAAGCGAAATGGAATGCAACATTGTCTGTAGAAGATCGTTCCTCAGCAGCATAGGAATTATTGCTCCTAGTCAGAAAAATAAAAATCACTATCTGTTCTGACTTAGCTTGGCCTTGGCCCGCTAATGAGCAAACAGCGCCGATTCAATAATCACGGAATGCCATTTCAGTTCCGTACCTAACGCATTTAAGAATCCCAGTGAGAAATTATTGCTCTTTGTCAGGAAGAGTAATGTCACCTTATCTGATCTGACCTAAACTGACCTCGACTGGATGAAAGGTCGGTAATGCAGAACTGATTATCAAAAGGCTTCACTCCAGTCCTTTTTTTCCGCGTGGATTAAAACGACTGCGAGTAAGTTTCGATCTTTGGCAGGTAATATCAGAGTATTAGTTCATCTTACCTATGCTGACCTTGGCCCAACATTCTTTAACATTTTGGCATGCTTCATAAGCAGAAGATCGTTCGTTTGATGTCCGTTTTGATGTCTGTTTGAAACCCGGTCAGATGCGCTGAGACCAGCATTGCCGATGATATGATGTACGAACCGATGCCGGTTTTCCGACATCGTATTATGCGTTTAACGTGACCTGTGACGTCATCACCTGACCAGGTTCGGGTTTTTTTATTATTATCGGGGTTATTTTCTGAACCGGAAGCCCCAGGATTATCGATTGGTGGTAGACCGGTTCAGATCCCACGGTCAGATTCTGAGATAGCAGGAGTGCCCTATTGGACACTCCAAACGGTCGCAGGTACAAAAACACGCCATCTGGTGACGGGTTAAGAGGGGCGGGGCAAACTGACCACCTCCCATGACGGCGTGTTCAGGCAAGAGGGCCATGACGGACGGGTTAAGATGGCGGCGGCTTCGGGGAGCATGGCTTCCGGTCCCCTAATTTTACTACACAGGAAGGATGTTTTCAGACTTTGTCGAGCCGCTACTAAAGAAGGCAGGAGACAAATATGTCTTTATTTTCAGACAGGCAAACAGTAAGATGAAAGCCCAGTTTATACAACGCATATCAGCTCGCCTTGACCTCAGACACTCAGCCATGGACATCATGATTCTCATCTCAAGCCGTCAGTTAAGGTAAACTTATTACAAAAGTTAAACAGCAAGATGAAGCCCCGTTTATATAACGCATATCACCTCGCCTTTATTTCAGGCACTGAGCCATGGACATCATGATTCTCTTCTCACACCATAAGTTCCAATGGGAATTTCGATCCTTGGGTAGGACATACCTTTAATAGACTGCAAGCCAGGCCAGAATGCTCTGTGCAGTGGAGCTATCGAGCTGTGCTACGTAGAGGCGTGAATGATAGAAGAACAGTGACTACTCCAGGTTATTTAGTGAAGTTGGTTTTGAGTATACCATTGCCTACTCCGCAGGATGCCTAGCCCATAATCCCCTCCATGTCACTCTGACAGCTTCACTTCTGTCTGTATCCAAACGCAAACGTCGACGCCGCCGCTCATTGCTTCGCTGCAATGTTGCCGACCACGTTATCCAGAGCAACGGAGCGACAGCGCGTAACGATCGGCGCGCGACACACGGGACATGTGTTGCTCGTGCCGCGTGTTCCAGCCACACACTCGGCGCAGAACGTGTGGCCGCAGCCGAGGGTGGTGGCGCGGCTGAACAACTCCAGACAGACGGGGCACCGCAGCTCCTCGGCCAGGCCGCCGCTCGCCGGCCGCCCGCCGCCGGCCGTGGCTTTGGTCCGTCGGCCGCCGGCTGTGGCTTTGCGCCGCCGACCGCCGGCCGCGGCCTGGGGAGACGTGCCGGTCAGCACTGAGACAGACAGTCGCGCGCGCCAGTGACGCCGCAGCTGGCCGACAGGCGCAGCGGAGATCCGAAATACAGACTGCTCTCTGCCCAGAGCGTCCGAGCACAACATTCTGTAGCTACGGAAACCAAGAGAAATGGTCAGTTGGTTACATTAACGGCAAGGATGCGCTTAAGCTGTACAGTGTATGTTCCCTGGAACACGACAAACAAATGTTTGTCAGCCATGCTGGAGACATTACACAGACGGTGGTGTACATAAGGCACAGCTCAGAATTCCAAAAGAATGAGTCTTCTCGCGATAGTCAGGGCACCTCACCGATAACGGTGAGGTAGCCACGTGCTCAAACAATCCCCCGTACATCACCGTCGCAGGGTCTTGTACAGAAAACGACGACGTCTCATTCTGGTTAAAACCCTGCCTCCCACCTCATGCAACTCTAGCTATTACACCATCCAGTGGTCTTAACAACCCACGTGAGAGGTTTCCCACCTGTTGCGACGATTCCGGGTATTTTCTCCGGAGCAGAGCCAGAATGGCCTCGTCGCTCAGACTGGCGGCCCTGTGTCGGGCCAGCACGCAGTCGTTGTACGCAGTGTGCAGGTCGTGGCCAAACCTGCACACCGGCCGCTTACAGCTTCCAGCCGCAAACTTCCTGCCGAGCCAAGCGAAAAACACGCTCGCTTTCAAGAGCTTCGCAGACAGCAGTTAGCGACGCTCCGTGCCAGAGTGGTGATCTGAACTTAAATGATGTCTGCTGGGATCGTACACTAGAAAATGCAGACACTGGCGTCCATAAACGGTAGTTTCTTATGTCATAATTCGCGGACTTTTACTTAAACCTACGTGCTTACTTCAGACTTCAAGCTTCGAAATTTTAAACCTTTTTAAGCTTAATTTGTTACTTAAAAGTTGGTACAGGCATATCCGTACAAAAGTCATTCTCACTGAACGATGCTATATCGAAAAAAGAAAATGATCTCTTTTTTTGTCGCCGCGATGGAGTCAAGAATGTGTCCTTCCAGCTCGGACCAGGGTACTTATTAAATGAAGTCCCGGAGAAAAAGGCCGAATCAACACACCTTGCTGGGACCGCTGCACCACAGTGACCTGAACAAGCCTATGGACTGGTCCTGCTGTTATATCATACCAATTTCATGGACTCACCTGCAAAAGTGAAGTTTGTTACAGGTAGTCTTATCACAACGTTTTTTAAGTGGAAACGGCTTGAGGCATATCTCAATATAGTCGTGGCATCTAGCATCCGATATCGATCCACGATTTTTAAAGTCGCGACGCAGCTCCTCAACTGACGACGGCTCGTTGGCATCCAGTCCATAGTCACGGCAAATACTCTGGAAGCAATGAGCCGATTTGTAAGAACACTGTAAACGCCGCAACGAGGTGGTGACATCAAAGGCGAGGGAGGAGCACCTGTCTGATGTTGCAAAAATAAGAGGAAGGGCATTCGTATATCTACCCATTCTTTAATGAAAAATTTCGCCCGTGCAACTTCAAAAGCGCATCACGATCCTCCTATGTCCTAACATCCGAATGCCACCGGGCAGGCTGACTCGTTCCACTGATCAGATTCCCCTACAAGGAATGTTTCTTTGTTCGCATTTACTGCTGTCTCGACAAAATGCCAAAACTGCCCGTAGAGGTAAGGCTTCAGCCAGCGAAACAAGAGAGGAACGCTGAACTGGACGTTCCAAGCTGTCTCAAAGTTAGCACTACCCCATCAAAATGAAAATGATACTCAAATGTCTATGCTGTTCTTTTTATGTATTACTTATTTTATTAATTTATGCTTCATTCCTTATTCTTCTTATGTAATAAAGAAAGATAATGATAGTTAGAAAGAAACAAAAACAGAGCCGTTGGAACCCGGCAAACAGAAAAAGTTTCTTCCAAACACACAGTCATGATTTCGAACGCTTGCAGTTGCCTTAATCTGGCTGTTTCCGAATCTCTGTGGATACCCGGGACGTAAACGGGCGGGAGCGTTCACTTTCTGTTGCGGCCCAAGATCGGACAGCAATTTCCGCTCTTCATGAGCGCGACACACGCCTCATCCACGTCACAACAGTTGACCGATTGTCACGAATCATAGCGCGCCATGCAGAAGTCAGGTCACAACGGCTAACCCACTGCCACCAATCGCAGCGCGACACATAATGCCCGGCGCCAGACCGCATTGCCATCTTCCGACCAACTCTAAACACTTGTGCTCGACCTCCACCACAGGTGGCAGTGCATTACCGGCCGAGCGCTGACCCTAAGTGAGGTCAGACGCGCTCGCAAGGGTTGCGAAAGCCGCGAACACTGGCTTTGCCACGGCACTCAGGGTAGCTGCCTGAGATCTAAGAGCGCTCAGCGCCTCCAACAAATGGCACGTGCCATGAGCCGCCTCGCCCGCTCTTACATGAGCCTGTGTGCGCGGGACCGCTCCAAGCTCGCGCCCGGTCATCACCTGGTTGTGGACGGTGGTCAGCGAGTGGCCACTGGTACAGTTGTTGCCACGCTTGCAGACGCCGGCCAGGAACAGGTGGCACATGTGCAGTCGGCGGCAGTTGGCCGCCTCGCAGCCGGCGCCCCGCCCGTGCCGCCGGCACGCCTCCGGCAACCGGTCGGCAGAGGACGCGGCAGGGGGCGTGATTCGGAATCCGGTGGGGGACGTGGCAGAGGACGTGGTACGGGGCCCGGTAGGGGACGTGGCAGAGGACGTGGTATGGGGCGTGGTTCGGAACCCGGCGTGAGACGTGGCAGAGGACGTGTCAGGAGACGTGGTACGGAACCCGGTGGGGGACGTGGCAGAGGACGTGTCAGGAGACGTGGTACTGAACCCGGTGGGGGACGTGGCAGAGGACGTGTCAAGGGACGTGGTACGGAACCCGGTGGGGGACGTGGCAGAGGACGTGGTGCGGGGCCCGGTAGGGGACATGGCAGAGGACGTGGTACGGGACCCGGTAGGGGACGTGGCAGAGGACGTGGTAGGGGGCCCGGTAGGGGACGTGGCAGAGGACGTATCAGGGGACGTGGTACGGAACCCGGTGGGGAACGCGGCAGAGGACGTGGTACGGGGCCCGGTAGGGGACGTGGCAGAGGACGTGGTATGAGGCGTGGTTCGGAACCCGGCGGGAGACGTGGCAGAGGACGTGTCAGGAGACGTGGTACGGAACCCAGTGGGGGACGTGGCAGAGGATGTGGTACGGGGCCCGGTAGGGGACATGGCAGAGGACGTGGTGCGGGGCCCGGTAGGGAACGTGGCAGAAACTGTAGCGCGGGACCCGGCAGGCGACGCTGCGGACGCCGTCGGCTGAGGGTCCTCCTGCGGCGGCGCCGACGGCACCGCCGACTTCCGCGACGGCAACCCATCGCACTGGTGATGGAAAACCCACTCCCACCCGTCTTCCTGGTGCCTGACGTTTTGGATTTCCGGGTAGAGTCGCGACGTCGTGGGTTCGACTCGTGCCGCCGTCAGGGTGGTGGACGTCCGGGCTGTTCTCGACAGCTCCCGTGCAGGGGTCGGTCGTGCCTCCCTGGCGACTTCCACGTCTGGACTGGAGAGGCAGGCAGCAGACGGTCAGGTTGCAACAGTGAACATTTCGGCCGAAAGGCGGCCGCAACAACCAGCCCATCGCCAGTAAACGATGGTTCAGAATTATTATCCTCATGCTTCAATAACTCACATAAACGTGACGAAAATACGCACAGGTCATGTTAATGGTGGGTAACAAGTTTGCTGCCTTTTCTGCGTAATTTTGCACTAATGTAGGGGTGGTTCCTTTGGAGCGTAAGCTCAAAAACGTGCAGTGGGACGAACAAGCAGCGTAGTGAGTAAAAATCGCTGGTACGTCCTCTAACAGCACGACAATTACACATGAAGAGATCGGTCAGTCCATATTAGACACAACAAAGCAGATGATTTGTTACGAAAAACCAAATTACAAGAGCCATAGCCACAGGTCGTGAAAAAGAACGAACCCTCTTACTTCACGTGCATTTTATCATCAAGCCTCCCACAAGGACTTTCGAAGTCTTTAGACCCAGTCAGAGCATCTGGCACTTACTGCAAGCTGCTGTTTTGCCTGAGCAGCTCGCGGAAGGATCGATGTGGCTGTTTTCGTGATCCAGAGCGTGAAAAGAAAAAAGGAAAATATCACATGCAAGACGTGAGCATTCCCAGCCATGACACATATTCCGCTGACGTTCGTTTCACGGGATTCACAACACGGCTTCGGCCGAGAGCCGCCCGACTTCGATCAGAGACGAGAGTGATACCAGTAATGTGGAATTCTTTGGTTTGTACTGCTGTGAAGTGTTATTCAGAGCTCCTCCGACCAATTCCAATCAAAAGAGTCCTGGGACGAGGAAATTGCCTTTTTATATACAGCGAATTCATATATATCGTACTACTTATGGAGGTGTGAAATATAGATGGACAAATTTATGATACACAATAAGCATAGAAATAATACATTACGTGCAAACCTTATGAGTCTCATAAGATTTCGGAGGGACATTAGTTGCGCCGGGAAGACTGGGTGTGCTGGACTGGATCCACTGGATGTGGATCAGGGTTCACGAGGATGAGATGGTGGACGGTACGATGAGAACGCGTACAGGTATGACTTCAAAAAGATACGCCGACACTTCAGAACATTGCTACAAGATAACCACCTAAAACACATACTGCTGATATCATAAACAACCGAAGTCATCTCTTACCAACGCTTATTTCATCACGTATCAGGCGTGCGAGAAAGTTTATGGTGGCTGGAGCCACCGGACCTGTTTAAACACCACACCATCGCACTGGTGCACGAAATCCGTCGAACTGGTGAGCCCCAATCACTGGTTGTACTTTTCTTTAGAAACAGCAAGCGACCAGGTCGCACAAGGGGTACAAGGCAGGATGACCAATAAAGCCTGCCAAACATCAGGGGCTCCGCCAGAGGTAAGAAGCAGTTCGTCCACCGTGCGGCTTCTTTACACCATTTTCTACAGCCCGGATATGTCAGTGGCATGATTCAAACGCGCTCTGAAGAGGCGTCTGGTGACAGCCTCGAGCACTGCTCGATGATGATAATGCCCATGTGCGTTTGTGTGTCCTTGACTCTGCTTTTTTGTGCCACCAAGCCGATCTTGACGTAATATCCTGTATATATGCATCTCATTACATTCAGTATGTTATGTGCGCGCCTCCACGTTGGCTCTTCCTTACCATTTGGCTCGGGCTCGAGAATAGCCCCAATGACCTCGATCATGGCATGGGGGTGAGCCTACGAAGCGCATAGATAAATAAATAAATGTACAAATAAATATACAACATATCTCGCTTGGGTAATGTGGCACATCAGAAAGAACGATTCGAGTAAATATATAACTGACAACATGTTTGGAAGGGCTAGTCAGTTCCAATTCCGATCGTCCCCCTTACAGTACTCCCAGAGGAACCACCATTTTCATTGGACCAGATGAAATCAACCATTTGTTATGGGCAAATTCTAAGTGGTAATTTTTGCCAATGCCGGCCACATGGCTGCACCGTGGCATCATTAAGGCATTGCAATGCCATAGGGAAAATGTGAGGTAAAAATGCCACATGATTGGTCATAGGGCATAACGTGGGCGACAGCCCACATTATGCCCAATAGCCGACACCCACCTCTAATGAGCCTCTCTGAATACGGCTTTCCGAAGACGATACATTAATTCGTTCTTCGTTCCAAAATATGACGCTTTCATTACTCAAGGGCCTCGAAGTGCTGGCGACATGCAATGACGTGTTCCCCATTGTGGGTCTCCTGCGGCCGATGTTCTGCCAGTGCAAATTCTGCTGAAAGAAGATGTCAAAATCGGCGTTATTTAATAATAGAAAAGCTTACCGTATCGTGAAAATGCGAATGACGCGGTTCACGAAGTAGTTTTGAAAGGCTCCAGCACTCGATTTTGGACACTTGACCATGTCTAACGTTAGCTGAGAACGCATGTGACCTGCAAATGTCAAACAAAACGACTTAAATCAAGAACATCTGAACCTTGTGTATGGCCGGTCCGTACTGAGCATTAAAGTAACAAAACTGTCAGGTCAGAAACCAGAGACAAAGCAGGTACATGGCATCTTGCTGGAATCACTGTGCCCAGCTACTGTAAGGTTAGAGGTCTTACTGAAGTCGTGTCCTCAGTCCATGTAACGCATGTAACAGACGACGCCTGCCATTCTGGTCCATTGAGTAAGGTCGTTACACACGATGTTTATAACGAATGTTTTTGCTGTGTGTTTATTATATCTCACCTCATCATATGACATAACTGCAGCATCGATAGGTACCGCAGTACGTCAGGTGTTTTTCATGATGTTTGGTTCATGCCAGGCATGCTTAAACTAGTGCACACTAGTGTTCACCACGGACCGAGCCAGCCCTATGGGCTTAGGGCCGGCCTTAGGGTCCGGGTAGGGCTAGGGCGGGTTAATCTCCAAGTCCATATGGCTCAGGCCAGGCCTGGGCCCAATTATCCCCCAAAATTTTACATCAAACCGGATATAAGCAGCTAAAGTTCTTTGCCTGGAGTCAAAGTTTATTAGAACCATGAGTCATTGCTCAGCATGGACCTCCACCCTGCAGCCTTTCTGCACACCTACTTTAACAATGGCAGACCTAGGGCTGGACTCAATCTTCATATGCATTGAACTGATACGGCCCGGGTGGGGCCTGAGGCTCACGTCAACGGGCTAGAGTTGGCCTAGGGCCTGCAATTTGGACAGTGTGGCGAAGTCTAACGTAGACATAGCATGCATGATTTTGCCCCACTATAACATCCCCGTTGATTCAACATTTGACGCAGAATCAGTCTTGAGAAATATTTAATCAACGCGAAGATAGTTAGGCACACTAACAGTAATATAAAGTATAACTCCTACCCTGAATCCGTACTGTTGAGAAATATTTCAAGCTATTCCTTCTACCTTGTTCAGAGAAATGTAATGTTATCCTAATGACCAAAGGAAGAGAGTACCCGACGCCCAAGAGAGCAAACATCCTAGAAAGAGAGGACCGGCATGGAGAGGACCCGAAAATGTCGTGTACCATTTATACGTGGCGGCTGTCGCTAGCTTAACTAAGTGGCTCAGATACGTGGTACTATCATTGGTTTCTAATATGCACAGTAATTGGTTTAGTTTATTGGGCCTTCATTGCAGACTAACGCGCTACGTATCAAAACTCAACAGTCTCAAAATATTACCTGTTTGTCTAATGTGATATGCTTGATTCAACGTTAGCCGGCTGTGAATCGCACTCGGAAACGTGTTACCAGGCGCAGGAAAGCGGATCCTACACCAAATTTCTCTTCAAACTAAGACGGAATTATAAAATGCTCCTGAAATGTTTTTACAAAATTCTCCTTTTCCTTGGAGCTGTTGAATCCTTTTGGTAAGAAATCTTCAACAACGCTCCGCGTTTCAGACAGGTATTCGGTACGTGGAACGTTTGTAGTAATGAATGTCGGTCCTTCACGACGCTGCGACTTTCGCCAGCAGAATGCGCTGCCGTCCCCTCGCAAAACCCGATCTAGAAGCCGGACTGAGGGTGCCTCAGCTTTATTTCGTGCTGAGCTGACTGCCCCAACCGCTCGCGCTTTATATGCAATGCTCGAGCATTCATACGCACCGGCTGACTGGCAAGCGTTCAATTTAAGGGTGCGCCAGAAATGCTATCCGGCCGAAGAACTTTTTTTCACTCTCCGGAAGTCGGACGGACATTTTCATTGTCTGGCCAGATAGCTTGCTAATGTTTCTTTATTGTAACGGTGACAAACTAATGGAACGATATGCTTTTCTGATGAAGCATATTTCTTTAACCACATTCCCGGCAGGAGGGGCTGAATCCGAACCCCCCCTCGGGTTTTTTGCTTGCCAATTCCAGGCTTTTCAACGCAGCCTCACGAAACTTGGTCCCTCTTTCTAGCCATATAGCTATAATACTCGCCGTGGCAGAATTTCAAAATTCTGTTTTGCTCAAGGGCGGAGCCAGGCAACGTTTTTGGGAGGCACCTCAGGCCATTTTTGGCCATGTTGAGGGTAAAAGGAAAATATCTGCCAAAAACAGAATTTTCAAGATAGAACTTAAAACTTCATATGGATGTATAGCTAAATAGTTGGGCAATGTGCAGATATGATTTTGTTCATCTGAGATCACTCTACAAGATCAGGTCAAGGTCAAAAGTCAAGATTTGGTTTTATTGCAATAATTTCGGCGCCTTTTTTCAAATGCCAAACCCGAAATATGCATGACGTACAACGGTGCCCTCTACTTGTATATCAAGTTTCAGCTTGATATCAGGTCGGGTCACGGAGCTATGATCTAAAATGTCAGTGCGCGTGCCCTTTATCGCAATAGCCATAAAATGAAATTTTAGAAATAGAGTGAATTCAAATGATTGAAAACGTTTCAAGATAATATTAAATGCACACGAGATCATTCCAAGTGACCCCAAGGTCACTGGAGGTCATTTAAGGTCAAAGGTCACAAGTTGATCTGAACGTGTGACCATGACAGTTTCCCCTTTTTTCATGTCCCTGGCACCGCCTATGCTAACATTATACAAACATTGTGATGCGACTTGTACTTCTTTAGCATAACATAACATAACATAACATGACTAGCAGAAGCCAAAAAAGTGTTTTTGCCTCTTTTGTTCATTCAGTTGTTAGAAAACCAATCTTGCTCTTTTTGGAACCCTGTGAACGCCCATGAATTTTCTGAAAATTTCAGCTTTGTGTACCCATGGTAAAAGCCCTATCCATAATCTCTCGATTCATGCCAGGTTTACTGAAATCGTTCGATAAACAACAGAGTTGTAAGAAGTCCAAAAATGCCCTGATTTTGGCATTTTTGCCCCCTATACCCGCACCTTTCAAAATTTTCTTAATTTCTTTTTGTAAGAATGTAGTTAACGTCATGGCAAATCGATTGCCGTTTGTTGCAGTGAAATCGGACGAGTAGTTCTCGAGATCTCGGGGGGGGGGGGCAAAGTCCGCCCCCCAGGCCGGGAATCGACCATACCGTCTAGCCCTCCGGGAATAGGGTTAAGGCTAAAAAAGCATGGTTTTAAAGATCTTGACTTTCACTGCAGCACAGATACAGTAGAATATTCGCATTCAGACGATTAGTCGCTGAATATAAAAGAATGTCGTTGAAAAACAGGCTTTTTAGAAACATAACGCATTTCGCTGCAGTTTATTAAGATGACGTTACGAATAAGTGCCAGCTATATGGAACCCAAAGTGACTATTTTTGGGAATTACTTAATTGTTCTTGCTTTAACTGCTTCAGCCATGGGTGCGAGGAAAAATTACAAAGCTACTTGGTTTCTAAGATGTAAGCATGCATAAATAAAATGGCTTGAACTAACATACTATTGCCCAGAAACGAAGTAACTAGATAGCTGCTCTTGGTAGCCATGGCTAAAGCAATTAGAACAAGAACATTAGGGCAAGTACTAAATGGTAACCACACGTAGGAATTACAATAAATCCTAAAAAATGCATGGACAAATTTTAGTGATTACAGAACAACGATAAGTTTTGAAAGGAAAACTCAGTACGGAATTCAAGACAGCACAATGATTCTGCGTCGATGTGCAGTGAGAAAAGGGCTTCTTTGCACCCACTTTTGCTGTTCAAAAGTCCTTTACACGCACGCCCTCCTATTCACCACGGTTTTTGTTGCGACGAGCAAAAAATAAAAAAATGTGACGGAATCCGAGCCAAAAATATGTATTTATTTCACAAGACATTGTTGCCCAGGGCTATCAGGTATCCTATTCACGACTCTCCTTTTTGTGACAAGATTGCAAATGACTGGTACAACAAAATGAGTGGCAGGGGCGCAGCCAGGGTTTTGTTAAGGAGGGGGCCCGAAGCTCACTGCAAACCGAAATCATGCGAAAACCGCCTGCTGGGAAGATGATGTGCAATGGTTTTCACAAAAAGCTGGCCTTAGGGGGGAGCGGACTTCCTGCCTTCCCCCCCCCCCCTAGCTGAACAGATATAGTGGTATATCTGGCTCCCGGACACACCTCTTCCAACTATCAGCCTTTTATGACAGACTGATATGCACGGGTCGCCAACAGCAGCCGCAGGCGATGAGGCAAAAGTAAAGGCTTTTATGTGTGGAACATCGAAACGCAGGCATCTTCTTTCTGAAAAAAAAACAAATAGTGCTTTGCCCGTGGACGATTACTTCCATCCTTCCACAGTCTTGGCCGCCTTAGTAGGCCCGGCGTAGCCGAACCTGGCTCGGAGATCACAAAAGCTTATCTGTTTTAAGGCCAAAAGTTTTTTTTTTGGTAATTTAAGCCGTACTGCCCGTGTGGATGGCGAATGTGGTATAATCGATAGACTCCAGTTTACACTGAAAACATATTTTGAAACCAAAGCGCAGCATGCGACGATTCTTCCGAATGGACATGCCTCGCCGACCATGCAAATGAATGGCATGGAAGATTATATAGTGATAAATACAACGATGCTTTATGTAGAATTAAGTTGATCTTCTCTTTAAAATCGCATGTAGTTCACGGCTACAACAGTCATCCGGGATGCCGTTTCGTGTAAATGATAAGGGGCCGAGCCAAGGGCCTGACAACGTAACTTCCCCAAATGTGAGTTTGTTGTCATTATCGACGGCATTTTTCGTTTCAGTCTCTAGTTTTCATTTACCAAATAACAAACTATGTTCCCCTTGTTAAAACCAGTAGAATACATTGAGGAGCCAAATTCACCTTAAGAGGAACCCAGACCCACATGGGGGACATAGCTCCCCACCCCAGAAAAAAGCAAATTGACACACCTAACAGTGCGCGGCGCGGTATTCAGCGTCGGGCGGCCGGGCGCGCCGGAGCAGAAATTCACGCGGCCTTTCTTCTGGGCTTCCGCCGGCGGCCGGCCACCCTCACGGCCAGACGGCGGCCATCGTGGCGCGCTGCGACGCTTTCCGACATTCCGGGCGGCGTATTTGCCCATTTTCAAGTGATTAATAATTCAGGTGAGTCCAAAATACAGAGATAAGTAGTTGCTTATTTATCTCAGGTGAGGTACTGCCTTTCGTTCCTCAATGGGCGGGTCGCCGTGCTGATATGGTTATCCGATATGACGATGTCTGAAAACCATGCGAGGCAAGCAACTGAAAACATTTCGTGTCGTATTTAACAACGCGTTGGCCGTTTTCAGTGTCCACTTTCGAGCAGCATGTGTGAATGTCGGGGACTGACCCATCTTTACATCTTCCCCTAGATTTAACCGACACCGATTTTTCTCCGTTTTAAGCACATTTTATAATCCTTTTATTCAGCCGGACAATTTTCATCATTCGGCATCCATCGAATGGTAGAAACCGCAATCCTGCCGGTGAACTACTAATTGTCGCTGATTGGCCGGCCAAATCTGACGTCGCACATCTAGTCCAACCCACTGGGCGCCCCACCAGCGACGAGAAGACGTCGAGTGCCGTCCCATGTACCAATAAGTATTTACCTTGTAACAATTGGCAAGAATACGGGTACGGGAACTGACCTAATCAGAACTGTGCAGCCCACAAATTTCACGTCTGAATCACAGTAAAATGTCAGACAAAAAACACGTTATTCATTATAGGGTATGAATTCTGAAAGTTGAGGGCAGTTGCCGCGACTTGCCATTTCCCTTTATCCTATGGCCAGATCGTCACTTGAAGATTTTGATTTTAACCGCTTGCAGACGGAAGCTGAAAATAGCATGGCAACACGCCAGATTGTTTGTTTGTTTGTGAGTCAGGACACACAGCTTCTCGGGCTCGAGTGTCCAGAATCTTGTGCCAAGTCCTGTGTTTCGTCAGGAGTAAGTCGGTTGTCAGCGTCAGCTTACCTTTTTTTGTCATGTGGGTCTTGAGCATTTAAACGGGCATGAGATCGGCATATGGTACACTGCATGACATCTTTCGCTCAAAACCACATCTTTCAGAGCAGAGCAAACCTTCACAAAACAAATTCTGAATTACCGACATGGAGATTCCCAAGCTGTATGCCTTTCTCGGAGCTCGCCACTTTAGCGTGCGTCCCCGATTTGTCGTGGGTACCTTGCAAAGCAAGCGCTTACCTGTTCACCGGCTCTCCTAGTAAAAATCCCGTGATCGCTTAACCGACACGCATCTGTCACAGGCGAACACTCAGCACGGTGGCACCCCTGGCCCACAGGGCCAGATCCGAGAGATTTTTTCGCCCATTGTTGAGCTGGCCTGTATCCATTGACTGCAACATCGCTTTGTGCCGCGATAATGCATCGGACCGGGTCCTATCAGCTGACGGACGACCATGACTGCATGACGCTATCAGCAGGGGCGGTGGACGGGGTGTGACCACGGTGGCGGCGCGGAATCGGTTTGTCGCGGGTACGCGAGCTTTTCGGGTGCGGTGGCGTTTAATTATTGAATAATCCACAACTAATAATACCGAAAGGTACCTCGTTTTTACCCTCGCCGGGTCGACCTCCGCATCCACATTTGCCAGGCCGGGGGAGGGGAGGGGGTTCGTGAGAAACCCCTCCCAAGATCTCGAGAACTGTAAGTCCCACATGAAAATTAAACATACTGTTCAAACCCCTTGGCGAAACTAGAAGGAAGCATCTGGAATTTATTCAAACAAGGTCATTATCATGGTCCATATATATACCAGAGGCAGAGGTGGCAATCTGTATTCTTTTGGAAACGTAATGCACTCCCTCCGATGTAGATCTTGGAACCTGCAAAGGTGATTTCGTCCCCTTCAATAATTTCCGCCGGTTTTAACAAAAGAAATAAGCAATAATAAGAGGAAGAACGTCCGCTATAAATAACAGATAGCAGGAAGCGTGGTAGAAAGCAAAGAAACTGTTCTAAAACATTAAGAAAGTAAAAGGTGACAAAATTTATGGAAAAACGGGCCCATTGTTTATGGGCGTCGTTTTCTATAGGCCAGGTAGTGCTAGGGGCCTACCAGTGCTGTTTTAAACCCTACAAAACGCCTTATCAATATGTTTTTGTCAGAAAAGGAATCTTTAGTCACAATTGTACATAATAATAGGAAATAGGAATGAAGAAGAAATCATGAATTTCATAAAACAGTGATAGTACAGATATATACACATCTTGCATATCTGTATTCATATCCGTCTATCTATCTATCTATCTATCTATCTATCCATCTATCTATCTATCTATCTATCTATCTATCTATCTATCTATCTATCTATCTATATATATATATATATATACATATATATATATGTACATATACATATAAGCACAAAAACATACAACGCCAGACAAAGATTTAGGACATAGCTGAAACGAGAAAAATAGGTTTAGGCCATAGAACTTCTGAATAGAAAGGTACTATCAAAGGTCAAATAGTTTTGTACCGTTCTTACGGGATTATGTCCCAGCTAGTCACATGTTTGTTCATGTCCGGATGCAGCTCGCGAATGAACAGCGTCTCGGTTAGTTTCCTGCTGACGTGGTCGAAACACTTTTGGAAAATTTTACGAGTCGCAGGCGTTTCCGGCAGGACGTCCAATGGATGACATTTCTGGAAATGTGTCTAGGAGGATTCCTGTCTTTCCTGAAATCCGCTCTTTGGTGATCCGTGAAGCGGCCCCTAGTTGGTCTGATGCATCCATCAACGTAGGCGGCGCTGCATAGAATGCAGGTGATCTGATAAACCACCTTATCAACTCCACACTTACCCTTCTGGCCAGTTGCACAGGTCATTCATCTACCCCTAGTCATACCGCAGATAAGGCCTCTGACGTTCTTTGTAGTCAATTGTTTTCTCAATGTAGGAGTGTAGCCAGGATTCCGCCGGGGGGGGGGGGCAAATGTGATAAAGGGGGCCCTCGTAACCAATGGTGTCCCTGGTCTAGGGCGAATCTTCGTCAAGGCGAGGGGTTGAGGCAAATGGTCAGCGCTGGGCTCCCATTGTTTTGTCCTTCAGATATGAAAAATGATGTAATTCTGCTTTTTTTACTACAGAGAATGACCGAAAAAATTCAAACGTGTCACCTTATTTGAGGAAATCGACGAATCCTCGTTCAGGGGGCCCCTCTGGCTGGCCAAGGTCTCCTTATGGTAGGCTCCTTCCGTCTCAGGCGCCTCTCTGGCAATTTTAGCGGTCTCATGGACTCTGCCGCGTTGGGGCCCTTTCCTGTCCTAGGGTTCCTTGAAGAGTTTCAAGGGCCCTTATTTCCATCTTAGGGGCCATCTCACCGTGCCGGGGTCACATTAACCTTCCCGGAGGCCCTCTGACTACATCCAGAACCTTCAGCTTTCCACTCACAGGGGCCCCTAGGGACTCAGTCCTCATCTTGGCCGTCTCAGAGGCTCTATGAGCCATCTGGCGGTCTCAGGGACACTTTGCTGTGGTGGGACCTGCTCATATGGGACCCTGCTGTGGTCTAAGGGGCCCTTTGGAAGCTCCAGGGGCCTTCTGTGCGTCTTAGAGGTCACGTAACCCTCCAGGAGGCCTCCCTGACTGCATCAAGAACTCGTCAGGTTCTTATGGAGACCCGTGAAGCCAATATGAGTACCTTTCGGGGTTCCTTTTAAATCTGAAGGGGCCCCTTCTCAGGCATCAGGGGAGGGGGCGATCGTCCCAATTCCTCCCCCACTGGATCCGCGTCTGGCCCTCGTAATCATTGTGGCCCCATGTGATTAAAATTACTGTCGGTTTGTAAAGGGGACCCGCTGAAGTGTAAAGGGGGTCCATGCTCGCCTGTTAAGACGTTCCTGCCGACCTGGCGATTGCCTCTTACAGGCCGGCAGGGACATCTTTACAGGAAAGCAGGGGACCCCTGAATGATCGTTTAGGGACCCCTGTTGGCCAGGAAGGTCACTGCCTGCCTGTAGAAGGCACGCAATATGCCTGAAAAGGGCCCCTGTCGACGTCTGGAGGCAGGGGCAGGGGCCTTCTTCCAGACCGAAAGGAGGTCCCTTCATAGGCTGACAGGGGCCCTTTATGGGCCGAAAGTGGGCCCTCCCCAGACAAGCAGTGAACTCCCCTACAAGCTAGCAAGGGTCCCTGAACGCTCATTCATACCACGGGCCCCTCCTCATAGCACACGAAGCCTTCTTGTGTATTCGGGGTACGCTTTCTTTAGGTTCGTAAGCCTTCTTTAACCCGTCCCCGACTGGGGGGGCAGTTGACTGCCCCCCTGAGGTTTTTCTGGGATTGCGAGAGAACGAATAAACACAGAGTCACGAGCCTTTGTGTACCTTTTGCTTCATCAATTTTACATCTCGTGTCAAAATTTTGACCTCAGGTCACGTCAGGTGCCTGACCTAGGTCAAGTCAAACAGACCTATGTCAAAAAAAGTTTAGCGCCCTGTAACTTTTTCGCAAAACAAGATATCTCAAAAATACTTTCAGGGATTAGTGATCCTGATAGATACAACAAATCTGCTATCTCAGATTTTTCGGAATTTTCTGGGTCATTGACCTAAGCTCAAGCCCATTTTTAAGACATGTCGTCGTTTTTTTTCGGAAATTGACGGAATATTTCATAACATTTTTAGTGTGGAGTCAAGCAGACATCTAGTTACCGCCATTGGGCAAAGTATCAATGACTTCCAGCCATTGACCTGAGGTCAGCTCACGAATACCTGTAGTGAGCCAAAATGCACTACCGTCGAAATCGGCGATGAATTACTCAGAATGGGTAGAAAATGGCAGAACTAGCTTGCACAGACGTAAGTAATACCAGGAACCTCAAAAAGTTTGAAAAAGTAGCATACTTTGGAAATAATCAGGCTCTCGCGAATAAAGCTCCACCAATTGTGTAGATTGGCAACTAATGAATTTTGCCAAAATTTAAGTATGGAAAACCATCACAAGAACGACTAAGATCAATAAAATACACATAGACCGTCTTTTACGCAAAAATAAAAGGAACGCTGAAATTAGTTCCCGTCAATTTGTTACTACATACGGCAGCAGCGCACGCCTACATCTGCCGCGAGAAATGCCGTTTCTTTAACTCAACGTTTCGGCGTATATATTGAACAAATTCGGGAAATTAGACGTGTATCGGCATCCGCGGACATTTACTTGTGCACTGGTGCCTTTACCTATGCGTTATTAGTCACATCCCTTGAGATGCAGGCCATTTGTCGGTCTCATGCAGTCGGCTATGAGAAAACATATATAGGGCGTAAATTGCTTACATATTATCTAAAACTAAAAATGAGACCAGATTCGAGCTCTACTCGTCACAAGCTTTCCACCGGTATGCTTATTTTTATCGTGCGACCAACCGTTCGTGAATTAGAGGGGGGCGGCCAACTGCCCCCCCCCCCAGTCGCGGATGTTCGAAATGGACCGACGGTTGTGCTCGGGTTAAGGTCTAACACAAAATCGGCACCAAAGGGAAGTCCGTTCTTTTGCCGTTCCAAGATGCAAAACACTAATCAGATGTGCCGCGACAGTTCCGGGCAAGCAACGCCACATAAACGAACGCAAGAAGAGATTTCGCCTATTTTCAAGTGAGCTCGAGACCATTGCCAACCGTCGATACGGCGTCCTTTCCAGCACCTGATTTTGCCAACCGCGGGTCGCACCGAGACGAAACCTAGTCCGTTGGACACAAAATCGGTTGGAGAACAGCCATGTAAATCGCCGCACGCGGGAACCAGCACGTGACGCATGCTAGCCACGGGGACACGAAAAAGGCCGTTTTGCAAGCTTTTCAACATAGTGTCAGGCTAAACTGAACCTTCGATAATAATGACTCGGCGACTATGTAGCCCCATGTCAGAAGGTAACGACTGCATGTCATTTCATAGGGCCGACCTTGTCTGCCAAACGAGGTAAATAAGGCACGCACTCAGCATGGGGCATTTCCAGTTTTCGGGTCTTTTGTGTTTACAGTGTGATTGCGGTGGTATGGAGGGTGAGACTGTTGGCAAAACTGAGACCAGTGGAACGAAAGGAAATTCGTCGTTTTGGCGCTGTCATAAAATAATGACAACAATCCACCAAACTTGTTCTGCTATGACGCATCAGGTAAACCGGTGCTAGTCGTGATTTTGCGGAAAATCGATATATTACGAGGCATTTGTGTCCAACTGAAATTGTGGCGACGCCATTGGGAGCATACCGTTTAAAATATCCCGCTATTTTCCTTAATCAAATGTGAACAGTCAGCGTAAGCCACCTGTTGTGTCTCACTGCGGTCGGTTCCAATGAAAGTGTACACAAAAAGTCTGCATGTTGCGTTTTGCATGTCTTCTCCTTGCCGATCGCGGTCAAAAACCAGCTTCTCTCGCTGTTAACTGAATTTTTTTGTGATTCCATTCTGTTCGGTTTGACCTTGATGCGACCTCCAATTTCAGGAATTCAGTACGCTAGATGACTACAAAAAAGGTCACTGTAATAAGCACAAACGTTCGGTCAGATTTAGATGCAGATATACAAGCACAAGTAGGATTACACAGAGATGGACAGATATTGGTAGACAGAGACAGGTACAGGGAATGAGACGAGGACAGAAAAAGAGACAGAGACAAGCAGAAACGAGAATGACTGCGGGGGAACAAAGAAAGGCTTGGTGAATGTGAGGGGGACTGAGGAATATCGAGGAGACTGACAGAGATTGACAGAGATCGGTGGACCGACGGGGATCGATAAAGACCGGTGGAGAGCGATGGAGGCCAATAAAGACAACAAAAAAAACGACGGAGATCAGTTGAGACAGACAAAGACCGATACACTTCAACCGAGTTTTAGAGACCGAAAAACCGATAGACTGATGGAGACCAAAAGGGACCAAAAGAAACTAATGGAGGTCAAGCTAGATCCAAGCTAGTTAAAACGGATGGAGGTCCATGGACACCGAGGGAGACTTGCTGACACCGACGGTGACAGACAGCGCGAGCTATCTTTACGGAGCCTGAGGTTATGAAAATTGACTTAGGTGGACTATATATATAAAAAACACATTTTGCATTTGTTCAACTTGGGAACCTGGAAAACCGGAACAGAGCAGAAATGTGGCAGTGGCTACTTTATGCCTCAGGGCGCTGCATGAAGGGAAACTGGTTGATAATAACTGTGGAAAAAGATTCTGATTGGAGCGTACTGCGCTCTTTCACATGACGTCTGATACAGACATTCACTGATAGGTTCAACGTACTCAAAGCGAGCGTGTGTCCATGTGCGAAGTGTAAGAACATACAGACAGACCTGCCGGCCAAGGCACGTCTCTTTCCATGGAAAATCGCAGCGCGATTGTAAAGCAGTACTGCTGACAGCTTGGTCAACCGTTCAACAGGAACCATACTGAAGTGCGCAGCGTGACTGTGAAACGGTGCTGGGGTGCTGGTGTGAGAATTTTGCGGAGACTGTCGACGTTTGCTTCAACGAACGGAAGCCGTTTGTTGGCAATGAAACGTGCAATACGATCCTTGGACGGTCCTGAGGTCAATTCGATCAGCTTTTTGACCAAAACTGGATTCGAATGTAAAATTTGTACACGCAAAGGGCTTCAAACATGCGGCGAGGCAAGCAGCCCGAAAAGGCCGGTGCGTTCGAGAAACGCATGCGCCTTGTGGCATTACTGGGACCTAGGGGGTCGCATTTCGGGGGTTACATGGGCGGGGCAAGCCGACCAAAGGCCCGCTGCTCGTGTTTCTCTGCCCATGGACACGACAGCCGGATTCGCCGTACTTTTGTGTGATCGTTTTATCTCGCTACCGGTCTCAACAGTTTATGAGATTGAACCGGGCAGAACGGAATCCAGCAGAATCGTCTCAAGCATGAAAACAGTTACTGATGACTTCCTTGCACTAATCTCTGCACACACAATAAAATTCTAGGTGGCCGGATTTGAAATCTGTCCGAGGTTAAAAAAACTGCGTTCATTTTCTATTTTCTTCTCTTTCATTTACGAATACATGCCTCGCCATCCATATATTTCATTGGCATTCTCTTCCTAGAACGTATCAAAGACTTGATCGGGCATGCGCTGTTGGCAAAACAACGTTTTCACTGGAAGGAATTCGTTATGTGCCGGGGGGGATAAGGGGATTTGGCGGTCACTGGCGGGGATTCCCCCCAGTTAACATGTTAAAATAGGCCCCAGTGACTCTGCCGCCACATACGTCCCACAAACCCCAGCGAGTTGACTGTGCTGTCTTTGGTCCAATGGGAGCACATTTTGGCGAACTCGTCATCAGCTGGATCATGAAGCATTTTGGACGTCCAGTGACACTCTGCCAGGTGGCTGAGGTGATAGCGGCTCCTTCACGCGGGCACCTACGCCACTGAACTTCCTATCTGGTTTCCGGTTAATTTTTTGACACCGTTGATCAAATAAAGATTGAATTTATCCCCAGATATATATATATATATATATATATATATGTGTGTGTGTGTGTGTTTTTCTTTAAAAACGATCGCATTTTCCGCATTTTCTAGTTTCTTGATGTATCGTGTAGTCGAGATTACGTATCAGATGTACAAAATTATTCCTTCGTTTGTGTACTAACAATCCGAGACACTTATCTCGTCTTCAGAGAGGCGGAAGTTGGCGCAAGTACCTGTCTAAATCATTTACGGTGCACCAGGTTTACATGTAACATATGCCGTCAGTAGTGAAATAAGTATGTATATAAGACCATTAATCGAAGCGCTGGATTCAAGGCCCTTGAATCCGAAGACAAAGTCTCGCACAGTTGCCGCGAGCGTCAGCGTTACCCATGTGGAATGGACCGAAGAACGTGCTTTGAAGCCCGTTCAGTAGCTGGAAGTTACGGAAGTCATCAACGCACGCTAGACAGGCACTAACCAGGTAGGAGCGATGACCAAGTGACCAACCGATTACAGTTCAACTTGAAGGTCAAATTCAGGTTCAAACAACGGCGAACCTCATACCTATAGCCCAGTACCTGTAATTCAATAACCAGTACCTATGCCTATACCTATAGTCGTTGACGGCATGTCGCTCGGACGTTTGGCAAACCGCTCCGCTGCAAGAGTATTCCTTGTTTTATTGCTGCTGTTGTCACATGCCGCTTCTGCCCTTGTTCAAAACCAGGCAATTGAATAAACTTTTGATTTATATCTCTCAACCTAATCGTACTTGTTAAACTCGAGGAATCCTGTCCTGTTTTGTCTCTTTGTTTGGCTTTGTTGTTCTTTTATAGGAGGACACTGTCCCGCTCTTCCCCACCGTGGCATCGACGGTGTCAGTACCTCGACATAGATGGCAGCACCTGCTGACTGGACTTCTTGCGACCCACCGTCGTAAATCGTAAGTTTCGCCCGACTCTCGCCGGCCCCGCCGTGATACGCCCAGCGAATTCCCTCTCAGGCAGATTACACAGCGCGAGCGCGCGCACGACCCTACTGCAGAGCGTGCGATGCGATTCAAGTCCCGATGGTTAGTTGATTCCGCCCACTGCGAGGGCGCGACAGCGGTGGCCCATCAGGCCCTTGGCGTCTGCAGTCACAGGGGAACAATTAGACTTCGTATACTGACACTACGTAAAGGAACTAAACAGCAATAAATGCACGCAGCGTTTGAAAAGGAGGCTTCCATTTCCCGGAAATGCTCAACGAATGGAACACTGGAGCCCAATCAGCCCTTTGTAAGTCAAAATACGAAGACAATGGCATTATCAGTGCCTGGCTTATAGCGTTAGTTCGGAATGCTAATGACTACGCGAAGAAATTCGTAATGACAAAAACGGCATGTCTTAGTACTGCATCGAAGTATAATTACAGGGCCACTGGCAACACTAGCGCAGACAATGCCGAAAATGATGACACTGTCGATACCGAGACAAGGTGCTGTTGAAAGTTCGATAAGGAGAAAAATATCATTGGAACATAAAGTCAAATTCAAACTCCACTGAACCATACCTAGCAAGGTTACAGACTTTCACACGCCACAGTTCTCGCCACGCGGGTACAGTTGGCGTGCTGGGCTATGCCTAGGGTCGATGGGTTCGATAAACATGCGCTGAAATTCTGACTCAAGAACAATGGAATATGCACTGACCGCCGTCACAGTGTGTCGCGGAGGCCGGGGCAACAAAGTGACGCTCATGATTACGTTACGTCGATGCATTGACATGAGCACGGCCTATCTGAGGCAAGGGGCGTCACGATTGCTCAAACATCCTCCATGGGTTCACGATGGACAAGCGTCTGTTCGTGAATGTGAAAGACAAGGAAAGTTCCTATACTCAGCACGCTCACGCTCACGCTCACGTCGCTCGCAAACGCGCCCAAGCAGCCATCGCACTGGACCATTCTTTAATGTAAGGAAGAACAAGCAGAGCTCAGGTCTGCTAAAGCTGACGCGCTCAGCTCACCTTTGACGTGACCTATGACCTGGAAAAAATTGTGAGGCCCATAAATGTGGCATATCCGGGTCGCATCACTCGAGGGCAGTCCACGACCGACTAAACTACCCGAAATCAGTCCATCGTTTCGGGGTTACTGAGCGGGAAAATAAAGTCCTACCCTTTCCTCCAGCAAATACAAGCTGGCGAAACATCCCGCCAACTGTGGGGCGGAAGGAATCCGGTTGACCACGTCATTAGTGTCGCCCAATCGACGGCGGAGCCTCTGTCTGTCTGTCTGTCTGTCTACCTGCCCGCCTGCTTGTTTGCTTGTGTGCCTGTCTGCCTGTGTGTCTATGTGTCTGTGTGTCGGTCCGTTTGTCTGTCTCTCTCTACCTCTTTATCTCTCCCTGTCTCTCTTTCCCCCTCTCTCTCCATTTCTATCTATCTATCTATCTATCCCTCTCTCTGTCTCTCTGCCTCCCCCTCTCTCTCTCTCTCCCTCTCTCTCTCTCTGCTCCAGACCGCGGTGGGTGTCATCCACTGTAAGTGTTTTGAACTGGACGCGGAAGAACGTGCCGTTCCGGCGGGCCGACCATGACAACGTGTGCTGACCACTTGGAACCTGCTGCAGCTCACCACTCTGGATCTGCATTTCAATCGGCTTCACGGATTTTTCCTGACCGGTTAGTTTCACACAACTTTCATCCGTACGGATTTATTGAAGAACACGAAAGACAACACCGACCTACGGTCCCAATACAGAGAAGTCAGTGAAGGAGGGGTGAATGGATGAAAACATGTCAACACAAACTAAAGTTATTCAACAAATGTGAGGAAGCCTCCCTGAGCAGGCAGCCGTCGGTTGGCCAGCCCACCAGGCAGCCTCATCGGGGTCGCCTACCCTACCACACTGCACGACACAAATGAAACGGACAGAATTTGAGAAGGCGAGTAAAAGAAATAATCGAAGTCAGGAACGAACGTGATGAACGAAAACCCCAAAACAACAAATACTGACTGCGGATGCCGTAGATGTCCGGAATCCGGAACAAGGCAGCTGCAAGTGCAGACCAGGTCCTGCCGCAGCAGATATCGGTCTAGCCCGTGCTCTCTGCCGGTCAGCCCTCCTCGAGTGGGCCCAGAAATGGGGCTGCCTACAACCGTGCACGGACACTTACAGAGGGTCTCCCGGCTTAAAGGGTCTGAAAAGATTCCAAGAGGATAGGGCAAGTGCGAACTGAGAGGAGGGAGAGGATCGCGCAGAAATTGGAAGCAGCAAGAGTTCGGTTGAAACAGGGATAATGAACGGTAAAAGGGCTTGCACATAGAGACTCGGCTGGCGGTGGAAGTCAGGCGGGCCTATGACAGCCAGTGTCCGGGATGCATGCAGAGAAACCGGTCCGCAAGTCTCACTCAGACTGCCTGCACACATTGGATCCCGCGTGACTTCCACACAGCGGCCCAGGGCAAAGCGGATTCGCCAGCGCCCGCTGAGCGCCGGGCCTAGCGGTGCACGAGACACGTCCCCGGTGTCGGTGACCGCTCAGGCCGACGGCGGTGCCTGGCAGATGGCCCATGGCGCCGTGTGGTCGCTCAGGACCTTCGTCGGCGCGTCCTTGCGCAGGACGATGTAGCGTGGAAACGGGTCGCCTCGTTTGAACTTCCCGTCGATGCCTTTCGAGGACCTTACATTTACTGCCGTCCACGTTCTTCCAAGGCATACCCTTGGAGTGCCGGCAGACGCCCACCCAGGCTTCATGCGGGAGGGTGCGTCCCACCTGGGCCAGAGCGTCCAGCTCCTGTTTGCTGTGCACGCTGACCAGGTCGGTCCCTCTTTTGGTGCACAGGGCCCGGGCGGAGGACCAGGTGAGCGGGGTGGGAGGACTTCAGAATCAGGTGCTGCTCGGCCGCGGACGGTCGAGGTGGCGCTGCCGGTAGCCGGGCCAGTCGTCGTGGTCGCGACGTTTCCGAGAGCCTGCGGAGGTGGCGGTTTCTCCGTAGTCGCCGTAGGGACGGCGACGCCCTGGTAGGAGGCCGTGCCGGCGGCGCAGGCCTGGCGTCCGGTGCCGGCCCCGTACAGCCGACACGTGCCGTCTTCGCCGTACGTCAGCCCATGGCAGGAGGCCGCGCGCGCGCACCGCAAGCAGCAAGCGCGGAGCCGGGCGGCGCGTAGAGACGGCGCCGGCGCACCGGCCGGGCACAGCTCGGCCCGGGAGAAGAGGCGCGACTCGAGCGCCGGCGCCGGCGACGGCAGCAGGCAGAGCGCGGCGGCCACGGCGGCGGCGAGCCAGCGCGCTCGGACGCGGCCGCCGGCCGGCCTCAGTCCGCTGCTGCGCGCCATCTGTCGTCAGGCGGCTGGCGAGAGTCCGGCTCCGGCGGAGACTCCGGGCAGTGCGGCGCGGCACGCGCTGGCTCAGTCTCAGACAGCAAGGGTCCACCGGAAGGGTCAGATGAGACCGAGGAGAGCGCTCTTCGGGCGTTCGTAGCGCTGACGCGATCGCGGCCCCTCCGACGACCACCCGCCGCGCCCGACGCGGCGTCGTTAGCTCGCGCAACGCTGACTAAGCCTCCTACCGGTGGGGCGTCTGCTGGCCTGGCGTGCTCGCAAACGCCAAATACCAATCACGAGACACCAGCGATCCGAGCTTTGATCACGGGTCGTCGGGAATGGATATGGTGTTTGGACGTCCACAGGTCGGTTTACAGCGCGGTTTATTGCTAAAACGAATTACGATGAAATTGCCGTCCCCAGTACATTTAGCATGCAACCGTTTACTTCCTCGCAATTTGTGGTGACTAATGGCTGCAATCATGACAGTGAAATCGATTGGATACCAAGGCTATGCGAATGTTATATGCATGTGTATATATATATATATATATATACACACACACACACACATATATATATATATATATATATATATATATATATATATATATATATATATATATATATATGGGTCATTCCATGGCAACGCAACCAATAAAAGTGCGATTTTAGCACGGCACCCCCTCAGATTTTTACGGCATTCAGTCCTAAGGGGTTCTTCATAGCCCGTATCCCAAATATCGGGTCGAAATCGCCCTCAAGCAAATAGTTTGGCTGCTACAGTGACGTCAATTTATGACGTCACACAGTGTTTAGCAATCTTTGAAGCGTTGTATTTCTGAAAGGTGATGAGATATTTCAAATCGGTCACCAGCATTTCAGATACAATTGTTTGTCTATTTTATTTGTGTACTAGTTTTGTATTTTCGCTTCTTGAAAATATATTACATTATCGATTAAAAAACGTAAAGTTGAATTTCAAGACTTACATGGTCTTTGATTTTCTTGAAAATGAGATATATGAAATCCGCATGTTTTCTTACCCTGGAACCATCGGGAAAACAATGGGTATCGCATAACAACATATCCTAACGTCCCGCGTTCTTCTGGGACTTCTCGCCAAACACTCGCCAGAGCGCCGCGCCGATCACCGCGTCACCAGGGTGGCGTTCGGCGCGGCCGCGGCGGCCGAATGGGAGTGGAGCCTGGGGGGAGGGGGTTGTCGCTGTCTTGTTTATGATCATCCCTTTGACGATGATTGTTTTGGAATGTAAAGAGTTGACAATTTGTGTGGATATTGGATGTAGACCGACATGGACCGTTTTACCACTAGACATCGCTCCGCCTGCCCTAAAATGAATTACTGAGCAATGTTTGACAAAGTTCACTAAATGTTGATCACTGTATTCTGACAAGCATGTGCACATCAACTGAAAAAAAATTATCATGACATGGGTACCGCACAGACACGATCTTCCTGTCGCATTACCTCGCTGTTACGACCAGAGAAACTGACGTATCCACCTCATTCCATCACACGGTCTGAAACCTTCGGCTCGAGATGCTTGCCGATGTTTTGTATGCCTCCACCGTTGTTGAATTGACAGGCCTAAAACAGTGAAATCCCCTGTTGCCTTTGATTTGTCTGGCTTCATCAAATCTGCTCTTCAGCTTGGAGTTCTTTTCGGCTATGTCGGACTCCGAGACGTAGAAGAAGTGAATGCTTATAACAAACATTATTCACAGCTCTTAGTAGCCTATTAATACTTCCACATCCAACAATGAACGAACTTAGTCAGCAGCCATTATCAGTTATGCAGTACAGTATTGAAGAAATATAGCTGTCCAAAAAATGTTAAAAATTTCTGCTGAATCGCGAAGTTATCTGACTAAAAGTTAATCAATTTAATGAGATTGCACCTTTTGTAGCTTAATGGCTTTGCAAGTTTTTCTTATAAGACATTATCACTAAAATATTGATGAAATCAGTGTGACATTGTTCAGGCTTAAAGAAAACAAAATTTACAGTATGGAATATTATTCATTGTGTCTTACCATCCACTGAGGTTTTGCAGAAGAGGAACATGGCCTCCAGCGTGCAGATCTGGTCTGCCTCTAGTCTCTGCAGGCTGGCACGAACTGTGAGTCTTTTTGTGGTGCCACCGATGCCGTCACGTGGCCCGTTGCCGTGACAGGTGGCAAAGAAATGCCACTCACACTGTATCCCGAAGTCTTCTTTGTGCATGATCATGTTCCTGATATTAAACTTGTTCTTATACTGTGAGACGGCACCATCGGTGAAGTAGTGAACTTTGCGTACGTCTGGGTGTCGAGATTTGACGCTCTCCAGCACTTCCCATTGGAACGCAAAAACAGCTTGTGTACTGTGTTTCAGGCTGTCACTTATTACACAGTAACTATCACAATGCACTTCGTCGCCAGATTTCGTATACACTACTAAAGGGTGTACGGTCGCTTGGGCATTTTGCCAATAAAATACCTGAATTGCGTCTTGTACGACGAAAGAGCAATTTTCAGCAAAATCACCCATAACTATCGCGTTTTGGGCGGTTAGCCTGCCGTTCAGCTCCTTTAGATGAGTGTTTTGTGCTTGTGCAATGTAGTGATGGGACCGAAGTCGTGCGATAGAGCTTACTAAGATGTCTATAAACTCGTCCCTGGTTTGTCGTACAGAGGCAAGAGTTGTTCGATCTAAGCTCAACCACTGTTTGTATTCTATTTCCTCTACGCCCAAGGCCTTTTCCTCGTCTAAGAATGTTCGAAGTTTCCCGTCCCCGGGACATTCCTTACATTTGCCAAGCATGCACGTTTCTCTCTAAAGATCGCAAACTGTCATTTTCATGAGGTCATCGACGCTAAGATCTGGGCGTACTGACTTTATCATGAGTTTTGGATTTTGATGGTGGACGCAAGTGCATACAGAATGTGTGCCACTTGCTCCTGGCACATGGCGGCCTGAGGCTGGCAAATACTGAAAATCCCACGGGCTCTGCAGTTTCAGATTTATACTGTTGGTAAATTTCTCGTAGATCTGAAAGCACCAGACGTTTCTGGCGGTGACGTTTTTCCCCATCAGGATCACGTGCGCTGACCGTGTCTTTTTGACCAGCACACAACCTGCTAATATTGTCCCGTTTATAAAACCGTTGGACTTTTTTCTTTTTCTCGTCTGAAACGGTAAACGACGGCTTCTTTGGACCTGGCTTGGCCATGACACCTTCCGCTGCCTTTAGCGCCCGACTTCGTTTCACCATATGAATGGTGGCACCAAACCTCTCGGCTATTTTTCGATCGTGAACGGTGATAATGTCAAAATTTGGAGCTTGGCTGCGTATGAAGTTGTAGGATGACTGAATTTATCGGCCAGCTCAGCCATCATTTTTTTCGTACAATATGTTTGGAACCGCCTCGTCGCCCCTAGACTTTTCTTGGTCAGAATCGACTTCAGCACCATATGAAGCTGATAGACGTTTTGCCACCGCAGTTTTCACAGATGCTAGTTTGCTTCGGCCTTTCTTTTTCCTTTCATGCCCCTTCAGCCCGCCCGAAACAAAAGAGAGAAGGGTTCTTTTCTAAACACATCTAAACCAACTGTACATGTTTTCAGACTCCTTTCAAAAGATTCGATTTTCTACATGTCCATTATCAAATAACACCTGATGCGGGACCTATATAACGTACAAAATGCTAAAGATGTTCTGTCATTCCAGTGGTTTTAAGTCAAAAACCTCACGAAAAGCGTTAGGAGAAGTGAACTAGTACATCCGCATATTGAGCACCTATGTGAGGACAGCGTATTTATTCAGACTCTGATACTGTCAGTACAAAAAAAAATTATCCCCGTGCTTTCGAGAACGCATGCCCATTTGTTATACGAACAGGGTGAAAGTGATGATTGTTGACGTAGAACTGATGCATTGTGACTTTAAATCGTGCAATTTTAATGATCTTGGAAAATATTTATTCAGGCTAACAAGTGGGAAGTGTTGACAACAGCCACCATTTTAGACTTTCCAGTGCTCCTAGTTAGGTGTCTACCAAAATAGGCAAAAGTCGCTGCTTGCATGAAGTATCGACATGCTGTACACAAAAACAAGACCGCCATTTCAGTGCGACCCACCTGTTCGAACGGGTGTTTCACCGACCACGTCCATGATTGTATCTAGTTCCTCAGTAGCAATATGTTGCACTGGCGTTCCTTCAGTTTCCGAAGACGACGGCACCGTTGAAGGGGTAGATGATGAAGCTTCTTTGTCTTCCGGATTCACGTCAGGGATCTTGTCTCTTTTTGCTGGCTGGCCAGATGGACCTGGCTTTGGTTCATCACGTCCACGGGCTTCAGAGTCTCTTTTAGGAATTAGTTTCCTGCATTTCACACACACTTTATCGCCAGGTGATAGAAGGTCTTGTAAAGACTTGTGAGCTTTGATGAATGATGCCGACACCGGTCTAACAGAGCTATAAAACTTTTTACTATGGGGTAAGCCGAAAGGACTTGAACAGAGTTTTTGCTTTTCTCTGTAACTGGACTTCATTTCACACCAATGCACTCTCGCGAATGAAACACAAAGGTCCGTCGCCTGAGCCACACTGCACACGACTGTCGGTGTTCTACAACTGCATGCGTAATGGGAGACATCGTCGCTTCAGATGGTAGACCGACACTTGAGCATTGTCGCTAACAAGACACCTTCGGTTCGTTGTCAGACGATCACGCAGGTGATCTGTCGCCTCCACCTCCTCTTCCCCTTCCCCTCCCCCCACCAGGCTCCGTTCCGACTCGGCCGCCTCGGCCGCGCCGAGCGCCACCTGGATGCCACTATCGGCGCGGCGCTCCGGCGCGTGTCTGGCGGGATGCCCTAGGAGAACGCGATACGTTAGGATATAATGTTATGCGATACCCATTGTTTTCTCGACGGTTCCAAGGTAAGAAAACATGCAGATTTCATATATGTCATTTTCAAGAAAATCGAAAACCACATAAGTGTTGGAATTTAACTTTGCATTTGTTATTCGATAATATAATATATTTTTAAAAAGTCAAAAAAGTCAAACAAATACACAAATAAAACGTCAGACATTCCGTCTCTGAAATGCCGTTGACCGATTTGAAATATCTCATCAACTTTCGGAGATACACCGCTTCAAAAATTGTTTAACAATGTGTGACGTCATAAATTGACGTCACCGTAGCAGCCAAACTATTTGCTAGAGGGCGATTTCGACCCGATATTCGGGATCTGGGCTATGAAGAAACCTCACAGGACTTAATTTCCTAAAAATCTGAGGGGGTGCCGTGTACATCATTGGTTGAGTTGGCATGGAATGACCTTTATATATATATATATATATATATATATATATATATATATATATATATATATATATATATGATGCATTTTAGCAGTATGTTTTAACTTCAGAAGATGTCATTAACCCGGCATCGTCTGGCGTGTTTTTATAAACGCAAATGCCTGAGATGTCAAATAGGGCATCCCCCTGTTCTCTCAGGACCTCATCGTCGGATGTGAACTGGTCTGCCACCAGTCGATAGCCCTGCGTCTTGCGGTTAAGAAAATACTATGTTAGCCCTGGTCACATGACTGGTGACGGCACTGGTCACGTAAAACGCATTATAAGACGTCGGAAAAACTAAAATACCGGTTCGTACACCTTATCATCAGCAATACTGGTCTTAGGGCCTTCAGCTGGGTATCAAACAAAACGTCACGATCGTTGGCATCAGAATGCTTAATGCCCAAATGCTTAAAAAAATGTTGGAGAAAGGTCAACCTAGATCGGGCTAAATATTGGTCTTACTTTGCAGGAGAAAGATCGATACTTACTCGCAGCCGTTTTGATCTACGTGGCAAAAAAGCCGAAAGTGACAGCTTCTGATGATCAGTTTTACATTACCTGTTTTCCATTCAGTCAAGTTCATTTTAGGTCAGGTTGGATAAGACTGTGCTACTCCTTCTGACAAAGAGAAATAATTACTCTCAGTGATTCTTAAATTTGTCAAATACAGAAAGTGAAATGATCTCTCGTGGTAATAAAATCTGCTCTGAAATGCTATCTGCTCCTTACCGGGTCAAGGTCAAGCTAGGTCAGGACAGATAGTCCTTTTTCATTTTCTGTCTAGGAACAATAATTGCTCTCTGCTGCTGAGGAACGATCTTTCGCAGGCAATGTTGTATTTCATTTCGTTTCATCATGATACATGATATATACTAAGACGTTACCTGACGTAAGCTCACTTGCATTTGGTGAACGTTGCTAGGAGTCACATATGTATTTGCTTCTCTGGCTTCAACGATGTGAAAGGTCAGCGACAACCACTTCTACCACCCACAATGCAGATCAGTTCAGCTGTCATGATGCATGTGACCTAGCATGATCGCTAATGTTCATGTGTCACGGTTTTATATGTTTTTGGGGACCGTGTCCTATGCAAATTCAAATAATCTATGGATTATACTCGCGAATATTATGAATAAAAGAGAAGACGGAGCATGTTCGAGCCACCGCCCGAAGAGGCAAAAACATGCATACAAGGTCCGTGCATGACGTCATGTATCCCTGACCTTACCTAACATGGAAATGGTTTTTATGCCAAAATATGTAAAATTCTATGTGTTGGATCGTTTTTTGTTGTCGACAGGTAGACGACAAAGTCATCTGCCAAAATTGTTCGCATATTTGTGAACGTTTCGGTGTGGTTTAGACCATCCTCATCACAGCATAGTGAATAAAGCCTAGAAATACAAGACAGCCATGTGTTGACCATACACGTGCGGATAATTAAAGCAACACTGCTGCACTGATGAGTGACGGATACATGAGACATGTAAGGGAAAAGGAATTGGTCCGGAAATGCATGCCACTCCCACCTTTTACAACATGAAATTCATTCTTTCAGAGCATGAATGAAGTGACCAAGCGTCACACACGGTCTGATTTGCCTGTTTTGGTTCGGCGATTCTTCGGAAATCAAAATGGTTCCCAGGACATTCAGGCGCCTCTTGCTTGACTCCGACCTTAAGATTCTTGTGTTGTCTGTGAGGTCTGTTCGAGTTAGTCGTTGTGCATGCTCCTGAAGTGTGTGCTGTTTCGCTGCCCCGTCCTGTAGGTGCATAGTGAGTCTGCGTGACATCGTGGTAGAAGTGTCACGAATGTAGCTCACTCCACGAGCCTCCCATCTTCGTCTGGACATGATTATTTGTAAACTACATTTATCCGCTTTAGTGTGCTGGTGTTGTTGACGATGCTGTTTTCCGTTTGGTGGTTTTGGAATTTTCTTTTCTTGTCACCTGTAGTAAACGACAAACTCGATCTTGGTTGACTGGTCGGCGCTGATCACTTTTCTAGTGGTGACGTTCTGAATGACTCTCTGGTCGATGTAATAGGAAACATTTCATTCTGATAGAATAGTGCAGTGTGTTATACATTCTAGCAGAACAATACGGTACAATACAATAATATGGAACTACTTGTAGGAATACCGGGCACGTTGGAAAGTCCTTGCTGTGCTGTCGAAGAAATCACTAGACCCTATTTTCCTAAAAGTTTGGAGCTGTTTTTGACTGACACTGAATTTGAATGCATACGTCAGCATAGTGGTGAGCAAATGTATTCGTCTCCTGATCGGTTTTTGGTAGCTAAGACACTTGCTCTTTCGTCCGTGAGTCACACCGAGTCTTTTAATCGTTGTGGTTCACGGCCTGAGTATCTCGCGGGATAGACACTGCACTTCCGTGAATGTTAATGGATCAGTTTTTAACGGTAATCAACTCCGCGAAATCATCAATTTTATAGTCAGCCCCATTTCAGGTCGTCGTGAATTTGATTGCGACTTTGGCATGCGGCGTTACCTGCGCCCACGCGAACTCCCGAAATGTACGACGCATAGCTTCCATACATTGTGCACAAGGTCAGGATGAACAGGGAGCTACCTAATTTCGCTGCTGTCTTGCACTGCCTTGTTGACGCACATTTTTTGCAGGGGGCCACGCACCAAGGCAGCCTGCTGCGTCCCCCGCCACCCCTGCGGCTGACGGTTAGTCTATCGCATACCTGGCAGCCGCGCTGTATAGCCGGCTGGTGGAGGTGGTGATGCGGCTTGACCAGACGGGCTCAGAAACGTGATAAAGGCTCGCGTGGCCAGTGATAACTGACAATGCTATCTTCGGTACGCATGTTTTGCCCGTGTTTTCCTGCTGCGGAGAAGTGATACGAAACAAACAAAGCTCGTGCGGAGAGTCTGTTTGCAACGCATGGCAAATAGCCACTTGTCTTGTCTTGACGCCGACCATGGGCGTAGCCAGGATGTCGCCGAGGCAGCAGTCAGTGCAAAACTAAAACTTTGCTCAAAACTGCACACACGCCGAATTTCGGCCACTTCATTTTTGAGGTCTGGAAGTTCGTATTTATTTCCGCGTTTGGTGCGCAAAGGAACGTAAAGCTTTTCAATCCAGGAGGAAGGGGCCTTTGGCCCCTTGGCCTCCTTTCCTTGGCTACGCCCCTGACACAAGATATGGGTCCCCACCTCTCCCCAAGCCATTTTGTGATTTATGAGTTGCCTCTTGTGCGCTGCCAATGACTAACTGCAGCGTCCTCAACGATATAGGAGAGTTTCCAAAGTTGGTATGGCAGGACTACATTAAGGCCATTTCTTTCGATGCGATACCATAGGGTTAGCATCACACATTATCCAAAACTGCTATGGCAACTGCCATACTTACCGTATGAGCTGCACACCCAGCGTGCTTGCGTGTGTTTTGTTTTCTATTTTGTATATTCTCATTCTGCACTGGAGATGGTAATGATGCTACAAAGAAAAAAAGCAGCAGTGACAGCATTTCAGTTGGATATCAAAATAAATCCATGTAAGTTCCCGAAAATTAACATTTCTGAGGCACTGTTGTAGGCAGTAGATATTGATGTAATTATTACATGGCTTCTTTTGTTGCATCATACTGGTAATTTCTTCAGGGTCGCGGGTACCTTCTAAAATGCGTTCCGTTCCAGTACGACAGTCAGTTAGGCAGACAGGCATCCCCGTGATAAAAGAGAGGAATGCTAACTTTGTTTTCTAGCGTCACTTCATGATGATGGACATTTCAGCCCTGCATGAAGGCCGGGTTACCAAAGGCACTAAAAATATCGGTTTTGGGTGACCCCTGGCAGACTTATGATAATTAGCCATCAGAGGAATGGGCCAACACTTGCCTTTGGGACATATTCGGCGCGGCGCGTATGTGCGCGCCACGAATGATTTTGGTCTGGCTGTTGTATCTGTTCTCAGAAGTGTCTGAGAGAATTCGGTGTCCCCCAAACCCACGTAAGGCCTACAGCTGACCTGGCCGTGTTTGTCTGAAATTGGAACAGGTGAAGAGTCGGGTCGCACACACACCCTGCGCCCTTCCTGACGGGTTTAACTGGCTCGCTTTGGCATTGGCATGGACGACTGACGTTTGAAATGGATCATCGTTTGGTCTGCGCTCTGCGAGCACAATTTACAGCATTTGCCTTTTCTACATGAATTCGACCGGAATGGTTGCTGGGTGGTGTTGGGGATCGGTGCCAGCGCTGAGCACAGCTGGTTACCCAGACTCCGACTCCTTACACTCGATCGAGCAATCCAGGTAACGGCTGAAGTGAAGCTCCAGTGAAGTTCGAGTATGTTATCAGGATACGACGAGATACGCTTGATGCAATTTGCCGCATTGCCGTCGCAGTGTCGCATGGTTTGCTTGATTTTTGAAGAGAATTAGGACCGCATAAAAGCTCGAAAGCGGTTTACCATCACTGTTTCACCAACGACTCAAACATCGAACAAGTCTTCCTACACAACGACCACTTTTCCCACTTTTGGCACTTGATGCATGACTGCATGGCAATGAGAACTTCCAAAAAATGCTTTCACTTCGACGTTTGAAAAGGCCGGCTTTTTGCTTTATGACATCCTTGACTTTGTTTAAGCCAGCTAAAAGGTTGAACTATATGACTGTCAATGTCTCGACGTTTCTATCACAGGACTGACGGAAGTATGACAAAGGAAAATGCCTCTTGAAGAACGGATGGCAGTTGTCGCGGCCCAGGCCACCGAAATTTGCGACACCCTCGGTCACGTGTTTTGGAATCACATTGGATCCACTTCGTCTTCCTCTGCCTTAAACTCTTCCGTTCAAATCACCTTATCTCTCTATATAGAATAATAAACATCGACTACAACAAATTCGACCCGCAGTCAGCACCGCTGGGAGCCAGAAAGTCACAGATGGTACCAGATATAGATGCAGTAACATTTATTATATCTGTGTTGCCGATAATAGCGGTGCCGCTCGTTAAACGAACAATGCGCTTCTGTTGACTACATCAACCTGAATTCTGGGTCAATGGTCGCAGAATTCATATCTATCCATACTGTCCAATTCAATCTATACTAACCACTCCATCCATCCGTACCTAATCCATACTGGCGGAAATATTTTGTGAATCAGTAAAACTGTGTATCAGTAAAATCAGTAAAAAGTGCAGCTGAACCCCCCCCCCCCGAATTCCGAATTTTGTTATGATTCTCACCACACTCCAGACTCCTCAAACTCGTCGTTCCCCACCATTCCGTCCTCTGGACTGTTTCCTCTTGGGAGGGCTAACACATCCATCATTTCACAATACGTCACAAAATTCTTCGTAGGAGCTAGCAGATGGCACATTCCTGAGTAAGGACACGAGGCCTTCTCTAGGAGGCTGATGCACAGTATATGGCCACACACCGAAGAAGCTGAAGGTGCAGCACGACATTTCGGCTTCCTCGCGTGGGGTAATATGTCCATGTTACACATATGTAAGGACCAACTCGCTATTACGACTTAACTTTAACCCCGATAACGGTGAAACTCAGCCAGTTATCCATCTACTGCAGAGAGATGGAAGATAATAGGAAGACCTTATACCATTGAGTCACAAGAAGCGTTTCCTGAGAGTCTGCATTTGTGCGCATTTGGGCACAGTGCTCATAAAACTGCACATACAAATGCACCAAGTTTCGCAACCTGAAAGCCCTCCCACACGCAACGGATTTTTCGGAGAAAAACACGCAGAAGCCCACAGATAAAACTACAGAGATGCCAGAATAACCTTTACATATATTTCAGATAGAATTTGGGAGACCATAACAATGTGCTGAGACCAAAATTATGAGTAAAACTGTTCAATGTAAAAACAGTATTGCGTAGTTATCATAAAACTGCTTATTTCATCTTTATATTTGGTAAATGAAAGCCCACAAAAAGCTCACGGAACTACAAAAACTGGCCAGCAAACCCCGTCAAGGGCCCGACAAGCCTTTCGGTCAACCACTTGAAAACATGCAGGCTCTAAAATGGTAGCTCCATAAGCGCGGGAGCCATGGGCGCAGGGGGTCTCCAACCCCCAATTTTTTTGAAATTTAACATTGACCTTATGAGCACTGACTGGAAAGAATTGGCCCAAAATGCTTCTCCACCCCCTCCCTCAGCTCAAGAGGAGTTCCCATGTCTCTGGGCAGCTTTGTTCCCTTTCCCACGTGAAATTTGGGCGCCATTTCCCTGAGTCCCGTTTGCTATCAGACAAAGCAGCGGCGAAACTGCCGCGTTTATTGCCGGTTTCCAGGCGGTCCTTGTCGGCTTGTTCGAGCCACGTATGCCGAAAAAGTAAGCATCGCCCGCCTGCATTGTAACCGATACAGGAGAACGGAGCCATGTTCTTTCCGCGAAGGACACCCGTGGGAGCTTGATGGCCCGTGTGTACTTGATGCAGATCCCTGCGGGAACTGGCAATACGGCCCACGCCGGACAGCGATTATGGGTATCAGTCTATCTTTTATTGCACAGCCAACATTATGGCACCATTGCTGTAAACATTCATTTTTACATAACCGCATCCAATTAGGGGATTAATAGACCGTGCATCGTATCATCATTATGCCAACTATAATTACGCTTGAGAACATATGTCTCCGCCAGTGCAGTGGAGTGACTTTCCGCCATGCATATGGGTGGACACCATTGGCTACCTGTTGCAATGTAACGCACGCCGAACATATCACGGGTGACACGCAATGCCTTATGTCCTCGCTGCCATCAGTTCCATCGAGTTCACCGTACGTGTTACACAGACTATCTGACAAGGATATGTATTATTTCAATGCAACATGAGGAACTTACGTTTTCTGGCTGTCGTCGATCCTCCATGCGACACGATGCTCAATGGCAGACCGAATCGCCGGGAACGCCAAAAACGCCATTCCCCTGGAATCGTGTCGCAGATCACCGAGTGGTGTTTGACATCACACACCACTGGAAAACGTACGCACACAACCACACACGTTTTTGGTCTGCAAACTGTACAGAAGGATCACACCAGGGGCGCAGCCAGGATTTTCTTAAGTGGGCCAGGAACTCAGTGTGAACTGAAATCATTCGAAGACCGGGAACACAATGCTGGGAAGACGATGTGCAATGGTTTAAAAAAATGCGGGTTTCAGTGGACGAGTCCCCGCCCTCCACCCTCAATGCAGGCCTCAGGGGAGGGGGCGGGCCCCCTGTCGCCTTGCTGCACTTGTGGATCACACTCGCCGGCAGTCTTGGACATGCAGACGCATTCACGACGAACGTCGCGCCGAAGAATAAGAGTAGCCCAGCTAAATCAAAATTCATATGCACAATGCGCAGTAGCCCTTAAATGCGCGTTTGAGCTCAGCTATATACAGTCATCGAGCATATCGATAATTTATTTCGAAGAACCTACTTTCTTTCCCATAACAACCAAACTTTCTCTAAAATGCTGGCCTGGGTTATCCATATTTACTCCTCTGGTTACTGGGTCCCCCAATGATCCCATTACGGGTAAGACTTCCCCGTTTCTGGATCTGAATGCCTGGCCAGCCAGCCAGGCGCATATTGCCCACTTACATTTCCAGTGAGTAGCCTTGGTGATCGCCTGGGTACGCTACTACGATAAGCGACACCGGCATCCGGCAGCCATTCCAGGGAAGAGGTACCTTCCCTGACAGGAGCTGCCTTTCCTTAACCGGGTCTACGACCTTTCCAGGTCAGTGGACATTTCGGCCCTTTAGGACGTGCCAGGAACCAAGCCCAGGGGATCCCGATCCCATGTTCAGAATTGCTGGCTTTGGGATGATAAAATCCCTAAGGTTCTTGGCTTAGTTGCGTCACTCGGGTTTCCTTCCCAACACACTCTCACCATCCCATGAAGGGCGGACCTTTCCTGGCTGACGGCTCTTTTGCAGAGAAGCATCCTTTCCGGTCCTCGCATATACCTTTTGGTAGGTACATGCCAGGGGGCCCACTTACTTTTCCCAGTCAGGAAGAATGCCGCAACCTGTCAGAAGGGTCTTTCTGTCGGAGGAGTGGGTTTGCCTTTTCCGACCAGGGGGCCTATTTAGGCAAATGCCAGGGGCCTCTTTCATGTGCCAAAAAATGGAAAATCTGCATATAATAAAAACTAAAAAATCCGCATGTCTTAGGACCCCAAGGACCCCTACCTCCCTGGCGACGCTACTGCCGGGAAGTGGTGGAATGCAGTGGCGACGCTAGGGTTCCACAACGAGTGAGGCACCATCGTGGTTGAAGCATTTTGCCACGGGGACGGAAATAATGTCTGAGCAGTCCGGAGGTTTTTTGTCCGAATTTCAGAAATCTTAATAGAATCGTACGGGTTTCTTTCCTTTCGCTTGTTTTTGTTGTTTTATGCCTACCATTATTCGGGCATCAGAAAAACAAAATCAGGTACAGGATGGCTGAGCATTTCAGCACTGATTCAAGAACATGCATCAACTATGCTAAACATCTGATACATTTCTCTGGCTTGTAACGCATTTTAAGCTCAGTTCCTGACATGAACCATGTGCAAGAATATGACAACAATCCCCACTTGGCAGGTTACGTAATTAACGAATATTCCCGTGCCTTACGTATGTCCGCCTGTCTCGAATGAAAGTACTGTATTATTTATTTCCATTCTGTAGCACACACATTCCAATGCAGTCTGGGAGCACTGGCCTGTTCACTTTGGAGGGGGTTTGACCTTTACTGTTATCGCAGAGATGTGTACAATTTGTTTACGTCTGTTGCCCGAAAGTGTCAATTCCAGCCTTACTGGTGCCGGCATCACTTCCAAGAAATTGGTGTTTTAACATGGGATCCTTATGAAATGTCCTGTCTTTGTCTTTGTCTTTTCCTGTCTTTGTCGGCCTATGCATGCGTTGGACGCCAATCAGAAACAAAAATGTGGTCTTTACGTCTGGTTATAAAACATTTCTTATGCATAGCAGGACAGCACAGCATGGCTTCAACTCACATCTTGCCTATCTTGAAAACTGCCAAGACTTTTTATTTTAACTTTGACCCCCTCTTACGAAAATCCTACACACAGAGAAAAATTCAGTACCCCTAGTGCTAGTCTTTTTAATTAGGCCCAATAGGGCGCTGCTAGAAGTACCTTTGCCGTAAAAGTGGCAAAATTTCAACCTATTTAGAGCCAGTGATACTACTCAATCGCCCTTGAGTATGATACGGGTGTTAAAATTACTCCTCAAGTCGTCCAGTATTCTGTTAGCACCCTGCAAGCACCCCACGTCAGCCGTTCGAAATGCACGCGCGCGGGAGGTGGAGGGAGGTTGCGCAAACTGCTCCACGATTGACTGCTAAATAAAGTTTAAATTAACCCCTGCAGGGTAACGTAAACCCCAATCGGGTACTTATCAGTGTGAAGTGCACGTTTTCTGCGCGAGCAGACGCGGTCAAGACGCCATTTTCGTGCAGTGCGTGGTCTGGAGCACTGAGGACGCATCCTGAGGATGATTTCTGATGAAGGTGAGGTGATTCAGCTGTATGTGTGTACCTGTTTGGTGAGTGTTGTCTTATAATGTATGAACTTATGCATTCTGGTAGATAAGAAACATAGCATATGCGCCTTAGGATTTTCCTAGCCTGCAAGTTGGCAAGAACGTAACTGGGTAGATATTTTTGGGCACTCACAGGCCGGCCCCAAACGTGAAGGCCGTTTCATTTAACGACAGCTTGTATGAACACGAACTACGCCTTAAGAAAATTGTTTTGCAAAGGTTTGATTGTTGTGATGCAGTCACGTGCAATGATTGCTTTTGGCGTAGCATCCCAGGTACCTGACCTCTTTTTCCCAATGCAAACGAGTGAGTTGTTGGGCAGGTAGGGAGGTGTGCCTAAAAATGCAATACTCGTGATTAAAATAGGAACAAACTGTGGTACTGATGGAGGATATGCCTTATGCTATATGATGAGGTAGAAAGGTAGATCAGGATCCGATAAACTTTTTATCTCACACATATTTCTCTGTACCGGGCTTCGCATTGGTATACTTTTCACGGTACACCATGAACGTTGGTACACAAAAACAGCAAAAAGCATTTTTGCTTTGCGGGTCTTTTCAGCACGACCCCTGCAGCCTGCAGGCCTCTGGGCTCAAAACGATAACCATTTTTTGACAAAAGGAAGGGTAAAACGGGTAAAACGCCTCTCCGGAAAGACGCCTGTTGGGCCTAGCAGTAACACACCACCTACCTTATCGCTGAATGCTTCTGAAGGCTGCACTATGCTGGACAGATATATGTTGTCATATTTTCAGCGTATGCTGATTCAATATCGCCATTTTTATTTGTGACATATCGGTCTGTTTAGAATAGCTAGGGCTTTGCGTTTTATGGGCTTTGCGTTTTACTTGTTATGTGATGATCGTGCATCTGTTGACCTTTTGCTTTTATTTAACCTGCGTCAGGGTGGAATTTATTTCATTTTGGTTAGTTCGATTGGTAGCATCAGGGATAAAGGACCGATTTTATGTGGAATGTGAAGACCCGTTATAGCGCACAGCATTCGTTAATCAAAATTCATAACTTACGTACACGTGACATACGGTGGTTAGCGTTACTTCGGATCCTCAAGAATCATAACAAACGTCATTCTCAAGTAGACTGAAAGCCGCTTCCAGTGCCGGTACCATCCAAACGTTTCCGGCTCCAAGCCGGTACATCATGTCTCTGGAGTGTTGCGGTGTGGGGCCGGTAGCCAGGGGCGTCGGTTTATGTAAATGATTAGAGGCTTAGCCGACGGTCTGACAACCTACCTTCCCCAAATGTGAGTTTTACAACAAATTTCGCCCACGTTATATTTGCCGCCTGCAATTTATAAGTTTCTTTGTTACTATTTATAAACCAAAAATTTCATATATCCCATGTATATAGTCATATATAGATAGACGATAGAAAGGTAGATAGATAGATTCGTTTATGTTTTTTTCTGCAATTTCTGCCTATCTTTTATCTATTGCGGCGTTCCTTTCGTTATTTATGCCAATTTCCTTTTAAAACCGGTATAAAATAATGGTGGCCTAAACCAACATGGGAGGCCGAAATCAACATTAGGTGCGGGCGGGGGGGGGGGGGGGCAGGACCCTCGCAAAAACACAGATCGACGCCTCTGTCTGTAGCAGATATTTCGATATCTTATGCATCTCTAGAACGGATGTCCGAAATAGAAGTACGTTGTTTTTTTTTAAGTCCAGACCTCCCGCCCCAGCCAAATTGGGATTCAGTCCAACATATTACCCTAGAGGGGCGTAACTTTGGTGTGGAGTTTTCCATACTGAGGGGCCTTGTTGGTATGAAATTCCATACCAGTATTTTGACCCATTGATGTATTTTCATGTTTTATTTAAAAGAGTGATGTAAATCCGTTATCCATGTCGCGTGTTAGCGCCGATGACTATTTTTCCATACCAAACTTTGTCCCAGTTCTACATTCATGCTTCCCTATTGACCTTGCAACGCATTGTTTTAAAACGCAAGCCAACAAAAACCAGCATATTTGGTCAGCAGTCCAGTAAAGGGAATACGAGCCAATCCGTGGTGCGGGTAAACCGAGCTGAAAACTTGCATCTCTTGCCCAAACCCACAGCGATTGCCCAAATTTAACAATTTAACCAATGGCATACCAGAAATGTCTGGGACCCGAAAGGGCTTTGGAACCCTGCCCCCCCCCCACCCCAACCCAAAGTCTGGACATCTAGCCCGACCCAAACTTTGCCGTCATGCAGTGGAGACAGCTGCTTCCCCCCCCTGATTTATCATCGGTCGTTTGTGTAGACGTGACAGAATCGCCTCTTTTTATTCATCATTCTAACCCAACCAAAAAGTTTCTCTTAACCTGCCCCCGACTGGGGACGGGGCGGTTGACTACTCCTAGTCGGGGGGTTCAACCGCCCCACCAGAGATTTTCGCAGTATTGCGAGAGGAAGAAAAAACACAGGGCCACGAAACGTCGTGTACCTGTTTCATGATCATTTTTACACCTTGTGTCAAAGTTCTGACGTCAGGTCAAGTCGGGTGTCCGACCTAGGTCAGGTCAGGCGGACCCATGTTCAAAAAAGTTTAGCGCCCTGGAACTTTTTTGGAAAACATGATGTGAAATTTTCATGGATTAGAGATATTGATGGATGCAACAAATTTGCTATCTCGGATTCTTCGGAAATTTCCGGGTCATTGATCTGACTTCAAGCCCATTTTTAAGACATCTCGTTTTTTCGCAGATTGACGCAATTTTTCAGAACGTTTTTAGTGTAGGGTGATGCAGACATCCAGTTACCGTCAATGGGCAAACAATCAGTGACCTCTAGCCATTGGCCTGAGGTCAGGTCACGAATAACTGTTGTGAGCCAAAATGCACCACAGTCAAAATCAGCCATGATTTATCCAGAACGGGTAGAAAATGGCATAGTACGCGCAGTTGCAACTAATGCCGTGAAGTTAAAAAAAAGTTTTAAGAAATCGCATATTTTAAAAATAAACAGGCTCGCTCGAATAAAGCCCCACCAACTGTGTACATTGGTAACAACTAAATTTTTCCAAAATTGAAGCATGAGGAACCATCACAAGAACCATTAAGATTAACGAATATCACACGGAAAGGCGTATGTCACGAAAATAAAGAAACGCCAAAATTAGTTCCCGTTAATTTCACACCGCGTTTGGCAACGGCGCTCGCCGAAAGTCAGCGGGAAAATTGCCGTGTCTTTAACCCAATATTTTTGGGTAAATATTAAACAAATCAGAGAAATTAGACGTGTATCGGCATGTGCGGACTTTTGCCTGTTCGTTGGCATCTACTTGGACTTTATTAATCACAGCCCTTGAGATCCAGGCCACTTCTCGGTTTCATGCAGTCGGCTGTGAGAAAACATATATGGGCCGTAAATGGCTTACATATTATTCATAACTACAGATGCAATCAGCTCCAAATTCCACTTGTCACGAACTTTCCTACGTTGTGCTTATTTTTATCGTACAGCAAACCATTCGCGAGCTAGAGCGGTCACCTCTCCCTCCCCCCTGTCGGGCTGATCGACTCCGAGTGCCAGTCGGGCGCTGGTTGCGTACATTTTTTTTTCATGGCGTATACATTTCCGTTCCCATACTTTAGCAAGCAGCTGATTTTGAAATAGTGCACCCGATGCCTTTCTCCTAGGTCTTCCGTATGGTCTTGTCTTTAGTTATGTTCCACCTATGATTGGATTTCCATTCGTTCAATGGTATGCTTTTTACTGCCTCAGTGAAGAGATTCCGATTGTCGTTGCCGCGCAAGCCACGCCGGCCACGCCGGCCACGCCAACGACGGTGGCAGAGTCACCGCCTGCTGAACGTGTGCAGCGACTGGACACCATTCTTCTCGTAGATACCGAGGGCGGATAAGGTTTGCATGTCCTGAGGTGCCGCGAAGACCAATTGTGCTGTTATGTACAAAGCATTAACATATGGCGTATACCTAATGCTTGACTTATGCATATATGTACATATATGCTTCTGCATATATTATATATATATATATATATATATATATATATTCATTTATATCTGTATTTCTTTCGTGTTTTCCATTGCATCCTTGCCTTATGTATGTACAAATCACAACGTTTCGGTATCATGAGATGGTACTGTCTTCAGGAGAGCAAATTAGTTCACCACATATTACACAATGAATCAAGACAGTACAAGACGACGTCATTGCGAAGACGTAAAAAAAAAACGAGTTGGACATTCGCAAAAATATTGGTAACCACCCACATTTAGGAGACTTTCAGACAGTCTTCAGTGCAAAAGATGACATCATAGTATTTGGGGTGGCCTGTTCTTTTACGTATATCTAATATACGTAAATCTAAAGCTTTGTTTGATCCGCCAGTGACAGTTAAAATATCAATACTTACAAAATAGTCACGAAGTGCTGAATGATTTCTAATTGCTGAGGGATCTAATTGGGAGAGGGGAGACCTGTGCTGTGAGACCTACCTAAATGCTGGTGAATCCTGAGGTGGAATTTACGAAGGGTGCCTGCTTGGAAACGGTAAACCAGTCCTGACAGCTTCACCGTTTCTTTTGCGCCTCTTGTGGGGCGCCTTACGTTGGGTCCGCCGTTTGTAACCTCCATCTCGGGATTCAACAGCATATAGGTACGTCGCACAGGTCTCCTCGTCTCCCACCCAGGCCACCTCACCAACAACGGGCATGAAGCTATTTTATCTATCCATTACTGCCATCGTTATTCCCAGAATGCATAACATACTTCATGTGGCGAGCGACGCCCCATGTTCATTAATTGTTATATGGGTCAAAAATTTTGGTCGGTTTGAACTCTGTGTACCTCCGTCCGATTATGCTACCTGGTCATTCTTTTCTTTTTAGTTTCTTTAGTAGGAATTTGATCTGCTGTATTCAGGGATAGCTGTAGAATTAAAATGCTTCCTAAGCATATTCTGTTGCAAACAATCTGACAACATAGCCATCCCATTTACGCAAAAATAGTTTACGAAATTGAAATTCGGTCTCTTATCCCAACGATAAGACCCTCGACGGTGCATAAATTCCGACTTGCGTTTAATCTGACCCTCGATCGACAGGCTGACATTAGCCCTCCCTAATGTGCCAAATATTTGGCATTGGTCCGTGGTACCAGAACTCGCGTGCTGGTTCTCCCTGCATGAATATTGCGACGCTCTGCCAGCTGAGTTGAGGATGAGATGTGTGTGGTTTATGGGTTTAGGTGGCGGCTAAAGTCATGATCGCTATCACCTCAGTGGCTATGGCAGGCAGATCATAGAAAATTGCTGCCAAGTTCGGAATTTCTCCCGAGCCCTATAAATCATGACTTGAACGCCTAACCGGTTTGGTCTCCAATACTCCGGGTTGGGTTATTGTTTATTTTGGACTTTCATTGGTTTCTACATAAGTCTGCGTCGTTTGGTACTTAAAGAATGGGAAAATCTCCCTTTTGGGTATTCATGGCGTTCAAAACTCAGCCACCAAAATCGGATAGAGCACTGGGAATGCCAGAAGTTTTGTTGTGGTACGACTTGCCACGTGCAGACTACAGCAGCGAAAAATCGTCATGGGTAGATTTCCAGCCCATGAATAGTTATTTTCGTCCGAGGGTCCAAAGGCACTACGTAAGTCCCACGCCAACTTACGATGATCTTGTGTGGTTTGGCTACTCAGTGTCCTTTGATCCACAGCACTGGATTTGAATGGTGTCAACTCGACAACGCTGGTGACAGCGCTTCGCCAACGCTCTCTAAGAAAGGAGGAGGAGGACGGAAAGCAGCTCTGGATGCCAGGTACCAGGCGTATTGGTAAAACTGTTATATTTTTATTGGTCATTTTTGCTAATTTCCGCCGTTCGTTAGCATACAGATTATGTATTAAATGCCTTGGTCTGTGTGTAGTCCCATTTTCCGTGTCTGTGCTTCAGATAGTCGCAGTCTGACTGTCTCTTCGCCCCTGATTGAACGTCGTTGACTGTCCCCAACCGACAAACCTTATTGAGTTTACCAAGTCATAAGGTCATGAAAAAAGACCTCATTAAGACAAACCCCATTCCAAAACCCCGTCTTATGACTCTCGTCCGACCGTCTTACGCATACTTTCTACACAAATGCGTCTTCGCATCTTTCATCGTTTGCATCTTTTCTGTACGCATTTTAACCTTAATAGCGCTGGTGCAAACGGCCCGCAGAAATACGCTCATATATAACTGATTGATATTTACTTGATTTTTCACGTAACAAAGCGGCCTGGTCCCGCGTCCTGTTGTAATATAGAAATAGCAACATATGGTCCGATTTGGATCGGACATTAAAAGAAACTTCAGGAACTATATGTAGCGTCCGTCATATCCGCGGTCGGAGTGTTGCACGCGAGACCCGGACCACGGGATTCCTCAACAGACTGTACTCATTGCAGTGCGGGGTGCAACTGAAACCAAAGGTGACGTTAGAGCCCTTGGGCCAATGACCACTTGGGGGTCTGACTAACGAGATAGTAATCTGACTAGCGGGGAAGTAGCGACTCTACATACGACACGACTCTATCCCTTCGAAAAGGCTTAACAAGGAGTTTTAACTCCGACAATAATCTTCATTATGCGTTACTTTAAGAGGTTGCATCCTTCCGTATGCTACTGGTTTAAGATGAATGACTGGTGGAACCTGTTGCCTTTCATGTATTTACGTTCAGCAGTTTCATTTGTCGCTCACCGGTTCAGATCATTTTTAAGTATTCGGATGGTAAGTTTATCCAACTATTTTGTACAGCACTGTTGGTGACGGGCATTCTGGCCCCGTTTTCTCTTGTGGAGAAGACAGACCTCCTGAGCGGACAGCGCCAGCTCATCTAGCAGCATCTGGAAGTAAACGATTGGAGACATCTGGTGACAAGCCCAAATAAACATTGCGTTTTGTGTTTGCATTTTTCCTGCTTTCGTCGCTTTCCAAAAAAGCGAAGTTTTGAATCATCGGATGTGTTTTGAAAAGACATGTTTCAAGGAGATGATTGCCACCTGACATGGCCTTCTTCTAAATCCGAGGTGTTTTTCATGCAGGTACTTGGATCCGAATCACCTCACAAAGAGCCTACGGAATCAGCTCGAAGACGGCTCTTCTAAGCTGAAGACGTCAGATTGGTCTCAGATCATGGACGTGATATTTGCATTATTCACTACTCAAACGATGTGGTAAGGACAAGTCGTGTGAGCGCACACATTCGTTGAGTTGCGGTGGCCGTCTGTTTGGGGAGCACTGGTTCTTGATGCGTTCAGCCATGAGAATCAACGCTCATCTGCACTTCCGATTATTTTCACAAAACGCATCGGGGCAAAGGAGTACATTTCCCGCGATATTTCCCTGCTAACTTCAGTCGGGTTCCAGGACAAATAGCAGCGTCCTCGTGTAACGTTTGGTTACCTACCTCACCATTCGTACCCGATTTTTCCTTATAGGTGAAACTTTCATTTTTCAGATGGGTCTTACCAAGAAACTGTCCGGATACCATTTCATTTGATCACATATTAGTGAGGTAAAAACACATATACAGGCAGCCATGAAATATATCACATAAATTGTTCCTGTGTGCTGCGTTTTGTAATGATATAAGTATCAGATCAGGCATCGGGGACGCATCAGATCAGGCTAGGATATGCTGTTTCTTGTACCAAATCCTTGCTGACTTCAACTTTTGGAATAACGATTCATCTTTTTTATCATTTGTATGAGCTCGTGTATTCATGTCGGTTCAAGTGGCTGTGCGGACCGTAATTAGCCATAATGGTACAGTCGACATCATAGAAAAGTCGACCGGCTTGGGGGGTGGAGAAAGTGGCATCCCGTGTGGGCTGTGTTCAACTTTACATGCTCCTTTTCCCCTGCCCTGTTTTCTGAAACGGCAAAAGTCATGTGCAGTGTCTTAGGATCAATGGGAGATGTGTGGCGCAAGCTCCTCATTCCCTGTCGCCTGGCATGACGCCAGTCGAATTGGACGTGACATGTTTGTGTCGTTATCGGTGCGTATTTTGTCATTGGGCGTTGAACAAACGAGGCAGATGTGATGTGTTTGTGTATGTGTGAAGCTACGTCTTGTGGTGTTTATTGGCGCCTTTTCGTAGAGAAGACATCATATCAGATTTTATTGGTATCATGGGCAGATGTTTCGCATCTGGCTGCATTCACCGCGGAGGCCACAGTTCTCGGAAGGATTACAGTGGCCCTGATGCTGCCGCATCCTGTGCTTTGCCATCCTCTTTTGCCTGTCTCTGCCGTGCTCCGCTGTTGTCTTCCTCTTTTGTTCGTGCTGCTGTCTTCCTGTGTCGTCTGACATTGCTATCTCCTGCTGTTTCATCCTACTGTTGTTTCCTGTTGATATCTCCAGTTGCCGTTTTGCTCTAGTCTCCCGCTGTGTTTGCTGTTATTTCTTACTGTTGTCTCCAGTTGCCTCCTCCTCTGAAGTCTGCCACCATCGTCTTTTTCTGTCGTTTTCTGTCGCAGTCTTTCGCTCTCGACTCCCAGCATCGTCCGTTACTGTCGTCTCCCGACACTGCCTTTTGCTGTCATCTCCCGCTTTCGTCTCACACTGGAATAGCGTTCGGTTCAGTGGTACCACAATATGCTTGTATCCAGTTCTGTAATGCTTCTTCGTAGCGGGGAAACCAGTGCACATTTCTCGTTCATTTATTTAATGCATAAAAATAACCTAATCGCTTCTTGTCAGAGTTTTAGAAATGAAGACTACATGATAGTTGTTACTCATTTCTGATCAAAAGTGAGCACTTCTTGTTTCCCCATTCGACCCCCCAACCAACGAATACTCAAGTTGGCTGGCTAATACGTGCATATTCTTCGCAGCATGGAACCAACATCTGAGCAGTATGAAGAGATGGCATCGGCTGTCTTTGATGTGTTCCCGGCATTCGAGGGACAATGACGTGGAACGAAGCGCTGGCAAGTAGTTGGCGTCGCATTGCCAGTATTGCTTGATTCGAGTGATGTGGTGCAAACGTCTTTCGTCCCCAAAAATGACGCAAACTTTTAGAAGCTGGGATCACGTTTTTTGTGCATGTTGGAACTGTGCCGGTTCTAAATAACTTTACTTTTCCAGTCGTTTCAATAGTAGATTAGAATGTGGTTTAGCATTCATTTTTTGTCTCAGAATATACATGATACATACTAGGGATATGTACAGCCTTGATATGCATGACAGAATTCACCTGAAAATTTCGATTTAGGTCACGTGCGCGTCATGCGACAAATTTATTCATGTTCTCGTGCTGCAGTGATTT